>OU612013.1:16245000-17445000 GCA_914767945.1 Eilema depressum
TCTCTGAATCTGAATCTGTCTCTGAATCTGAATCTGTCTCTGAATCTGAATCTGTCTCTGAATTTGCTTTGCGAAAATCATTTTCTTCTCATGTCATATTGTTGAACATTGTTGAGTTTTTTTTGCATTTCGTGTTACGTGTTGCACTCGAGTGCAAAGATTTTTCACCTTGTGCTCTTTTGATTCCCTCGCTAACGCTCAAGATTCTAATTTGTGAATCACTCGCTACGCTCGTGATTCAAATTTACAATCTTTCGCTTGCTCGGTTATCAAAACTGAGCACGCGGTTAAAAAGCAACTTTGCACTCTTGTATAACAAATAACTATTATTCAGCCTAGTCAGCCAAAATTAAACACAGTTTTGCAACCCAAAAATTACAACATTGTGCATACTTAACAATGGTAAATGCATCAAATAGCTAAGTAGAATAAAGGCCGCCTCGTCCGCGTTGTAGTGCAAGCGGACAGCGCTGGTTTTCAGAGACGGCCGGACAGTGGGTTTGACATTCTAATTTTTTTTTATCTACTCTCACACTGGAATGCAAACATCGAAAAAATTAATAAATCAAAAACGTGCCAAATCAATTACAAAAATCACATTACGATACCGCCCCTCCACGGGGAACTGTATCATAATATCATGATACAGTTGCAGCTAGATTAATAGAATAACAAATGTATAGGATTTGACGTTAATGACTTAACAAAAAATATACCATACGTCGCGACGTAGGTATTAGGTATACGACGACTGTCATATACCTACTTCATCTATCCGTTTATCGCTTGTTCGTCTATCGTCTACTAAGTGCTTGTCGTTTGCGCAGTTGGCGGTAGGTAATGTGTATTTAAATGCTAATTATACCCACTGGAAGCAGGCTTCCGTCACTCGCTCAAGGCCACGCGATAAACACCTACAGCTTGGCGTACAGTCGACTGTACAAACTGGCAGAGGTACAGTCGACTGTACAAACTGGCAGAGGGCTGCCGAACGCGCGCAGAGCGCTCGCATCACACTGCACCGCACGTTTCCCGCGCTTACGCTTCGAAATGCCGAAACCACGTAATTAATGTGCAGTGGATGGGTATATACCTAAGTCTATTTCTTTGAACATAAGTACCTAAGTAATAAGTATGTAAATCGTAAATTAAGACGTTTTTTGAGTCAGATATTATATAAGTGTTGTTTTATAGGTAATAATTCTAATACTAATGTCCGTTATTTTTAGGGTAGGAATAAGCGTCTATAAGCTGTACCTACTGTAAATTATTTCGTAATTTTATACCAATGGTTGAACAAACTGATTTGAACAAAATGATTAATCTAAATGCATTAAAATTGGAAAAAATCTTATGAGAAAACTATAAATACAGTAGGTATACCTACCTATAGGTACACTGAGGCCTATAAAGTAGCACCGTATTACAAATGTTATAAACCGTTGATTTATATTATTTATTAAAATTATTTACGCGATATAAGATATTTTCGACTAGGTATAAAATGTAATAAATTTCGAGAAGAGAAAAATATTGATGGATTGACTAATAAAAAATGTGGTTAATTCGTTTTATTACAATAATCATCATAGATATAACCCTAGCGCATTCTTACGATGACGTCACCCACACGGCGGGCAACACAGTCTCGACTCTATGATTGCGGATTTAAGGTACAATTCTTCTCGTTCTGAGCAGCAGGTATTATTATTAAAATTTTGTAGGTGAATATAGCGTAGATATTTTCACTTTTGTATGGGAGTGATGTATCTGTTACGTAGTAACTATTTATTAATCTGTGCCGGAAGTACATCGTCCACCGAGCGCATGGCAAATTAGTCTTGTTATTCCTAAAACTAGAAAACCAGACATTGCGGTGTTCACCTAGAAATCTACTTAGAAATACCTGGACCTTTCGCCATATGTCAAAGACCAAGTGACAATCGCGGTCGCTATTGTAGGTATAGAGTGTTACACTGTAGTACACAAAGATATTATCAAGCATACGTTGTATGTCTCAACTCGATTCAGTTCCTTCATAATAATGACTAATTATATCATGAACGTAACGTAAGTGCTACTAATTCTTCAAAATTAATGGGGGAGATGTTCTGTGTTCGGAACAACGACGTCATATAATAGAACAAGAGTCCGTGAAAGACTAAACTTCTATTATAGTATCAAGGCTGTTTTTTGTAACTAGGTGCATAATAGCAGGTAAAGGGTTGGGGACTTCCCATACCATCCATGACGCACCTTAGTGGATTTGGTGGATTGGTGCACCAAGATAACCTCACCGGGAATATACTTACATTTTGATTAAAGTCATCCTTTAATCCAATAATGGCCTTCCCGGTGAAGTTCTGGCTAAAGCTTTTCCTTCAGGGTTGCATACGCCTTGGATTGCGTGATTTTAGTAACCATGCCTGTCAAAGTGTCAAAAAGTTGCCCAAGTAGCAATACATATTTTTCATAACTATTACGTTAAAATGATTTTAACATTTTTGCATTTTAAAGGGCGCAAGTGACGGGTTTCAATATAATTACAAAGTTTTGGTATTTCCTAATTTTAGCATTCCGTAGAAAATATCGAAAATCACACTTAAGATGGATTACCTCGATTTTGAGCACTTTGATTTTGACGTTACCGACTATATTGCACGCACAAAATATAATCAGCCTTTATAGCTACCTAGCTAGGTCTGTCGTTCACGGGCTCTTCGACCATAAGCTATAAAAATAAATTATTGCTCTGTGGATTTCTACCCAAGAAATAAATTCTCGTACGCAAACACCTGAGACTAAACGACGAAAAGAACGCATAACAAGAAATTACTTATTACCTACTCATTAGCTAAATGTTAATGCAATATACATTGCTCCTTATTAATACATACTACATTTAAAGCTGGACAATTATTTGTCAGTCGAATATTTACGGATAATATTGACTCAGCCTCAGATACATTGACTCGAGTCAACAATAGCGCCCGGAATACGGCAATAGGCTCACCCCCTATTACGTGGGACCTAATACAACGACTGGTGAAATGTGGGTGTTAATTCACCTCTGCCTAACCCTCCAGGGATCAAGGCGTGATTTTATGATGATTTGGATTGCTTTAACAGATCAATCACAGCTATTTACCCTACTTCCACATGCCCCAAGTTCCGGTAAATCAGGCACTTAGCATTATATCGTGATAAGTTCTTAATTGGTTTTATATCCGAGGGTCGAGTATTACTTGGTGAATGTTCTAACATTAAGTCATGTCAACAACTTAATATCTGGTTGTAAACCTCTCCTAATGATAATAGTCTTTACTTCCGCCTGAAAATTATCGGATAAAACTATTTACATTATTGTGATTCGGCACAAATGAAAAAAAAATATCAGAAAGTGTCAAATCCATAGGGCAAGTAGTCCTCTCTCTAGAAGCTGCTTCTGATCCATTGCGATATACAGGGCGTCCCACGGCGATGCCACATGGAGGGCAAGTACCTTAAATCCTTAAGTTGGCTCATTTTACTTAAAGGAGACATCATTTTATTTTTAAAAATAAACAAAACTGCATTCATAGATTTTTAAAAATTCGCTTGCCACACCCGGTAATTGAACTGACTAAATTCCGAAAAAGTAACATCCTGTATTTTTATGGCATCAATCGATAGTGTCAATCAAAAGGATCAAATCTCTCTAAGAAACATGGTAAATTAAATGAAAGGAAGTCTTTGAAACCTAAACTTACAAATTCAATTTGGCAAAATAAAACACTTTAACTCAAAGTCCATCCATCCATCTGATACCATATTAACAATGAAACTCCATATTTAAATCACTTTTCTTTTTTTATCGTGTGGAGACCGCTGTCAGTTAAGGTTTCAAGGACTTCCTTTCATTTAATTTACCATGTTTCTTAGAGAGATTTGATCCTTTTGATTGACACTATCGATTGGTGCCATAAAAATACAGGATGTTACTTTTTTGGATTTTAGTCGGTTCGATTACCGGGTGTGGCAAGCAAATTTTTAAAAATCTTTGAATGCACTTTTGTTTCTTTTTAAAAATAAAATGATGTCTCCTTTAAGTAAAATGCGCCAACTTAAGGATTTAAGGTACTTGCCCTCCATGTGGCATCGCCGTGGGACGCCCTGTATAGGGAGAAGAGTTGCAAGACTCACTACTATCCTACCAATCGGGTATTTATTTAAAGATATTTACTTTTAGAAATTAATTCTCTTCATACTCGAATACATAGATAGTGTGTACGTTAATTCAGAACTCATACACGTACGTACGTAATTCCAAGAAAAATTGTAGGTGAATGTTACATTTAAATTGGACACATACATTTGCAAGGGCCAAAGAACTTCACGCTCTTGTTATAATATAGAGCAAGAACATTATTCATGGCCCTTTTCGCATTATTACCATAATAAAATCTGTGGAAATAAAAAGCGTAATTTGAGATAAACGTCCTGTGGCGTATCCAGCACTTAGTTACAAAATACAGACGAAATAAAACATTCTTGTTTTTACAAACATCGAAGAACGGTTTTAAGATTTTAATGTTACACAACGATACAAGCTGTTATGTGTCGATTTTACTGTTTATAGACATTTAGGTGACGTCGATTGGCAGTAAATTAAACCATTACTGCGCTTCGAGGGTATTTTATATAAGCACTCGTTCAATGTCAATTTTGTTAATTAATTACTATGGTATAAAATTCTATGGTTTACGGAAAATCGTACACATAAAATGAAGTATAATACTAGTACGAACTAGTATCACGGAGAACGCAACGAACCGAATACCACGCAAATCGAAACTTAGACTACCAGGGACCTCCCTCAACGAATTCAGAAAGAAAATTGCTACTAGGAATTATTTCTAGGTTTGCCCCTTAATTGAGCTAAATCGGTTGTGCTAATACGTGATACGACGTGGAGTGACGCCTAGTTTGTTTTCACATTTTGATAGGTATACTGTGCCCCGAGCACGAAAAATATTCGTAAGTATTTGTAACGTAACGTAAACGTATCGAGAGTATTGTAACGTATTTGCATTGGTCTGGGTGTTTCTATATATAATACTAGCTTTTGCCCGCGGCTCCGCCCGCGTGGATGTCGGTTATCGCGACCAAACATAGCCTATGTCCTTTCTCAAGGTCTAATTTACCCCTATTCCAAATTTCATCAAAATAGGTTCAGTGGTTTAGGCGTGAAAGTGTAACAGACAGACAGACAGACAGAGTTACTTTCGCATTTATAATATTAATAGTATGGATATGGATATAGATTCAATCAATTCCAAAACGACGCCATCTTTACCCAAACCTCTTTCTTTCGTAGGTATTAATAAGTAGGTATATACCGTTAACTAAAGTATGGTAATAATAACCTTTCGGTGACCTTATTAATAACTAATGAAATGTTATAAACATAATAATTATTATATCCAGCACAAAATAATCTTATTGGCATGACGCGATACGCGCCTCGGTACGGTACAATGACATATCTGGGGTAATGAAACAGGGACCACATCGTCCTGTCCAGTCCCATGACGGTTGCCAACCCTGAGAGTTTATTGTTTCATATTAGCACGTATGATACGATGAGTTCGCGTCAGTGACTCAATTTTATCAGTAATAACGTACTATATTCACTTTATATTATCTCAGACGTTGTTAAGTCTTGCTGAGAGTTTAGAGTCACACCCGTATTCACAAACAATACTGTGAGGTCTCATAGTGTGCTCGAGCGCATAGAGCTGGTAAAATTAATTCACAAACATCACGGAGCAGTATCTAACGCAGTGCGTTTCGTCAACGAAGTATCACTTAAGTGTTATCAATGAATAAAAAGGCTTGCCAAAACGAACGCACTGAGAATTTGTCGTTCTTTGCACAGTTTTGGTAGTACGCATAGTGAAGTATTGTTTGTGAATACGGGTGTTAGCCTTTTAAAGATTGCTGACCAAGACTTGAAAAAGTCATTCAAATTTAGTTTAGTCGAATGAAATTTTAAAGAATTTAGTATGCTAACTAATCAGTAAGGGAAAGATCGCGGGTTCGAGTCCCGCCTGAAGTAGATTCGCTTTTTTCTATTTCAATCGATTTGCATAGTTGGCTTACTAAATGCTCTAAAATTTCATTGGTTCCGATAGTTCGTACGAGTATCGGTAGATGGCTCCCACCGTCGCGCGTCGCCCTAAGACGGATGTATAGAGAATTTTAGATCAGCTTCGGGCGAGCCTCGGTGGCTCAATGGTAGGAGCATTCACGCTGTAAGAGAAAGATCGCGGTATCACCACCTTAATTATACCCAGGAGCATATAATTAAGGTGGTGATAATAATACTTAGTATATATATCCTTAAAATATACAGTATACCACTTAGGTGGCAGATAAGCACACGGCCCACCTGCTGGAAAGTGGTTACCGTGGCCTATGGACGTATGCAACACCAGGGGCGTCACACTCATAAGTAGTAGGTACTCGTAATATATATTAAAGCCGTGTACATATATACGAAAAACTTTATTCCGAAAGTTACAATCACGAATTTCATAATTCCGACGTTATCATCATAAATCCTATTGATTGAAAACCCGAATTTCAAAATTCCTAATGATTATAACTATCTACGAATGAAACCATTACAATTCCGAAATCATTAATAATCCGAAATATCATAAATACGAATTCCGATTATCAAAATTCCGAAACAACACAAACCCGGACAATCAAACGCCTTGTAAACCTGCATGAGGTAAGTAGTTGCTATTCTCGGGGTACACGAAAAAAAACAAGAAATTGAATAATTGAACTATTCGATTTAGATTTAATTCAATAATAAAATTGAACTATTGTTTTAACCTACTTAAGCTACTGATTACAAAATACACGTTGCATGCATGCATGCAGGTAAGCATGCAGGTAAGTATACAGGCAAGCATTCAGGCAAGCATGCAAGCAAGCATGCAGGCAAGCATGCAAGCAAGCATGCAGGCAAGCATGCAAGCAAGCATGCAGGCAAGCATGCAAGCAAGCATGGCATGCAGGCAATCATAATTAAACAGTAAATTCAGACTATAGTGCGTTTTATGTGTAAGCGGCGATAACCCTATTAGGGTGGCTAACAGCTGCTCCACACACATAGCCAGCACATAGGAGCAGCTGTTAGCGTAGAATGTGTACAATTGTGTCAATATGATTATGTAAAAAATATTTGTTGTAATGGTGCAATGATGTATGCGAGTTTGGTAAGGTGTAATATTGTAAGTGTAAATACAACTTATAAGTATTATTTACCATTTAATTGTAATCAGATCATAAAAATGATTGAATAGTCATTGAGCCTTCCTTAGATTATCAATGTTTTACAACATAATATTTTTCAGTGAACTGCACCAGGAGGATATTAATTTAAAAAAATAAAATTGGAATTTAAAACTGGTCGCCCGACATTGCATCATCAAGATAGATTACTTTAAGGATAGTTTCTCATTTTACTTTACGAAGTTCTAAAATATGAACCTACGTAAAGCTGTTTGTTACAAAAACCTTTTTCATCTACTTACGTATTCTGTTCAGTTACAAATTCGCACGTGTCCGGCTGACAAAAATCTTCTGCACTGAATTCAAAGGTTATGATAGGAGGACAAAAGTTTATAAAAGTTGAAGAGATAAACTCCATTTATTTAATGTTGTATTGAGAAATACAAATTATATTACAATGCGCTTCGCATATCATTATGCTACGCTCGTGAACTGATTCACTTGGTGTTAGTATTTACCTAGTTGAGCATTAATTAATTAGCATTCTACAAATTACTTAATAAAATTTGATAAAAATGTACCTTATTAGAAATGATAACTCAAGTAACACGATCTAATTTCCCATCTAGTTCAACAACTGAGTTTGCTAACTTTATGACTAATGGAGCGAAGCAAAGCATTTTTAATTTCAAGTAAGCAGATTGCAGTGTTATTTACGCAACGTCATAACAAAGGCGTCGTAAAATCTATTTTTTAACGAACGTCTTTGTACGGCACGGTTGTTTCAGAGAGTGAACGACTTTCAAGCAATAAAGCACAAAGACACGCTCACTCTGATTTTATTGAACATCTTTTTCATGCCACATTTAAGCGACGCGACGTTGATGGTACAGGATGTGGCAGCATGGATTGAGCTGTTGATATTGACTTGAAAATGACCAGATTATTAACGTTTGTAAGTATTATTTGTTATTCGGTTTTCAGTCAACCTAAAATTCCTTCGGAGCAAAATGTAGAAAACGCAAAATGTTTAAATAGCAGAAGGCTTATTCCCGATCCCCCCTTTAACCGAAACCCCTTGAAAATTTATCAACTTTATTATAGCGTTTTATCATG
This sequence comes from Eilema depressum, assembly GCA_914767945.1. Classification (NCBI taxonomy): domain Eukaryota; kingdom Metazoa; phylum Arthropoda; class Insecta; order Lepidoptera; family Erebidae; genus Eilema; species Eilema depressum. The sequence continues at coordinate 16,253,404 of OU612013.1, forward strand.
GTGGTACAGTCAATGATAAAAGTTATCATTACAAATTTAAAAAGGCCAATTGGTCCTTCTCGGTTGGTCTGTCGTTAAAAAAATTCATGAAATATGTTTTCAAATTAATGGAATATCAAATTTATTTTACAAACTTGTAAGTCTTGTTCAACAAAACGTGTTTCTTACACGTGTTTTTGAACAAGCCTTGCAAGTTAGTAAAATAAATGTTTGTTATTACGAATCTCCATTACATGGGCAAGGTTTATATACCTACCTACAGATGTTTTTTGAACACAATAAGGATGGCTTTATGAATAATTCTCAGGCATATCATTAAAGCTGTCGGATGGCATGCGCTCGGTAATGAACCTGGTAATGGCGCGCTGTTGTCTCTCTGCGCTAATTGCTGCACACTTATTAAGGTCGAGGCCCAGCAACAGTTGAAAAATGCAGTTCAAAACACAAAGAGGTAGTTTGCCCCTGTGAAACTAAGAAAGGATTGTTGGAACATTTGTTCAGTACTAAACGCTTTAGTTTAAAATACAAAGGGCATATTGACATGCCCCGAAGATCGTGGCTTCTTGCCAGGATCTTGGCCTCATAAAACTGGACAATATAATATAGGTTATAATATCGAAATTATGCTATAATTAGGTACAATACTGTTATTATATTTAGATTTTTATGTAATTAACGGTATATAGCTAGCATGTAGTTAGGTATATACATAGTACAAGGCCTCATTAAGGGTCGTCGTTAATTTAGTAGCCCATCACACGATAAGCACTGCCTAGTGACACTAAGCACTATCTACACTTTGTCGACTGGTGGCCGGTGAATCAACACCCTTGTTCATTAAGGGGTGGATACCGTGCGGTCAACGAGTACCTATACTGAACTTGGTCAACAAATTGACGAGATGCCAGGTTTTCACCAACTTTGTAAGTTTCTCCAGTTTTGTTACATGTATTAGGTATATTACCTTTATGACTTTCTTGCTTATCACTTCTGATAAAGAATAGCATAACAAAAGAAGATAAACAAGGGCTGTGTGCATCATTCATAATTCTTGCATCAACGATTCTCGGGCGGTTGTCGGTCTTTTTGAAGTATTCCATATTGGGCACCCGTTTTAATGGCACCTGAGTAAATGGCATCTAAGGTATTCCACATTGGGCACCTACCGATATTTTTCGCAGGTGCCATTAGTGGAACAATTTATAAATTAAATTTTTATTCCACATATGGCACCTACGGATCAGTAGTTACTAGTGTTGGGAAGTTTTTATTTTATAGAACGTTAAAATAAAATAAAAACGATTGCAATAAGTAATAAGTTTAATAACTAATCTAATAAAAATAGAACTTCTTTATGTGTTTAATTATTTTAATATCACAATCAGTTTCTTTTAATCACAAGTGTTACAAAATCAGCCTTAAATTACAATCTAGTATCCTTAAAATATATAATATAACAAATAACTAAAAAAATAACATTATGATGACAAAAAATCAATACTTGGCACTACAATTTTGTAAAATCAGTCTTATTTCTTACGTAATACAAAAATTAAAAACATTTCGAATTTGCCAATAAAATGTTGTAAAAAAAGTAAAAAAAACGATTGCAATCAGCAATAAGTTTTAATAACTTAATAAAAATGTAACTTCTTTATCCGTTTAATTATTTAAATATCACAATCAGTTTCCTTTAATCACATGTGTTACAATATCAGCCTTAAATTATAATCTTATGTCCTAAAAATACAAAATATAACAAATAACTAAAAAATAACATTAATATGATGACAATAAAATTGTAAAAATCAGTCTTATTTTTTATGTACTATAAAAATTAAAAACTATGATATATTGTACTTAGGATAGATTTACAAAAATCAATAAAATCATATCAATACTTGACACTACAATTGTAAAAATCTTATGTATATGATTTACTTGGGATAGATTATGAATCACAAGTACCTAAAAAGGTCAGCGCATAATTAAAATGTGGCTATTTTTTTAAAATCGCAGCTTCTCGATCGTGAGTGATCGATTTATTTTAATATGGCACTGTGGCACAATATTTAATGTGATTAGTAGGAATTGTGTTTGATCTTTTGATATTGTTATTTTATTTTTAAAATTCCTCGCTTCGTACGTGTACCTATTGTTATGGCGAGTCCCACGCGCTCCCCTTGCCCACACTGCCCGGGCTCGGCTAGGCTTTTTGCCCTTCCTCACGGGCTTAGGGTTCACATTGACAGAATGCATAAGGGCGTCGAGGCGTTCTTAGCGGCGCGGGGGCTTGGTCGGTAGTGATGCGGTGCCCGAGGATACCGCGTCTCCGGGGAGAGGGTCGCCGGTGACCACACGGGCGGAGTTTGGCCTTAGCGACTTGCCCTCTCTTGGGTCGAGAGATCGGGTTCTCAGGCATGTGCCGAAGGGGGCGCGACATTTGGCAGCCGGGAGGTTGTCCTTTTTAATCGAGCAGTGTCTTAGCTCTAATCTGGCTCCCGACTGGGCGTTCCTGTTGTCTTTTGCGTTCACTACCTTGAGACTGCCAGGGGCGGGGGACGGTCGTTCGCTTACGTCGAGGGTAAAGGAAAATATAACAAAGACCATCTAGTTGCAGTACCCAATAGACGCTTTGCCCCAAAGGTCACCGTCTTTTTACAAGTCGGTCCAGGCCAAGGTTTATGAGGGGGACCTTCGGGGTGCGGCGCGCCTTCTCACCTCGGACTGCTTGTTTGCCCCCTCGGGGCTGACACCCTCGCGTCCCTGAGGGACAAACATCCCGCGCCCGCTCGTCCAATAATTATTCCTCCGGCGCCAGACACGTCCCCGATGCTCACCTCCAGGCAAGGTGAGGAATCGATTCCTCACCTTGCCTGGAGGTGAGCATCGGGGACGTGTCGGAGGCAATTAGATCTTTTTCTCGTGGATTGGCTGCCGGTATGGATGGGTTGCGCCCCGACCACGTTAAGGAATTGACCTCCCAATCAGCCGGAGATAATGGCCAAAAGCTACTGGAATCCCTTACGCGACTCTGCAATTTTCTGCTGAGGGGGGACTTGAGCGACGATGTCTGTCCCTTTTTATACGGGGGATCTCTTTTTGCCCTCCAAAAGAAGGACGGTGGTATCAGACCTATCGCTGTGGGTAGTACAGTCTTGGTGGCAGGTCTCAGAAGGTTGGTGGCAAAGTTATGTTGTAGGGCGGTCCGAGGCACAGTAATACCTTATTTGCAACCTCATCAGCTGGGCTTTGGCACGCCTCTTGGTTGCGAGGCGGCTATCCACGCGGCGCGGGCTTTTGTGTTGCGCCAGGGGAGCGATGACGTCCTGTTGAAGTTGGACATACGCAATGCTTTCAACAGCATTGATAGGGGAGCGTTGCTGGCGGAGGTGAGAGACCTGACGCCATCAATTTTCCCCTTCCTGCGCCAGTGCTACGGGTCCCGCAGCTCACTGTCATACGACGGCGAAACGATATGGTCTCAGGTTGGGTCGCAACAGGGGGACCCACTGGGCCCACTTATGTTCAGCATGGCTATTCACAAAGCCATACAGTCGTTACAGAACCCCCTCAACGTGTGGTACTTAGACGACGGAACCATCGGTGGCAGTCCCGACGTGGTACTGCGGAATGTGGAAGCGCTCTTCCCCGCCTTGAAAGATTTGGGCCTGGAGATAAACTCTGCGAAATGCGAGCTTTATCCCTGTGGTTCAATGGCGCAGGAACAGACCGCGAACTTTATGTCCCTTATTCCCGGACTCAGGTTCATGGATCGGGACTAGCTCTGCCTCTTAGGCTCGCCGCTTTTCCCGGAGGGTATGCCTATCGACTTGGCCGCCCGGGCGCGGGTCCTGGCTTCACTGGCGGACCACTTTCGCCACCTTCCGGCTCACGTGTCCCTGTCGTTGTTGAGGTCCTGCTTCGGGATGCCTAAACTGACGTACGTCATACGGACAACGCCGACATGGGAGTTCCCGGACGAAGTCCTCCGTTTTGACGAAGCGCTCAAAGGCATCGTCGAGGAGATTCTGAATGTGGACCTTAGCGAGCGGCAGTGGTGTCAGGCCAGCCTGCCCATCCGATTCGGAGGGCTAGGAGTGCGCCGTTTGCAGGAGTGTGGCCCGATCGCCTTTCTTGCTTCTTCCCATGGGGTCTCGCGGTTGGTTGGCCATTTATTATCGCGCGTAGGTACTGACATTGGAATTCCCTATTTCAGGGAAGCCCATGAAACCTGGACCGCATTGTATCCGGAGGCTGTTTCGCCCGCGAGACCGGGCGAGCAAAGGGGCTGGGATATCGCGTCCGGGACGTGCATACTCGCTCGTCTGCGCGATAGCGCGGTGGGGGTCGAGTTAGCGCGTCTCAATGCCTCCTCTGAGCCGGAGTCGGGTGCCTGGTTGCATGCCCTACCATCCCCTAACCTGGGCACGTTGCTGGACAATGACTCCCTCAAGGTGGCAGCCGGACTCAGACTTGGCTGCACCGCATGCGAGCCTCACACGTGCATTTGTGGTGCAAAGGTGGAGGCGAACGGGCTGCACTGCCTTAGTTGCACTCGAAGTGCTGGCCGAAGGTCCCGGCACCACGCCATAAACGGGATCATGAGAAGGGCATTGGTTTCCGCAGGCATCTCCTGCATTTTGAAGCCCCCCGGGCCTCTCGCGCACCGACGGGAAACGGCCGGATGGACTGACTCTGGTCCCGTGGAGGAGAGGTCGCTCCCTCATTTGGCCACGTGCGTCTGTACCTTCGCGTCGTGCCACCTCGCGGCTACTCAGAGGGCGGCCGGTGCGGGAGCCAAGTCCGCGGCCTTGCTAAAACATAGTAAGTACGCTGCCCTGGAGGCCGCGGGATATGATTTCGTCCCGTTCGCAGTGGAGACGGCGGGTTCATGGGGCCTAGAGGCTAAGAGGTTCGTGGCTGATTTGGGGTGCCGACTGCGGAGGGAGGGGCAGGATCCGCGCTCGGGGCAATATTTGACCCAGTGGCCATACAAAGGGGAAACGCCGCGAGCCTGATGGGCACGTTTGGGCGAGGGGACTTAGAGATGACGTGATCCTTCTGATGAAAAAAAAGGAAAGAACAGAAAGAAAAGAGAGAAAAAAAATTAAATGTTATTTACATTCTAGTTATAAGTTAATGTAGATTTACAAGCGTTGAAGAGTATAAAAATGGTTTTATTACTCTTGGTCACTGTATCGAGAAGCTGCGATTTAAAAAAAATAGCCACATTTTAATTATGCGCTGACCTTTTTAGGTACTTGTGATGCATAATCTATCCCAAGTAAATCATATTATAGTACATAAGATTTTTACAATTGTAGTGCCAAGTATTGATATGATTTTATTGATTTTTTTAAATCTATTCTAAGTATATTATCATAGTTTTTAATTTTTATAGTATCTACATAAAAATAAGACTGACTTTTACAATTTTATTGGAGAGCCAAGTATTGATTTTTGTCATCATATTAATGTTATTTTTTAGTTATTTGTTATATTTTGTATTTTTAGGACATAAGATTATAATTTAAGGATGATATTGTAACACTTGTGATTAAAAGAAACTGATTGATATTAAAATAATTAAACACATAAAGAAGTTCTATTTTTATTAGATTAGTTATTAAACTTATTACTGATTGCAATCGTTTTTATTTTATTTTAACGTTCTATAAAATAAAAACTTCCCAACACTAGTAACTACTGATCCGTAGGTGCCATATGTGGAATAAAAATTTAATTTATAAATTGTTCCACTAATGGCACCTGCGAAAAATATCGGTAGGTGCCCAATGTGGAATACCTTAGGTGCCATTAACTCAGGTGCCATTAAAACGGGTGCCCAATATGGAATACTTCGTCTTTTTGGAGCCAGTGCGTAGGTCAAGTAGTCAAGTATGTGAATAGCAGAAGTCAAGTATGTGAATAGCAGGTTATGATCGATTATCGTACTCACCGTCCACATATAGACAACTTGTTGGAGGAGTTGATCAGCCCCTAGATAAGTTTTTTTTTTATATAGGACACGTCAATTTGACTTCGCCTTGCCTGATGGTAAGCTGAGGGCAAAGTCTTGGAAAGAGGGTCACCATTATAGACACGTACCATGCTACAATGGTGGCACTCAGCTTGACGGCCTCATCAGATGCTTTTTCACGCCCCGCTTAAAGGACCCGGGACTGTAGGAGGAGGGAAACACGTGAGTGAACACGTGAGTAAGTGGCAATTCGTTAGCCAGCATATTGTAGAATAGAATGATGAATGTATGGGATTTGACGTATAATAATAACACGCACTTTGACGTTTATGACATACGTTGGCGACTGTCATGTTCTGTTCTACAATAGGTACGCCAGTCAATGAATTGCCACTTCTTTTGAGGGGAGGGGCTGGACTACTGAGTTGCTAAGTAATGTGGAAGATCTTTTGCAGAAATCACGAGCTGGGGTTGATCAGTTCTAAGTTTATAAACACCACAACCTTAAAATTTAAGTGAGTTACTTCCACAACATTCAACATCCTACTCGTTGATACTTTAAAGGAAATAAAATCGTGTTAGACGTTTAAATAGAGTGGAATCGAGGTCGAATTAAGCCTGCCAGTACGTGTTCAGAATATTGCAAATATCGGGAGTTATTTGGAGGTGATGGCGGTATGCGCCGCGCCGCTCGTAGAGCCCTAGAACTCTCGCTCTTCGCTCGTTTATTGCGCGAAGGTGTTCCCCATTTTATCGGCACTTGTAGGTATTGAGGAGACTGTTTATTATAGACGTTGATTGTATCATAATTTTACAAAACAAGTACCAGTATACGAACGGGTTCTTGTAGGAGCTCAAGACGAACAGTTCCTGTGGAAAGTACTGAAATGTGGAATGGAATGAACTAGGAAAAGAGCAAAGAGCCAATAAGCTTACCCATGTAGGTATAAAGTTACGTACATCTGGCTTGATCATACAAGTAGGTACAAAGTATGCCTGTATTAATGCATTCTAGTCTAGAAATTACGGCGTTAAATACCTACAACTGAATGAATTTTTTTTTAATATAAAATATGAAGCATAGGTAAAATTACGACGGTTTTCTCATTATTTACGCACAAATAATGGTATAAAATTTCGATAAAGAGACCCAATAATTGCCGTTTTCCCATCAAACATTCATTAAAAAGTAATCAACACTGTGCGCTCGACACAGCCCGGCCGAGAGCGAACCTCGCTAATTTGTTACAACAATACCAGCCCGACTGTACTTTTACACTTTTTCGTCACTACTTTGCCTTTTCGAAAGGTAGTACAAATACCAATAAAAACTAAAGGAGATAATACTGGTTTAGATTTTTGTTTCCATAATGTAGCTAATCGATTTTTCGTTCGATTTAATTTTACTTCACTTAATAAAATTCTAGTTGAAAGGAGAAAAAAAAAGAAAAAAAAAGAGCTGTACGGTGTTTAGTCTATGTGGCTGGAGAATCTGGTGCGCCTTTGAATGGAGATCCCAGGGATCAACCGACCTTGGTTACCAACATTGATGACCCCGAATGTTGAGAGGTCTGCAGGTTACTTTTTGTGTTCTTCGATCCGTAGATCATTGTGCAATAGTGCCGACGGGATGACCAAAAGAAAAAAATACCAAAACGTATTTTTTTATGCCAATATGTACCCGGAGTGATATCGACCGGTCGTGATATCAGGTGCCTTCGGCTTCGGGAGCGTTTCGCTAACACCCTGTATAGATGGTAAGTATGTAGGTATAGTAAAATATTATGGATTAATATTACGTACCAACAAAACGAATGTGAGGTGCAGTCGTCGGTCGAAAATAGGATCTTTATTGACTTATCTGGAGAGTCAATAACGGCGATAACACACATAAACTAACAGTAACACGAACATACCAAGACTTCACGTTAGTAGTTAGTGACGCAAAAAGTTAGTTAGCCGCTCTCATGGGAAAACACCTCTACCATCATACGCTGCCAATGATATAATTATCTTTCTAGTTTGATTTAGGTAGTTGTTTCTTACTTAATATTTACTTTAGAACTGAAATACTGCGGATTAAGGAGCATTTTATAGGCAAATTATACTGTGGCAAGTTCTCTGAAGCATGTCTACCTACGGAAGAAGACACAAATACAAGGTCGTACGCGTAGGTAATGTTTTGCACATATTTTGGTACCTTGACTTTTTAGGCTACCAATGTGAATGAACTCCTGTTCATTTATGATAATGAAGTTTATTTCAGGTTACAAATTCGAATAATCTTCATGCAATGTAAAAGTTGATGTTTAATACACTCAACTAGGTACAAGATGTCTTTCCTCCATGATTTGTAGAATGGTTGCCGAAACAATTCGTGAACAGATTATTGAAACTACTAGCATTTAGTGGTGAAGGGTGAAAATTTTCAATAGGGAAGCCGGTAAAAAAGAGTTTAGCTATTATGGAACGACCATAGCAATGTCATAGCATATCTATCAGAGCCTTCTATGTACAGCAAGCCTGTAAGAATCTGGTTCTACCAACCCCCTAGCCACTGCTAGAATATAAATGGGAGTGGCTGTAATTTTTTACTGCCAGTATTTTCTCACTGGCTTTACATGAAATATCAAGTATGGTGGAAATTGGCAACATTATTGAGTTTCCAGAACAAAGTTATGAATCTAACGAACTCTACCTCATTACATGTCTACCCTTCGAGGATATCTTGAATAAGTGTATAAAATATATGTATAGCGTACAAATTGTACCATAGAAATCCATTGTCTGTTCCACATACACAATGGCATCCTCATAGCGGCTGCTGCCTAATAATGTTATACCCACTGCGATACCAAAGCTGGCTGCCTTGCAAATTGGCAATAAATGTAATCCAGGCTCATTCATTATAGCCTCGAGTAACGTCATTCCATCCCCATCTCTCGAGCAAGGATTTCACAGGCTTATGTGACGGCATTGACCTCAGTAGCGGGTTCGTTGATCATGGAATTATTACGAGGAAGCTTCTTTCTATATATTTTTAGAACAGAATTATAATAAACCATGTTGCTGATGATAGTCCTTAGTCATTTATAGATAAGAGCACCAGAAAACTGCTAATTACTGAGAAAAAGTGCAGAATTGAAGCGTTTCAAAGCCATTTTTGTACAGTCAACAAAGGAGATATGGTTGCATTTGTTCATATATTATAAGTAAAGTTGTAGGTATTTAAAAGTGTGACCGTATCTTTGTCGACTTTTCACCACATATTTATTTAAACTATAATTCAAATACAATCAGTGTAAAATAATACCAGCCATATTCACACCCTGGAAGCCAGAACATACCGAGTCGGAAGCCAGGTCGGCGGAAGGAGCAGTCGGTGGAATGTAGGAATGTAGAGAGAGAGAGAGAGATGGAAGGATTTGGAGGCCTTGTCCAGCAGTAGGACAAAATATAGGTAACCTACTTTAAACAAAATAATGAAATTCCAGACATATGAATAGATGCTTTATTTATGTTTGTATTCCCTGTAGTATATCGCGATCATTCTGAGAACAGCTTTGTGGTTGAGTGACTATAGTGTTCTTTTTCTTGTATCTGTTTAATGTCATAAATATTATCATAATTATAAAGAATTGTGGGTAAACACTGATTGGTAGACTAGAAATAGGTCACGTTTCACTATAAATATTATGTATGACCTAGATTTTAGTAAATTCTTACACCTGAATTTATATTTCAGGGGTACAGTACAAATAGAGGTATCTATAAGCATTTATAATATATACGTTTTCGGTTTCACACAATAGAGGGATAGTCTATTCTCTATTGTCGTCAAGTGGACATAATCCTAACTTCGCACAATTCATTAGGATTTCGAAAAGTTTTCATAATATTTTGTTTTCTTTGATCTTGTTCTGTTGTATTTTAAATAAAGTGGTGAATTTACTATTATTTCAAGTATAAAAGGTATGAGTAACTCAAGACTCCTTAAATTTATATTTAAGACTAGCTTTTGCCCGCGGCTCCGCCCGCGTGGTTGTCGGTCATCGCGACCAAACATAGCCTATGTCCTTTCTCGAGGTCTAATCTACCCCTATACCAAATTTCATCAAAATCGGTTCAGTGGTTTGGGCGTGAAAGCGAGACAGACAGACAGACAGACAGACAGAGTTACTTTCACATTTATAATATTAGTAGGGATATAAAAATAATCGACTATATTGAGAAAATAAACGGTCACAAAAATAACGAGTCGAAGACGTTTGGGACACAAATTCTACGGACACTGTGTACCTAAGTGTACTTTCAAATTTATTTATTTTTTCGAAGACGTTACGGACACCAATATAAAACGATAGTTTTGTATAGTCGAGTCGGATGGAAAACTTATTCAATATTGGATAGGTTATACAAAAGAAAGTGTTAATATGTTGTTGGAGGAAGTGCCTGGAATAAGGGAAATTCGGAGGGGCCCATTGGGCTTCTGGTGGTTTTATTAAAACTAAGGACAGGTGATTCTGATGAAAGAATATCTACATTAGTTAATGTGCCTAGGCGAACTTTAGAAGTTCTTTTACAGGATTTCGTGCCAGCCCAGCTTGGGATTAGCCATATTCAGTGATGCCAACTTAGGGGTTTTCCCCCTAAATTTAGGGGGAAAGAACATGTCTAGGGATTTTCTAGGGGTAATTTTTTAGGGGTAGATTATTCAAGGATTATCGTTGTTTTTTTTGAGTGTCCGTCATTGGTGCTTTACTATTAATTTGTTTAATCATCCAAATAATGTTGTGCCGTACCTATCTTAGTCACGAAATAAAAAATCACGAAATCTCACCAGGGGGGAGGTATAATATAAGATATCACGTGTATTTATTTCTTCTTATAACGCGCGATTTTTAGGATAGATAGATAGATAACACTTTTTTGTACACCAATAGATGTACTCACCAGGTATCACCATGGGGGAGGGAGGGTTAAAAAATTTGTACAAAAAGTTTGGTGAGGTTTTAGACTACCCCTTTGTATTTTTTAATATTTTTTTGAATGCTAGATAATTAAGAAACATGATAAAAATCGAATCTAGCTGTATACATGATACCTACTTGTCTCTACTGTACATCTATTGGTGTACAATAAAGTGTTATCTATCTATCTATCCTAAAAATCGCGCGTTATAAGAAGAAATAAATACACGTGATATCTTATTATACCTCCCCCCTGGTAAGATTTCGTGATTTTTTATTTCGTGACTAAGATACGGCACAACATTATTTGGATGATTAAACAAATTAATAGTAAAGCACCAATGGCGGCCACTTAAAAAAAACAACGATAATCCTTGAATAATCTACCCCTAAAAATTTACCCCCTAGAAAATCCCCTAAACATGTTCTTTCCCCCTAAATTTAAGGGGGAAAACCCCTAAGTTGGCATCACTGAATATGGCTAATCCCAAGCTGGGCTGGCACGAAATCCTGTAAAAGAACTTCTAAAGTTCGCCTAAGCACATTAACTAATGTAGATATTCTTTCATCAGAATCACCTGTCCTTAGTTTTAATAAAACCACCAGAAGCCCAATGGGCCCCTCCGAATTTCCCTTATTCCAGGCACTTCCTCCAACCCAACAACACCTATTAACACTTTCTTTTGTACAACCTATCCAATATTGAATAAGTTTTCCATCCGACTCGACTGTACAAAACTATCGTTTTATATTGGTGTCCGTAACGTCTTCGAAAAAATAAATAAATTTGAAAGTACACTTAGGGACACAGTGTCCGTAGAATTTGTGTCCCAAACGTCTTCGACTCAAAATAACTACAAACCAACATTTTAAAATCGATATAAAAAACTATACTCGTGGAATTAACAACATTTTCCACTTAATATTGATTTATTTACATTTTCTATTTACAATCTATACTATACTAATGTTACTGAAGAGTTTGTTTTTTGTTTGGTTTACTTTTATTATTATTTAAATTAAGTAGCGTGATTTTTAAAACTAAAGCTTCAATTTCTTTGCCCAAGTTTTCTTCTACGAATGAAAATGAAGCCAGTCAGCCATCTCATTTACGAGTAGGCACAACAGACTTGCCTGTGTTGTTTAGCCATCAACACTACAGATGCTACGTACAGCACTCGTGATATATTGCTCATTAAAACTTTACTTTCAGCGTAAGTCCAGGATTGCATGCAATTTTCGAAGACAAAGCACGTCGGCAAAATTTTTAATTTACATACTTTTCACGCTTCACACGGCGCATCATAAGACAGTAAATTAGAAAAAAATCGTAACTATTACATTCTATAAAACTTCGTTCTTGCTAATAAATTCAAGATTCTTGATATTTATATTGTCCCTATGTTTAGAAATATGTCTAAGTATATTTTTCCGCATCCTAAAAACCCATATTGACAAGTTTATAGTTTTGGGTCTAGATGGCGGTGTGATATATCGCGATAGAATCAAATGTCCTAAAATGTTCGTTTGCTGAAACTAGTTAGCATAATATTACTATCGTAATTTCTTCAGGCCTTGCCTTAAAAGGGCAGAGATAACTATCTACTATATATAAAATATATAATATAGTAGGTAGTTCTTTCATTTTTTCATTCGTAGCTATTGAAAAGAACAATAACATATAACAAGTGAAGGGACCTGTCATAACTCGCTAGTCGCTACTGTGTGTCTTTTCATGTTATCGTACATAACATCTCATCGCCTGATAGATTCCGTCGACAGAATAATTTCTATAACACTGTGTTTATTTATGGAAAATAATACAACTGAAGGTAGTTTTTTTCAATTGTAGGTATGATGTTGGTTTATTTTTTTTGGTTTGAAAAAAAAAGGATGAAATTTCGTTTTTTTTCTTTCACTTTTGCTGGATAAACAAGAACATAGCCCATACAATGATGTGTTTCAAAAATATGAATAGTCATAATTTTATTTCATTTGAATTAAAGAAACATTTTCTAATTCGGTCTTTAGAATGTGGTTGATGGGACGTGTCGCCTTATGATAAGGTCTGAATGAATGAAAAGTGATTAGATCATCTGATTTTTTCTTGGCTTTAGCAGTTTCTACTTATTATTCGTAATTGGTATGCAAATAACATTATAATGAATAAGTGTAATAATATTATGCAAATCACGCACTTATCGCAAAAACCTCGGCTCTTATAACATATTGGGGCGCTCGGTGGGAGGCTTATGGTACAGAATCCACAAAGTTAAAAAAAAAAAATTGCCTATCCCACGAAATTGGCTCATTTGTTACTCGGACAATCTGCTCATCCTAAACCCCAATAGATTAGTATAGAGAATAGTAATAGACTTTGTAATAATGTCACAACAAAATAATTTAATAATCTGTACATGATCATCAAATCTAAAAGTGTTAAGTATGTCTACAGACTTTGCTTAGAATCATAATAAGTTTCAATTAAATGGATTTGTTTAAAATTGCCAAAAATCTAAATTATATAAATTACTAGCTTTTGCACGCGGCTCCGCCCGCGTGGATGTCGGTTATCGCGACCAAACATAGCCTATGTCCTTTCTCAAGGTCTAATCTACCCCTATACCAAATTTCATCAAAATCGGTTCAGTGGTTTAGGCGTGAAAGCGTAACAGACAGACAGACAGACAGAGTTACTTTCGCATTTATAATATTAAGTATGGATGGAAGTATGGATATGGTTAACATGATGAGGTATCATGTCATTCTAACATACAATGTACAAACAATGCACCTACCTAGAACAGCTACACTAGTATTTTCTCTAACCCCGCTACGTAAACTGACATAGAGAGTTTAAAGGGAATACTAGTGATTTCGGTTCCTAATATTGTTTTCAAAAGGAAAAAAATATTTGGAGAACGAACTTCCTTTAAATATAACTATTTTAATTGAAAGCAAACTACTTTTTATTAACTCTGTCGCGATATATTTGTTACTACTAGCTTATCCGGTGAACTTCGTACCGCCATGTTTTCCGCCCGCGTGGTATTCTGATCCCGATTTATCAGTGTTTCTCTACAATATTATGCATGTATTATACATATAAACCTTCCTCTTGAATCACTCATTCTATTTAAAAAAAAACCGCTTCGAAATCCGTTGCGTAGTTTTTTAAGATTTAAGCATAGGTACATTGGGACGGACAGACACCGACAGCGACTTTGTTTCATAATATGTAGTGACGATTATTTACTTTTAGCCCGACGTTTCGGCTACTTTTCAGCAGCCATGGCCGCGGGTTGACGATAGAATTCGTTAAAAGGTAGTTTTATTTTAATGAGTGAGATTGAGATCTTACTGCCAAAAAATACCGTAGGTAATCAGCCTTAGATATCAGATTCACAGCAGTGAGGCTACCCCATAGGCTAACATTATTTATGTTTCAGTGAAGATTTTACTGCAAGTAACTTCTGAAATTCTAAACCGCCATCCTGTCTTAATATCCTCTAAATGCGAAAATTGTCAACACATTCAGCATTTAAAGAACCTTGAAGGTGATAAATTATGATTTAGGCGTCTCCTGTCACAGGGTCATAACATTTTAAACATATTTTTCATCACTGCAGACAAAATTCTCTTAAGATTTCGTATAAGAATACAATTTGTCAGTAATGGTTTTCAGACTATGACATTTGATTAATGACACTGTGTTGTCACTAATATACAGAGAAGTAGGTTGTTTATCTGAAAAATATTGAAAAACAATGCAGACATGATATGCCTTTAAAACTAGCTTGTAGCTTCTTCTAGCCTTCTCTTATTTTCTACTAACTGACCCTGCGAACTTCGTACCGTCTAACAAACAATCTTTTACTATCTTTTTTTTAAACTTTTATGGTAAGGGTGTCGCGAGTTCAGTGTTTTTTTCATAGTTCAAAAATAGGTATTCAGGAAAGCTATCCAACGCGCCTATGGAAGTTTAACTACACTTCAAATATTTATGAAATATTCTGGACAAATTAAAGGAGGCCAACTAGATCCAAATTAAGCATAGCAGGCATTGATTTAAATTGTTACTTAATATGTATATAGCAGGCATGTAATATAGAGTGAACATTTTTTTAAAGAGTTTTTTTCCATATCCATACCAATACAAATAGAAGCCGCGATCTCCGGCGTAGCAGTCGAAAGACCACAGTCGTCGAGTACATACCAACCTATTATACGAGTATGTACATAGAAACACCCAGACCAATGCAAATAGAATATTGCGTTCATGTATATTTAGGTTACATTGTTACTTGTTCATTGTACGAATATTCGTAGTGTGTGACCCTCGATAATGGCATTACCCATAACATGTTATATTGAAGTTTAATGGAATTTTAATGAAGTATTCCCTCATAAGGCCCTATCTGTAGCGGAACTATAGCGCGCATTCTTTTCCTTATGTGTACTTAATAACTTAACATGAGTTTGTTATTTTCAGATGAATGACAAACGGATACCTTTATATCAAAACAGGAAGTATTATGCTGCTTAATTAATTGCTTAAAAGCTTTTACTTGTTTTAGCAACAACAACAACAACAAGGGGGTGAGTAGATCTTTTGGGCCCAGGTCAATTTCACCTGCAAGCCGCTGCAGTATGTGCGCCTACTGATTAACGATAGAGGTTCTAGAGCAGGTTTCCTCTCAGGGTTAGGGGTTCAGACTTCAGTTGCTCACATGAGCCTTAACAAACCAATTAAAGGAGCAGCATAGAGAACCACTGGCTTTCTTTTTGTGTGTGTAGTGCTCCAAAGGAACATACATACATAGGCCGAAAAACACATTACCACTCGTTTGCGTCGCGCAGTCAGGTAAAAAGTGCCCAGTTGACGGTAGTAGGCGTACTATCTATAATGAGGGACTGGGTGAATAAGAATGTAAACAGAGCAGTGACGCGCACAGACATTTTCAGAGAAAAGGAACAAGTTATCGGTATCGGCTATATAAAATCACAAAGTATTCGCGCCCATGTGTTTTGAATCATTTTGGGTGCGAATGCGTTGGCCCCGATTCAGATAAGCATCGAAAAATTGGTATTTTCGAAACCAATTTTCTTATTAACTATAGAACCTACAGATCTGGAATTTATATTCCTGCATACTACAGGATATACTGAATAACTTCTCCTTTTCATAAATTAAATAAAAAAGAGGAAGTAGTTGAAAAGAGGCTCTGAAAATCACTCTACTCTTTCTTATGAAACCAAATATTCTCTACAATATGTATCCAAATGATCTAAAATTTCGCATATAGTATGTTAAATAAGTTTATTAGCATGACGTGACCTTCTTAGTTAGTAATCGTCGCCTATAAAGTTATCTGTTAAAATTGGTTTTACTGATTTTTACGGTTCAAATAATATGACCGAATGACCTTGAGCATTTGTATGATCAAAGTCATTCGCGTATGTAATCACCTTAAACGACGAACTATCATCATTTTTGTTGCTCTGGAAGCTTGTCGGGGTAGCTAGCCGATATAACCTGTTTTTACCCGACTGCGCCAGCGAGAGGGTAATGTGTTTCGCGCGTATGTATGTATGTATGTGTCTATGTATGTATGTAGTTTTCTTTGTTCCCCTCTACAGGCCTAACGCCTGGACGGATTTTGATGAATAGGGTCTCAAATGAAAGGTATTCATTTCCCGAGTGTCATAGGGTACATAAAATTCCAACAAAAACTATACGGTAGATTTTTGATGCTAAAATATGTATTGGCAAACATTTTTTTTCATTCAAATTTATCGGAGTAGGGTATCAAAATGAAGAGAATTAAAAGGAGATTACAAAAATATATAGATGTCATATCCTAACTAAAAAGGTTAAAACGAGAATAAGCACCCTTAGAGATATAAAACTTACCGAAACTTATACGGTAGACTTCACTTTATCGAAACATTCTAATATTACAATAATAATAACAGCAGTATGCCCTTGGGCAGTGGTAACCCTATTCTATAAATTGAGTTTGCGAATCACCCCCGACCAAAACTTTATGATATCGGGTGTCAATATCAGACACAATAGTTTGTATTTAACCAGTCCACAATAGCCCTCAATTATTCCTATGTCGTAGTTTATTTTACCAGATCAATTTCACAAAAATCTAGCTCATGGAGAAGTTTTTAGCTAACTGGTAATCGTGTAGGTTAACATTGCAAAATTTATTAATACTAGCCAGGCCTCTTTTAGGACAGGTGACCATTATTAACACATTAAGGCCCGTATTCTAGAACGAGACTCAGTCCTGAATCTCGATTTATCTGAGGATAGATTGTAAAGGCAGATTGACAGATTTGACAAATTGTCTATCAAATCTGTCCTCAGATAAATCGAGATTCAGCACTGAGTCATACTATTCTAGAAAACGGTCCTGAGATCCGTCCGTACCTCGTTGAACACGTTAAGTCATCGGTCCAGTGTTGTCATACAAAATATCTGTGGCGGTTATTACGGGTAGTTGCACCCCTAAAAAGTCTGGTTTATCTACAGAACTCTGGTATCGCCAGTGGGTCGTGAATATTACGATAATAAACGTATCTATATCCGACTGAGATGGCCCATCAAGCGTCTTTCCTTTTATTATCAATAAAAGTTTAAAATTATGCCGGAACATGTGTCTAGCATAGTAATATCCATATAGTTATGATGGCGAGCGTGACAGCCGTTCGGGAGTGCTACGGATCGAATTAGGTGGACACAGGCCCAAGCGTTAGAGTAATAAAAATGGCCGCCCGTTGGGAAATATCCATGATATTCATAATAGAATATTATTATTTTGTACAATATATATTATTATTTAATGTGTAAATTGAATAGTGATGAAATTGAAGTGCACTGCAAAGTACGAACTTTAGAGATATTGGATATGAGAACGGAACTAGTCGTACGTTCTGATTGTTTCGAGTAACTGGCTGACTAGAGAACGTAATATCTTGTTCAAAGTTACTGGGGGTATTAGACTACATGTACCGTACAGGTATCAAGAGCCAGCCCGAGCTGACTTTATCTACTAGTTGGTATAACTACAGTTGCTGAAGCGTAGGCTTTCTTCTCCGAGTTGAGGGTTCAGATAGTGGTAGCTCTAATAAATGCCAAAATAAACCAAATCAGAAAGGGTAGCAAAGCGGGATTAGTGCTCGGTTGAGAGAACAGAAGAACAATTAACAATCATCAGTTTTCAACTGGTAACTTACCTATCTAAATATGATACAGATTACCAACATATACCTATGTAGTTAGTAGCTAAATGTACCGCATTTAATAAAAATGAAAACAAACGACAATATGAAACGTGGATTGCAACATTTCCTTTTTAAATTAAAACACGGGTGTCATTCAGGCATCGCAATAAACGGCACAGAGCGACAAACAGGTATGTATAAGCGCTGCTCTATTGAAATATTTCACAAGTGGTTTATTTTTCAGTAACAACTGCGGTGTCCGATAAAAGTTGCAGTAATTGAATATTGTTCGTGTAGGTAAACATTGGCCGAAGACCGTTAATTAACGGAGGCAGGTTACGTCATCGCCCGGTGCTGCCTTCTATTATTTCATTAGCTCACTCAGTAGTTGAGGAAACGTGGCCGGTGAAAAAAAAAACGATTGACGATAATTGGGTTGAAAAAAGTTGATTGGAAATGTCAATTGGTCGGCACCTCGGTTTTCTTACGACTGTGGATTTACGTGGAATGGTGACTTACGTTCTTTGATTAAGGCTTATTATGAGCTATATTGAACAGTTATTGTAATTAATATAAACTGCATGACTGGAGCGATGTATCTGTCAATCTGTTCCGACAGCTAATTATAAAGGACTGTATTGTAAAATGGTACTCAGTTCTGAATCTCGATTTATCTGGGGACAGATTGTATAGAACTACCTATAGACAATCTGTCGATACAATCCGTCCTCAGATAAATCGCGATTCAGGACTGATTTTCGTTCTAGAATACGGGCCTTAGAGTTAAGCAATATACCTAAATCAATGAAGATAAGTAATTTTTTCGAGTCTGGGCGCACTTTGTGTCTTGTACTCGTAGTCGTATATTTTTGTATTTTGCGCACTATAGGGAGTGAGCATAAGTCTTTAAGGTTTTTAAAAAAAAAAGTTTGATATGACGCCCATGGGCACGTTCTATCATCGCATCGCTTGCCACAGACAGGGATTCACCCTCATCACGGAGGACAGAACCCTCACACACTGCATTCGGAAACTATGTATACAGTGTGGCATTCCGCCCTAGCCACTGTCTGTGCTTTTCCCAAGAGACAGTATGGGGTTCTTCAAGAAGTGCATTAGGATGTTTTCACGATGATTTCATGATGATGATTTACTACTATCTCACATGGCCTACGTCTCTTGACAAAAGTGACAAAGGATTGCCATCATTTTTGTAAAAAAAAAAAAACAGTATGATAGCATCAACAAAGTCGTAATATTGCTCTACGTTTCTTTGTAGGAACATGAGCTTTTAATAGTTTCTGCCCCGGTAATAAAACACGAGAAGCTCACGAACTTAATAAATACCTTGTTACTTACGAGCTACATTCTATCCAATATTCCGACATTTTAAATGGAAAAATGAAAGGAAGAACAAAAGTAATATGCATTGTACTGTTTATGAATTGGAACGGTAGGAAATCACGGTACAGTCGGCAGCGACAATCGAGGCAAGCTGACAGTAGGTGATACCACATGTGTGCCGCGACCCGTCGCTAATACAATATATTGAACACGTCACGTTGGAAATAATATAGGATATGGTGAAAGCATAACGTCGTGAGGAAAACGCGACATCTAAATCTATTAGATTTATTCAAGATATTTTGTTTCGACAGTCATTTGTTACGTGTAGTTAACTGAGTAATTTCGAAATTATTTGAAATAATTAAGTAACACTGCAATTTGAATGTAGTGTAAAGCTATCCCGCAAGCTTTTTGATTTTTCATACTCATGAAAGAACATTTTCCCGATGATGTTCATCCTCTGCATTGATGGAAGATTGAGTGGTACATTTCGACCTTAACCCATATCATCCTAGTGTTCCATTTTTGGATCGGTTTAATTTTTTATTTTTATTTTTTATGTTTGAGCAAATTCGATTTATTTTTCTGTGATGTGGCAGAACTGAAATAATAGGCAATAAGATTATGTTGATATTAATTCATTTCGCGGGAATTACGTACTAAAATTCTTGGATTATTTTAGTGATAATTGAAAAAAAATATGTCTCACCGAAAAATGTAAGTATTATTAATATTTTTGATTGTTGTTAGTAATAATTTTACTTTATTTGTTTCATAATATTACATTTTACCTATTTATTACAAAGATTTATCCAAAAAATCATTATTGCTAGAAATATTGTGTACTTTTTTTAACTGTTCCATTATTCTAACAGTAGGAACGTATACTACTGTAGTTATATAGAACAATATTTTTTTATTTTCCATTTGTTACTTATTTCGTTGGCAAATATACAGTCAGTTTGTACATGTAGTACAAACTGACTGTATATTTGGATATGTCATATGCATATTGACATACATACCTACTACATACATATCCAAAACATACTCCGGGTTCGATACCCGGACGGAACATGTTAAAATTATTTATTTTGCTAATGGTTTTGTTTTAGGTTGACGTGAATGATATTCTACCATGTTTGGAAGACGATGATAGGTACTATTTTGTCGGAAAATGTGTACATAACACCTCCGGATAACTATAACAAACTTTGGACGTGGGTGCATCTGTAGTACCTACTAGATCTAATATCCAAACTTCCATCTAGTACCTAGCTACAGCTTGTATATGAACATTTTTTTTTACGTCTTTACCTCTTCTGGACGAAATACAAAAGTTAGGTCATGATGCTACTGGTACCATATCTACGGGTAGGTAAATAGAGTAGGGAACGCCCCTTTGTTGGACCAAAAGGAGATGAAAAAGAACGAAAAGAGGCTCATACAATCAGTGCCCCGACACTTCCTCTGGCATTACATTGCACATTGATTAGATACAATGATACTAGTATTGTCACAGTTGCATCAACTCAATGTGGCTCGGCTCATGTCGGAAAAGTGAAACGCTACTGTGATAAGCCAAAGAAGGATGTAGATCAACCCCGGTTCATCGTCAATTATAACTGATTCATGGTTGGCGTGGATCGCTTGGATCAAAATGTGGGTTGTTATCGCTAATCGATCCTTGAAGAGATGGTATTGGAGGCTACTCATGTTGCCCATCAATGCTTGTCTGGCTTTAGCCATAAAAACACAACCATGATCTGCGATACCTACTTGTAGAGTAACGGTAACAGTTCATAATAAAAGTTCCATAAGTTTTCACAGCATATAATTTCTTTTTTATTGTATAATATTAATTAGTAAACTTTTATAGTCTTATTATAACAGTCTAATAAAAAAATAAACTATAAATTCTTTATATTTATCATTTTATTCACAATCCTTATAGTGGTGCATTCAAGAAATCTACATAGGCCTATCGTCCTACTGTTCCATTTTTGAAACGGTTCGGTAAAAAAAAAAGTAAAGTAGCTAATTTTTTTTTTTCAATGGCAATTAGTTCTTAGTGCTATTTCTATACCCTATTGTAAATTTCACGCACTAGGAATGAAATTACGTATGCTTGGGATGATATGGGTTAACTGGAGGGAAAGTAGTCTAAATACTGGAGTTAGCAAATTTCACTCGAAGGAAACATTCCCATATTTTAAAATAGAAGCAAAACTGCATTAAGGTTTTTTCGAAAACTCGCTGGTCACACCCGGTAATCGAAGCGACTAAAATCGAAAAAATTACATCCAGAGTGTATAAATCATGAGGATCAAATCTCTCTAACAAATATGGTAAATTAATAGAAAGGAAATCCCTGCAAACTAAACCTGTGCAACGATCCTGTGGGAGTGGGGCCAAATATAATGTAATTGCCAATTTTATTTTGCACCACAAGCAATGTAATATTAACACTTTAGAATGGCCCTGTCTGTCGTAAAGTGCAGCGTGGCAATGCATGAATAAGTGTGGTAATGTGACCAAGCCCTAACTCTGAAGCGATGTTATTCTGTAGTGCTGATCGTTTGTGTTTTATACGTCGGATGGTAATAACACACACATTCCGCTTTTTAAAGCACTAAACAATCGGAGTCGAGTGAAAGGGTAAAGGGGCGTTAGTAGTGATAAAGAAAATATATAGGGGTCGTGCGTACCGTTGAAAAGCTGTGAGTAGGAGCACGTTTCTCTTTCTCTATGTAATAAAGTCGTTTACCGTCGGCCGTACTTAAACACTGCAATCGAAAAGGGCCTCCGTTAGTATTAGGATTACGTTTTTTTGTGGAAAAAGAGTAAATGTTACACTGTTACAGTCCTGAATTGTTGTTTTAGGGCTCTGGTTTTATTGAAACTTAAGAATTGGATCATACAAAAGAAACTAACGCATTGGATTAAAAAAAAACACAAGCTAAAATAAAACCAGATTGGGATTGAAAAGAAGAAATACGAAAAAAAATACTAAGGCTTGTCCAGTCTATTTTGGTGAGACAGCCTCTATGGCGCGGCAGTAGTGAACGCGACTGCTCCGCAGGAGCTTCAATTCCCACTAAATTTTGTGGAGCCCTCAAAAGTCCAACTAGTCTAATTATAGAACTTCGATATCGCCAAATGGTTGAAGAGGTCTGATGGCAGTCGTTTCACTCAAAATATCGAAGTTCAGCTTCAGAAAAAGGCTCAAAGAATGACGATTTTGGTGAGATATTTAATTCAAATCATTAACCCCCGACAAAAAAGAGGGGTGTCATTTTAATAATTTTTTGGTACCTACTTATTTAAAAGTCTAAGTATATTAAAATTTAATATATTTAAGAATATAAACATGAAAGTTCGATCTTCATTCTTACGTTAAAATAAAATTTAATCTAAAAATCAAAACTAATACAAACACTTATTTGGATGGTCGCACATAATTTCTGTTTTCACATTGGTAACAGATGTGACGGTGAACTTCACAAATCCATTAGAATTCTGGCTGTCACTGAAAATGAAATGAATTTTATTGTATCTATAGAAATTAGAGAAAAGAAAGTAGAGATAAGAAATACAACAACATCCAAACATATTTTTAATCAAATACTATTCAATTTCTTCTATTGTGAAGTCTGTAAAAAATGAACAAAAATAATTTAATTTTCGGTGGTGAACTGCTGCCAGAACTCACTGTAGAGTTTCTGCTGTCCGTGGGAAACTCTCTGTTCTACAGTGTCGGCAGCTTGAGTGTGACTCCCCTGGTGTTGCACACGTCCATAGGCCACAGTAATCACTTTCCATCAGGTGGACCATGTGATTCCCTGCCACCCAATGCAATTGTTTCAACCGGTCAAATAATAAAATGCCCCCAATTGCTATTATATCCATATCTGCGGAGGATAGAGCATAAAATGAGCTTTCGTTTGAATTTGAAACTGTCCGTACCATGAAGTGCCTTAGTTAGCTCATTAGTAACAGATTAGATTAGTAAGTAACGTATGGCAGTTGCTGAACATCAAACCCACAAACTAGCCTTACATCTAAACTACCTATTTGTTCCATTAAAAATAATTTGCCTAATGATCTATTTTATTTATGAACTCAAACCTCTAATAGCGGGTATGTTTCTGTTTCCGTTTTAAAGCTTTCTATACTCTCAGAGCTAGTTTCCTTCTTCATATTTATTTTTGTATATCTTTTGAATTTATCTAACGCGAAGAATCCAGTATTTACATGACAAATTAAATAATAATTTGAGTTAAACATTAAAGCAGCGTAATTATATCAATTTGCTAATGGGTCTTGAAGGTACTCAAACAATTTGCGCAGATGACAGATTAATGTAGACGCTATTGATAATGCTCAAAGCTTTTTATTTCATCATCATCATCATCATTTCAGCCAAAGGAAGTCCACTGCTGGACATAGGCCTCCCCTATAGATCTCCAATAGGACCGGTTGGAAGCGGCTCGCATCCAGCGCGTTCCCGCTTTTTATTTAAGCTGAAAATAATATTTCTCTTTACACAATTAAGTAAAGAGAATACTGAAGTGTTTGTTAAACTCTAACTATAAGTGATTGACGTTCAACTCAAGTGTGGAAATGATGTTATGCCTCAATTAATAACCAATAAATATGCCGCCCCATTATAATATATATAAGAAACTCATTTTTAAAGAGAAAAACTCAGTGAGTACTCAGTTAAATCTATTGAATACAGCCAACATTGAGCCAATATGGCTAGGCCAGAGAATTAAAAAAACTTAAAACATTTTCATAATTTTCTGGAACCAAAATACAAAATGAATAAACACAAATGAAAAGGATTTAGTAATTACACCACTCAATTAGCTTTGGTATCGTTGTACTTTTTTAACATCAGAGATGTTCAAGGACACGCCATTATTACGTCGTATTTATATCAAAACGTGCGTACTAATAATGTCAATAAAGGCCTACACAAACTCTGTTGCAGACAGTATTGGGTATATTCGCAATGAAAATATAAAACGTGATTTCAGGATCACGTTTTTATTATGTGTCCAAATTGCTGGGCGTTTTAGGTGCTGTTTTAGAGGTTTAGTTATTCATTTTCATATGAATTGATTGTGTATTGCAATGATTTATATTGTTACTCAAGTAATGTGCATATCTTGTTACTAATGTTTGTTTATATTGCTACTAAAGTAATGTAGTTCAAAACATACGTAACCATAATTATGCGTAACCTGTCTCCTAAGCTGTCGTCAATTGTAGAAAACGTTTGTAAGTAGTAACTGTGATTTTTAATTCAAATAAAAGACAGACTTTCTCATTAATGTGATCGAACCTAAATGTTTTAAAGTTTAGGTTGATTTTAATATGTACAATTAGTTTTCTATACTTAGTAATAACCCGATCGGTATCTTCAAGATCACATAGATGTATCGCTTTGTGCGAATCAACTATTAAAAAAATATTAATGGTGAAAGGGGTCATTTCGCGCATTGTATGCCATCAAATTTGAAAGAATCGACCACGAAGCCTCAAATTCATTGCATGTTGGAAAACCAACTTGTTTCAAAGCCGCTTAAGTTATCCCAAAAGTTTATACCTATGCGATAAGATATACCTAAGTACTTGTATATTTGAGGCATAATTGCGTCTAACGACCAAACACGTATCCGGATAATATCTTAAGAGATAATTTTGAATTATTGTTATAACGTGCTTTACGTGCTTCAGCTGAGGATAAGATAACAAAATATTGTTTGTAAAAAATATTGGGTTTTTTCCTCACAAAGGAATCGTTTTGCAAGTACATATTACACCCAAAAGGGGATGATTATATTCGTTCGTTTTTCTTGATCGTGAGTCTACCTAAGTTTGTTTATCCACATTCTTAAAATAGGCACAACTTAGTTGAGAAGTGCTTTTGGGCCTAGAGAGCGCTGTGTTGAATTTTCTAGTTTAACTGTATACCTACATAAAAATACAAAAATGTTAAATCAGTTGGTGTACGATAATAAAATTTTCGCTTTTTTATTCCCAGGTGAAGCCTAGCAAAAATTTTGTGCAAACTCTTGTCAATTAAAAATAATAATTTATACACTTCAAAACTTAACTTTAAGTCTACGCTTCAATATTAATAACAAAAGAAATTATTTGTATTACAAGTGGGTAGAATAGGTACATAGTAAGTTGCCTTTAGCACTATTTTAAAAGAAAGGCTGTAATGTGGTGTTCAAACTACTTCCTTTGACGTCACGTAGAAGCTCACTAGATTTGCATTTTGATTGGTTATTAGCAGTCATTTTTAATTAGAAAAGAAACTGGTAGTGATGAAGATATATTTTTAATTTTTAAAGTTTGTGCTTGTATTAATTTGACAGATTTTTTTTTTAAATCTTTATCTTATCGATAATATAATGCCTTGTGATTATTTATGTAATTCAACATAGGAATTTATAGCAATTATTATATTGATTGCAATTCAAATGAATTACAATCAATAGGTATATTGCTATAAATTACCGTTGCCGTAAATAAGATTTTCATGAATGGCCCGTTTCGACTTCGCAGAATACAGACTTCAATCTAATTGGTAATGCATTGAAAAAAGGTCAGGATCAAAGCTCTCTAAAAGGCCTAACTGCAGTAGAGGAAGCTCGTGAAGTGTGTAAAGACAGAAACAAATGCGGTGCTACTGTCTCTGCCAACTCTGGAGGGTGAAAGGCGCAGTATATGCATGTATGTATGTTGGGAAAGTACTAAACCCTTAAATAATGTTGACTCAAGGTCGACTGTTGTGAGAGTGTTGTTAAGACTTATTATTACGCACTATGAAACTGCCAGCGCACGAGTGAAACTAATGCTCTAAAGGATATACCTAGTGCCCCGCACATCAAGCATGGAGCGTCGCCGGTAGCTTGCCATACGATCTAGAATCCCTCTAGAGGTCTAGAATTTTCGTAAAGGGAAAAGAGTTTTTGTGAGAGATAAAATATTTCTTTTAAGTTTTCTCACCAAAATATTTAGCTTTCAGAAAAACGCAACATGACGTAAAATATTCGCAATAATCCGTTTAGTAAAAATAAACACCCTCCTGATTTTCGTTTCATGGCTTCATTCAACGTATATTCGTTTTATACACCCATAACACGTAGTTTTTAAATTTAGCTGAAAACAAAACGTTGCGTGTTTTGTTTATGATGTACATTTATAATGGTTGTATTGGTTCTTTATTTTGTAATGTGGTTAGTTGATTAACTGAGCAGTTGAGATGCCTCTCGCAACTGGGTTGCATTTCGCAATAGTAGGCCACTCATACTTACTGTTTTTTTTTCATAACTGCATTAATAAAAGCCCAAAATTTCCATGCCAATAATAAATAACAAGCGGATCTCAGGCTCCAAAGTGCAAACTTTGGACACAACTGGGAAATCTCTCATCCTCATATATGATGATGTAATCCTAAAATTGGCGACTAGCAAGTCCGAATCACTTCGATTCAGAGTTGGTCTCTAGGGACCACTCATGCGTGCCGCTCACTTTTCAATTATTTCAATCATTTTAACCAAGTTGTTCATAAAAAATATGTTTTATATTTGTGATTTTATAAATTACAATTTGAAACTTACGTTTTGTACAGCCACGTAACGAAAATGTTTGCTATACAATAATTATTGTCCTTCCATTAGACATTCACATCTAGATAGTTTGTACGAGAATTTCGTGACATTGAAAACGGCAAAAGGTGTTGGATATAGAATTAATGGCACATTCAGTATGATGCTCATGTGCACTTAGATAAGTAGTGTATAGGCGACATGTATATCTGAGCTATAGTGCGTAGCGTTTATGCGGAAAAACATGAATAATTTGGTCAAAAGGAAAGGAGAGGGTGTCCTATCCTATACAATCTTATCATTATTTTATGGTGGTCCCTTTTCTTAGGCTATATTTTATCATTCATGGTGGTCCCTATGGGTATGATGTTCGGGTGTCTTGGTCAGTCATTATAAGAAAAAGCTAAGCAAAAATATAATTTTGATATTATTCTGATCATCGATCTCCAAGACAATATTTTCCTAATCAGTAGATATTTTGTAGATTGAAAAGTTTTCATTTGATTGGCATCTGTTTGTTAGAAAAATGTGTAAACACTTTTTCCGCCTCAACGGAACATAATCCGGAAGAAAATTTGATGTTATCGCAATAAATCTTTTGAGTTTGTGACGTAAATACACAATAACCACATTTTCAAGTTTAACTTCGGTATGCAATAAGCTAACGAAAGTGCCAAGTTTGTTCTGAAATCTGAAATAACGGAGTAGGTGACCAAAGTTATACGCCAGGACGTCGTTAAAAGCTTTCACAAAGAATTTACAACTTTATCTGAAGAATTTAATAGGACAAGTTAAACTTACCTAACTTTGCCACAAATAATCTTGAAAATGAATTTTACAGTTCGATCTGTGGTAGTTCTCTAATGGCACCCATTAAGTAAAGATGGCGGCCATAGTGCCTTGACCGTGTAATAATGATATCTGAATATTTTGGTGTCGAATAGATAAATAAGTACGTGTTTAATTAATTAAATGTTTTTTTGCTAACTATTCGAAATATTTGAATTAATTGGACATAAAAAAGGTAATTATGACACCTAACATTTTTCCTAGAAATGTGATTTGTAGGTACTATCAGCCCCCTTAGGCAAGTGGCAATTCGTTGACCGAGTTTAGATATATGTTTTGTCAGTCATCAACATAATACGAGTACGTCAACTCACATACATTCATCATTCTATTTTACAATACAATTTGCACAAATTGAAAGAAAGAAAGAAAGAAAGAAAGAAAAGTTTTTTTATTATGTACAGAGATGCACGAACAATATACAGATAAAAAATATATGTCTATTTAAATATTTTCTATCTTGCACACAGCCATACATAACAACGGCCGCCTCAGCTTAATGCTGTCCGCGTTTTAGTGCCAGAGAGCGGCCAGCGTTGGTTTTCAGAGGCGGCCAAATTTAGGCAAGGCAGAAAAAGAAATACAAAAAAACAATAACAATTAATGTATATTGTATGTAATGTAATTGCCACTTGTTTAGGTGGGTAGTAGCACCAGATCACAGAGTAGATATAGTACATACGCATAGGTATCTATTCATGAGAAATAAATCTAAAATGCTAAGGTGGGCTGTCTTACTTGCAGCGTGTCATACACTGTACTATGACATGTATGCGTACTACTGTGACCCACTTACTGAGACCATCCAGCAAACTCGCCTTATCGAAGACGGGGAAACGAAACACAAAGATTTCCCATTTATCAAGAAGGCGATGTTTGCGGCGGTAGTTCTATATTTTCGAAGATCACTATTTCCTTCTGCTAATCCCTGTATTTGCATTGATCCTAAGCCTTCAAAGAATCACCTCAAGGGGTCATGAAAAATCAGGAACTCACAATAAGATTAAAAGTAGACTTATTTTGCTATGACGGTTGGTTCCTTGTTAAAGATAAGTATTCTTATATATAGTTCCATCTAGTTGGTATGCAAGGTACAGTACGAGGGAAGTAAATATTCAGTTTTGTGGCAATCCGACGATTAACATCGTAGTGACAGCAGCTGATGGCGAGGTACTGCGTTATGCGGTCGATTTTAGACAAGCGATTTTATCTAGATGACCGTCATATTGATGAGCCCAGCTCTAAAGGCGTGAATATTATAAATGAATAATAGTAGATTACCCAACAAGTGAAAAAAAGATGAATTCTTTTCGAGGCACTGAGTTGTATCCCGAGAGGAGCGAAGCTTTCTGCGGTAGAATCCCGAGCGTAGCGAGGGATTCTAGATAGAAAGCTGAGCGTATCGAGGGATACAAGAGCCGAGATGAATTCTTTTTTCACGTGTTAGGTACTCAACTTTTCACCATTGACTACGAGAAAACGATTACTCTGTGATTATGAATTACATTTTGTTATGGATAGTACACAAAAGAAGCAGCAAATTATCAGTAATAGCTACCGCTTTAGCGCGAAAAGACTCAGGAGTCTTTTCGCGTTCCAGAATATGAGTTTCATTTTCATCACTAGATGAAGTCATTTTATGATTATGAGACAAACATAAACTTTTACAAGGAAAATTACACAGAAAATGGCGGCATTTTTTTTTCTTAATTTAAACTAAGCCGCATTCCATCCGGCCAGTGATTACATTTAGGTGGCTTTTAGTACGTTTTTATAGTGAGAGTGTGCAACCTCTTTGCATGTTTCACTAGAATCCGTACATTCGCGCATGTTCCAAATTCAAATTTTTTTATTCACTCGGTGAAACAAAGAGCGTTTTATTCACTGTTTTTGATGAATCACGGGCCCTTTTTCGAGTGTCAATGGTGAAAAAGAAATTATAATGCGTGCAGTTAAGAATATTTTAGGCGTAATTATGCTTAAAGTGTTTATTATTAAGTATCTGTGCCAAGCAGCGTTCTGTGACCCATGACCTTTCATCTGCACTTGGTTAATGTAGAACTGTTCATGATATATCTGTGCCCTAGTTTCCAAGCTCCTTTTAGTCGTAAGTATACTATACATACAATATACCTTTCACATTTATATCAATTAACATTTCTAGTGTCTCTCAAGATTTTCTGGGCGGAATACGATGTAGTACTAGTAAACGGAATTATCGTTCGTCTCTTTTTTCTTTGAACAGCTGTTAAAAACAGGTGCGCTTTGAACGCTTTCACGCATCAAAGGGGTCTTATGACGGATTTGCCTGAATATCGAGTAACATGGGTTCTTTGAAACCGCGGAAAGGAATAAATTTAAATAAGAGTAAACATGTGACCTTTTCCATAAATCCTACACGAAAGATCAGATCACTTTTGGAAAATAAAATACACCTAGTTACAGGAAATTATTACCCAAACTAAAACAACCTTGTCATTATGCATTCTAGAATACGGATAAACATTAGTGTTTGTGTAAATATTATAAGGGCAATATATTCACAATAACACTAAACACTTTTTTATATACATCCCGTCAATTGACTCCCTTCCTCTGGGTGGCAAAAAGCTAGAGTAAAATCCAGATGATAGGCACCACCATTTCAGGTGGAGGAACCCCAAAATGGTGACCCCTACCTTGACAGCGTTGACAGATGCTTTTTCAATTTTATAAGAACTCTTCTGAAGAACTCAGGAGGAAAAATAACGGAACCCTTGTAGAATCACTTCGTTGTCCCTCTGTCTGTGTCAGTGTCTCTGTCTGCCAAGACCTTTTTCTCATATGAAGGTATCGAGTTGAAATTCATACCATATACTCAGGTCTATAACGTTTTGAAACTGTGCAAAAATCAAAGTTCTAAGTCAACGCAATCAAAATATACGATCCTATATTTATGTAGCAAAAACGGAACCCTTGGAGCGCGAGTCCAACTCACACTTGACCGGTTTTTTCTTGAAATATTTCTATACCTTTTATACAAGAAATAGGAATTCTTCAATAAAGTTATCTGTCTAGCATGGTGTGCAATTTTCGATTTCCGAGGTCTTTTGATTGCTATGTGATTTCCGGTCGAGGACCGAACGACTACCTCGTTCTGTTAGCTCTCTCTTGGGACATAGGCTTATTTGTCCAATCGTCTTACGAAAAGAAAACGAAAAGTAACTACTGTCTATTTGCACAACTGATGTAGGAAAGCTGACCGTTGACCTTGTCAACAGAAACAGTATACAACATGTTTAGTCTCAATAATTGAAATGATTGGTTCCCGCGTGCCTCCCGCGCCTTCTGACATATGCGGTCATGTCAAAATCTATTCATGTTTTATTTGAAGCAGAATGAATGTTTTGTGCCAGTGGGCAGACCAAAGGCTTGTTCTACTTATCTTCTGCGCTGATGGCACAGAATCTCTCTGTCCTTGCACGGCAACCACTTTCCATCAAGTGGGCCGTGTGCTTGTCTGCGAACTAAGTAGTACATATAAAAAAGCACACATTATGTACGTGTACGAATATAGTGGACTTAAAAAAAATTCAAACAAAAGTATTAAAATAAAAACAAACAACATTAATTTTCATCCGGTTTAAAAAAAACTGCAAGAAAAACGCGTTTTGTGTGAAAAAGCTAATGCTAATATTATTCTTTAAACTGTCAATGTGTCATGGGATGTATATCAATCCCGATGTATCCATATGTCAACTTAGTACCAATATACCCAAGTAGTACCTACCTAGCCATTTTTACGCCACATGGTAATGCCACTTGCTGCGTCCAGCTTTGTATATAGTCTAAGATCATAAATTACTTGTATTCATAATGGTCCAAACACAAATTCAAAACTTTTGAACTCTAAACAATAACTTTAGAAGCTTTACAAATGTTGTATCAGAATAGGTACAAGCAACGAACATAATAAATAGCTCTCTGCGGTATTCACAGACCAATTTGGTACGTCTCTGTGTAGACCACATGTTATATTATATTCATAGAGCTAAGAGAGTGCACACGTACAGGTAACCCAGTAGTGGTTCGTTAGCTGAACCTGCAACATAACATTTCTAGATATTGATACTGGTCTCTTTATTTTCAGCACGACGCGTAAACACATACATAATTCAATCAATCGATCAATCAAACAATTAGCCTACTGCAGTCCACTGCTGGACATAGGCCTCTCCCAATAAGCGCCACGTCTGCCGATTCTCTACCTTCCCCATCTAGTTCGTCTCAGCCATAATTATATTCATGCAACTAAATCATTGAAGGAATACGCAGAGGTGTATTGACACCCACATTTTTTTTGTCAACTATTTTCGGTCCCACAATAGTGCCCCCTATTACATGGGACTGAACATTATAGAAAAAGGTTATGGCCGTCAAGCAGGCAAGTGTCATATAGCCCATGACAAAGTAGTCATGGGCTATATGATTACCGTGTATGGAAACAGTTCCTACATCCGCATGATACGTCCGCCTGAATACATAATATCAAAAAAAGATCTTTGTCTGAAAAAATTCATAATATAAACCTTTAAAATTGTTGAGAAATATTGATATCATTAGAACGATAAGGGTATATCTACCACTCACCCATCTAACAACTTCGAGAACATACGCTTACATAACAACAGAGATTAGACCAAAATTTCGCTATCTACTCTCCTCCGAGTTCTAAAGATAATTCAAACAACATTCAACCAACTTTGACGAGTACAGAGTGTGGTAGGTACGTGTTACAAAATAGGCAGCAAATTATGTTAAGACGTTAAGTACATACCAAGAAAGATAGGAGTTCACAAGGGCGTCATTAATATTATCTATACTAATACAGAGGAGACATTTGTGTTTTTGTAGGTATATAGGATCGATTTCAAAAATTGTTTCGCCATTAGAAAGCTTCGTTATCAGGAACCAACATCCAGACTAATATTATAGATGCAAAAGTAACTCTGTCTGTCTGTTACGCTTTTACGCCCAAACCACTGAACTGATATTCATGAAATTTGGTACAGAGATAGATTAGACCTTAGGAAAGGGCGAGTCGCAAGGAATCGCTAGTTATTAGCTGAAATAGTACCGAACTTGTAAATACCAATTATTTGTATGCGTTACTAACTGTCGCATGGGGACAACCTATTATGGTAGTTACACAAGGAACAAATAAATACAAAAATAAAAAAAATCTTATTAGGTAGATTTTAATACACTAACCTATACCCACGGCTTCGCCTGCGCGTATGTTGCTTTAGGCCCCGGCCACAACTCCACGGCACGGCGCCGCGCCGTCGAAATTCACGGCGCCGTGCGACACAATGGCTACAAAAAGTGGACGGTGTGTTGCAGGGGGCGATTCTCAATCGAAATTTCTCAGATGGCGAGCGCGCAATGACATATACGCCAGTCATTTTAAGCAAAAAGGTCGGACTAATTCCGGCGGAAGGTTTCTTTGTTTTAAAATGTTCCTTGGGTTCCCCTGAACATATCTGGAAAGTTCCCCATAGATCCCATGTACGCTCCCCCCTCCCCCCCCCTCAAACGTCTCCCTAAATCCAGTTTTTTCTATTTTTCTCAGAAACGGTGAAAGCTACAAGAAAGTTGTCCAGGTACCATATAATTGCTATAAAGTTACCTACCAAACGACAGTTCATTCATTTCAATGTGAGCTATAGTCTCTGAAATATACCTACAGAAATTTCACAAAAAAAAAAATTGGCCCAAAATTATTCTTTGTACTAAATTTGAAGAAAAATTACTGGAGTTGTTGCAAAATGATGTAGGCATAAGTAAATCTTCATACATTAAGGAATAAAATGATGTATGATTCATTGTTATGGCAGCATTGGTTCTCGAGTTACAGTGTCAAAAAACAACAAAATATAATTTTATAGTACGAAGACAGTAGAAACTTTGAAGATGATGATGCCTAAGGTTTAAATTATGGCAATTAAATATCCATACATATGATCACGCCTCTATCCCTGGAGGGTTAGGCAGAGGTGAATTAACACCCACATTTCACCAATCATGGTATAAGGTCTCAGGCAATAAGTAATAGCCTATTGCCGTTTTTCGGGCACTATTGTTGACTCCAGCCATGTATCTGTGGCTGAGCCTGGGCTGTTTATATCTCTCTGATGTTAAACATCTCTATTCTTTAGTCTCCTTGTACGACACCGCATGGCAGGAGATGGAGTGGCCCATATTCTTCTCTGCCGGGAACCACGCCGCAATTAAGTTTAAATAAACGAACTTAATAAAATCATTTCCTCTGAAATACTAAACGATTTATCCTTTCAGTAACGATGTGTATCAGTGGCGGGTCACCGTGCGTATGGTCGTTTGATGGTGGAAAGGGTTTGGCGGAATTAAGTTGTGCAAATCTTGTGCACACTCCATGAAGTGTATCCGATAAAAAATCGAGAGTCATGCAACTCTTAGCTGATGTTCTAGGCTCTGAAGCCTATTTTCAACTAGAGCGTCGTTATTGATGAGCCTCCAAGAGGCTTGTTTCTCTATTGACTCAAGGGATTCAAGCTGGTATTTGGCTGAACCGTCACAAAGGTGCGAGCAGTATTTTATGCACGATCGAACTTGCGCTTGGTAGAGAATGAGAAGTTGTTCCAGTGTGAAGTACTAATCTTACTTTTGATAGCATTCTCAGCTTTTTAGCAGCTTCGCAGAGAAGAGACACACCTGACTGGGTTTTGGTTGCGTTGAAGTTGACCAAGTTGGCATCTCCCCAATCGGAGGATGCCTGCAAAGGAAAGTTCAACCGCTCAACCATGGTTTCCTTAAGAGACCGGATCTCAACCATGCCAGCGTTCGGCCGTCTCGTAACTCTCTACCATTGTGATGTCGTCTGCGCACTCAATGGTTCCGGGCTTGAGCAGATCGTTGATATGGAAAAGAGTGACAGAAAGTACCGACCCCTAAGGGACCCCAGCGTTTATTTGCAAATGGTCCAACGAACTACCGTCAATGATACGGAATGACCGAGTTCCCAGAAAGATTGCAATCCAGGCATACAAGACAGCCGAAGGAAGGAAGTTTGTTGAATAAGTTATCGTGCTAGACCCTGTCAAAGGCCTCTGAGATGTCGGGGGGGACCCCTAGCGCTCAATGGCCTTATTCTTAATGTGGCATATCCGTGGTCCGTTTATTTAAATTTTATAACCATAAGGTGGACTGACGACCTACGTAGGGTGGCAGGGACACACTGGATGCGGAAGGCGGAGGATCGGCAAACGTGGCGCGTATTGGGGGAGGCCTATGTCCAGGCCTATGTAAGTACCGCGGTAGCCTAGTGGTATGGGTAATGGACTGCTGAGACGAGGTCACGGGTTCTATCCCAGGTTTACCATGGCACACACCAATGACTTTTCGATGATTTTCGAAGTTATGTGTGTGTTTATCGCAGGTTTATAAGTGCCCGGTTAATGGCAATAGGCTCGCCACCTATTACATTGGGACCTAAACATAAACGGCGAAATGTGGGTGCTAGCACCTTTGCCTACCCCCTCGGGGACAAAGGCGTGAGTTTATGTTATGTTATGTTAATCTATGTCCAGCAGTGGACTGCAATAGGCTAATTGATTGATTGAACCATAATTTGACCCTTAGGCATCATCATTTTCTAAGTTCCTACTTTCTTCACACCAGAAAATTATATTGTGGTGTTTGACACTATTCGCTGTAACTCGAGAACCAATGCTGCTATAACAATGAATTATATGGTACCTGGACAACTTTCTTGTAGCTTTCACCGTTTCTGAGAAAAATAGAAAAAACTGGATTTAGGGAGACGTTTGAGGGGGGGAGGGGGGAGCGTACATGGGATCTATGGGGAACTTTCCAGATATGTTCAGGGGGACCTAAGGAACATTTTAAAACCAAGAAACCTTCCGCCGGAATTAGTCCTAGGTTTCAAGGATTTTTTGTCTAAAATTACTGAGCTAATAATAGTGTCTTACTAAAAATACGTCAATGTTATTAATTTACATGAATTATATTATTATTTATATTACAACATTTTACTTTAATATTTCAGTGATATATTAATAATATTTCATAAAATTACAAATTCATTATTAAAAACATATTTTTTGTGGGTGGTGCATTGTCGCGATTCTGATTAGTAATTAGATACGCAATTGACGCGAAAATCCGCCCCAACACAACATAGGATCACGGTCCTATGTTTCGAATCGCGTCTTTCAAAGACTAATGATACGTCAACCAAGAAGTGACAGTGAGACAACAAACGTATTAAATATATGATGAAAGAGTGCGTTTTTCAGCCTCAAATATCAAAGAACAAACGGAACTACATTTCACGCTTAATTTTATTTTTTCTATATTTACATTTCTAGAAAGAAGATTACGAAACGTATTATAAATATTACAAACTATATCAAATTTAGGGTTGTCAATACAAATAAAAATTAGTTTTCCCATGCATTTGGAAGATTTTAATTAATGAGGTGAACTTCTTTGCTAATATCAATAATGAACTTTAGACAGTAATAATAATTATGTATAATTTAAATCATATTACATATTTTAGCTAACTGAAGATCTAAGATGCGCGTTGGCGTACACTTTTAAGCATTTCGAGTATATAAGGTACCAGCCATCCTGCTGTACTGTTATGTCCTTTTTGTGGGCATCCGAAGGGATACCCACACGATAAAGAAATAACAGACTTATAGTTTGGATGACATTATAGGCTACATTTTATCCCTGTATAGGTTCCTCTAGATAATTTTTATAATGACTATC
This sequence comes from Eilema depressum, assembly GCA_914767945.1. Classification (NCBI taxonomy): domain Eukaryota; kingdom Metazoa; phylum Arthropoda; class Insecta; order Lepidoptera; family Erebidae; genus Eilema; species Eilema depressum. The sequence continues at coordinate 16,290,234 of OU612013.1, forward strand.
GCATTGAGATTAAAAAACCCGACTGCAAGCTACTTTCGACCTTAATGACATTTCTTAAAAAATACGTTTTTTGACATGTATAGATGACGTTGATCACGAATATGAAAAAAAAACTGGGTATTAGTTGCCGTCGATAAGGTCGAAAATGGCTTGCACGTATTTTTGGAGTCTCTGGGTTATAGTCAATGTAAAAAATAGGCGCAAGCCATTTTCGACCTTATCGACGGTAACTAATACCCAGTTTTTTTTTCATATTCGAGATCAGCGTCATCTATAGATGTCAAAAAACATATTTTTTAAGAAATGTCAATAAGGTCGAAAGTAGCTTGCGGTCGGGTTTTTTAATCTCAATATAAAAACTATCACTATAATAACTAGATATTCATTATAAAAACTATCTAGAGGAACCTATACAGGGATAAAATGTAGTCTGTATTATCATCCAAACTATAAATCTGTCCTTTTTGTTGAGCGAAAATCCTCTCAGATACCCATAAAAAAGGACATAATCGCTAGGCAGGGAGATAGATCTTTTTTCTATACGATTTAGGTGGCAGACTAGCACACGGTCCACCTGATGGGAAGTGGTTACAGTGGCCTTTGGAGGTATGTAACACCCTCTGTTCACGACGTGAACAAGGGGGGAAATAAAAGCAGATAATTGGTGTGAGGTCTACTTATTTCCAGAATAAATTACAATGGTAAAAGTACAATATTTCTTATTTTTATAGGAAACAAGTGCCAAGGAAGGTGACTAGTGGCTAAGTATTAACACTAATGAAGCGAGAGCTCGCAAGACCCGCTGGAAGGGGCAACCTAACAGCTTTATACAAACACAAAATGAACCTTAGGCGCATAGAACGCAAGGCTGACTTACGCTTAAACATATGGCGAGCATGCGGCCCTCCTCACCTGAGACGCATTTAAGGATAGCTACCGGATTGGTAGCTAACAAATATCACGCCATATCGGATGATCTTTATACAAAAGATAAACTCACGCCTATATCCCCGAAGGGGTAGGCAGAGGTGCTAGCACCCAAATGCAAATCTATATACTAATAACTAAAGTTATAGGGCAAAGGCGCCGCTTGAAGCATACGAAATAAACTACTACAGTTCCAAAACACTATACTTAATAATAACTGCTATATAATAAAGGTCTTATAAGGCGTAGGCGCCGACACCCTCTTAATTTGAAATAATACAATTTAGGTATCCCGAAATTAGATTCTTGGGGATTGCGGAAATAGGATCTCTTTTATTTCATGCAAGCGGAGCCATGGTCAACGTCTTGTTATAAAATTTACATAAAAATAGAAACAATAATAGAATCCGTTACAATTCGTTTTTTATTCTAATTTATGTTCAAATTGCAATTTAGTTTTTATTCTTATCCTTATTTTTTGGTATAGCTTCACTTTCTTCTCACATTTGCGTTATTTTATCCGAAAAAAGAATTAATCATGAAAGACATTTCAGATGTAATTTAACAATAATTATTTAGGGAAATTTTTCATATGGTACGCCACACTGAATTTTTCTCTGAATTAATATCGCCATTTCAATCAAACCGAGACGTCATCCGTCAAGCTCGCGACTAGTGTGAAAGGGATAAAATATAAATGTTTACTTCAGAATTTTTACGTTCGTAAAGCTTCGTAAAGTTTCGTTTTCAGGTTACAGTTTTTTTGACGTCGAACTATGAAGTCGACTACTCTAATTGGGGAATTGCCCTCCCTTATGTCACACTTTCCACGGCGCCGTAGCACGGCGCGGCGCCGTCGCCGTCGACGGCGCGGCTCCGTCGCCGTCGACGGCGACGGCGGACGGTGCCGTGCCGTAGAGATGTAGCCGGGGCCTTACCTTTTATCTATTTCCGTTTCTACTAAACAAAATGCGATCAAACTAATGTAAGGTTTTGTCTAACCAAGGCCTTTGGAAAAAATCCGTATCTATATCCGTTAAGTACCTTCTTTTTCCGTCCATCTCGGACAATTATAGGAATTACAAAAAATAATTGCAGTGGGTATTTTTTAAATATCTCCAATGTACAGAAACGACCACTTTGATAATTGTATCTATAGATAAAAATTGTTTATACCCACATCTTTAAAAAAGTAGGAATATTTTTTACAGTCAATAAAGACAGCAATTTAAAAACCATGAACACGTTTTTTTTTTCAAAGCAGAGTAAATATTAGATATTACCGGCACAATATACCTAAAGCTTGGTTTTCAGCAAGTTGGGAATTACGACTGACGGCAGAGATTCAATGGACAAGAGAAAAATAAAGAGCTCGCTTTGTGATGTTATAGTTGAACTATTTTATCTTATTTTAATGAAATGAATATAAAATATATGTTAATGAATCAAATGCTTTTGTATCGTACCTTAACAAAATAATATTAAGTACTTATGTCGGCGCCTACGCCTTATAAGACTTTATTATATAGCAGTTATTATTAAGTATAGTGTTTTGGAACTGTAGTAGTTTATTTCGCATGCTTCAAGCGGCGCCTTTGCCCTACAACTTTAGTTATTAGTATGTAGACTTGTATTTGGGTGCTAGCACCTCTGCCTACCCCTTCGGGGATATAGGCGTGAGTTTATCTTTTGTATGAAGATCATCCGATATGGCGTGATATTTGTTAGCTACCAATCCGGTAGCTATCCTTAAATGCGTCTCAGGTGAGGAGGGCCGCATGCTCGCCATATGTTTATGCGTAAGTCAGCCTTGCGTTCTATGCGCCTAAGGTTCATTTTGTGTTTGTATAAATCTGTTAGGTTGCCCCTTCCAGCGGGTCTTGCGAGCTCTCGCTTCATTAGTGTTAGTACTTAGCCACTAGTCACCTTCCTTGGCACTTGTTTCCTATAGAAATAAGAAATACCTATTGTACCCATTGTAATTTACTTTGGAAATAAGTAGACCTCACACCAATTTATCTGCTTTTATTTCCCCCCTTGTTCACGTCGTGAACAAATTGGCGACCGTGACAGGACCTGCATTACTAAACGAGAAGTCGAAGTCACGTTGCAGGTTAAATATTCTCGAGCAAGGTGAACGAAGGTTAACCGCCACGCGTACCACGGCGCTTCGCAGTTCCTGTGCGTCAGGGCTATCCAGCTTCGTGTGTGAAGTGCGTGCAGTCTGTACCCGTTCTCGCCGAGGAAGAATTTGGCTTATTCAACGGGAGGCGTCCAGTTCCCTCGGGATCGTCATCAAGCGGATTGTGAGCTCCGTAGGGCAGCGGACCTACTTAAGCATCTTCTGCCTAATCATAAAGTGAGCCCGTTCCTTTTCTATTCCTTTGTGTTCCACTTGATTTGTGATTTCAGGGGACTGGTTCCTTAATATTTAGTGCCTACTCGTGCTATACTGTCGTATGTTAGCCTATTGCTCCCGCTTTAATAAGCTGCGAGCATAATTTGCACATATTTGTACCCCATAGCACACCTGTCTGCCTAAATATGTAATACCTACCTATTTAATTTCTTTCAATAATCAGTGCCTACTCGTGCTACCGTTATATCATTCTGTTAGCCTATTGTTCCCGCTTTAATAAGCTGCGAGCATAATTTTGCACATACCTATTTGTACCCCATAGCACGCCTGTCTGCCTAAATTATATTTAATTTCATTTAATCTTCATTATCCCGCTAAATTTGCATAGTTTATTTCATTTAAATGCATCCTAAACTCAGTGTTTATTATCAATATCGCAATTCATTAAAGTGCCTACTCATTCACTGCATAGCGTAAACAACCTATATCAGTTGCCCATAACTAGCTATATACGCTTGCTTCTTCCATTGAATCGTTATACCTACGCGCTCGCAACAATCTATTCCAGCGTTCGAGCGCTGCGCTGACCGCGCGCTATAGCTAAACGGAGGCTGCGCGCAGCGCTGCATCTCTGCAGTTGTACGCGCATCAGCTGTTTGTACCTGCCTGCCTACACCGGTGCGGTGCGTGCGAGTCATCGCATCGACCGCTGAGTGCTGCCTACAAAGCGAGGAGCGTATGCGTTTTATATTCTTACCTTTATTTTGCTAATTTCATTAGATTTATTTGTTTAAAATGACTGACGCTGAAGCTTCGAAGACCGATAGGCCTATTAAGGATTTAACTGTTAAACGTAGCTCAATGAAAGGTCGCCTTACTAAGTTTAAAAATGAATTAGGAATTTTACAATCTGTTGAAGTTATTTCTCCTTTGGACATTATTAAACTTAGAACCAAATTGAATAAATTTGAGGAATTATTCACTGAATTCAGTCAAGTACAGGATGAAATAGAAGTGATCAATGCGCCCACTTTGGAAGTCGAACTCTGTGTTAGGGATTGCTTGGAACAGGATTTTTACCACTGTATAGCTTTGGCTCAGCAACTTATTGAGAGGAATACCTCTAATCGTGACAACGATGGTGAGTCGCACTCTTCTAGTTCTCGTTGCAATCACCACGATGACTGTGGTCCTCTCGGGTTCAAGCTACCCACTATAAGGATCCCTAATTTTGACGGAACGTATTTTAAGTGGCTTGAGTTTAGGGACACGTTCTCTTCCTTGATTCACAAAAATCCTAAAATTAAAGATATTCACAAATTTTACTATTTGAATTCCTATTTAGAAGGCGAAGCAGCGCGAGTTATTTGCAATTTGGAGGTTACAGAGGAGAATTATAGCGAAGCTTGGCAACTTTTACGCGAGCGCTATGACAATAAACGTCAGTTATTGAATAATCATTTAAGATCCTTGCTTAGTCTCGAATCAGTGCGGGAAACTGAAAAGTCTTTGCGATTTATTATAGACCATGTGACTAAGAACTTGCGGGCTCTTAGGTCTTTAGGTTTGCCCACTGATGGTTGGGATATGATTATTATTTATTTAGTAGTAGAAAAATTAGATTCAAAGACGCAGTTTAAATGGGAAGAGCATAAGAATTCGTTAGGTGAGATCCTAACACTTGAGGAATTTTTCGATTTTTTGAAAAGTCGTGCAAATGTGATCGAGACTATGAGTCGTAATAGGGTTACGTCTAAGCACTCCGCACAAACAGAGCAGTCTAATACACGTCATAAGACACAAACGAAGGTTATGACAGTCTCTTCTAGTTCCTCTAAGGAACCACCTGCTCCGCCTTCTCCTCCTTGTCTATGCTGTAAAGGTGCTCACCGCATTTATGATTGTTCTGTGTTCACGGCTAAATCATCTAGTGATCGAATGATTCTTGTAAACACTCTCAAGTTGTGCCACAATTGCCTCAGGACCGGCCATCCTACTCGCCGCTGTAGGCTCCCTCGTGTGTGTAAGGAGTGTAAACAGCGTCACAATTATTTGCTTCATGAAGCCTTGTTTAAGGTGGACACTGATAGTGAAGGCCCTCAGAGTGAGGCCGTCATTTTGTCTGCTTTGTCGTCTTCAGAGGTACTCTTGTGTACGGCTGAAATAAATTTAATAAATCCCACTAATAATGTAAACATGACAGTGAGAGCGCTGCTGGACTCCGGGAGTCAGTCGTCTTTCGTCACAGAGCGCGTGAGGCAAACCCTGCAGCTGACTCCTCAGCCTTCCAGTACTAGTGTCGTTGGGATCGGCGAAGCTCCACTGAAAATTATTCCTGAACGGTGTGCCGTTCGTCTTCAATCGAAGGTTAGCTCATTCAGCGCTACTCTATCCTGCCTAATTCTGCCGACTATTTCCGGTAAGATGCCTAAAGCCTCTTTTAGCATAGGGCACTTGAACTTACAAGGCTTCAGGTTGGCGGATCCTAATTTTAATAAGTCTTCTGTCGTAGACATGCTTATCGGTGCCGATCTGTTTTGGGATCTGGTAGGTTCCGAACAACATTCACTAGGAGAGAATAGTCCGGTATTAAGAAGCTCTAAGTTAGGATGGCTGGTAGCGGGTTCCATATTTCCCAGGAAGCAACCCTCCAGAGTGGAGGTGTACTGTCATTTGTCGCAAAATGATGACAATGACATGTGTAATCTTGGGGATAAGTTGACAAGGTTTTGGGAGTTAGAGAACATTCCACACAAAACGGTCTTGACTGAGGAAGAAAGTCTTTGCGAACAGCACTTTCTCAGTAATACAGTTCGTGAAAGTGACGGCCGTTTTTGCGTGAGGCTCCCCCTTCGAGCAGATAGAGATTGTTTAGGAGATTCCTTTCGTTTAGCTCGTAAAAGGTTTCTAAATCTTGAGGGACGCTTTAAACGACAGCCTGTACTCAAGGAGCTTTATTTTGATTTTATTAAGGAATATGCTGAACTTGGGCATCTCTCTGAATATAGTGACGATCTCCCTCATGAAGTAAAATATTATTTACCTCACCATCCTGTCATTAGGCAAACCAGCGAATCTACCAAGTTGCGAGTCGTGTTCGATGCGTCCGCTCGTACTACTTCCGGTTTCTCTATGAATCATTTACAGATGACGGGACCGACGATTCAAGACTCTCTATTTAACATCTTGGTTAGATTTCGCTTGCATAAATACATTCTTACCGGTGATGTTGAAAAAATGTACCGCCAGATTAGGGTAGGCGATGGAGATCGCAGTCTTCAATTGATTCTTTGGCGTGAGGACGAATCGTTGCCTCTACGCACTCTTAAACTAAATACCGTTACTTACGGATTTTCAAGCGCTAGCTTTCTTTCTACTCGATGCCTTTGGCAGTTAGGTGATGAGTGTGAGGATCCTCTTGTAAAGGAGATAATCAAGAAGGATTTCTATGTAGATGATTTGGTCACTGGGACTCAGTCTGAGAGCGAGTTACTTGCCTTAAGGCAGTCTATAGCAGAAGCGCTCGCTAAAGGTGGTTTTCATCTCAGAAAATATCGCTCTAATTTGCCTACAGCACTTCAATCTTGCTTAGGAGAGAGTTCTAATGATTCATTAGTGCTTAGTAACTCTACTAGCACATTAGGTATCGGTTGGTTGCCCATTAAAGATGAGCTTTATTTCCCTATCGAGCCAACATCAACTAAATCCGTCACTAAAAGAACTATTTTGTCCTCTACCTTCAAGGTATTTGATCCGTTAGGTGTTCTGTCTCCTTGCACTATAAGGCCTAAAATGCTTATTCAGCAACTGTGGGCACAGCCTAACCTTGGTTGGGACGATCCCGCTCCAGATAAACTTAAAGCGGAATGGCTTCGGTTTGCTAATGGCATGGAGAGCATTTCACATTTAAAAATAAAACGACATGTTTTAATAGATAACCCTATTCATATCGAATTGCATTGTTTTGGTGATGCTTCTCAGCGAGCGTATGGAGCTTGTATTTATTTGAAATCGATAAATGCGAAGGGAGAAACAAGTGTGTGCCTACTATGCGCAAAATCGCGCGTAGCGCCCATTGCACCTACTACGATTCCTCGCTTGGAACTATGCGCGGCCTTGTTGGGAGCGCAGCTGACTTCTGCTGTCATCCAGGCTTTACGGCTTGAAATAAACCGTCAAGTTTATTGGACTGACTCTAAGGTAGTATTGTGTTGGATACAGACTTCCAAAAACTTAAAAACCTTTGTGGCTAATAGAGTTGGCACAATTACTGAACTTACTTGCAGCTCCTCTTGGCGTTACGTACCGACGTCTCAAAATCCAGCGGATTTGGTCTCGCGTGGTGTTGAACCGGATCAACTTGCCGATTTACCCCTTTGGTGGTCAGGTCCCTCATTTTTGCAGCAGGATGAGTCGTGTTGGCCATCCTCTGAGCCTTGTAGTGAGGCTGAGATACCAGAGGTCAAAGCTCATCCCGCTTTGACGGGGGAGGCGGTTATCAATCCGTTCGATCTCTCTCGGATTTCTAAGTTGTTGATAGCTCAACGCGCGTATGCTCGCATTCTAAGATTATTTCATAATGCCAAAAAGGCAAACCAAAACGATAAATTAGTTGGTTGTTTACAGGCTTCATAAGATTTCGGACGGATTTCTAAGTTGTTGATAGCTCAACGCGCGTATGCTCGCATTCTAAGATTATTTCATAATGCCAAAAAGGCAAACCAAAACGATAAATTAGTTGGTTGTTTACAGGCTTCAGAATTGGAAAGGTCTATGAATGTTTTGATTAAACTTTCACAGCAGCATTCATTTCAGACAGAATTAAATATGTTGTCTCAGAACAAGCCACTTAAATCTAAATCAAATATTGCATCTCTCAATCCTTTCATTGATTCAGAGGGACTACTTCGTGTGGGTGGACGCATTGGCACATCTACTTACGGTTTTGACAAACGACACCCTATACTTCTACATGCAAACAGTCGTTTTGCTTCCCTGCTCTTTCAGCGGGAACATGATCGCTTAATGCACGCCGGTCCACAGCTGCTTCTCACGTCTATACGAGATCGATTTTGGCCTATAGGCGGGAGAAGTCTAGCCAGACGCGTTGCTCGAGGGTGCCTCGTATGTTGTCGTTTTAGGGGTAAGCCCATGAACAATCTTATGGGCAATTTGCCACCGGAGAGAGTCATACCTAATTTTCCCTTTGTTAACGTTGGCACTGATTTCGCCGGGCCATTCCTTATAACCGATCGAAAGGGCAGGGGATGTAAAATAAGTAAATGTTATTTGTGCATTTTTATATGTTTCAACTATAAATGCATTCATTTGGAAGCAGTCAGTGAGCTTTCAAAGGAAGCTTTTTTGTTAACGCTCAAGCGCTTTATCGCACGCAGGGGATTGCCAAAAAAGATATTCTGTGATAATGGCACAAATTTTATCGCCGCAGCTCGCGAAATAAAAGAGTTTTTTGATTCTAAGGATGATCGCAGCGCTATGTTGGACTTCGCAGCTCAGCAAGGCATAGAATTTATATTTACCCCCGCGTACGCTCCTCACTTTGGTGGGTATCATGAGGCAGGTGTAAAATCTGCAAAATTTCATTTGCGTAGAGTCATGGGGCAGGCACATTTAACATTTGAGGAACTAAGTTCTCTGTTTTCACAAATCGAGGCCATCCTCAACAGCCGTCCCTTATGTCCTCTCAGTCCTTCCCCGGATGACCTACAGCCGCTTACCCCGGGACACTTTATGATTGGCAGGCCACTTACTGCATTGCCTGCGCCCACTCTCGAGGAGAGCAACACCAACCAGCGGGACCGCTACCAGAGGCTCGAGCAGGTGCGCCAGCACTTTTGGCGGCGCTGGTCCAAGGAGTACGTCGGAGAGCTCCAACAGCGCACCAAATGGCGCACAAGGCAAGAAGACTTGAAGCTGGACGCCATGGTGTTGCTGAAGGACGACAGCGCACCTCCACTCTGCTGGCGTCTCGGCAGAGTCAGCAAGCTGTTCCCTGGCTCCGACGGTGTACCGCGGGTGGCCGACGTTTCCACGGCGCGCGGGATAGTACGGCGCGCTCTCAACCGCATTTGTCTTCTGCCCCCTGCGGACTTCAGGGAAGCTTGAAAGCTATTGCGCAGCTTTCAACCGGCGGGAGGATGTCGGCGCCTACGCCTTATAAGACTTTATTATATAGCAGTTATTATTAAGTATAGTGTTTTGGAACTGTAGTAGTTTATTTCGCATGCTTCAAGCGGCGCCTTTGCCCTACAACTTTAGTTATTAGTATGTAGACTTGTATTTGGGTGCTAGCACCTCTGCCTACCCCTTCGGGGATATAGGCGTGAGTTTATCTTTTGTATGAAGATCATCCGATATGGCGTGATATTTGTTAGCTACCAATCCGGTAGCTATCCTTAAATGCGTCTCAGGTGAGGAGGGCCGCATGCTCGCCATATGTTTATGCGTAAGTCAGCCTTGCGTTCTATGCGCCTAAGGTTCATTTTGTGTTTGTATAAATCTGTTAGGTTGCCCCTTCCAGCGGGTCTTGCGAGCTCTCGCTTCATTAGTGTTAGTACTTAGCCACTAGTCACCTTCCTTGGCACTTGTTTCCTATAGAAATAAGAAATACCTATTGTACCCATTGTAATTTACTTTGGAAATAAGTAGACCTCACACCAATTTATCTGCTTTTATTTCCCCCCTTGTTCACGTCGTGAACAACTTATATAAAAATTATCACGACCTCCATGGCGTAGTGGCAGGGTATTCGACTGCTAAGTCGCATGTCGTGGGTTCGATTCCTGCTCAGTGCCAATATTTGTATGCATGAATATGAATATTTACATTGGTCTGGGTTTTTATTTATAAAACGTACCTATTTACATATTTACAAAAAAAAGAATGGATTGGATTAATAAATTATAACACAAGCTACTCTATGCTTATTAGGGGTCTAGATAGCATTATGTAGAATCTTCTTCATTTAATTCCAGCGTTAATCCCAGTCGCATCCGATTGTTCATGCATACAAATATTTGCACGGAGCGGGGATCGAACCCGCGCCTCCTGCGTAACGGCTGCGTTTACTACCGGCACCCCACAGAGACTGTCGCTGTCGATAGCAGTGTGTAGAATGCTATAGAATATTTTTTTACTAATTTAGTACAAACAAATCGTCTCTCAGTAATAAATAATGCTTCACTATCTTCAAACAGGAGCCCGTACTTCTGAAAATTATAATTCAATTCTTGGTACTGTGCAGAGAACTGAAAAATTGCACCTAATTCATAGGTTGAATATGTCGTAGTAGCTACGCGCTACGAGTCCGTAGCTAGCGGCAGTCAGCGAGTGCGGTCCGAGAGAGCCGGGCGCGCGCCGCACCGCCCGCGTCCCGACCCGAACGTCTTCCTTGCAACTTCACGAACGATCCACCAACTGCAACATACATTAGTGTCAGTTCACTCTTGTTCTATAGTTTATTAGCTCATTTAAAATAAGGCAAGTATTTAGTACTACAACATTTAAATTTTATAAATTAAAATTAGTTACGAAATGTGTATTTTAGTTACACATTTTTAACGTTTAGTTTACAGATATTATAACGTGTAAACTGCTGTGGAAAACGTTTTACATCCTGACATTCTGAATTGAGAAATAAATCGTGCGGAAACTGGTAAAAAATAGAGGTCAACATGTCCTATTTATTCCGCGTGTCACCCTCAGAACGGTCGAAAGGACAACATTTAAAAAACTAAAAGCTTCTTACCTCTTTACCATTGCGATGTGTTTTATACCGAATGACCTATAAGAACTTAAATATCTGTTAAAATAAATTAATAATCATATCAAAGGGGTTGAAAGAAAACATATTGGGGTGTGTGGAGCCCCACCAAGATGGATCACCACTTTAGGCCCCCAAACTAACGTTACCTCCAGTAGACAGCACTAACTTTTCCTTCTGGGTTGATAGTTCAGACGGTAGTCGTTTCAGTTAAGCCAAAATAAACATAATCATAGAGAGAAGTAGAAAAGTGGGCCCTAGGCTTCAAGTTGCAAGCCTTAGACGCAAACGAGATTTATGCTCTTATAAATTACACCCTCTGTATTTTTAGGCATGTATAAAACCAAGCAAGTCTATTGCCTTGAATCGAATATCGCCCCAGCAATATGTACGGGGCTAGGGCCAACTAGATACTTCTGCTTGGCGGTACTCCTACATCATATTATAAATGTGAAAGTAACTCTGTCTGTCTGTCTGTCTGTCTCGCTTTCACGCCCAAACCACTGAACCGATTTTGATGAAATTTGGTATAGGGGTAGATTAGACCTCGAGAAAGGACAAAGGCTATGTTTGATCGCGATAACCGACATCCACGCGGGCGGAGCCGCGGGCAAAAGCTAGTTACTAATAAACGAAAGAGGCTCTCCGCTGGCTTTCCTTTCGGGGTTGGGAGTTCAGACGGTACTCGCTCTCGCGGATGGATTTTCCATACTTAACATTTTAAATGTGAAAGTAACTCTGACTTCTGTCGCACTTCACGCCTAAACCACTGTACAGATATTCATGAAATTTGCTACAGAGATGGACTAGAGCTTTATCACGTAAAAAGGGTTGAGGGGACTCCAAATAGAGAATGAAAGTTTGTATGAAAGTTCGTAATTTTTTAAGATAACCTGATGAAATTTGGTAAACAGATAGGTTAGAGCTTATAGGTTAGTGTTTGTGCGCGATAACCGACATCCATGCGGGTGGATCCGCGGGCTACAGCTTGTCCAATATATGCCAATACAAGAAAGAGTAAGAGAGCGGACCCCGGGCATAAAAGTATCAGCTTGAGATGCAACCAGGATTACCACTGACTGATGATTATAATGATAAATAAATAGGAACTCAAATAAGAATGATCTTCTCTTATGACGTTTTCATAATATAAACTTACGTCACATAACAAATTGAATTGAACATCACAATCCTTTGGGATTTCATAAAAAAGTTCGAGAGCGTATTATTCCATAATGTCACGCTACCAATCTTTAATTTCATAACACTTTCCCAACTCGACGCCTCAGAAATCTACGATGACTTATGAAAATTGATACAATGCAGGATCATTAAATCAGCTAGATTGTTATATTATTTAAATCGGGTTTGGACAGTCAATCCAATTAAATGGTGTCAATTTAGGTACCAGCGACTGTCGTTGCAATTTACGCACGAATAGCTCAATATATACTGACAAAATCGCGATTTGCTTTCATGTATCTTGAAGTAGTTGAATTAGCTTATTAGGTTTAGTTTCAAGTGAACATTTTTAATATATTACTTAAGTATATACATTAAAAATATTTGGCTACATAAAAAGAAAGCATTTTTTGTGCAAAGAAAACCCCTGAGAGCGACAAAAAATGTACAAAATCTGTCGGCACATTATTCTTGATTTGCACAACAAAAATATTTGCTCGAACGTTATAAAAACCGAACGCAGCTGTGCTCAAGATTCCAATGATGTATAAAATACCCATATGTTTTTATAACATTCAAAACTGTGTATGTTTCTGCAATAGACTAGTAGCTTAACATATCATCCCAATATTTAGATCTGAGATTCAATGTTTTTCATTCTAAAGATAAATTATTATCTTTCATGACAGCTGATGTCAAACATATCTAAAAAACTTCTGCGTCATAAATTATACATAGAACAAAAAATCTAAAAAGAAGTGATAGTTTTATGGTTATGGAAACGGCCTCGTAACCGAAGGGTAACTTATTTCTTATCGGTGGCCGGTAGATTCCAAACCCACTCAATCTACTCTTACCATAACCGTTCATATTTAGATTTAAGTAGTAATACCAAATTGCAATAAACTCACGACTTTAGTGCATCACCGCCCTCTAAGTTTTTCCCCAAAAGTTGTAAACTGAAAGCTTTTGGGAAAAACGAAATGACCGAAAGGTGATAGAGAAAGCAGATTCTAAACAATAATGATCGGAGTATTTATTGTATACTAGCTTTTGCCCGCGGCTCCGCCCGCGTGGATGTCGGTTATCGCGACCAAACATAGCCTATGTCCTTTCTCAAGGTCTAATCTACCTCTATACCAAATTTCATGTAAACCACTGATGGTTTAGGCGTGAAAGCGTAACAGACAGACAGACAGACAGACAGACAGAGTTACTTTCACATTTATAATATTAGTACGGATGCTTAGCTATTGCTTTTTTTTGCAGCAAATTGGTAAAAATTGGTTGAAAACGTGAATGACTCAGTATTGCGAATGTAAATAGGTATTGAACGGTTGATAAAGTTAGTTGACTGCGACATGTGCATGGTAAAAATCCTGAAATCTCTAACGGTAAAATCAGTAAGTACCGACGTAGGTGATATAGGTATTAATTTGAGCTCAACTGTTTACAGACAATTATCATGCTCTTAAATAATTTAAATGGCTACATGAAAAGTTAATTTGTCGTCATAGCAATGAACTAAAATAACATGAAATCAAATTGTGAATTAATTACGGTCAGAATTTACATTTTAGAATATATTCCTAGTTTACAAAGTAATAAGCAAAGGTAAAGAAAGAACAAGTCTATTAAAACTCACTACCACTTTTATCTATTCATCAAAATATACTACTAATATAAAACAGATACTATCTAGATACTGCAACCTAAATATTGAGCATCAAGATAATGATAATAGAACGACTCACATCTGACCTTCACAATTCAATGGCGATATTGGGGGAAATCAAAGCATTGCAGCTAGACCAGTTGTTAGACTTTTCAGGAAGTCGCTTCACGAAAAATCTCGAATTCCAACTAAATCCACAGTTAGACTGGTAAAGCGGACCTAGACTCTGAGGCGCAAGCTTCGGTTGCGACTGGGATTAACGCTAGGATGAAGAAGATAATGATACTAAAATAATTTTAAAGAAAACCAAGACCTCAGCCAGACGATAAACAACCCAAAATGCGATAAAATACATGGAATAAAAATTAGATTCGCAAGGCGAAGATCCTGATGGTATGGGAATTCCTATGTTCAGCATTCCTTTTATGTATTACTAGCTGACCCCGCGAACTTCGTACCGCCTAACAGTCAATTCTTTTTTTTTTTTAATTTTTCTCTCCGTAAGAACTATATCCTCGTACTTTAAGGAATGTTCTAAAAAAAAGAATTAGCGAAATCGGTCCAGCCGTTCACGCGTGATGGCGTGACCAAGGGAAATAGGGATTCATTTTTATATATACCTAGAGATTATCTGCAGTGAGCAAAGAATAATATGATGACGTTATAGTAGTGATAATCGCTATAAATGTACGAGTATAAAAAAAGATCTTCTGAATTTTATTGAAGAACTATACCCACAACTTCGTCCGCGTAGACTTCGATCTGGGTTTTATATATTTTTTCAAATAAAAGTAAGTAAAATCAGGTATCTACCAGTACAGATCCCGACGAAATTAGCCCAGCTACTTCGGGGGTTTACTTCGAAATAGATAGACAGACCACATTTTAGCAAATTCCGTTTCGTTTATAGGTTTCGTGTATATGTTACTGAAAATCTGTATATTTGTGGCATTCTTTACATGGCCTAGGCATTGTATAAAAAAGATATAGAATATTATAAATATTGCCGGAATCGTATACATTAATATACATGCATTTAATTGTGATGAATTGCTGATGTTTTAACGATACAAACAGACACTTCAATTTTATTTGTTTGTCTAAATAAGTGTTTACGTTACTTTCCGCTAGAAGATGTTAACCTGTCAACATTAAAAGGCGTTACTTTGTTTAACAAACCATTAAAACGAGCGTAGTAAAATGATATTTTCCTCAAAAATAATACTTATTTCTCTTTTTCATAATATCCTTTTCAGTAACTGGTAACTGAAAGCTGAATACGTGTAGAGGTAAGTCATAATATATTCAAGAATTTTATAAAGAAATTGAAAACCGAGACCCGCGAGCGAGTTGTGTACTTAATAAATACGGTAGAGAGTAGGTACCTACATTTGTGCTTATTTCTACATCTACTGTTTTGCCGCGTGGTTCCCGGCAGAGTAGAATTTGGGCCACCCCATCTCCTCCCATGCGGTGTCGTACAAGGCGACTAAGGGATAGCACTGTTTTACATCAGACAGATTATAGCCCAGACTCATCTCAGATGCATGGCTTGAGTCAACAATAGTGCCTGGAATACATACGGCAATAAGCTAACGTAGGACCGAATACAATGATTGGTGAAATATAAATAATAATAATAATAAATAAATATTGTAGGACATTCTACACAACGCTATCTAGACCCAAAGTAAGTACCTATAGCTTAACTAGCTTGTGTTACCCATTCAGCGGGGATCGAACCCGCGCCTCTTGCGTAATCGCCGCATTCACTACCGCTACGCCACAGAGGCAGTAAATGTGGGTGTTAATTCACCTCTGCCTAGCCTTCCGGGGATAAAGGCGTGATATGTATGTCAACTGTTAATAGAAATGCATGTCGGTTGTTGTTTGTATTCTGACACATACCAATGTTTTGTCTCATAAACATAATCCTATTGTAAATGTACGAGTACTACGATAAAAATATTGAAGTCTCTGGAATCTTTCCCTCAAAGAAATACTTGAGCGCCTAACTTATAAATTCCTCATGCCTACTGCGCGAGTTATAAAAATTCTCCTAATGTAATATGCCAATATTGCCGATTGACATAGTGCTATGGAAATAGTTGAAGTAAACTAGCCGACATCTGTACTTACTCTGTAATCCTGACATATATGGCAGTGCCACTAAACTATCCTAAAACTTCATTAAAAAACTACCACTGCATTTTTATCCAGAAGGTAGAAACAATCTACTATTTAATCCCAATCCGTGTTCTAGAATCCAGATTATAAGCTAAGTATGCCTATTTGTGTGCATAAATATGAATATTTGCATTGGTCTGGGTGTTTCTATGTAGGTATAATAATGTATGTATTTACGAAAAAAAAAAATGTATCTAAGTATGTCTATCCGCATTCTGGAACACATATCACAAGCTAGTTAAGCTATGCTTACTTTGGGTCTAGATAGCGTTGTGTAGAATGTCCTACAATATTATATTATTATATATTAGATAGTATGTACTGAGTAACACGTCCTAAGGTATTATTTTCATATTAAAACCGCTGACAGATAACGTAGATAATAATAATACCTTCGGCAGTAAGTCCGTTTTTATTTATATTTTTGAACATACATATTTGGGTGAATTTCAACAGGTCCATTAAAATCTTCATTCCGTGGATTTTTTTTACCTTAAGTTTTGTAGTTAAAACAAATCGCGTTTATTATAGGTTTTGATACTATATGTATTCTTGCTTAATATCTAGCAGATAAATAAAAAAGCTAACGAGATATACAAGATCAAAAATTACGCGCCACGGCGATGACACATGCGTGCGCGGCAATGAAACAAGCATCCACGGGCATGAAATAAATATACCAAGGGAATGAAAAAATCAACCATGGAAATGAAAATACATAATATAAAACATAATATTTTATGTACCTACTTACATGAGAAAATTATACTTACATACAATAAAAATACAAAGGGGATTAGGCAATTGTGTATGGACATTGGCGTCATTTATTTTTTCAGTGGCACTGTGTTAAACACGCGTATGAGTGTCGTTATTTTTATTGTAAGTAATATCGGAGCTGCGATATACAGGGTGGAACATTTCGACTTTACCTGGAGGTAAAGTACCCTCATACTAGAGATAGCGAATTTTACTTAAATTAAACATAACCTTATTTTTAAAGGGAAACAAACCTGCATTCAAAGATTTCTAAAAATAACACACCTGATGATCAAACCGCCTAAAATCTTCCTATACCTTCTCTTTTATGGGTTTCCTTTTACTTATTTTACCAAGTTTGTTAGAGATATATTTTGATCCCTAAGATTGACCCTATCGATTGATGCAATTAAAATATAGCTTCATCCGGATTTTATTCGGTTCGATTACCGGGTGTGGCAAGCGATTTTTTTGGGAATCCTTAAACGCAGTGTATTTTTTAAGATTAAGAGAGTGTTTCCTTTGCTGCTGCCCATCCTAGGTGGATCCTGGCTAGTTTTTTCTAGGAGTTGTTTTTACCAAGCTGGATAACTTATCCCAGGCAGATTTTTTCTTTAACAACTTCGAGTGTAACCCCATCGATGGCTGTCTGTCTGTCCCTGTGTATGCTTAAATCTTCAAAATTACGCAACGGATTTAGAATCGGTTTTTTTAATAGATAGAGTAATTCAAGAGGAAGATTTATATGCATAATACATGCATAATATTGTAGAGAAATATTAATAAATTTAGAGATATGCAGCGGGAATGGGATCAGAAAATATGGCGGTACGAAGTTCGCTGGGTCAGCTAGTATTAGATAAACGATACCGCGTTTGCATTGGAGATGTGGAGGGAAAGTACTCTAAATACTGGAGATAGCTAATTTCATTCAGAAGAAACATTTCCTCATTTTTAAAAAGAAAAAAAAACTGCGTTTAACGAATGCTGAAAAATCGCTTGCCACATCCTGTAATTGAACCGACTAAAATCGGAAAAAATAACAGCCAGTATTTTTATTGCTTTAATCGATAGGATTAATTATAAGACTCGAATCTCTCTAAGAAACCTGGTAAACTGCAGGTACTTTCATATTATACCATTTTCATTCATGGCTGCTCAATTCCAAAACGACGCCAATTCTTTTACACGAAAAAGAAATGGGAAATTAACAAATTAATATGATATACTTTTGTCAATATGCTATGGCGATGAGAACATAAGTTACGGAAATGAAACATCTGGTCATGGCAATGAGACTAAATTGTTTTACAAGGCATGGCAATGATTTTTTTTTTCATTGCCGCGTTTTTTTCTTCATTACCATAGCAAATTTTGACCACGGAAACCATGGAAATGAAAGCACGGTGGTGAAAAACGAGCCAAAAATATAATATAAGAAAAAATCTATTAATTATTCGAAGTAATAAACACTTCACTAAAATAAACAAGATAAATTTCGTTCTATTGAATGTATAATCAAGAGGATAAACTTATTGGAATAGACAGTTATACCTATCCACAGTAATGAAAGAAAAAATGTCCAGTAACATAAAAATGATATACTTTTATTTATGGTGCCAAAACGCAGGTACGTGTGTACGTCCTTCCATGTCGAGCACTTAGGCGGCACCCATATGCAACGTTTAGCGGATATGAGGGAGGATACAAGTCGTTAGATAAAACGATATTCTAAAATATGTTTAGAACATGGCGATTAAAGGTAACTCTAGGACAAATTAACTTTTATTAACCATTCGTTGTATTGTCTAAATATTTGAATAAATGTATTTCGTAACAATACTTTAACTATTCACGTATCAAATAAAACTAGGTTTTAATTTAAAAAACCAATAGATTTTTATCAATGAGGTATCACAACACAATAGGTGATGTGTGGACAAACACGGCAATGAAAAATTTCGAGGTTTAAATTTTTTTTTTGGCGAATCTATAATCCTATTTAATAAAATATTTAGTGCTCCAATAGATCACTATATCGCCTAACCAGAAAAAAATGTTAGAGTATTGTAAAAATGATTTTTAGTACCGATTTCATCGATGCCACGCAATTTTTGGCCCCGGGAAATTCACCCATTTAAATCATAACTAGACCTATAAAATCATAGGGTTATGATTATTGTAGAGCCAGGTTGGTTTGATTTTTTTACCTTAGCTTATAAATAGGTACTAGTTTTTTGAAAGATATTTCTTTTTTTTTTCATATAGAACACTTCAATTTGACTTCATCTAGCCTGATGGTAAGCTGAAGGCTCAGGCCCACCTGACGGAAAGTAATTACTGTGGCCTATTATAGACGTGTGCACACTCGTGCTGCCTGCCTACTTGTCAAAAATAAAACACATAACTTCCAACAAATTCTTTCGTAAATTATACGTCAAGGATAAGGTTAAAATTACAACAAAAGAAGTAAAAATATTGTATCTACGCGACTTGCGTCGTTTCCATTATGGTATGCTGGAGAATGATTTAGTTTTCTTGTTAGGCGGAGCATGTTCACATTTCAGCTAAATTCCCTCTTTGAGTGTGGTTTACCATTCGTGACATTTTCAGTTTTTGTAGGTTAAACCGATTCCAACCACGTTTTAG
This sequence comes from Eilema depressum, assembly GCA_914767945.1. Taxonomy (NCBI): domain Eukaryota; kingdom Metazoa; phylum Arthropoda; class Insecta; order Lepidoptera; family Erebidae; genus Eilema; species Eilema depressum. The sequence goes on from OU612013.1 coordinate 16,309,755, forward strand.
CATTTCGTCTGTCAGTGATTTGTAAATTTTTTGTAACTTAAGATTCGGTCAATGAGAGCGTTAACTTCGGAAAGGTGCCGTTTTGAATAATTTGCTATTTATTGAGACTTTTTTCCTTTTGAATTTACGGGTAATTATCCTTCGACATCGAAAAGCAACGGCTATTAAGAGCCTATCTGTTCAGCTACCTAATCAGATTGTGCTTCCGTCTGTGGTTTCATAATTCCCAAGCGTATAAACCGAATTTACTTCATTTGTTTTTTTCTTTATTCGCATATTTGATTCGAAATCCAGCGTGTATTAATATAAACATTGTTTTATTTGGAAATATTGTGAACACAGACATTTTTATTTTTCTGTTTTTAATAATATCATTAATTATATTAAGTATGTTATGTTGATCTAATAATGGAGGTACAAAGTTTCCTACTAGTGGCCAGGTTGCCCAGATTCGTCTAAGAATAAACCCGTTAGAAATTCACGTGAAAAATCATAGTTGAAGTGAGTTGTATAGGTGTCGTGTCAAAATACAATACGTTTGAATTTTGATAAAATAGGATGAAAAGATCAGGTTATTACAAACCTTCATACAAGAAATTGTCCACTAAAAAGTAAGACTATTCATTTATATTTTTTTGTACAGAAATCAATGAATATTTTACCTACTGTAGGTATGTACCTTTCATGTACTTACGCATAGTTTGATCTCTGTACTGTACAATAATATTATTTACAAATGACAGTTTCGTTGCTAAAAGTAACATATGTACTATTAAAGCATAGCCTTTTTCGGCGTACAGATGACTTATGTGTTACACGCTGCCTCTCCGATAACCTGATGTGAAACGGCCCAACATGTTTCAACTAAAAGGTAGCGTGCAGCTCATGCTGCTCTTATACACCGTTTAGCGCTCTCAAGTACCAAATGAATCTTCTGCAGGATGGTACTACTCCACTTCCATTTTAGGGCAGGCTATAAACACATTTTTTCACTCCAGACTATGAACAAAACTATTTCCTTCTGCGAGAAGCAATCATCGGTGTGGCAGACTTGCCACGATTACCACGAAGTTGAATCACTGCGTAACAGACATCAATTATACTGCAGTCGGAACTGCGGTATTCGGTCGTGCTTTGTTATAGTTTGGGCAGTTTCGACAGTCTCGAAGTTCTAGAACATGCGACAACCTACGCTCTAACCCCTGTGATATTTTTGCGAGATGTAGTTTTAGTTAGTTATTAAATTACCAGTTTATTTAGTTAAGTACATGTTATTTTGTTACTATTCATGCAAATTGTCAATAAATTTTAACACTTTTCATGTACCTACAGCATAAATAACAAAAAAATATGACTTTAGTGCCCATTCGGTAGACGAATTACGGACAAATATATCTTTACAATGTGAATCTAAGAACTAAATGAATTTATTGCTAAGTTACGTATTACTTGACTAAATGTGTCTGTAAGCATATTAATCAAAAATTATAGTTATTAAACTTAATAGACTCGGCACTTTGCGATGCAGCAAAGATATATTATGTACTCTCTCCGTAAACTAAACACGAACAGCATCGTTGAGCTCGCAGACCGTGTGCAGCAAGTTAATAAACCTTTATGTGACCTTTTAAAATCAAATTACTGTCTTGACTATCGATCCGAATGTCCTGGATACTGAGACCGCAAAACTGAAATAAATGCACGGGTCTTTGAGACCTGTGACGGCCTGCACCCCTCTAGACAAGTGGCAATTCTTCGGCCGGCGTTTTGTAGAATAGAATGCCAAATGTATGGGATTTGATGTATATGACAGGCGTCAACGAATGTCAAAAACGTCAAATGCTATACATTCGTCATTATAATCCATGATACGCCGGGCAACGAATGGCCACTTGTCTAGGGGGGCTGCTGTATTGTAGAATAGAATGATGAATGTATGGGATTTGAACTAAGTACATGACAGTCGTCAACGTATGTCATAAAAGTCAAAATACGTGTCATGATGCCACTTGTCTAGAGGGGCTGGCTGGTTTAAAAACCCTACTTATTGCTTATCCTGTGGACTAAGATATGCTTTGGTACATGTTGTGTAATATGTACAACCATACTGTGTACAATTGTTTGGTCGATTGCAAATATACATTATCATTTGTCTCATAAATATTATGATCAAATCAACCACATCATAATAAAACTTGAAATTGTTACCATTGGAGTGAATTGTTTGCTTTGAAATATTATACGCACTATTTTAATTTTGACAGGCATCAGCAATTTGCCAAATTTTTTGTTTTACTAACATACCTAATGTCTAATAGCAAGAGTGTGAGGCCATGCATTAAATTTTTTCGGTTCCTTGATACTGATTACGGACCCATTCCAATAAATATATATCCAGAGCAATAGTAATTCCTTTTCTAAAGGTTTCTCCGCCTATTATTTTGGTACAAAGCTCATTCTGGCTAGTTTATACAAACAGTTTCTCAACAAAATTACCCACGGCTTGTCGTTACTCAAGCGGCTGATCGAGCACTGTCCGGTATCTAAACAACCCTCAATCAACGAGACGTGTAAGTGTATATCTACTATAGAAATATAGTACTGAGCGTCTGACACGTAAATGACAAATAGCGTTTGGTAGTAAGAGGCTTAGTGGAGCGCAGCGAAGTCTGCAGGCTGAAGCGACTCGGCTATGTAAATATTATTATTTTCATAGAAAATTTGTATATAGTAATAAACTTCGACAGAAGTAAAAATAAACTAAACAATAAAAAAATAAACTTCGACAGAAGTCGTAAAGAATATCAAAACTGTACCTACCTAATGTTTCAAAATTTGAAATATTGAAATTATATCTATAAGTAATAATAACACTTACCGGGATATTTACCATATCATTTGAAACAAATCAAAAACATGGTAATTATCCTTGAAAAATTAGGAAGAAGTGGTTATATTTGGTTCTTTATAGTACCTGGCACCACAAACTGATAATGCGACGATTATTTTTTCATGCAAACTGACCGAAAACTTGCAAAATAAACATTTTGGCTTTAAGATGTACTAGAAATACCGTTACATTTCACTTTTTGTAAGTCTCTAGAAACTTCTAATTTAAAATTCAAATTTAAATAGAAGCGTCCCGGTCGCCAAGTGTCGCTATAAATTCAATAAAGAATCATTATCTGGGATTAAAGGAAGAGTAATGACGCAATATAAAACAATCGCAGCTTAGTTGGTGAGCTAAACGTAAAAAATACTGAGCGCACATAACCTAAACTGGCTGGGACCACAATCTTGAAATGTTGACAGTTGATGCCTTTTATAGCGAGGAAGGACAGACAGAAATCTTATCCCTAAGGGATGTTATAGGGAATCATATGGGAACTCTACGGAAGTCTGTCATTTTCAAAGGATCAAGCATTGATTTTCATACATCTACTTCTGGTTATAAATACCTAAATATATTCTACATGTGTCAGTGTTATATAATATTTAATCCCGAAGGCACTAAAATAAGGTTAGGAGTCCACAAAATAACTGACGTAAAGAATTAGGTACCGTGGGAATTTAGTCGGTTCGAGTCTGATATACCTAACTATTACCTCCGATGGAGTGATAACAGTATAATAATCGACCATGTTTTCTATAAAATAGGTATATACCTAATTGAACACCCAAACAAAAAAATAGGTTACCTAAAATGTTTAATCAAGTACCCTAATACAAATTACGCCAACGTTTTTTTTTTTCTAATTTGGATAATATTAAAATGTTACATCGTGCCCTCATAAATACTTATTCCCTCATTAATAATTTTGATAAGGCAATGATAAAATCAAACGTACCAGCAAAAAGTGGTCGTAAATAACTGCACTCCACATTTATTTGTAATTAAAGGCAAATATTTTCCCTCCCGAAACGAACGTTACCTTTACAAATGTGAAGTAAAAGAATCGTGTAAACAAAGATAGTTATAATAATCATGAGAAAATAAATTCATTTTTAACAAAAAAGTTTAACCGACTTCAAGAAACGAAAAAGAGGCACTGAAAAGCGAAAAATAACTTAATTTACAGACTTACTGATTTATTAGAAGTCGGTACCTAGCCCAAGAGAGGCCATATTTCAATTGATTGCATCATAGTACTCGTAGTTCAGACACAATAAACAAAGTTGGCTGGCACCGACTTCTAATAAATCAGTAAGTCTGTAAATTAAGTTATTTTTCGCTTTTCAGTGCCTCTTTTTCGTTTCTTGAAGTCGGTTAAACTTTTTTGTTAAAAATGAATTTATTTTTCTCTTTTTAGTGAGTTTGTACAGTCTCGCGACTGTACATCGCATGTATAGTGACCTGACTGTACATGCGCTGCTGACGCTGCAATACAGATCGAACCGGCCACGTTACAAAAAAAAAAAAATTAAATCATTATTCAAAAAGAATTTTTAAACCGGAAATATAGCTGAATATTCTGAACACTTCTGCGTACCCCTTCAAAGGACTCAGGCGTGATGTTATGATGTGTAATGGCAGAAACATTGCAATAATATGCCATTGTAGCAATCGCAGCTGATTTCCTGGTACTTTTTGAAGAGTTCCTTGGTCTAATCTCGGAAACCCATCATCAGATCTTTACGAAATTTAAATGGGACCACTTCGGAATAATCTACTTACGAACACAAAAAGAATTTTCAAAATCCGTCTAGAATTGGCTTCACAATCGCGTAACAAACATACAAAAAAATAAAAAAAATATAAAAAAAAATTGGGTACGAATTGAGAACCTCCTTTTTTGAAGTCGGTTAATAATGCCTCTTGGGCTCTTGATCGCCTTCAGAAGTAGCTAAAAAGCTGACTTTTCACTTGGAGATAATCATCACTACATATTATAAAACAAAGTCGCTGTCGCTGTCTGTCCGTCCCTATGTATGCTTAAATCTTCAAAACTACGTAATGGATTTTGAAGCGGTTTTTTTTAATAGATATAGTGATTCAAGGGGAAGGTTTATATGTATAATACATGCATAATATTGTAGAGAAACACTGATAAATTTAGAGATATGCAGCGGGTACAGGATCAGAAAATAAGGCGGTACAAAGTTCGCCGGGTCAGCTAGTATATAATATATCCATACTCCATACTAATTTATAAATGCGTCAGTCTTAGTATGGATAACTAATCTTCATACATTGAGACCTCTCTGTGCCTCGGAGAGCACATTAAGCCGTCTCGGTCCTTTTGTCATAGGAAATACTGTGGTAATCGTTACGGATAGTTGAAGTCCTGAAAAGTGCGACAAATAGGTAGATCTAACTACAGAACATCGCCAGTGGGTTGTGAAGGTTAGATGGACGCTTCACGGAAAATACCTATCGAAATTCTGAAAGCCTACCCCAGCTGTATTGGAAAAAGGTCTTGATGGATGTTGTGGTGAGAGGAGAAGTGTTTAACTGTTATTAGGATGTACTCGTATGTATGGTTTTAAGGCAATACGATTTGCGAAACTTTCTACCTTTTGCGAAGATACAATAACCATTTATTTATGTAACATATTGAGAGTATAACATACCTAAATATGTAATACTAAATGAAATTAAAACTAGAAACTACTTTACTTACTAAAATACTTTACTAAAATAAACAAATAAAATATTTATATACATATTAGTGCGCCGCGAAATTCCTCCGCATCATCACCGGCCAGTAACGTTCCTAGAAGGCTGGCGGCAATGCCACGTTGAATGGCAATGCTTATTCTCAATAAGACAATAACAGACCAAAAAAATCACCCAACAGTAACATTTTACAGTTATTACAAAAACCAGTATTAGAGTTTTGTAGGACACAATAACTTGCTAGCTTTCCTGGTTTATATAATTCTCATCAAAAATAGGGCAGAGGCAAGAGTCCTTCAGCTTTTGATGCTTCTAATGACCTCGTTGTAAATTATTCGTTCTGCAAACGAAACTTCAATTAGAATTAATTTATTTATAGCAGTAATTGCATAATTTATTACTTAATGAGTTATTCCGTAAGTTAGAATAAATTGCAATTTAAATTTAGTTAGATTATTAAGGGACTAAGAAAGCATAATCAATAATCACCTAATAGTAAGTGGTTATCGTGGTATAAGCCACTTACGCGTTGCGAACACGGAAAAAAAATTGAAAAATGTCAGGCGGATACGAATACATTTTATACTGATAATAACTTTATGAATCTCCTGATTTTTTTTAAATTGCATTATACTACACAATTCATCCAGTTTTTCATTTCTGATAATTCTTTTTGTATGTACAATTGAAACGGTTATCAGCATGGAGAAGGAAATGATAGCGGAGTTGTTGCAAAGGCAATCGAGTCGCGTGCTTCCATACTGTCAAAAGGACTCCTATATATAGACGTCAGTTCTGTGACGTCACCACTCAGTTCTAGTGGCACGTCGTTGCGATAGGTTGTCATTTTTGGTTAAAAGTTCAAAGATAAAAATAGTTTTGACCCGATTTAAGAATGAAGTGTGCGGTACAAGGGTGTACAAATTGTAGAGATAAGATGTTTAAATATATTGATGATATAACATTTCATCAGTAAGTCCGCTATATTTTTATTTTCATTTTTAGAAAAAAAAATGTCTTTATAGAACCATCTAGCGGAGAGAAGAAATAAGTAACCTTGTCTTACTTGTATAATGTTGTAACAACAATTCAATTCATTCTATAAAAAAATCACCACAATAATTTCACCGGACTTCATTAGTAATTCCGCAATTGTTATTTTATTAATTCTTACATTATATTTGGGTGAAATTGAAAATTGAAAATAAAAAAATTAAGCCATCTGTCGGTATCTGCCCAAATCATTTAGGGGGGCTAAATGATTCTGCTATAATTCTACAGATGGCCTTATTTAAAATAAATGGTGTGCATCATAGTAGTGAGACCACTATATTCACATTATTTTTAGGAAGCCAATAAAATTGTCAACATTATATTATATCATTTTAGATTTCCCAGTAACCCAGAAATAAAAAAATGCGTGGATAGGTACAGTCAGCGTCAGAGAAAACAGACCCCCTCAATACTTAAAGAATATCGCCGCCTGCGCCGGCCGGCCGCGTCACATGACTCACGAATGACGTCACGCGATGCGATCGTCGCTGAACTGCAAACAGCTTCATTTGCCTTTTATTTGCATGTTCATATTTGTAATTTTCTGATATTTTTCGTCTTTCGGCTCAATTGTATACCAAGATACAACATACTCACAAAAAGATGCCACATTAATTTATGTGGCGTTTGAGGATACGAACCCGCATCTCCAGCGCCAGCCGATTACTTAGACCGCGCCTTACTCCACTAGGCTACGGTTCACTTGATAATAATGGCGAAAAAATGAATAACATTCCTACTCCTATTATCGAACAAAGTTGATTACGGTGTTATTTTGTAGACGTTAAGGTTTAAATTTCAACTACACCATATGTGATAATAATAACTGCTCAATTGAGTGAAAGATAAGGTTGAAATTAGTATAGATTTCTCGTTTAGTTCAATAGATTACGCTTGATACAGCTTATTGCACTACCGTCATTTTGTTTTTTACTTCAAAAACTTATCTGCTGTATGAGCTGCGGCTATAGTATTTTAATATCTGTGACAGCGCGCTAAGGTTGCAATTAGAATACTTCTTTGTCTTATTTACTAAACTGTGATTGAAGGTAACTTTATAATTCGTGGTAATTTGCATTGGTGTTAATCCTCCTCGTAATATTATTCAATTTATTAAGTTGTTGATCAGTTTTTTGAGTAAATTGAAAGTATGGTTCGAATAACAACATTTTTGAAAGCTAAAATTGTTATTCTCTGGGAGCAAGAATAGAGGCATAACGGTAAGAGTTACGATAAAAATATATTATATACCTATTTATTGCTTAATCATGTTACCTTTTCATTTACAAGTTAGATTTTTGGAGTTTCTTTTATTTATTATCATTTTCATTACAGAGAAATACAGTGCGTAGATGGATTCGAAGGTATCAAGCGACGGGTGATATAAAAATGTGAACGCCAAGGACCTCGCCTAGTTGCTTACACTCATGAATCAGAACGGCACCATGATATTGTGGAAGTTCACTCAGTGGCACCCTTCAACCCTAAAAACATATAAGACTTAAGAACAAGCGGCGGTTAACATTAGGTAGGTAAGTAAATGATTATAATAATATTCTTTAAAATAAAATCACAAAAAAAAACAGATTTGAAAAGGTTTATTATTTTAGGTTACTGGATATGGATGTCTTCAATGGGCCCAGGCGAGCTAGTGGAAATAGGTGGCCGCATGAACAGTGAGCGATACCTTGAAGTGTTGAAAGACGTAATGCTGCGCATAATCAGTGCGGGTCGCATATCCAGAAGGACAAATTTACCTGGTTCAGGATAACCCTTTAGTGCATCCCGAATTATGCAAGACTGGCTAAATGCACAAGAAGATATAACGGTGTTTGAGTGGCCGGCTAAAAGCCCGGATCTTAATCCTATAAAAAACTTGTGGGGTCAGATGGTTTTAAACTAGAACTAAGGTAAACAGAACTTGGGAACTAATGCGAAATAGTGTCCTAACATTCATAATAATAATATTATATTATTATTAATACCTAATCCCATTACTCTTGTTTACAACTTTAGTAATCTTCTAATGTGTTAACGATGCACCATCTGACCTCACATATTTTTCTAATGTTGTGTTAAAAGGGTTACTTATCAGAAAATGTGATCAAAGAGGAAGATGTATATTGCTATACTGTTATAGTTTAGCATGTTGGTTCTTTCTTTGTGGTTCACAGGCATAAATAACATTTCATTTTTCAACCATTATTTTATATTCAAAGATTATACAGAGTGTAAAAAATTAATGTTTGCAACTTTAAATAAATAAGTAAATAAATATTGTAGTTATGTTTCTAGAACTATGTATAATATTAAACATTTTATACTTCACTTAGACCCTAAGTGAAGTAAACATTTTATACTTAGGGTATTGTGTTTTGTCAATAAAACGTTCTAAAAATAAGTAAATCTAAAAATAAGTAACCCCAATTTAACTCAGATAGAAAAACTGTATACTCAACCAGGAAATGGACTCCATGTAGTCCTAGAAATGTAATTCGAGAAATAAATTAATATTGTTTATACAACAAGCCTATCTTTTCTTACAAACCTCATACCTACTATAAAATTTGATTCATTAAATAATAATTAACAAAAGTGCTTATGAGAATAAAAAAATAATTATACGAAATAAAAAAAGAACTTTGTGTCCGAGGATTTGAACCCCCGGTTACCGTATTCACAAAGCATAGGTCATAACCACTAGACCAACATGACATTTACACAAAGTTTCAAAAAACTTCAATGCTTTCATGTCATTATCAAGGGGGGTCCCTTTTCTCTGAAGCTTACTGTACGTATTTTAAATAGACCTTCCAGCTGGTAGGTACCCCACAAAATATTCCAGAATCTGTTCGAGGTCCTTCAATGAAGATGACTTCTATAAAACAAAAAAGTGATTTAAAAAATTACAGCCTAAATTTGCTATACCTAATTGTATATACGTATACCAGAAATACATAAGTGAAAATTTTACAATATAATAACATCATTTTTTTATATTTCTACATTATTTTCTTGCTTTATTAATTTCCTTTTTGAAAAAGTTAGGGATCCGTACTTAGCGCCTTCGCTGGGGGTTTACCACTGTTGACCGAAATTCATTTGATCATTTGACGTGTGACCGATAAAACATTAGGGCATTCTACTACTTATTGAATGAACAATTGACCAAAAGAGTTTTTATCGAACAAACTTTTGGTATTTTTACTACTGATCGAATGAACGTTTGGTCGAAAAACAATTGACTAAAGAATTTTTTAACAAACAAACCTTTGGTATTCTTACTACTGATTTCATTGATAAAATTTACTTATAAACTATTTATTAAAAGTTAATTGTAACGAACGAATAATTATTGAATGACAGTAACAAGTAACACTTTATTTTTTAGAATGTTCTATTTTAAAAAATAAAGTGTTCTACCTGTTATCATATCCACAGTACAAGTTTAGCTTGTTTTGGAACCGGTTGGTGCAGTGTAAATTTCTTGCAATTATTACTTATTACCGAAAATGAAAATCACTTTCCTATTAATTACATATTAGTACATTATGGTACAAGTGAGCAACGTTGGTGATTACCGCCGAGGCGTCATTGAGACCCGAGCCGGCAGGCGAGGGTCTTAAGACAGCCGAGGACGGTAATCATCATGCTCACACGTGCCATACGACGTTTTACAACACACTTGCGAATAAAATAATACTACAAATACTAAATAAACAATACTACAAATTAATTCGTTTTCCTATGCGCGCGCATTTAACAATGGCGGTCGACCATATTTTAAAAAAAAAGAGGTTTGAACTTAACTTTTTTTTACTCTGTTTTTTTTTCTGTACTTAGAGAAAAAAAAAAGTTAAATTTGAGCGAAAATTTTGTTTATTACACAAGTATTACAAGTTGAAATAATTTATTTAAATACGAAAATGCATCAAATGACCATACAATAGGCGTATTAATTTATTCGTACTATTAAACACGTTATTTTTTGTATTAAAACTTTTTTAAGAACATAGACAATTATAGACACTTCCTATAAAATTTAAAAAAGAATCTATAACTCACTTTTGTGAATAATAGCAATGAAAAAGTCACAGTTTTATAATAGGTGTCATTCCGTGCTTAATTGCGGTAAAATAATATCACTGTTATGAGCAGGTGTGTTGTAAATATAATTATAATACTAATTAATAACAAAATATTGACATACGGCAAGTAAACACACAGTTAATAAAAAAAATTACTTCTTCAGATAGCAAATGTGAGCTAATCCGCATAGAAAATCTTTTAAATCCATTTCAGACTTATTATCAAAATGCGTGCGTAGTCTTGCATTATAATTGTTTCCAACTTTACGTTTTTTAGGTACTGGCTCCGACGACATAACGCGTTCAATGACACATTCGGTACTTTTTTGTTCCTTGGCAAATTCTTGAATAGTTTTGTAAACGTTCCATTTACGACGATTCAAAAGGATATTTAAACGATTGTGCCAGGACTCTAGTGCGTTTTGTGTTAAAGGTATACATGACACGTAACTGTCGTGCACAGACCACATTTGAGGTGGAAATCGAGGAGGCATACGTTTTATTAACATCGTAGTGCCTGATTTCTGCACTTTCTGTATTGAGTCATTTACGTAGTACTTATCAAACCATTGTATGATCTTCTGAGCTTCTGGTGGTATAATTTCATCTTTGAGTATTGCAAAGGCTGTGGGGATTTCAGCCGGTTCTAAGAATGCAAGTGCAGCGAAATGTCTCATTTTATGTGCAAATTCACAGTCGTTCCCATATCGCTGAGCTAGACCTGCTGCTTGAATTTGACGCCAGATGCTTTGCGTGAGGTGAAAAAAGCAAAGTTTGTGAGTACTATCCGGAAATATACTTTTCACAGCATTAATTGCAGCTTTCTCAAAATCAGTGACAAAAATCTGAGGCTGCAAAATAATGTCGAGATAGTTATGTATGTAACGCTTTATTATTTCTAGAAACACTTTCAGTTTTATGGGAAAGAAGTCCGAATACTAATGGTAATATTAGACTTATACCATCATGCTTTCCCACTTTACTGTGAATAGTATAGATTTGTGTGAAAGGTTTAGGACAGCACTGAAAAGTGCCATCCATTATCAAAAAAGTAGCACCGCATAGTAATTTCATGTTTTCTTCTGTACTAAATACAACAACACATTCGTCTTTATAAGTGTAATGACCAATTAGAAACTGTTTACCACCTATTTTACATAATTCTTCAGGTATTTTTACATCATGTACCGATTTAGGTAAATTTGGAAGGTTTTTATTCCTTGATCTTTGAATTATAACACGCATAGCAGCTTTATTGGGTAAATGTGGAGCGCTCGTACTAGGCACATCTTGTATGCAACGCTGGATGATCTGAGTAGGAGAATCCATAGAGCTATTAGCTTTCATCTTCAGCGACGACACTAAATTCCATTTAATTTCTTTTTCAGGGCTTGGAACGTGATGATGATCTTTATTCTGCTTCAGAACAATATGTTCATTATTGCAAAACTGCGTCATCAAAGTAACACCACAAAATGTAGATTTTTTTTTAGTGCACGTCCAGTAGTATTTATTATCTTTTTTTCTATTTAGATGATATGTATATCCATCGAGCAATAACATATCTGCTCCACGAGTAGATTTTACCAATTTACAATGACTCATATTGATAACACAAACGGATAAACAATTGTAACACGGAAGGATAACGAGTGCAATGTAAATACAATAGTTTCAATGCTGACATATTTTTATAAACTACCCACAATTACGTTAACAATTTATGTAGCTGATAACCGTTCGAAAACGTAATGAAGTGTCAAGTTTGATAAAATAAAAAAAATAATAATAAATAGTTTATAAGTAAATTTCATCAATGAAATCAGTAGTAAAAATACCAAAGGTTTGTTTGTTAAAAAATTCTTTAGTCAATTGTTTTTCGACCAAACGTTCATTCGATCAGTAGTAAAAATACCAAAAGTTTGTTCGATAAAAACTCTTTTGGTCAATTGTTCATTCAATCAGTAGTAGAATGCCCTAATGTTTTATCGGTCACACGTCAAATGATCAAATGAATTTCGGTCAACAGTGGTAAACCCCTTCGCTGGCATAGGCGGGTGCGGGTCGCGGACGTCCGCTTCGCGTGCTTGTTTCATGTTATTTCAAGAGCAGCGCTACGTGAGGCGGATACCCGTCACACGTGACGCGGGCGGCGGGACCCGCCACGCGCCGTGTGTCCGCGCGACGGAGCACGCGAGCGGGTCTGTTTCAACAAAATCATCGACCGCCGCTACGTTATCCGTGTCACACGCGCCGTGCTTGTGCAGTCGTTGCAATAAACTTAGAATAATCTTTAGCTGCAAACTGAAAGCTTTTTAAAGGCAAATACCTTTGAAATTTTTTGGTAAACGAAACTCAAATAGAATGTTATTTTGAAGGTCAGTCTTATATTATTCATAGAACAACATAATATATCAATATAAAATGCAAAAGCAGGAACCTGCTCCCGGATGCATTGCACCACTTGTACCCCCAAGCGAGTCGCGAGCCAGCCCTGCTAATAGGTATATTGTGTAAAGTAAAACCAAAAATTCCGTGAACCAAAGGAGTTCGCCTCTTTCTCTTCAGTTTTGACAAACCGTGCAAAATTGTCTTTGATTTACAATAAACTAATTATGATAGCTGTACATTCTTATACGAAAACTTGGTTACAAATTCTCCACACAACAATCTAGACGTGACATAATATGGGCTAATTGGCTGACGCCTTTGTTCACGTCGTCGTCTTTTGGTTAAGTAATATATCAATAAATGATCCATAGTTATCGACTGTACACCGACGCTATTGAAATTATACTGGTGACAGATGCCCGCGCCTGACGTCCGCGACCCGCACCCGCCTATGCCAGCGAAGGCGCTAAAACTCCAATAATGCAACCCAATCATTATGTCCTTATATTCCTTATATCAGAATTACACGCGGACGGAGCCGCGGGCAACAGCTTGTATATATAGTGGTCAATATGTAAGTGGTCCCGCTGTCATTAAACACATAGATTATTCTAGAATTCTGTGCAGCGCTTTGTGGCGAGTGGTAAAACTACAATGGAAATTGCATGCATTATTTCTATTTGGTTTCGCAATGCCACACTAGATGGCATTCTAAAAAGTGGGAGGGGCTTAGACTTAGGAGAAGAGACGCGTGGGGGACGAGGTACGGCGTCATGCCCCCCGCGTCTTCTTCTCACCCGCATTTGGCGACGCGTTTTTATTACTAGAAATTTCACTGGAACATCTCCGTTTACTAATCATATTCTGTCCTCCGTGGTTATCAGAAATGAAAAATCGGATGAATTGTGTAAGTAGTAGTTTTTCAATTCTGATAACCGTTTCAAATTTATTTCTGTATGTACCTACTATTGAAACGGTTATCAGAACTGAAAAACCGGCTGAATTGTATAGTATCGGTATAAATCTCTAACGACCTCGGCCGCTGTTTTTCTCGGTCCTTCACAAAGTATTGGCAAACTGGAAAACAAATGGAGGCCATGTTGTTGTTTATATTACCGGACTTACAAACGTTCAAATGGAAATGTTTATATTTTTATTTAAATCTGTGCCTCCGGACTAATTAATCATTTACTAAAGAAAACTTACAATTTTATAGAAACTTCTGAGTGACATAGAAAAGTTGTTTGGTTACTTCAAAGTAATTTGTGATAGAAATCTTGATTGAATTTCGTTTCCCTGGAAATATTTTTTGTAAAAACGAACGTTTACTTTGGGTAAAGTATATTTTCTTGTGATTTTAAATAAATTTACATATACATTTACAAAGAGTCGTATCACAAAATGTTCGTTTGATAAAAAGTGGGTGTTATACAGGACATAACTCTGTTTTTTTTTAATTAGTAAGGTATATGTGCAATACTTATAGTTGTTCATCAAAATATAGTGAAAACTTGATGAACTACGCCGTAGCTAGTTAAATATACAAAACTGGAATAAATTCTGTCAATGGCGATATGTTAATGTAGGCAGTTACAAAAGCACCAGATGGCAAATTTGCATCTGCCATCAGAATTCGTATATACAAATCCGCTTTCTAAATGTCAAGTACATAAATAGGAAAGGAATATAGTTTGAAAACTATTTCATAAATGATTCGTCGGGTAATACCGGGTATAGTAAACATGAATATGACTCGTCCTGTCAGTTATGTTATGAGTGTAATGTAATGTTGGAAATTTCATCAAAAGATAGCTATATTTTTTATGTGAAGTACGTCAATTTAACTTTGCTTAACGGTAAGCGAAAGGGAAATCTCAAGAATAAGGGTCACCTTTCCAGATACAAATAATGTTACAATGCATTGCAATGTTTTCCCCTCAATTTCATGACCAGATGCTTTCCACGCCCTGCTAAAGTACCTAGGATGTCATGAATGAGGAAACACGTGTGCTAGTAAAGAATTATAGTCTTTGTGTTAAATTGGTTGTAAAAATATAATACATTACTGTTGAATGTTAAAAGCAAGTCGGTATGTTTGGACGTACGGCCCTAGGGGATATTTTTACATTTGTAATTGCTTCTTGTAATTAGTAATCTCATCAATATTCAGGTCATGCTCGTTAGACATTAAGGTACATACCTATAATTGGTGGATACAGAATGAGCCATTTTTTTGTATTTGATTTTAGAAGCACAACCATAAGGAATAGGTAAAATATTCCTATTACTACATACTCCTTTGCAGCCTACTTGGTGTTGACATGGAAAATCATGGCATGGTGTGATCGTGTTCATTATTTAGTTTATACCTATAGTAGTAGTATAGTAGCTGATATTATTATGCTTGTACCGATTATCATTAGCACATAACTTATAAACTTAATTAAAACAATGGCACACCCTGCGGTGAAAATGTTAATTGCAATCAAACATTCAACGAATAAAATTTTACTGGACCGACCGCGTGCCAAACAATAAATCAACTTATTTTCCTATTATTCATTGGACTCTGTTTCAGCCATTCCAATTTTGGCATTTCTATTGCTTTGGCTCAAATGATCTAATTAAATCCTCAAGATGCTACAAATAATTATGCATACTTAATTATTTCAATATCAAAGATTTCGTGTTTAGTACCAAGGCATTAAGATAATTTTGAGTACTTTGTTCGTCAAGATCGTCAAGACCGTACACACATTTCGGCCTTTCATTTTTATATATAAAAGATGTATGTACAACATCTTCGATGTACATCAAATTGTAATGAAAAATAGCGTTTTTCTACTTCGAAAATGGTCGACTTACAACGACACTCTTTGTAATCATATTACCTACCAAAGGGCTAATTACAAGGCATGTTACAATTTCTCACTATCGTGGGCGCAATCAGAGTCCATTAGGTAATGATAGCTGGGTAGGGCAATATTACCGAATAAACGCGATAAAACCAGCTTACAAGTGAGGACAGCTTACCGCTAATCACGTAATATGCTTGAAGCCATTGATCATTATTAAGCCATTGATATCCTGTTATTAAAGTCATGTAGATATGCCTAGCTAATGATAATTCTCGACATTATTGATGGTTTGGTTGGAGCTAAATGATAGTACGACACGAAAATCATTGCATCCAATCTTTTCAGTAACTCCTCGGATATACAAGTATGGTAGAATTTCAGACTGGTGCTTGACGGTGATTGGCTTTTTTCGTTATCTGTGATGATAGGGAGGTTGTCGATTGTCTTGCAGAACTTTCTTATCATATTCAAGCGAATTGTGCAGAAATTTCTTGTCACAGATCCACGCTCTCTGCCACGATATCTCCACGGTAGTTTTGATTCAAAAATTTATTTAGGTACCTTTATCTAGAAGTATCTAGTATTAGTACAAGCATCAATCAGTTCCATCTCCCGAGAAATATTGAAATATTGGAAAACATACCTAATATCCTTACATTACTTACCCAATTAGTCTTTCATGCCGAAATCCTGAAACGATAGAATAATATTTATCCAAATGTAAACATTGTTAGTAAAACAGATTAAGTCAACAAGCGAGAGGCCCATTAGGGACTTATCAGACGGGTTCAATTCTAACCCTTCATTTATTAAATATAATTTATAAGACTTTCAAATTATTATGTTTGCATTTACGATTTTATTGATTACATTTGAATTTCATGACAGTCTTATGCAGAGGTGACTTACATCCACAACTACCTATGGAGGTATATGCAAGAAAATCCTAAGAAAGAATATTAAATGCACATAATCACTTCGCCAGTCTGCTCCAATGTACACAAAGAAACATGTTATTGTATGCCTTCTTAGTTTCTTTACAGAACTTATCATTTTACTACTCATTAAAATAATCAGTGCTTTATTTTATTTTTATAAAATGTACTTACCACTGCGACGCCTTAACTTAATGCTAGTTTCTCAATATCATTATTTTAGTACTACGAATCCTAAAATAATATGTGTAAATAGGAAACTTGGCCAAGACACTGCCGTAATCCGAGGCAGGATTTGGGACAAGATAATGTCATTGTACAAAAATTGCAGAACCTGTACATACGGTACATTATTATAGGTATATCTACCTTTTTCAATATTCTCGGTAACACGAGATGCAGACGATATTATTTCAAATATTATAACAACAGCAGTATTTTGGTAACACGTTTTGATTGAATGAATGAATAAATACATTTTATTTGCGAGAGACGCGGCATATTACTCGTAAAATAATGGTTAAATGTATTTCACCAGATTTTGAATGCAAAAAAAGTATGCATCATAAATAATGAATTTGATATTCATTAAGGCCTTGCATAACAATCTGTGATACATTTTGTAATTATGTACTTGCACAGTCAGTAGCAGATCGATCTTGGCCAGCAAAGTACTCACCCTGCCAGTCAAGATTGATCTGATCTGATTGATTCATTCAAAACCTAAACGACTAGTCTGCAGGCTTATTTTTTTTAATAGTTCTTGCCTTATAAGTAATATGCATTCACTAACAAAGGATTTTCGGATGCACCTTAACTAGGTGATTATATGCAAGTACATCATTATCAAAGCAAGAAGCATGAAATAATAGTTATTTGTTATACAAGAGTGCAAAGTTGCTTTTTAACCGCGTGCTCAGTTTTGATGACCGAGCAAGCGAAAGATTCTAAATTTGAATCACGAGCGTAGCGAGTGATTCACAAATTAGAATCATGAGCGTTAGCGAGGGAATCAAAAGAGCACAAGGTGAAAAATCTTTGCACTCGAGTGCAACACGTAACTTTTCATCCCACCTCAGCGAGGAAATAATGAAATGCTTCTCCTTCCTAGCGTTAATTCCCAGTCGCATCCGAAGCTTTCACCACGGAGTCCGGGGTCCGCTTTACCAGTCTTAACTGCGGATTTGGCTGGACCTCGATATTTTCCGTGAAGCGACTGCCATCTGACCTCCACAACCCAATGGTGACATTAGGCGATATCGAAGCATTGCAGCTAGACCGTTTTGTTGTTGAACTTTTTAGGGCTCCAACTACCCGTAACGACTGCCACATTATGTACGTATGGCATCCGTGACCGACGGCTTAACGTGCTCTCCAAGGCACGACCAGACCAATGCAAATACCCATTTTCATGCATAAAAAATATTTGCACTGAGCGGGGATCGAACCCGTGCCTCCTGCGTAGCGGCCGCGTTCACTACCACTACGCCACGGAGGCTGTATAATTTATTATGTGTAGCTGTACGTCGCAGAATGAATAAGCTTGATGTTTTCCTATTGATAAAGTTATTATACTGTACTAACAATAATCTTAAGGTAACTCAGTCACTAAGACACACACACCGACAACTTAGCAATACAAACATAATCACACCCGCAATCATTTCACTGAATCATAACAACATATCAACCACTCCAAAAATTCACAAAACCAACACATTATATGCTGGAACCCGGGGAATAATAATAATAGTATGCAAAGACACTATTAAAATTCGATGGTATAAATTCCAATACACATTTTGTTGACTCCGTATCAGTGGCAGATAACTCCACCTGCGATATCGAGGAGTGTTTTCCACCTGGCCTACAATACAAAAACACACTGAAAATAATCAACCAAAACATAAGAAGCATAAACAAAAATATACATGGATTTATAACCATACTACATAGAACCAGAGTCGAGTGGGATGTAATTGTCCTAACCGAATGTTGGCTACTTGATAACAATAATATTCCACCGCTCCCAGGGTATGCCAATTTTTCAACAACCAATCACAGAACTCAAAATGAGGGAGTTGTGGTATACATTAAAAATGAAATCGTGGCCAATGTTAGGGAACCTACCTTTCTGAATTCAAACTGTCTTCAAATAGAAATAAATAATAATACGATGATTTTGGCCATGTATTGTCCCCCAGGTATAAAAGATGTCCCACGCTTTCTTAGTGAATTAAATAATATACTAACAATGATAAGCAATACTAAACACATAATACTAACTGGTGACTTCAATATAAACATTACCGAAAACTCCGAAGACCCAGACCGAAATGCCTACTTGACACTATTGGCGACCCATGGACTCTTGCCAGCTCACACCTTACCAACCCGTGGAAACAACTGCCTGGATCATACAATTCTCAAAACAACAGTAACAGCCAAAGCTCTGGTCGCTCATTCGGCTTTAACCGACCACGAAGTAACAATGTTGTTTTTGCCAAAAAATACTTCTAAGCTTCGGACACCTAATGTCATGCATCGAATTAATTACCCTAAAGTATCAGAGGACCTAAAAAAATATGACTTCAGTGAAATCTTCACTACAAAAGACTCGAACACTGCAACAGATTTCCTTGTCAACTCAATCCAAGGCATCATTACTACCAATACCTCTGTCGTTAAACTCTCAAGTCGCAAGAGGATGTTGAAGCCATGGATTACTCCAGGCCTCATACGGTGCATGAAACATAGAGACAAAATGCACAAACAACTCAAAAGGACGCCAAACAACGAAGTCCTCCGTATCTCGTACATACGATACAGGAACCACTGTAACAGTGTGCTCAAAAAGGTTAGAAGAGAGTTTGAAACGAAAGAACTAACAAGCGCAGGGAAAGATAACAAAAAGCTATGGCAAGCAATTAATAAAATCTCCGGCAGGCCGGTAAACAAAAGCAATCCCTCTGATTTACTGTCGCTTGCACCTACCTAAAGCCAGGCAGTCGATACGGTCAACAATTATTTTGTCAACGTAGGTAAAAAACTAGCGGAAAACATAGATAATGCACAAAAAGGGTACCTAAACTCACCATTACGGGCTAGCCGCAACACGCCATCACATTCTATGGTATTACTTCCCACCGATGAAGAGGAGGTGGGCAGGGTGGTGGACACTCTGCGAGAGGGTTGTGCGGTCGGGTGGGATAATATATCAGTCGATGTCATAAAACAAAATAAAAGTACTATTGTCCCCCTGATGACGCGTATCTGCAACCTATCGCTTTCCTCTGGTATATTTCCTAAAACCTTCAAAAAGGCACTTGTACATCCAATTTACAAGGCTGGAGATAGAGACCGAGTAAACAACTACAGGCCCATTGCTGTTTTACCCACACTATCCAAAATTCTCGAGCGAATCATGAACTCTAGATTAACGAGTTATCTCGAAAAAAACCAAATCTTGTCACCTTCCCAGTACGGGTTTCGCGCGGGTCGATCGACAAATGACGCAGTTCATGATCTAACTAATAACATAGCGAGAAGGTTGAATGGGGGTGAAAGAGTATTGGGTATGTTCCTGGACTTGGCTAAAGCCTTCGACACGGTTTCTGTTTCTATCCTTCTAGAGAGGATGGAGCACATTGGGATAAGGGGCGACCAACTTAATCTATTTGCAGATTACCTCAGTGGCCGTGTACAGAGCGTTAAGATAGATGGTCACATTAGTAAAGAATTGCCAGTCACCCATGGAGTTCCTCAAGGAAGTATTATTTCGCCAACTCTTTTCCTCATCTATATTAACGATCTGTGCTCGACGAATCTACCGGGGGGTACCATATACACCTTCGCAGATGATACTGCACTCGTGTTCCACTCCAACTCGTGGGAAAGTGTATTCAGCTACGCTCAAGCAGGGCTAGATACGGTGACCAAATGGCTGACAAAACACTACCTGACTCTTAATGCGGATAAAACCCAATATATACCGTTTGCTATTCGGAATAGCGCTTCTCTTTCCGCTCTCTCCCTGCCAATCATAGTACATACATGCATACCTACACACAACACAGTTTGTCGGTGTGCACACCTTCGGAGAGCTCCATCAATTAAATATCTTGGTGTAATACTAGATCCTTTCTTGGATTTCCATCTGCACATAGAAACTCTAACCCCGCGTTTACATACTGCCGCTCGCATTGCTCATCGCCTTGCCGGCAATATTCACGCGAATAATGCCCTAGCATTCAAACACTCGCATCATCGCGATGTTCATCGCGTTGCCCAACACTCGCATCATCGCGATGTTCATCGCGTTGCCCCGCATACAGTATTCGCCTTGCGATGGAGATGGACGACTTTAGTTAAGTGGACACCTAACCGAATGCAGTATAGGCATTTTATTAGGCTAGGCTATCTACTTAGATACTTAGCTAGTAGGTAATCAGGCTAATTTGGTAGGTAGGTAGGTACCTACCTACCTACCTACCTATTTTAATTTGGTAGGTAATTAGACTAATTTGGTAGGTAGGTACCTACCTACCTACCTATTCTAGTTTGGTAGGTAGGTACCTACCTACCTACCTATTCTAATTTGGTAGGTATAGGCTAATTTGGTAGGTAGATACCTACCTACCAAATTAGCCTAATTACCTACCAAATTAAAATAGGTAGGTAGGCTAATTTGGTAGGTAGGTACCTACCTACCTACCTACCTATTCTAATTTAGTAGGTAGAGGTACCTACCTACCTACCAAATTAAAATAGGTAGGTAGGTAAATTAGGCTAATTTGGTAAGTAGGTTACCTACCAAATTAGAATAGGTAGGTAGGTACCTACCTACCAAATTAGCCTAATTACCTACCAAATTAAAATAGGTAGGTAGGTAGGTAGTACCTACCAAATTAGCCTGATTACCTACCAAATAGGTAGGTAGGTGGGTACCTACCTACCTACCTATTCTAGTTTGGTAGGTAGGTACCTACCTACCTACCTATTCTAATTTGGTAGGTAGGTACCTACCTACCTACCTATTCTAATTTGGTAGGTACCCTAGCTACCTGTTTGGTCGGTATACTTAGGCTAATTTGGTAGGTAGGTACCTACCTACCTACCTATTCTAATTTAGTAGGTAGAGGTACCTACCTACCAAATACCTACCTACCTACCTATTTTAATTTGGTAGGTAATCAGGCTAATTTGGTAGTTAGGTACCGACCTACCTACCTATTTTAATTTGGTAGGTAATCAGGCTAATTTGGTAGGTACTACCTACCTACCTACCTATTTTAATTTGGTAGGTAGGTAGGTACCTACCTACCTACCTATTCTAGTTTGGTAGGTAGGTACCTACCTACCTATCTTTTATATACATTAAATGTATTACCTATATTATTTAATTAGATCCGTAGCAAGCATTTCAATAAATTCTATTGATTTTTCGTTGGACCATTCGATTGGTTGCGTCATTGTCATGATAATAAATTCGAAGTAATCCTGTGACTGTGACACGCGCGTACACAACGAGCGCTCGATGCGAAGTGTGCGCGACGCGAGTATGTGAATGCTTCATCGCGCTAGTATTGCCGCTCCTTCTCGCGCTGCCAAGCCGACACTCGCAGCAACATACGCGGCAGTACTCGCGGCATGACGAATATACCATTCACACCCCGTCCCTGCCCACTTCTCTCGCTACTTCCCTCGCTCTGCCGCGAGTATGTAAACGAAGCATTACATCTAGAATCCGTAAATTAATATACGTTTTTAAAAACCTCAGACATGTAGCAGATGAAGCTCTAAGAAGGACAGTTTACTTCGCCCTTTGTCAATCACTGTTATCTTACTGTGTCACGATCTGGGGTGGTGCGAACAAGACACTTGTTATCCAGGTGGAAAGAGCCCAGCGAGCAATACTGAAAGTGTCTCATTTCCTACCCTTTCGATACCCTACGACTGAGTTATATGAGAGGTGTAAGGTGCTGACTGTCCGTCAATTATTCATTCTCCACGTCATAATAAAGCAACACACTTTGCTAAATTACAACCCAACTGCACCCTTGAATAAGAGGAGATTCAGACCCGTTGACCGCACCCTTGACTCGTTTAACAAACAGTTCACAAATAGATTCTTCTGTTTCCTTGGCGGGTATCTTTATAATAACCTTAATAAGATATTACCCATATACAAGTTAACCAAGTCACTGTGCAAAAAAAGAACAAGCGAATGGCTCATGACATTAGATTATGTGAATACTGAGGGTCTCCTATCAGTCCCTGTTTGAACCTCCGGAAATTAACCAAATAAATACACACAGAACATACACAGAACACGCACACGAACACACACACGCACACACACACACACACACACACACACACACACACACACACACACACACTACTAACCTTGACATTACCTATTAAAATAAATAATAAATATTGTTGTGATTGAACCCAGATCAAATTGATTAGTACTGTCATACCATCAAGCATACAACAAGATAGTATTTTGTTGTTATACCTACCATTTAACTAGTCACACAAATAACATTGAAATCGCGACTATTCTACGGTACTACAAGTGTAATGGGTGTGTCCTGGTGGCCTGAAATAGAGGATTCTTCCTAGTTTAGGCACCAGTCTCCCACATAGAATAAAATGTACAATTTATTAGATTAAGTCAACTCTAAATATTGTGTATTCCAAATATGTGGTGAGAAAATAAAATGTTTTATTATTATTATATTATTATTATATTATTATTATATTAATACTAATAATAAAATACAAAAAAATAAAAATTCAACAACAATGAAGCAACAATGTTCAACAATATGACGTGAAAAAAATAGATGCGCGCAAAGCAAATTTAAAAAAAATAAGTACACCAAGGAGGTTCCGAGTCTGAGTTTTTCATAAATTAAAAAAAAGTTGTATGATAAATTCGGCACCATAGAGGTAGAAGTAAAAAGGTTTAATGATGTTTTGAGTTCACAAAACTAGTACACACGATGTTCTAAATTCAAATTTACTTTATCCTCTACAGGATAAAAACGACTTATACGCTCAGTTATCGAAGAGCAAAAATAATCTTTCCGAGATGGTGGGATGAAAAGATAATTATGTTCGTGATATGTGAAAATGGATAAGTTTTAAATCAAGATTAAACATACTAATATTTAATAGTTAATAAGTTATAGGCCTAATTGATGTTTATGAACATGACATGAAGACATTTATTAAGCGTCATGGGTGGTTCATAGTTAATTTCAAGATCTTAATTGGTCATTTTTGGTGTGTTTACTAACTACACTGTATTACAACTGTAATACAGTGTAGTTAGATGCAGTTACATGAACTCATCTAATTGATGATATGTTAAACTATTGGACCATTTTGGTAATGTTGACTATTTAGTATACCTAGTACCTACAAAAAGTATTTCACAAGAAAATCATTTTCATCCGAGTACACAGTGATACAACAGAGTTATGTATTCTTGTAGTTTTAATTTGTAATTATTTAGGAGTGTGTTCAAGCCGGTAGTGTAATGGCTAGGTTTAAATCCGGGACCTGTCGGAACCTAACCACTAACCTACCGATACTTTTAATAACAGACTTACCAGCTAGGTAAGTCTGTTTTATAACTAACTTGCCTAACTGGCACTTAAGTAATGTCCACGTTCTAGGTGAGCATAGTCTACACTTCTATGTGATTGTAACAGCTTGAATCCACGGGAAAATCTCGTTAGCTTTTTTAAATTACACGGAAAACGTTCGAATTATGGACGGCTTCTAAATAATAGAGTTTTTATTACAGATATAAATAATTTAAAATTGCAAATACGTTACGAAACAAAAATATTAGCGTACCTACGTATTGTTATGCTTTGTGTGTGGTATCTGGGAATCTAGTTTGTTGGTAACCAAAATATAGAATCGATATATTCGTAATTTTAAACAATACTGTTGGACATGCGTCAAAGAAACTTTGTTTTGATGAAGTTTTGAGTAGAAAAAAAGGTAATACTTTGAACCAGTTGCACCTTACGGTATTATCTGCGGTTACTTTTTTCGTCTAGTCGTATCAGTATACAAGAATAACAAGTATAGATAATAACACTCTATTTTTCGCAACACTTTTTACATAAGCTTTTAATGGAATCAAAAAACAACATTGTATGTTGCACTGAAAATTCTTAGAAATCAGGATTATAAAAAAAATCATAGGTAGGTAGACCTATGATTTTTTTTATAATCCTGATTTCTAAGAATTTTCTAAGAAGACTTCTTTACGAAAAATCGCCTAGACTAGATGAAACTGTGTAGCCAAGTTGTAAACCCTGACGGAAATAACTACATTATGGTATTTTCCTCGACTTGTACCCGAAAATGACATAACAACTGTTGCTGTTAACAACTTATCCTCTATAAAATAACGTAACGATTCTAACTTATAAACGGCCGGTCGTACGTACCTATATTGTATAACATAAAGATTATTATAAACCTATACGAGTACCTATGATAGGGCATAGATAGACTAAAATTAAAGTTCGTTCGCATCGAACCAGTACGTTATTCATTTATCTATGGCAAAGAGCCGAAGGCGCCTGTGTCGGATTTTTCTTTTTACACTTCGTTGCTCGCAATTTCCGATTCACGGTACCAAAAAGTGCTTAAATTGCACTCTACATCTGCAACGTACTAAGCCTTAGGTGGTTCAAACAATCACAGCGTTCGCTTAAAGCAAGAACCGAATAATTTTAATTGTATATTCTAATTTATGGAAGTAGGTCACCTACACAATTCTACTCGTACCATTGTGTTTCTTGATTTTTACATGCAGAATCCTCCAGATATTCTCCTACTAATATTATGAATGTGAAAGTTCGTAAAGATGTTTGAATGTTTGTGACTCAATCACGTTCAAATGGCTGAACGGATCTGGCTGAAATTTGGCATAGGGATAGGTCACTTTTTATCCCGGGCATAGGTTTCCATAGATAACGGGAACAGGATTAAATTTTAAAGCGGGTGAAGCCGCAGCCATCACCTAGTAATGGATAAAGAAATAAAGTTCAAGTATTTTTAGTGAGTTAAAAATTTATTGTAAGAAAGAAAATAGAAAACTAGTTAAGAACTTGTGCGGGCCAAGGGGACCTCTTTCCAAAGCAAGTTATACAAGATGAAACGAGATTTGCAGTTACTGCAGCTAGGGACGTATACCGATAGCACTGAGAAAGGCTATCGATTGCACGTCTTTTACTACTTGTCGTATTATTTGCTTAAGTTTGATAGTAACGGATGGCATACAATTTCAATTAAAATGTTGTGAATAACAGCAGCGAAGGGTCTCTATAACACAATTCCCGTCCGTGGCTTTGGAAGTAGGTGAGTGCTAGCTTACAAACTGCATCGCAAATAATCAAGTTAAAAAAATCTACGGGCTTCACTTTTAAAAATTTCAATTTCAATAATTATAGTATAATATTCCAATTTATTATGGAACATAATCTCCAAAGGCCTATCTAGAATTTAACTAAGCATAGTAGGTACACAAATTTTATAAGAACTGCCGCTTTACAGTCTACGCTAATGTCACAGTCAAACGAATACTTTTCTACTGTATCCACTAATATTATGATGCTGAAGAGTTTGTTTATTTTTGAATACACCAATTTCAGGAACTACAGGATCGCAATGATAAAATTATTTTTGTGTTGAATAGTTCCTTAATAGAGGCAAATTATAAGCTATATATCATCACTCATCACACTACTACTCAAGGGAGTGGTGCAGTAATCTTAAATGTCAACAAATCCGACAGACTCTTATACTTCATTTAAAAATTAATAAATTGAGAGCGTATATAGCGTAGAGAGCGACACGGAGGTTCGAAGTACGCCACGAGCGAAGCTCGGGAGGCTAGTTGAAGAAATAAATAAACAATAGTGTGCGAAAAGCACTCGCAATGCTCTGTAACATTTCAATACAAAGAAATACATCGTTTGTGGCTTGTAGAGTGAGGGTTTCCAGGAGAGCTGTTTTTTATTCTTATTATTTACCAGCTAATGTCCGCTTGCGCTGCAATGCCTTTTTTAGGTCAATGGGCATGTGCAAAAAAACAGAGTAGAATAATCGGATGACCAGTCTCGCTTTATCAAAATAAGGTTTAACTTTTTTATAAATATGTCTTTTATCTCTTACGTGTCTATGAAATGTTATATTTTTTGGTTTGGTTTTGAAATATGTAAGCGTATATTTCTATTGAGACAATGTTACTTCTACCACGAGGTATTTTTAAATACCTGCATTAAATGTTTTGCCAAATAAATAAATTACAAGTATTTCCTAGTACTCTAAGGCCCGTAATATGTCCTCAGATCTAGTTGTAAATCGAGATTCAGTTCTGAGTATCATTTTGGAATATGGGCCTAATTATACTAGAAAAAACGTATCCTTAATACATAAGATAATATTGTATTATTTTATTATTGGTGCAGTTAAACATAAAACATAGACACATACTTATTCATGCATACAAATATTTGCACTAAGATGGAATCATATTGCCGATCTTTGATTTAGCTGCCAAACACTACCGCTATGCTACAAAATATCGTCATGTACGATAAATGTTTAGATAAGTTCCATCACCATTTTTAATCTTAAGCATATTCGTACATACATATACTTAGGCCTGTAAATTCCCGAAGGGGTAGGCAGAGGTGTATTATCACCCACATTTCGCCAAATGTGATTTTCGGCCCCACGTAATAGGGGGCCAGCCTATTGCCGTCAAGCGGGTATTTAGTCATGGGCTGTATGTTTACTGTCGGATGGAGAACAGCTTAATCCCTTAGTCACCTTATACGATACCCACAGGAAGAGATGGGGTGGCCCTGTTCTACTCCACCGGGACCAACACGGTAATGATGTACATCTTATACAACAAATATCTATTACTATTATATAATTGTAAAGTGGTCGTGTCTGTACATCTATATCTATCCATCTATACTATTATATAATTGTAAAGTGGTCGTGTCTGTACATTGGAGATATTTAAAAAAATACTTGGGTTATGTTATGTTAACGATACTGAACACGGAAATATTATTTTTGAATTTCCTGTCTGTTTGTCCGCGATGGACGCAAAAACTACTGGACGGATTTTGATGCGGTTTTTTTTGTTAGAAAGGGCTTACTCAGACTTCAAATCTTACGTTTGTTTGATCGCAATCCGTTGAGTAGAACCGAAGATATGAGCAAAGGTCGCGTTAACCGAGATGCACGCGGGCGGAACCGAGGGCGGAAGGCTAGTACCTAATATAAAGCGATTCTTGACAAAGTTAATAACAGTTATACCGACCACATTTAGTAAGCTCATCCAGCGGTATTTTAAACTAGATTAATGACCAGTCTCTGCACGTTAAGCTGTCTGCCCCAGCTAACATTAGGAGGCTCCTGTGTCAAGCGTGGCAGAGGTCCGTAATGCCTGCTGATTACTTGTCCACCATTGAAATGGGTTTAGGGATAAAGGGAAGATAAACATTTTTAAGAGATGACCTATTGTAAGAAAATTGATTAACTTCTGTTGAAAAAAAAGATGGATGACATACAATTTAGACCGTTCTCTATTTTTTTTTAATTTGTGTTATATTATAAATAGCAATGTCTGTAGATAATACTATGTGCTATACATATAAATATGTGGTGAAATGGTGATCGCGTGAATTAATAACAATAGTAGAGTAGAGTAGGTATTTGTAGGTATAGTTAAAAGATTTCCCCCCTTTATCCACTGTATTTTTGCTTTGCTTTGCTATGATT
Source organism: Eilema depressum (assembly GCA_914767945.1). Classification (NCBI taxonomy): domain Eukaryota; kingdom Metazoa; phylum Arthropoda; class Insecta; order Lepidoptera; family Erebidae; genus Eilema; species Eilema depressum. The sequence goes on from OU612013.1 coordinate 16,338,535, forward strand.
GTTTCTGCCTTGTGGTTAATGAGAAATGAAAAAAAAAAAAAAAATGAGAGAATTTAAGTACCTACATACATACCTATCACATATTTACCTACATATAACGTGAGTGGTGAACCTGACGCAGGCACTTAAGCACAGTTTAAGTGTGTATTCCTCGTGTGTTATTCCTTCATCAAGCAGTCTCTCTCTGAGTAAAGCGCACCTATGAAATCTAATATTTTCAAGGTTCCAAATAAGCCAAGTTTCCACAGACTACACGGTAAAAGGCTATTACCTACTACTCATCGCTATTACCTACATAGCTTACATGAGTTTTATTGAAGTAATTATAAAAACACACACGTTCAAAATAATACTAAATTAAATTAACACTACAAACTATTATTACTAAAATTAATTAAATAAATAAATAAAATATTTACATGCATAATGCGTCGTGAAATTCCTCCACATCATCACCGACCGGTAACGTTCACAGAAGGCTGGCAGCATTGCCACGTTGAATGGCAATGCTTATTAGCTGTGCAAGATAATAACCAGCATTCTGGTCACGCGTAGCGTCGATCAGCCGCTTTGCCAAATCTTTGTACACAAAGCGGGCACTTGAGCCCCATGTCTCCAACGTTTCAACCCCAAACGGCTCAAAAATATAAATTTACAGACTACCAACTATATATTATAAATTTTGCTGACCCTGCGAGTGTCAGTGAGGTACATATCACTGGCGCTTTCGTTAGTTTGTCTAATAAAGCTTCTTATTCTATTTATTTCTGTTACTAGTGGGTTTCGGTAGCGTACCAGATGGAGATTGACCTTTGCAACCCATTAATTCCTAGTCTGCATTGAATGTATATAGCTCTCAAACTCTCAATGAATGTATAAAGTTTCTTTAATCCTTCAAGAGGACGTAAAGTAATTTCTGATTGCATGTCTTACTAGCTGTGTCCAGTGATTTTTCGCCCATGTTTTCCTGCTTTTTATTATTCTTGCTCAGCTCCTAAGTGCCGTAGCGTGATATATTATATAACCTATAACTTTGCCTTAGAACTGGGCTATTAAATGCACAAAGAGATTTTTTAATCGCATTCTACGATTAAAACTCTTTGTGCATTTAATAGATAGTATAATAGTGAACGGTTAGATATTTATTATATAGGTAGTACACTTATTAGGTAATTAGAGAAAAATATGTTCTCGTGTAGAACACGAGAACATATTGTTTAGTGAAGCTAAAAGAAACGCATGAATTTTGATAAAGTATTAAAGCAGTATTGTACCGTACTTTGCAAAAAGATAAACTTATCGCATCATTTATACGAATATCATACGTTATCGTAGGCGAAAAGTATCAAATAAGTAGAATCTTATTCTTATGTTGATATGGGCACACATCTACGTTCTATGGCCCTTGAAAGGAATCAACGGGGTTGATATCGACTCTTTTCCAGTAAATGGTACGAGATCGGGTACCGGCTTATCGCCATAACGTACCCAGAAAAGTTTCTATCTACGAAAAAATAACTTTTAGCAGATAAGCGTTGGAGAAAAAATGTCCATAATTATTTAAACTAATATTGTTTTGGATGTATTGTGAAAGCGTAATAGACATAGACAGACAGAGTTACTTTCACATTTATAATATTAGTAAAGATTGCGGATTCAGTTTCTCAGAAACAAAAGTGAAGTATCTTATCTCAAAAATGAACGAATTGACTGGTCTTCTACTAGGAGATCAATGGGCACCTATATCGGGGAGGAATCTACAACTGTCATCACGGAATCAGTGCGTTTTGGCCATAATCACCTAGAACTGTTTGGTGGCGAATGTTTACGATTTATTATATAATTATGTACAAAGGCGGACTTACCTAATGCCATGGGCCATTGCGATTTTCCTAAAGTCAATTATATTGTGGAATAATTTCAAGTACAATCTTTAATCTAATATCTAATCTTTCAATTTTATGTTTAATAATGTGTTAAACCATTTTATATCTAGAAACATAATGTAGAAGCGCAAAATAAATCGATTCCCAGTCGACAGGAGATTGGATTACACTCTATTTCTCTCCGTCATATTTTTATATCCACCGTTTATATGCGAAGGAAAATTTAAAGCACTGCGCTCGGAATGATTCTTTTGATGGCGAAGACTTGCAATTGAATACGGACTGATACTATAAATACGACGTATTTTGCAACTCCATATTATTTTTAATTAAAAGGGTGTAGGGGGATACCCCTTTCGCAATCTTGGAGGAGTGAGAGATTGGAATTTTGGGCACGATAATCACTCGTTCTTGTTGTATGTACAGTCGACAAATGATATATTATAGTATACACCTTTTCATTTAACAATATATGAAAAGGTTTATAGTTATATCCTTTGTTAACTGTACGTATATAATTTTACGTTTTTATCCCAATGTCTGAGCTAGGAAATGACGAAAATTTATAATTTATACCGTAAAAGAGAGAACACATATTACACAGACCCAAACTAAGCATACCTTATCATATAGGTTCTAGAATATTCATTGTAAATACGTATATAATCGAATATATAGGAATAAAACCATCAAACTCAGATTTAGTAGTCGTTCGCCACTATGCCACATAGAGCGTCATGATATCTAATAATATTTGAACCATGAAATGTAAGAAGTTTATTAGTACCGTAACTTCATATTATACTAGTTATGATAACTATATAACTTACATAGATAACGTTGTAAAAGTTAGGTACAGAACTATATCTCGGGATTTTTATTGATATGGAAGTATCAGCTCTCAAACTTTTCGAATGTGGATATAAAACTTTGAAAATCTTCTATAAAAATGAGTTTAAGTACCCAAAGACCATTATTCTTATACAAACAATAATAAAATGACTCACTTCAACGTGTGCTTATTAGCTTCTGAAAATTAGAGCAATGGTATAGTTTCTCAAACTTAAATCATTCTAGATTTAGATTTATAGGTTTACAATATAACAGAACTAGCTATATCCCAATATTTGGACATTTTTTGCCTTATTTGACTGAATTTGACCCTCACACACAAGGTTAAATTGTAATACTTATTTTGGCAAAAACAATACAATAAATAAACATAATATATGTTTACAAAGGCAGACTGGAAAGCATCTTTTCAGGGATACAGATCTAGGACATAGCTATCACTTTCTGTTAACTGTAGGTTCTTGACCCAGTAAACGAATAACTCTTCAGAATCAACTACCGGAACACAGACTTCATTAAGTATCTGGAACTCAGGATATTTGAAAATGCTAGATATCCGGTATTATGTTTACTGATATGACCAGAGTTAATACCTTTTTAAGAAACAGTTGTAAAAGCAACGAAGGGAAAATCCTAACTCCTGCCATTGATAAGATTTTATAGGCCAATGATTACTATATTGTAGATAAGCTATTTAGAGCAAAAATCGTAGGACAGTTCTGGAGAATTTCCTTTTTTTTTCCTTTTTTTTTTAAATAAAAATTCTTTATTGGAACCATAAAACACAGGAATAATAACATTATAGTGTGATAGTGGCTGCTTAAGTTAATGAGGAAGAAGAGGAGAAGTATAGAGTCTGTATAATGAACTCTTAAAATTGGGCAATTCGCTGTCAAGTAGAGATCTCTCGTAATAACAATTGACCGACTATTTATGTAGAAGTTCCATTCTGCTTAAATACGGTCAATTTTTCTAGCAGTGGACTGATATAGGCTAATTGATTGATTGATTTGTTATATAAAAAGCAATTGTGGTGGGCCTGCCTATTACATTTTTTTCCTATAGCTGGAAGCATCCAGGCTAATTGAATAAATTAAGTATTCCTAATTCCACTGCTAGCGTTCTTCGTTGTACTTACTTAATTGCTTTAGTTAGAAGAAAGGTAGCGATTTCATAAAATAAAGAAATTCAGAGATTCGTAACGCTTTGCTACAGACAAGTGCTTATAAAGACTTGAACAGTTCTCAAAGATTGAAAAACTTCCGTATAACTTTTATATTTTTTGGTTGGAACGTTTTTTATGAAATCTCCACACTTTTGCCGCTTGTATCGAAAGAATAAAGTAAAAGATGGCACTGTGTTCATATAGTAATCTAAGTTTAGGTTAACTTATTTGAAATATTCTGTTCGCTATTGTGTGTGTCCAAATCCGATTGTCATTTTGTACCTAAGTAAAATCATTTTGCCACGGAAATCATGTTCCTTTATTGAATTTTTGGTATTACTTTAATCTAGAGAATTGCCTCTTAAATATTTTTCTTTCCAGCCTTGGCAGCATCTTTATTTGAAACGAACAGACCTCTGCTATACATACATAAACTAAAATTAGAGCGATGAATTGAATGGATATATAAAACATTATATTACAGCGTTTATAATTTTTTTTCAACTGTCTCAATTGTTTTTTTTCAATTGACTTCAATTGTCAACAGCAAAAACCGTAGAGCTGATTTTCCTTGCAAGACGCAATATTTAGGCATCTCACAGTAATTTACTTTTTTCTTTTTCTTTTTCCTTTAAATATAGTGTTCGTGGCTTAGTACCTTTAAACAAATGTCATTATGAGGAAGGATTCATAATTTATTCCCAAAGTAGCAAATAATGAGAACCGCCGGATTAGGAATGATCGTTCGGAACTCGTTAAACATGCAATCACTGACAGCCTATAGAATACCGCATAATAGGTAAGCTATCGTTGGTAAACAGATAGAAGCCAATATTAGCAAGATAGAGCTCATTGTATATTGATAATGGGCGTCGAATCGAAGATAATGGGTCGATATAAACCCGAACTAACGAACTTTTGTCATAATCATACATATACTCACGCCTGTAAATCCCCGAAGGGGTAGGCAGAGGTGTATTAACACCCACATAATCTCACCCACGTCATAATCTAGTTACATATTTTATTATTTATTATGTTTAGAATTTTAACACCTAGTGCTTTGTAGGGCACGTTGAAAGTTGTTCCCGGCTTTCAATATTCATTAGATCAGGACGAAGGCCTATATGGTAACTTGAACAACTCTGTGAGAGGTCTGGGAGCCGAAAAAACCGAGACAAATCATACTTTAAGCAGACTCCGGACTCCGAGGTACAGAATAAATAATAGCACTACATTCCGAGGTGAAGGCCTCGAATGCGAACGGGACTAACGCTAGGAAGTTGATGATCCAGAAGTCTGGATGGAGGCGCTGTTAGCTGATTATACAGGATTATGTCAGTACAAGCATAGTTCAGCAGCAGATCTAATACCAGACACCAATTTATGAAGACTCTGTAATATGGTTAACGAAAAACTGTGCTGACATGATAATTTCTATGGCTAATTAAAAAAATTATTATTATATAACGTTAGATAGGTAGATAGATATTCTTTATTGCACCTGTGCTACTAGACCATTGAAAGACAAAAATGACAACGACAAAAAAATATAAAAATATTTGTACAAGGGACGGTTTCTTCTTCGATTGTTCGATTGTTTTGATTTCTTCCGGACATCCTTTGAGTGGACTGGATTGCTGGACAATCCAGCAATCCAGTCCACTCAATGGATATCACCGTCTAACTTAATTATCTCTAGAAGACGAAAAAATACTACTTGTACTTCACTATGTACACACGTTCAAACACCTTGTAGTGTAGCCCATGATGGTATAGCTAAATCTACACCATATATGTTCGTGGTTGGGTGCGGAACATAGTTCGGTACCTCGTCCGATAACGATGACACTTACGTGAACCTTACTCGTTTTGTAAGACGTTTCACTGATAAGGCCCCGCTGAAATTGAATGGATGATTTATCCACATGAAAAGGAAAGCATGATGTGATGGTATCTACGCCTTGATGAATAAATATAAGTAGTAATATTAATAAAAGTAGGAATTATATAAGTATTTTTGAAGAAATATTTAAAATGATAAATTTTAATATCATAAGTATTATATCTTAATATCCGTCATGATCAGGATTTTGATAGATAACTTAGTTGAATAGGACTGTGAATTATCATTCGGTAAGTTAACAGGACAAAATAGTTCGTCTCACTAGTTTCATTGAAAATTTCTTCGGAAAACACCAATAAAAATATAGAATTTAGAGAAACTTAAAATTAGTTAGTGTACGTTCTTACGTACTCGGGTAATTTCACGATGCCAGATTTTTTGCTAATTTCGGTGGCAGTTTTCAATCATAGGTTTTCCGATGAAAAAATTTAATGGAGTTTTTTAGAATATCTAGTAGTATATAGTTTTCTAAAAGAACATTGAAAATTTTTTTCATCGGAAAACCTATGATTGAAAACTGCCACCGAAATTAGCAAAAAATTTGGCATCGTGAAATTACCCACTCGTACTCGTATTATTCAATTTATTTAAGTTATGTTTAAGTTAGTTAATAAACAATTTGAATATGTAAATAAAACTATCAACACAGTAACTAACTTCTTCTAAATTGAAGAAAAATAGTTATTTGTTATACAAGAGTGCAAAGTTGCTTTTTAACCGCGTGCTCAAGTTTTGATGACCGAGCAAGCGAAAGATTCTAAATTTGAATCACGAGCGTAGCGAGTGATTCACAAATTAGAATCTTGAGCGTTAGCGAGGGAATCAAAAGAGCACAAGGTGAAAAATCTTTGCACTCGAGTGCAACACGTAACTTTTCATCCCACCTCAGCGAGGAAATAATGAAATGCTTCTCCTTCCTAGCGTTAATTCCCAGTCGCATCCGAAGCTTTCACCTCGGAGTCCGGGGTCAGCTTTACCAGTCTTAACTGCGGATTTGGCTGGACCTCGATATTTTCCGTGAAGCGACTGCCATCTGACCTCCACAACCCAATGGTGACATTAGGCGATATCGAAGCATTGCAGCTATACCGTTGTTGTTGAACTTTTTAGGGCTCCAACTACCCGTAACGACTGCCATAGATGTTCGTATGGCATCCGTGACCGACGGCTTAACGTGCTCTCCAAGGCACGAACAGACCAATGCAAATACCCATTTTCATGCATAAAAAATATTTGCACTGCGCGGGGATCGAACCCGTGCCTCCTGCGTAGCGGCCGCGTTCACGCCACGGAGGCTTTATAATATGTGTATTAATAATAATAATAGAATACAAAAAAATAAAAATTCAACAACAATTTTCAACAATATGACGTGAAAAAAATTGATGCGCGCAAAGCAAATTTAAAAAAAAAGTACACCAAGGAGGTTCCAAGTCTGAGTTTTTCATAAATTAAAAAAAAGTTGTATGATAAATTCGGCACCATAGAGGTAGAAGTAAATAGGTTTTCACCATTGACATTCGAAAAAGGGCCCGTGATTCATCAAAAACAGTGAATAAAACGCTCTTTGTTTCACCGAGTGAATAAAAAAATTTGAATTTGGAACATGCGCGAATGTACGGATTCTAGTGAAACATACAAAGAGGTTGCACACTCTCACTATAAAAACGTACTAAAAGCCACCTAAATGTAATCACTGGCTGGATAGAATGTGGCTCAGTTTAAATTAAGAAAAAAAAATGCCGCCATTTTCTGTGTAATTTTCCTTGTAAAAGTTTATGTTTGTCTCATAATCATAAAATGGCTTCATCTAGTGATGAAAATGAAACTCATATTCTCGAACGCGAAAAGACTCCTGAGTCTTTTCGCGCTAAAGCGGTAGCTATTACTGATAATTTGCTGCTTCTACTATCCATAACAAAATGTAATTCATAATCACAGAGTAATCGTTTTCTCGTAGTCAATGGTGAAAAGTTGAGTACCTAACACGTGAAAAAAGAATTCATCTCGGCTCTTGTATCCCTCGATCCACTCAGGTTTCTCTCTAGAACCCCTCGCTACGCTCGGGATTCTACCGGAGAAACCTTCACTCCTCTCGGGATACAACTTGGTGCCTCGAAAAGAATTCACCTTTTTTTCACTTGTTGGGTAATCTACTATTAATGATGTTTTGAGTTCACAAACCTAGTACACACGATGTTCTAAATTCAAATTTACTTTATCCTCTAGAGGATAAAAACGACTTTTACGCTCAGTTATCGAAGAGCAAAAATACTCTTTCCGAGATGGTGGGATGAAAAAATACATTACCCCATAGGTAGCATTAACATTTAAAATAAAACTACTTATTTATGTTCAATCAAGTTCCTAAATAATCATTTTCCATATAGAACAGACAAAATAAAAAGAGGCGTGGCATCATCCGTGGGGAGGGGTAAGCTGGAGTCGGACCAGCGACATCCCATGAACGGCCAACCTCGGGCACCACAAAGGCTGAAGAGCCGCAGAAGCTTCTGGGCATGCGTTTCTCCCACTGACGGCGACCCCTCCCAAGCCAGAGTAGACCACTGGAGAGCACAGAGCTCGCTGCCGACCCCCTTCGTCCCGCTTTCGGAGAATCTGCCACCTGGACATGATCTGCCCTGGATCAGATGGAAGTCTCTGAACAGACTCCGGACACGGGTTGGCCGAAGCAAAGAATGCCGGGCTAGGTAGGGGTTCTCAGGTGGGGCAGACCTGAGATGTGAATGCGGAGTTACACCACAGACAATGGCCCACCTGCTGACGTGTGCTACATGCCCACACACATGTACACCGGAGGACCTCATGTGCGCCTCCTAAAGCGCCATCCAGGTAGCAGCACACTGGGAGAACACCATTTGAGAGTATAGGCGCCATCGCCACGATAGAAGAAGATTATAAATTTTATATTTCTAAACTTTATAGTCGATCACGATGCAGGCGAAAATGGAAGAAATATTTTAGTCAACGAATTTACGGATTCGAAGTGCTAGTAGCCATCTGTTTATGAATATCGAATAGAAAATAGCTTCGGGTGAGTTGCAGGAACCCCATTTATTTGAAAGGTTATTTACAGACTGTATACACGCTACTTTGACTACTGAATACTAATTGCTGTAGTCTGTAATGAACTAAATGTGTACTAAATTCGAGCTTGTATATTCTTCACGAAATTAAACAGTATTTATGCATGTGTATTTATATTATAGAATAGATTAAAATAGTGTATTGGTTGTTTAGCTAAAATAATATAATACAAACCTAAAACCAATCCAGCCTAAGAGCCAATCTAGTTCTCAGGCGTATGTTATTTGTGAACGTAAATGAAAACTGTGAACACTGGGTTATTTATGGGTCTTGTCGATGTTTTTTTAAAACTGTTATTATTCTCACTTTAATATTGAATGAAAATCGTTGGGTATAATGGGTGGTCTTACCGCTAAGAGGCATCTGGATCAGTCCATGTTCACCTGAGCAACAAACTTACAGAAAATAATCAAACTTATCGACACGAATACAAGTACAAACTCCTGAACTGTACATTGATTTACAAAGTCATAACGACTCATAACGACATCCCGATAACTATTATTTATCAAATAACTACTCATAAACTAAAGCTATAATTATTTAAGTAGTTACTTGGAAATGGAAACAAGAGAAGTATTCGTATTTAATTATATTCATATTCATGTACACAGGTACATGATAAGATTATTCTACAATGTCGATTTTTGTATTTATTGATTACTAGCTGTCCCGGCGAACTTCGTACCGCTATATTTTTCCCGTTCCCGCTGCACCTATTTTCTCATCCTTTTAACCTTCCCTGGACACCCACGAATATTTCAAGGCCAAATCGGTTCAGCCGTTCTTGAGTTATAAAATAACAACGAAAAGTGGCATTAATTTTTATATATTAGATTAAAATTGACTCATAAACTTCTTTAACACTGAAATAAATTTGAATATCACACTGTACATATTACTGTCATTAGTATTGTTGCGTTGCATTGCAGATTGCTGGGTAACTGTTTTGGTAAAGTTATAATGGAATGCAAAGCGGTCTCATTAAGAATAAAGTCATAAACGAAAATGGTATTAAGACATTCAAATATCGGTAAAAACGGTTTCGAGCTTTGACTGTCGACTTTACTTACCGTTAGAAATCTCTTTTTATGTCAAATCTGGCATTCTTATCGCTGTAAGCTGAAAAAAGAGACATTATTTCAGTTTAATAAATTAAACATACCTCTATCTACTATATCTCTATCTACTATACTCCTAGTATAATTATGATTCACCGAAACAACCCTGTTGTGCTATTATCTTATTATTAAAGAAATCCTTTCCGTAATGGGAAAAAGATTGCAAAATACAATAAAAGCTATAATAGGATGAACCTATAATAATTCATGTCACGGTGCCTCGTTGCTTTAATCAATGTGAAAGTTTAGGAGAAACGTTAATCTACTAAAGATGGGATAAGAAAGTTCGCAGCTCTCCAAACGTTGATATTCGATGATTTATTTGTTTACAAACAGACTTGAAGGAATATAGTGAAGATGTGGAGTAACTTTAAGTACTATAATTAAAATTGGTGTTGGAGCCCGGTGTAGGAGAATAGGGCCACCCCATCTCTTCCTGTGGGTGTCGTAGAAGGCGACTAAGGGATATGGCTGATCTCCATACGACAGTAAATATACAGCCCATGACTTAGTGCCCGCTTGACGGCAATAGGCTCGCTCCCTATTACGTGAGACCGAAAATCTTAGTTGTCGAAATGTGGGTGATAAGATAATACACCTCTGCCTACCGCTTCGGGGATTTACAGGCGTGAGCAATTAAAATTATTCTTTACTCATTGTACGTCGCAGTGAGTGGAATATAAAGTGACTCTTTAATATTTTCAAAGAGCTGTTATAATGATACGACGAAGTTTAAAGTATTACACTTTAAACTTTGAGGTGCAGTGTGGTTTTTATGCAGCTTTTAAGTTGATAAATGTATGCAGGTTGACGTAATAATTTTAACTTTTAGTATTATGCCCTGTTAGTCATCACAAAATAAAAGGCCCGTTTTGACATTTGCTTTCGCGACGTAACTAGTGATGTAACCATACACCTCGGTAGTCGATACCCACGATAAATCGATTCAAGTTTGTATGCGTATTTGATCGATTAGAATATTATGTATTGTATTTTAAAGTGCAATACAATACTGCGAAAAGTCAATTTTCTTTCATTTAACATTTTTATTACAATACAATTCACTCAATTACCAATAGAAATCGCGTAAAAGTAGTAAATCATTTTCTTGATACTGTCTGAAGTTTACGCGTATATCACTCATTGAAATGAAAGTGAAACCACTTTATAACGGATTCTATCGCGATTTATTTGTCACTATTTACTTTTAACCCTACGTCTCGGCTACTTTCTAGCAGCCATGGTCCCGGGGTGACTAAAGATGATATTTGAAGCTTAGGAATTTAAAAAAAAACTTAGTTAACAGCAAACACAACAAAGTCACAAATTGGGATAATATCATATTTGTCGATGAGACTTGGCTGAACTCGAATCATACCGTGCCGCAGTCGTGGACGGATGATACCAAGGCCTCTTGCTCAAAAGTGCCAATAGGAAAAGGTGGACGCTTAATAATCTGCCACGCCGGGTCAGCTGGTGGCGGTTTTGTGAATGATGCCTTGCTCGCATTTGAGTTTCTAAAGAATATCACGGAGTGGTTTACTAACCTGTTTACAAACCTCCCTGAACAGTGCATAATTATTATGTACAATGGTACCGTAACCACTCAGTTCAAATAGATAAAGCACCTACTCAAGCAAACAAAAAGGCCGATTTAGTAGCATGGATACAAAGACCAGGCGTTGAAGCTGATACGAAATAGTTAAGAGCTGAATTGCTGCAACTGGTTAAAGAAATTAAACTTGCAAAATTAAAATATAAAAAATATATCGTGATCGATTTATTTTTTCCTTAACCAATTATTCTCTTGTCTATGGACAGTATGAAAAAATCGTTATGAACAGCACTGAGCGAAGTGGGCGGTACCCATCAATGAAAAATGTCATTCTACGTTTGAAAAATGTCATTGTTTTACGTTCTCAAAATTGAGAACTTCATGGACTTGAACTGTCAAAGCGGGCTTTTTATTTTGCGATTACTTTTAGTGGGTGTGTGTTGAATTTTGTAATGGAATATTCAACTAGTTCCCCTGTGAGATTAGGGTAAACTTCCTAGTGTGGAACCTGTTATTCATAAGATTAAAAATAAAATAAAAATACAACAATAATAAAAAAGAAAATGATAAAGTGTTTTTCACAAATCTATATTATCAGGAACACGAAAAAATAAAACAAAATAATGAGTTCGTTCGAAAGCAAAAGAAGCTAGGAAATAAAAATTACACCCCATTTTCCATGAAAGCTACCAAGAAACTCTTTCAAAAACCACATGATTCGTGACTTAGATTCTACCTTAGCAATTTGTGTTTGAAAAGCTGTAAATCCTTATTCAGAGCATAGCGTATAGCAGCGACAAGGTGGCACCGTCTCATTAAGTAAGAACTGGCGGAAAATTACCAGCAGTAGGGACTGGCGACGGGAACACAAACGCCGCCGTCATTGCCCATTAACCTCATAATACCTTAAATATGCTAAGGAGTACACATTTAAGCATAATAGTGGCAGCGAGCTCCAAAGTTCGCTGGGGTTACAAACTCTGACGTACCTCCTACATGCGTAATACCTTATACATTTCACGTAATTTAATCTGGTAACGTGAAATGAAGTGATTCCAAGTCTCGTCCAATTATGTTTTACGTCATGAGGACTTGAACGCGTGACCTAAAATGTTAATTTTATAGATGGTAATGGGCATTTCAAGGATGTAGCAACATCCCCGAAACGAATGAATATTGATAGCTAGGTAGTTCTTACTAGATCCAAACCCTAATACAATCTTCTCTTAACTATTTCTATTCGGTCAGTTGTAGGTTTCGTCTGATAACGAAAACACACTGAAATTTTAAACATTCAGGTCTAACGGTTGTACTTTTTTTCTGAAGCACAGTGCGGTGTGAGCATTTGATATTTAATATATTTATCACCCATCTATAAATCAACCTATTTTACTATTACACACTTAACAAAGTCGATAGGGTCGATCAGATCGAAGATATTCTAAAGAAAACCCAGGACAAGGGTACGTGCTTTTTAAAGCACTGCTTATATATAGAATATCTCTCTGTAATACATAGTATACCAGAATACAGATATTATGTGTACACTTAAACCATGTGATATTATGTTTACTTACTCTTTCCATTTAGAAATATTTCTTTAGATACATACAGTGGACAACGTCTGCCTTTTCGATAACTCTCAAAGTGACGTTCTTATTTGATTGATGGACAGATTCGGTACACTGGAAAGTGACACGCACCTACTGCCTACATGCATTATGGGACGAGTCGGTAAGACAGATTGATGAGGCATCCAGTGGTTGAAATATTGCTCTACTTTGTAAAGCATCGGATATACTCGTACCTAGCCAAAATTCACGACATTCACCCAATATCAGTATTCACTTAAATTAATCTTCCTAAATGCATGGCTGGTATTTTAAATTTATGTACATAATGATTTTATAGTTTTAAACGCAATAGGACGATGACAATCTGTTATTGTAATAAATTTTAATAAGTTTCAATTATTCTTACTTTCCTTGAGTAGGTGTTACTGCCATTTTGAATCTATTAGTTTTGTTAGTGTGCTAAAACTAAATAATATAATCATTGATCTAATATACCTATGTGTTATTGTGCCTAAAACATGAGATAAAAGGATCTCATGTACCTATTCATTTTAGATTGGACAAAGTCCATCTTAATAATTAATCGACTTGAATAGTGAGCATACCAATTGCTTCGAAATTTCATTAAATCTTTTGTACTATTAGGTATAATCTAGGGTGAGTTTCCTTGCCTTAGGCATAAGTTTTTATTAAATTTATTAATGTGTTAAGAACTAATTTCATCTAAATACTTGATTAAACCCTGTATGCTACACTATGCCAAACGGCACGGATCAATAAATAACGAGTCAATATGTAAGATTTTTGTTCATTTTATTAGATAAAATTGGAGTGTTAAAGTAAAGTAATAATAACATTCAGTGACATAGTTAACACAGATCGTTATATTCATAATCATAAACGGTTCAATAATTATCTTATTTATGTAGGTTTATTTGCAAGGAAAATTACAAGTTAAAAATAATACTAAATTAAATTAAAACTACAAACTATTATTACTAAAATAAACTAAATTAAATAAATAAAATATTTACATGCATAATGCGTCGTGAAATTCCTCCACATCGTCACCGACCGGTAACGTTCCCAGAAGGCTGGCAGCATTGCCACGTTGAATGGCAATGCTTATTCTCTGTGCAAGATAATAACCAGCCTTCTGGTCACGCGTAGCGTCGATCAGCCGCTTTGTCAAATCTTTGTACACAATGTTGCACACATTGTGTACAAAGATTTGACAAAGCGGCGGGCCCCATGTCCCCAACGTTTCAACCCCAAACGGCTCAAATATATAATCACCTGTTAGATTACAGTATTTGCGCCGTTTGAGGTTTTCCGCAGATGCAGCAGCAGCACCGGCACAGCCTGCTGTGCCTGAAAGATGTGAAGGCGCAAGGGTGTCGACGCATGTTGCATCCCACACCAAAGGCCTACCCATCTTCCAAGGCAGCAACGACATACCATCCGGTCTCTTGCCATCCTCACGCGCCAGCCCATTAGGTTCACGAATGGCTGGCACGCCAGCAGTGGCAAGAGCACGGCGGATAATGTCGTTGATGCAGGCGTGTCGCGACATACGCCCAGCGCTTCTGCTGCATGAAAGGCCATGGTGCCCAAGGCTGTCGACAGCTTCACCGCAGTGGCAACGATGGGGAGAAACGCACGGCGCTCCCAGGCGAAGGCAAGTGGCAAGGCGGAAAGTAGTATCGTCCAACATAGTACCTATGTTGGGCGATGGAAGTGCCTGAATCCAGAGACCTGACTCCCATTCCCCCACAGCCAACAGGCGCGCACGCTCCGAAACATGGGAAGACGTGCGTATTAAACTGTCTCTTACCAGCTTGCAGAGCGGCGCATCCCATTGTCTCTGGGAGAAAAGGTTACCAGGCAATTCAGTGTTGGGACAAGCAACCTTCCAAGCATTAATGGCATCGGACTTGCACGACACCTCAGAGTTAACCTGTGTATTTATAAGAATTTTCCTGGTTAACTCCTCAGTGCCGTGGACCGATGACAAAAATGCTGGAAGGCTAACATCAGAAATTTTGCGAACGCCGAGACCACCCAAGCGAACTGGTAAGGACGCTTGGAGCCAGGCTCGGTCGTTCAAGGCCACATTTAGAATTTCGCTGAGAGTGTTTTGAAGAATGTTGTCAATTTTTGCCAAAAGTGTCAAATGTTGCCAAAATTGGGATGAACGAAGTGCATGAGTAAATTTAGGGACAAAAAGGCAAAACCGAAGTATAGTAAAGGCTGAATGAACACTTATTTTTTGTAAACGATCTGTAATATTTTCAAAATTTTGAATTTTTTCCTCAATAAATGAATGAAATCCATCTTCCAGAACTGGGGACCCCAGGAGGCGCAGAGAAGCTTTTTCCAGAATTTTGATATTGGGAGCTAAATGGTTAAATTTTTGTATAGTCGAGGGTCTGTCTGTAGTGTCACTAATAAAGATTTCACATTTGTCTGAGTTGAGTTGTAAGCCAATGGATTGAAATTTATTTTTCATGAGTTCTAAATCTTGTAGCACTGTTTGTACATCACCCCCTAAAGTCCCGTCATCTAGGTACCAGATATGTTGAATTTTGAATTTAACTGTTGTATGATGGGATGTATTGCTAGACTGAAGATGACTGGTCCCAAAGGGTCACCTTGCTGGCAACCAACTGCTGATTCCAAAAGATGATCCTTATAAACTAATTTTGTAGGGTGTCTATAGCACTGCCAAAGGAATTTATATATATGGTCAATATGTAATAAATCAGTCTAGCTGAAGATTCCACTATCTGCACAGAAGACATTTTTATGTGTTGAATTGATTGCCTTTATTGAGCCACTTTAAAGGTATTTTATCAGATGTTTAACGAATAAATGAAGGCCTGATCGTTACTGTAAAATAATATATTTCTTTTCCATTTATTTTATACTTATTCAATGAAGATAAAAGTGTTATTAGATACGGCAGATATTTCAATAAAGTCAATTGGATTAAAACAGAATATTGCCTATCTGAGATGTGCTTGGTATAATGTACAAGGAGTGTTAGGAATTTGCCCTACTTTTCATGCGAGAGGAGTGGAAATTTTAAATTTATTTTCTCGCGTTTATTGTCGGGCTGTATGTTATTTATTTTATTGATCTTAACTACTTCATCATGATATGGATAGACTAGCTCGATTAAGGTAAATGGTACTGTCTGATTTATAAAGTAAAAAAGCTGTAAAATAGTACACTGTAGGACATTTTTAATGCTTTAGAGCATTTTCGTAAATGGTATTTAAAGCCATACATACTTACCTACTATTTTTCTGGAGTTTTGATCGAAATAAAAGCAACGGAGCTCTGCTTGTTATTCGACCAAAATAATTCTTGAAAGTTCGTATCGCCTAGTGTGGCGGTCCCACGTTATATAGAGTTAGCCATTTACTGTCAACTGCATCAGACCTACTAATTGACATAAGATATTGTATAAACAATCAACACCCGGAAATCGCCAGGAGGATATCATTATTCCATTGTGTCCATAGATTTTAGAGTCCGGCGTTCACTTACTCGTATTATTTTTGATTGGTTTGTCGACTTTTATGACAGCGTTTTCCGTCTGACCTCCCTACCCTGTGAAGAAAGCCAGCGTTGGAGCCTCGTATGATATTTAGTATGACGGTAGGGCCCTGTCCAACATAAGAAAATGTATTGTCCTATACCTATTGTAGTAACATATAGGTATATATGGTTTCTTTAGTTAATAATGAAGAGAACCTACTTGAAATCTAAAAAGTGTATCTAGCAGTAGTAAGAAGTACTAGCAGTAGTTTCTAGTAAGCAACTGTATGCAATACCTATCTATTGCTATAGGTATGTAAGCGTACGCTAATTGCTATCTGAAACTAAGCTTAGTTTCTAGCTTAGGGCATGATAGTGCATTAGCTGAACTAAACCGTTTTCTGTATATTAACGTACATCTAGTGAGCTAGTTTTTATATAATTACGAATTAATTTTGTAACAGTTACCAATGTCCTACTTGTCTGTACTTACTTGAAAAATATAACATAGATGAAACAAAAAGAGGTGTTACTTTTAATAAAATAATATTCCATATTAATAGCTCTGCGGCTTATGGTATCACGTTCCAATCTCATGCATCGACAAATTCAATTTTGTTAAAAGCTTCAGTTTATAAAATATGTTTGGAGTTCATTGATGTATAATTAAATTACTAAGGTACTTAGATCAGTAGTTACTACGTTACTACTCTCCTATCCTATCTATCCTACTAATATTATAAATGTGAAAGTATGTAGATGTTTGGATGTTTGTTATTCAATAATACTCTAACAGCTGAACGGATGTGCCTAAAATTTGACACAGGAATAGATTATAACCTTAAATCACGGGAATAGGTTCCCATGGTTTACGGGAAAGGGATCAAAATTCCACGCGGAGGAAGCCGCAGGCATCAGACAAGTACTGTTTAAGCTCACAACCGCATCGCCTAGAACAACTTTCAGATTTAAAACATTATTCAAGCTAACCTAACTTGTGCTACAATAGTGAATTTAGTCGAAAAGTTATCACAACTTTGTCTATAAGATGACGATGAAGACGTAAGTCATCGGGTGAGTGAAGCAATGTAATTAACAAATCATATATGCACAAAAGACTTAGCTTTTATTCACCATTTTCTATATGGCCAGTCCAGTTTCAGCCTTTTTATATTAAGGTTGTAGTAGACGGCTGCCGACGTATTTGCACGTGTTTAATTCACGACTGCCCCCGTACCGCTAGCACCGTGCAGTGAGGTCACGTAAGACTGAGGTTAACGAGCCTTCCACCTGCCAGTGACGGAGATTTTACTCTTTCCATTTTAGTTATGTTTTCCTACTGAAAAGCAGCAAGGCTGAGTGATTAAATATGCAGAACACTCAGCTCTGCAGTTTAAGCACTAATTAATCGCGATCTTTGTTTCTTTTAGAGGTGGCTTGACATTTTAATTGCAATAGTAGTCACCTAGTTATAACTATTTGATTAAATAACTACTCTAGTTAGATTATTAGATTATTAACACCCTGGGCAAAAATAAGGACCGTACCGACAGTCTACTTTTCATAGATGAGTGTCCAATGTCCATCGATTATAGCTGTTTATTTTCGACCTTACAGAACATAAAGTCATTGATACCATTTATCACACAACAATAATAATGCTGAATACGGAATGGTAATTCTTACGCTCATCAATAACTGGTTCACGGTAGACGATTGTTCCAGAAATGTGTGGGGTTATGGGAGTTTCATTAAGATCTTCTGGGACCTAATCACATCACCTGCAAGGCAAACGCCTTCTAACGTCAAGGCTTTGGCGCTGGCCTTCCTTAGCCAAGATAAGCCAAATCAAAGTAGAAGACAGGAGTGCGGACCTCGGGCTCCAAAGTGCAAACGGGTGTTGTTGGATGCTACCGGAATCAACACTGTGATGATAAAGATAATTAGTTTCATAAGAAATCAATTGATATTCAAATGAAAAAGTACAAGAATTCGATACCAAATTATTGTAAATCGTTGCCTGTGAAAAGTCTGAGTTAATCATGTTTTTAGTATTTTAGTCATTATTTGTTTGGAAGACTTCTTCCATTCTATAAGTAGCCTTTACATTCTTGATATTTACTTAGACGTAGGTATTACGTGAGTGTAGTAGTTAACGTAAGTTTTTATGGTATGACTTTAATTGCTATCGTAACTCACGATTAATGCTTAACTGAAACTGAATCGTTTGGTAATAGAATATTGACGATCGGTTAACATGGACATTCTCCATAAAGCGGTCAATACTAACGCCCCTTATTAGTTAACAAAAAGTTCAAAAAATCATGATTAAAAAAATGTATTAGGTACGTTCGAAAAAAATTAGCCCAATTTTTTATATTCAGTAGTATCACGCGTGTTAGGTTTCGGGAGCGTTTCCTAACATCCTGAGTGCCTAGTGCCAGTGTTTCCTGCCATACACTGGTGACAAAATTAAACGGTGATTTGTAAGCGTAAAAAATGTTTCACGTGTTTTCCGTCAGGTGACGCTAATTCAATGTCATACAAATTACCATTTACTCGTCACGGGTGAATGTGAGTAAAAAATCGCACTATTAGACAATCTGTACATTTTCTGTTTAGATCGAAATAGATTCCAGTCTAGTTGACACTTTCGAACGTTCAACGAATGTATTGTTTGCATGAGTCGAACAAACAAAAAGCCAATATTGTATTGTTTGCATGACCTGGAGGTAGGCTGTAGGTCACAGGTGGCGCACACGGCAAAGGAGATCAGTATAACTAGGTACATCTTTTTATATGAAGTTATAGGTAAAGATGCATACTTAACTCTTTTGCCACCTGTACCTAAGTAATTATTATTGTTGAAATATTTTCTGTTGAGATAATTTTAAAGCATTTAGTATGCTAAACTAAAGAAATTATATTTAAATTTAATATATATTTAATTTAATTATATATTAAAATTTTCCAATACGCCCTAAGATGGATGTATTGGAAAATTTGGATCAATCTCGGGCGAAGCTCGGTGGCTCAGTGGTCAGAGCATTCCCCCAGTAAGGGAAAGATCGCGGGTTCGAGTCCTGCCCGAGTATTGATTTCGCTTTTTCCAATTTAAAATAATATTTTCTGTTCCCTTCACTCTACATATTTTCATAATTATTTTATTAGGGCAGTCTATGAACGAAAAAATTTAAATAACTATAAATAAAAAAATATATAAATATAATCGTTGCTTTCATGATATACCTTTTATAATATCGATCGAAATATTTTTGAATTTGATTCCCAGTTGGGGCATAATACCAACCTTTCTGTTAAGAAATAGATACAGCCCATAGTTTAAAAACGAGTCTACCAAACATAAAAATGCAGCCACCGAAAAGATGATACATAATCCATATCCACCTACCGTTTTGAAGATAAACGGAAGTACGTACATAAAAAGTAATAATGAAAGCTGCTATGTTATCTAAGAAATATTCCTTGAGTATCAAACTTTCAATGACGTAACATTTTCCGTATTTTTACTACACCGTGTATGCTGTAGTTTGCGTGTACTGTCTCTATAAAGCTCAGCAGCGCAACGTCGGGAATTATTAGTTAACCACATGCGCTATCCATACACGCTGATAAACCACTTATGGCACAAGTGTTCACGTTCTCAGAATCTAGTGTACCTAAAACCCCAGTGCAGTTATTTAAACAATTTGAGAATAATCAACAAATTCAATAAGTTATTAATGAATCGCAAATCTTTGTCATTGTTGATTTATATGACAAATAAATTCTGTGTGCTATGTGACGTCAAGTTATCGACTGACTCGTTGAATTCGTCTGACGATCGAGCCGGAAGGTGATTCAAAAGAAAAATAGAGGTCTTACTCCATTTTTCTGCTGATTTTATAGACGGAGTGTGCCGTGACATTCTATATTATGATAACCATAATCATGACGTTATTAACTATATCAGGGAACGCAAAAATCTTAAAACCTAGTGTTCTATACATATTTTTTTATAAAGATGCTTAAATTTTGCTCTAAATGAACAATATTTGTAAAATAACTATCGTTACAACGTGTTTCCTTCTGTTATTTTTGTGAAAGTTATATAGCGATCTCTAATTCAACTTTCCTCACGCTATTGAAACTAAAGCTGTGTCCTATTTCCTAAAACCATGGCCAAACAGTGTAGCACCGTCTAATTTAGACTGATAGGTTGCGTGGGCAGGTTTGCATTTACGTTTGTGGTAGATTTCGGCCTACCGAAAACCAACGCCAAATGAGTTGCACGGAAGCTTTCAAGCCCATTTACAGAGCTCACAAATCCTAGGCGAAAAACTTCGCCGTTTTTACTTTGAGGAAAATTGAAGACAGATGGCCGCTAAGTGCCCGTTTTATTTTATTTATATCTGATCAACACTTAAGCTTGGTATCGTACCTAAAGCTTTAGCGGTTAGCGTTATCGTGTCCTATGTTTTAGCGACTTTCTTTTGCATTACACTTTTGTAAGATATACATAAAAGACATATTTCAGGGTAAAATGTACCAAATGAAATAAACCAGGTGTGTTGCTCTTATACTTTGATGGTTAACAAGTCCTGCTAACTTGGACTTTCTTGGTATGTGCGTTACCTTTATCCTTTTGTGAATAGATGCTTAATTTTACCATTACACACGGAGATTACTATTGTAAAAAAAATATATTAGTAATACATTATGACTTACGACAATCAAATATATTCTACAAGAACTAGTGATTGGCATTCTGTCATATAAGATTTCATTATTCATCTCTTTAAAAATAAAAACTGCAGCTTCTACGCTCGTCAATCAAAGCCTGACAAGGCAAAGGCATCACTCTTTCGCGTTATTTCGTCTTTTTTTTCCTTTTTACCTAAAACATCGCTGGAAGAGTACTTCAGCCGCAGCCATACATGCAAGTAAATAGAGGCGACACTCGGGAGCTATGTGACGTACTCGTGCCTAAGCGTAACGCGAGTGACGTCGAGTGCTAAATTGTGTTACAGTGTAAATTATGGTTAGGCAGCCAGCCAATTTGGTTCGATATTATGTTAAATATTTGATAAGGAGTATTCAATATTACCTATATAGCACAGAATTGAATGTCAGTGTCGGGTTAAGTGTTAGTAAGTGGATTATTCTGTTTGAAATTATTAATGAATAAATAATTATACTCTACGACATTCACGGGTGCCTCGAAGAGCATGTTAAGCCATCCGTCCCAGTTGACATACGAACGAACAAAAACATAAAGCGTCGGTAGCTCAGTGGTTATGGAGTCGGCTTACGATCGAGAGGTAGCGGGTCATTCCACTACTGACGTGAACCCACTCCTCACTCAAGCAATTTAGCTTAGCTTGAAGGATTAGAAGGTATATCAGTAATTTTCGGTTGCTCATATTCTTTTCAATAAAAATAATTGCCGCCCTAAAAAGTCCGACAACTAATCTAACTACTGAACTTCAATTTCGCCCGAGGGTTATATAGGTCAAATAGTATGTAGTAGCTTCACGGTAAACAACGAAGTTAAGCTGCTTCACAGTCAGACTGGAAAACCGACCACTACTAGATTATGAAAATGGATCAAAGAATGAGTTGATGAATTCACTAGTAGGTACTATTCTACGAGTATCATTCTTCTAATGGTGATGTAAAATAGAACGGATAAATATCTCTTTCACTATCTTTTTCAAGTCATGACATACCTATCTCTCGCAAGCATTTTGTAGAACAATACAAAGTTGCACAAAGCGACCACGTTTCCTGTCCATTATCCGTATTTGGTTTACACTAACGTTCATATTAACAGAAAATGTCCCCAAAATGTAACAAGTGTTTAAAAAGGACCCATGTCATTTTCTCTTCAGTGACGGTTGCGGAAAGGTCTCATGTCACACCTAAGATACATATTTCTCTTTGAATTAGCTATCATACTCGTAGAAGATAAAAACGAGCTTTAACGAGTTAAAAAGAAAAAGTCTGTATTTTAAATGCGCAAGTGGAAGCATTTGTTGGTTACTGTAAATTGAAAACCTAGGTTTTACTTTACAAATTACCATCTGTTGATAAGTGAGAATGTATGTGAGATGGAATACGCTTATCTAATAGTACATAACCAATTCACTCGAGACTTGACGACTCCCATTTGGAAACACAGACTCAGACTGGTCGTTCTATTAGGTACTACTAGTTTATACCACACGCAAAACGTATAAAAATGTCCATTGTGCAAACTGCCAAGGAGATATTTATAGTTTTTATTCTATCGTGGGTTCTTTTGGTACGTATAAAATTTCAAATAATTTTAACTCCTAAAAGTGAGTCAATACTGAATTAAAGCTTTTAAGTATCTACATTCCCATTAGTTAAATTTTAATCAGAAAAGCAAATAAATGTACTTTTATTTTGTTTCAGATATACGACAACATTAGATCATCGCTTTATTTAAATAGTTTAATAGCATAGATGTGAAGAAATAATAGTGCCTATATTTATACTTAGATACAAATATTTTGAAAAGTGCCGAATGAATGTAATAAAAAAATATAATAGAAGGTTTTTGGATAGCGCATTGTTTCTTAATAATCAAACTTATAATACTCGTAGTACGTAAAACGTGATGTAAACTACAGTTGGAAAGTAACTACAATGGTAGTTTATTAATTTAAGTGAGTGTGTGTGTGTGTGTAGAAGACAAGAAAAAGAGAAGATGTTGCCAGTTCCTCAGGATCGTATGTCTGGACGACGAAGCAGTTCGATTGTCAGTCGAACACTGCTTGGCCGTCGTGCTTCCGTCTACGTCACCGGTAACCATCAGGATCCTGCCAAGGTAATCTATTTTGAAATCATACATTTTCATGAATCATGTATTACGTCAAATAACTTGCAGAAGATACTTTATGTCAGTATTCGATATTTACAATTAGTCAGCATTGATAATTCAATACAATAAGTATTGAGAATTCATCTAATATTATTCGCAATTTCAAACTCTAAATTGAAAAAGGTTGACCTAATAGAAAGATCTAATACTTAACTAGGTATATATTCTGAGCTAATGTGAACGCACTGTACGAGGCACATTTAAGAAGAATTCTTCGTTTATACTTACGTAATTAAAAACTTAACGGTAACTTATCCAACAGATAAAATTATTACCAAATAAATAAGTAGGTACCTACTGCCATTCATCTAATATGAATTAAAGCTAGAATTAGCCATTATAGCTTCAGAGTGCAGACTCTACAAGTCTGCACAAAACAATTCTCAATTCTCTTCCTTTTGTACTTCGAATGGCGGGTCAAAAAAATTTAATCCGCAACAGCATGACCGTAAGACAAACGCCATAACCATTATTCCACTGCATGTAAATTTATTTTAACTTCAACTTTTTCAATGCAAGCGAGAAAAGTTTTAGCGGTTGGGAAATCGGAAGTTCGTAGGTACCTGAGGTTAGAAAAGAATAAATAATGAGTACACTCATACGTACCTAAGTTACTGTATGAGTTTGTAGACATTGAATTTATTGTAATATATAATATAACTAAGCGAAGTGGCTTGTCCCATTCTTCTAAATGCTGCAAGTCTGACTATACCCTATTAACTTATACTAACGACTCCGTGTTCCTAATCCTAGTTTATAGTTATTCTCACAATACTGGCGTGAATAATTCCAACCACCCGCATAATTTCAAAATCGCTGGCTTAGTTCACGAGACAGCCATCATTTATATACTATAGTATTTATTCGATCGTTGGCTTCAGAATTTTCCCAACGATCGGTTTGTGACGGGATTCGGTAACAGCTGAAGGAAATTTGCATTATAAATCGTGACTAACGCGCGAAGGATATGTAGGTAGGTATATTATATGGATCAATTAGCACAGCATCGCTATCAAACTTGATCACAGATGCGTTCGCATGAACAGAATTTATATTACCACATCTGCAATCTACTACCATATACTGGGTGATTTTATAATCGTTTCGGATAAAAAGATTTTGGACACAGTTTCGATAGCAAAATCGTCTGCAAGTATTGAGTTGGCAAAAAAAAAACTTTTTTTATATAATGTATGGGAATAATGTACAGGTGAAAGACATACTGTATGGGGGTTGTAAAAAAAAAAGTTTTATTTTTCGCCAAAATAATACTTCCAGACGATTTTGCTAACGAAACTGTGCCCAAAATCTTTTTAACCGAAACGACTATAAAATCACCCAGTATAAATAATGTATAATTGTAATCTATTTTTCTATATCAATATTCTTTACAATGACGTTAATCGGTTCTACTTCAAATGCTGTGAGATTGATGATATCCACAAATAGTTAGTCAGATTGAAATAAAATCACTTTTTAACGGATTCTATCGCGATTTATTTGTTTTTATTTACTTTTAGCCCGAGGTTTCGGCTACTTTACAGCATCCATGGCCGCACGATTTAATTTCAATGAGTGATATTCGCGTAAACTTCAGAAAGATCACATAGTTACTCAAAGTTTGTTGTGGTTTCTTTCGACCGTGTGACCGGGATCTAATCCTGGCCTACTATCGACGTGAGCCCACTTCTTACACAAGCAATGTGGCTTAGCTGATGGCGTTAAAAGTAATCAGTCAGGTCATAAGTATAACCCGCGCCACGTATCTTGGACCTAAATCGTAAGACATACGAGGCTCTGGCGACCGCGGAATGCTTTGTAATAGTCTATGATTGGTGAATTTGAGTTCGCCTATCGCAGTAGCATCCCGTGCTATCCTCAAAAGACATCCAAGAAATGTGTACTGCGCGTATAGGGCACATTTTGAGCACATTGTAGGTCCAAGATACGTGGCGCGGGCTATAATAGGTCGAGAAGGCAGCTTGATTGGGTTTGACTCGCCTAGATATAAATACCATTACTAAGTTGGTGACTGCTAAGCAAGCATAATTTAATGCAACATCAACATGAGAATATTACAGTTTCATGATAAATACACGGTTTATATTTATTTGGTTCAATTTTTGCGTACCCAGTTCGTTCTAAGTATTGTCTTCGGCAAATAAAAAGGTGCTTTTTTTGAACGATTGCTGCCATAAAATCTGGCATATTTGATTTTATTTTATCCGAATAAAAAGTCTGATAACACGAAGGATAAATCCATCAAAAATTGACATGTAAATATGCATCAAAGCGCCTAAAATGATGTCAAACTTCCTCGGTTTATAGAACACGATAAACACAACAATGAATTGAGCCATGATCGCTCGAATAATAAGATCTTTGGTTAGGGTAAGAATAACTTTCTTGTAATAAAAATGAACATTTCATTTCCATTTCTTACATCTTTAGCATGCAATTTTAATGAATGTATTGGGCTCAGACAAGCACACGGCCCGCCTGATGGAAAGTGGTTACCGTGGCCTATGGACGAGTGCAACACGGACGGGAGTCACACTCGTGCTGCAGACGCTGGTAAGAACCAAAGAGTTTCTGTGCCGTCAGCAAAGAAGACAAGCAGGACAAGACTTTGGTCTTCCCACTGACAGCAAAAAACCTCTCCAGTGAGTTCTGGCTACTGTAATCACTGCCAGGAAAACAACACGAGATTATTATAGCCTCGGTATTCTGTATGGCGGAGGTACTTCCCCAGTCGGACTGCTCGATTGGGACGAAAATATCGTCGTGTCCTACCTTCTTTATAATTTACTGTGATTATAGTATGTTGACGAGTGATTATAGTATGATGACGTGTGAAGTATGTTGACGTGTGATTATAGTATGTTGATGTATTTCTTCAGAAAATATGGAAAATTAGTTAACTGTTTTTTCGTTTTTGCTGCGCTGACTAGCGGAAACTGGCGGATATTTAAAACTTTCTCTGTAATATGAAATGATCCATCAAACCGTGCCATCAGATCAACCAAAATTTTATTTTAATTAGTTATATTGCGACCAGTCGATAATGGATGGCTAAATGACCGTGTATCCTCAGTATCGTCACTTTGAAATCAATAAATAGTCCCAATGTATTTGGTGTCTACAGTTTCCTGACAAATAGAATTTATTTACTTACACAGGATTCAAGAGCTACCTATAAGGAAAGAAGTTCTCCACTAGGATCGATCAAAAATTACTGATTTTATGACTCTCGGTAAGTTATGAACGTATTGGATGAAAGCTTCATTACAAACAGGATTTTCAATTTCTGCGTTGTTGATGGCAATCACTATTAGTGGAACATCCTAGATATTCCATTGGCATAATATGACTACACTTATGTGAACTTTAGTGATCTCTCTTAAATTCTGATATGTCTGTCCACTATTTATCTATATTGTTATTTTTTTAATAATGGTACCGTTATATAAAGAAGTGCTGGGAGTTCCATCGGGTAGCTTAGATTTTAACGCTGCACTTTTGTCGAGTGTTTACCCGTGGTTCTACTTATTCACAACCACACATAATATTCAAGGATTCCTTTGACTTGTAAGTATTCAGTAAAAAAGTTCAATGTTATTGTGTATGCCCGAAATATACGCAATAAAGTGTGTAGCAGTAAAACGTGATTGATAAAGTAGATGAAAAGGACCAGGTGAAACTGAATTTAATACGTTTTTTATTTACGCACCTAAATAACCGAGCGTGGGACGAGTATTGTAGCTCAATTATACTCAGCAACGATTGTAATAACAAACATATAAACTATACATTAGAGATTGTATAATTGAAAAGATCTTAAAGTATAAAAAGAACCTCGTGACCCAAAGTTTATTTTATTTTTGCTAATTTATGCTTACGGAGCTCCAAATACTCGAAAGCCAAGCAATCTCATCTGCAATTTAGCATAACTATTTGAAAAACATGGCTCTGAAGGCAGTTTTTCTTGTGGGATGGAAGGTCATGCGGTGGTTCCTCCAGAACAAGTTAAATAAACTAAACTGAGGGAGTAGGAGAGGCGACAATGTAAAAGATTTAGATGCAACTGGTCTGTTGCCCAGATGAAGAATTAACTAAAAGATCTCTAAGAGCTTCAAGTAAATTTCCATGGTAAATACAAGTCCGGTATATATATAGAAAGTAACGATGGTACGAATGTGCGGGGCTTGGCAATACGCAAACAAAGACAAGGTATACAAAACTGTATGTTAAATTATTACAAGGCTCGCTGCGTGCGATATTTGTTCGGCGAGGTAATACAAGCACGACGCTTCAACGCTCGACTCTTTTCTTCCATTCATGTAACGAACAATGTCTTATTTCAGGAATATGCTAAATTAAAACACAAACTACACATTTCTTTGTAGGTATTCCTGTATCTCTGTACAAAACAACCGGCCTACTGTAGTAGACGGGGTTGTTTTGTTACTGTTTTTATTTTTAAAGTAAGCTTTTTCTTAGTAAAACAGGCACAGAGCTCTATACTAGAGAGAGAGAGGTCTATACTAAACGTTATCGTCTGTTTATAGTAACTATAACATAAATATAAACAATGCGGTATGGTCTCTCTACCTTAGGCTGTTTTGTTACTGTTGTAATTTTGAAAATAAGTTTCGTGGCAAAACAGGTATTTAGAGGGACCGGTATAGAGGCTATTTGGTATTTTAAGTTATTACACTGGCTGATTCTATAGTCATTTTGTAACGAATAATTTTGTAAAAGTGTATGGATTTTATAATGTTTTTTTTTGTCAAGTTAATTGACAAAAAAAAAACTTGACTTAAACGACTATGAAATCAGTCAGTCTAGTTATTATATGGGTAAGTGTAGTTGAACTATGAACTCGCTGCCATTTTGAAAAGGGTATGATTCGCATAAATTTAAACAGCGAGTACTTTGAATATAAATGGCGAGCATCAGTATGATGAGATCTCGGAATGAAGGATTGGAGAAAATGAAGACTTAATCTATCATGATCGCATTCGGTTAAGTTTAGCCGTTGGCTATTAAATGAGGTTGTATCCTGCTGAGAATCTTTGAATTATGATCCTCGAGAAGTTTAATAATCATTTTACAAAAGCGATAGAAAAAAAAGGCCTTCGGCTGTGTTTGAGATTAAAATTGCTCATATGAACGTTGCTCTGGGTTGCATCCTGAGTGCACCGAAATTGGATCAGCAGCTTTTGCGTGTTTCGTTAACAAACAGATAAACGGACAAGAATTCTATAAAAGTACCCAGGGGGTTCTGAATAGTTAATTTAGGGTTTCCCACGTTTTTTATGCATCTACAACGTATAGTCGCATTAATTTACAATGTTATCATAGTATAGATAATTTTAATCAAAACTTACCCAACTCTAATGAAATACGGAAATATTCATGCGAAAAACAAAGTCCGAAATGGCCACGGTTTAACCTGAACTGACCACAATTAATTAATTGTAGCCATTACGCCGAACAACAGAACTTTCAACACATTGTGGAAATAAATTTAATACCCACATACTTTGTCGCAGAACTTTTTTGTCGCTGTTGTGACATTTTAATTTTAATAAAATAGATACTTTGTAGTTGGTAGTTTTATTACGTAACTTAAAATATTGAATAGGTATATGAATTTGTGAAAACATCGATTATATTATATTTATTACCTATGTAGTTTAAATAATAGCTTAGTAAAAGCCGTAAAAAATCACTAGATAACTAAATTTATATGTACTTACATGATTAATATCTATAATATAAAAATGAATCCCTAAATGTGTTGCTAAGCGCAAATCTCGAGAACGGCTGAACCGATTTCGCTAATTCTTTTTTTTAGAATATTCCTTAAAGTACGAGGATGGTTCTAACGGAGAGAAAAAAATTAAAAAAAAGAATCGACTGTTAGGCGGTACGAAGTTCGCGGGGTCAGCTAGTTATATAATAAAATACACCTAGGTACTTGATTAGAGCTTTTGTAAGATTGAACTCTGATCCAAAGCGCTCTATTATTATTTGCATGAGGCTCTTTGAACAGTTTGGTATTAGGTACTGGAGAAGCTGTGGTGCTAGGTCGGGAACCTCCGCGCAGTATACCCTGGGCAACGGAGACGATAGCTCCTCTCTCACGCAGGGAAGACGCTACCGCTAACGGTCAACTCCTGCCGAGGAGAGGCCTTGTAGAGGTTGCTTGGAGGCTTTGGACGTTTCCCTCTGACTAGTAGGTTTGGGAGTGACAGATGTGACCGCCTTTCACCCCAGCAGGAGCAGGCCGGCTCGGCAGTATAAAGGGTCCCCCCCTCCTCATATATTCGGAGTATGATGGGGACACCGTGCTTCTCACTCCCAAGGGGACTGTCTCAAAACCCCACGTTCATTCGGGGTACTAGGGATGCCTTACACCCCGGTAATTGTGATCCAAGACGACGTGCTGTTTTAACGTGTCGGATTGGGTTCGAATTCGACATAACCACCCCAAGTGGTCGGTGGGTGTGGTATCCATGAGGATTCCCATGAAGATAAAAAAATTGTTTTGTGGACGCTAGCTAAGAAATTTTAGTAGAAAGAAGCGGGTACTAACCTCTGCTGGTGAAATCTCGAATGCAGCCAGGAGCCACACTGAAATAATGATGTTGATACAATGAGGTAGTAGGATACCTCCTATTTACTTCACTCCCGCAGACTTCCACCTTAATTGCTTTCCGTGATCAGAGAGTCTATAAGTATCGGTAGCATTACTGAGCAGTATTACTTATTCATAAATAGTACTACTCTAGCCATACATACAATGACACTAAGCTTTGTAAGTGCTAGTCGTGATAACCACACCACACACATTAGGTAGGTACATTCTCAACTTGAATGAAATTACTTGAATGAGTTGATTACATAATTCAGCGAGTCCCACAGAGTCACTTGACACAGCTTCCTACATTATTAAACACTCTGGATTGGCTTACACTGTTAAATAATTTATGAATAGTGTATAAAATCCTTACATGGTACAGATTCCAAACACAGATTGAATTGAAATTCCAATAATAGAGTTTTGCTATTATGTATGGAAGGAACTAAATCTATTATTTATTCTTTTGTCTGATTCGTGATCATCAACTTTGTATTGATATCCGAAGCTTTTACTTTGAAGCCAAGAAATCTCATGATTTAATTTTTGAGTAATTTGGGGAATGATAATTAAAACAATGTCCGTAAAAATCCCAATTCCCAAAAGTACACCTTCGTCAGAGCCTCATCCATCGATTTTGGCGGCCCCTTTCATGCCCGTCTGATTGCCTTTTCTTTTAGTTGAAAACACCTAAAAAGAAACATTTTCTATATTAAGAAACCAGTCTGACAAAACATTTGTAAGGGTCCGTCCATCTTAACAATAGAGTACGTGGTTTGAAGTAATTGCACGAATATAGATTAGTTGACTAAAAGTGAGACTAATTGAATATAACACTAGTTTACTTACGAAGTCAAAATTGATTAATTGCTGAATTCATAGTTAGGGTCTTACACAAACAGATTTGTTTGCCAGATTACAACAGACAAACACGTCAAAACCTCGTTCTGAAAATAAATCAATTCGCTATCGCCATTTATATTGGAGATAATTTTCTTGTTGATTCGTACTAGAAAGAAAGTTTCGCACCATTTACCTGCCTAATCACGTGAGTTGTGATTCAAACGAAATTCAGACTAAATCTCCAATATTAAGATGTCGTGGGATTATTTCTTTAAATAAATTAGCCCTATAAATGATTTCTGCTGAGAGCTACCCCATCACCCAGGGGTTTACAAAATAGCTCTGACCTATCCTCAGACTAAATCTACCTTTAAACAATTACGCAATTCAGATACATAAAAAAACATAGACATTTCGTATGAATTCGGAGTAAACGATTTAGATGAATTGGTAAATAAAACCAAAAATTCTCTCTCCAAGCAAGACATTACACTCGTTTTCTTAGGCATTCACTCACTGTCTTGCAATTCAAATATTTTTACTATTTTACGAATACGCACTTTCATTTACTTCTACGAAATAGAAAATAATAAATTCATTCAGAGACCATTCATTCTGTATAGACCAATAAACCGGCACTTAGTAAACGTCAAAAACTTCTCTCTCATCGTCATCATCTTTGAAGACTTCGGCGAGGAACTCTCCATGTCTTAACTGACTCCTCTGTCCACATTTTGTTCTTTGGTTTATTTACTTTCCCATATGCGTGTCGGTATGTGGCTTGTTTGTATCGGATAATCTACTTAATTATGGATGCAATATAGCGAATGATGGGCGGTCCGTAACCTTTTTTAAATTTGATTTATTAACCTTTCCACCCGATACTGTTTCAAGAAAAAAATGTTAAACACGAGTATCGATCTATTTACAATATTACAAGACGAGGGATAAACGAGGGTTTTATGGCTTCGTGGCTTTGTGACCGTATACCAAACCCGAAACGGGATCTGATTCACTAACACTACGAATTGAAAACGTGTGATTTCAAATTTCACGAAAACTTATAGAATTGATATTTTAAAATCTAAAATAAAATCAACTATGAGTGACTCAAGATTTAAGGCACTTAAAAACGTAAGTAGATTTTTTATTTGACAGATCATACTGAATACTAAAGCTTTTTTATGTTTTCTTTCAAATCAAAAGGCTTATGAGTTACGCGTTTTGAAAAGGCGGCATTCAAGAATTGAGCCTCTGATAAAGTATGATCTCGCTCAGGAGTAACTAGGTATACCTACTAGTGCTTAGTCACAAATACTCGTAAGATTTAGTGGCGTACCTACTGTTATACAACTAACATGAAAAATACGTTTATCGGAAAGTTGGTCTGTTGTCGGGCAACGGAAGGACAAGAAGAAGAATGGTTTCCGTCTTGAAATTTTAGCACAAGTTTCACCGGACTTCGTGTCAGTGAAAAATAAATAAAGTCTATGAATTTTTAATAAATTTGGGTGATTCTATTTCATAATTAGAAATTTTTAAAATGAAATTAAACTGTATAAAAAAAGAAACATGTGTTATGTATTAAAATTTATTATTTACTTTTTCATTACTCGTCAGTTTTAATTAAATTCCATCGTCGACTAAAACGATTATATTGTTTCTGTGATTATAAGCAAATATGTTTTTAAGCAAACATCCATTTATGACCGGTTTTTGGTGAAGTCCCCGCAACTCACATATAATTTTGCTAAACAATCAATAAAATTGACCAATTGCAGTCCAATGTTGGACTTATTATGCTCCCCCAATGTGCGGCATTTTGCTAACATGGAAGCTAAAATAGATATTATTATTGCATCGTAAATACACGGTTGAATAGCGCACAAGTGTTCTCTCATAAGGGCTAAAAGTTTCGCATTTACATCAGGCTGCTAACATCGACATCAGTCGCTTATCAATATAGAGCAGACAACATTGTGGAGGGCTGTATCGTGCGAACTCCAAGTGCTATGGCTGAACAAGTACTTTACTCAATAACTATTAAGTACTTACTATTTACTGCGTAATGTGCTTGCGGGTATTATGTTGAGCACTTAATTAATGGGTTCTATAAATCTAATCTCCACAGTTTAGTATGCAATAAATATCGTATTACAATGAACTGTGTAAGTACTTTGAATTGTATTCGGTTCCTAGAAAGGACTACAACACCGTTTAATTTGAAAACTAAAGTTTTGTTAAGAATTTTAGGTATGAGTGTGTAACAGAGCCCTTTGAAAAATTATCATGAAATAAAATGTTTGGTATTCAGTTCGGATTTTTTACTGTGCTGTAGCATTTAGTAACAATACAATGTATTAATGTGCGACAGTAACAGATCCCTTAATAAGAAACAACTACCTACAGTTTTTGAGAGCACACTTCCTTTTATTGCCTGAAAATAGTACCTACCTACGTGCATGTTTCGCTTTATAGCTTTAAGTGCTCATCTATATCGTGTCTTTCAGTGGCGAAGGGAGAAAATTATCAAAAGGGATTTCGGTGAAAAAAAAATTACCTTGTAAAGAACAACTATAGCCAGTTTGTATGAAATCCTCTCAAATTTCAGATACTGAATTTCAAATACGTTTTAGATAATGCATTATGTATATAATTTATTAGAGTATAAACTTAAGCATCTTTACCTCGGCTGCCCTTTACGGAGCAAGACGCCAGTAATCGTGTTATAGGGACCCCTTGCCATTGGTGTCTTTCATTCTTTCTTCTTTATCTGAACTCGGTTAGTACAAACCCACATTGTTAATTCTCTTTCAAGATGTGTTTATAAGCTAAGTTATAAAATATCAGTGAAACTGAAGAAGCATAAGTGTTAAGTATAACTTAGGTACTTTAACAGATTTACAAAAGTCTATAAGTAGGTACGATTTTAGACTAAGCAGTAACACTTACTAAAACAACTTGATAAGCTCAGGCACCTAAGCGTAATACATTAAATTCATAGGTACTTGGTTTATGCAAATATGTTCACGTATCAGAATACCTCAGCTTGCTCAAGTGGCTGTAAATTGGAGTTCTATGGAATTTCTTTACATTTCAATTCTTTACAGTAGTTATTTTGTTTCGTCCTCACTGAAGACTTCTTAATTATGATTCTTCAGGTCAGGACCTCCTTAGATCGGCAGTAGTAGCGCATTCTGCTTAGATATCATATTTTCCGTTCATTGTTCGGAAAATTTAAGATATTGTAGAGAGCATTATTGTTGCTGGCTATTAATAAATCATGTACAAAAGAGTTAAAAGCTTGTATTTTTATTGATCTTCTATTAAAATATACTACATATTATACATTTCAAGTATAATTAATATTTTTTTATTTATAACTATCACGAAAACATTATTATTTTATTCATAGGTCCTTGCCAGTATCAACCTTTTAATATAAGTAGATAAGTAAACTTGAATGAACTCGATCTGACATTAAGTTTTTCCTATTTTATTCTAGCCAACTTTGTTTTTGAATCAATATTAAGTAGATAAGTCTAAAAGTATGTGTTGCCTCAGTTTTTATATCACATAAAAAAAGTATATTAAGGTATTGGTTCCCCATGCAATATGCAGTTTCTTTATATCACATTGAATGTACCATATATCCATAGTCCGTGGCTCACCAATATTCCTTTTACGACATCCAACAAACTCGTGTCAAAACAACATAAACTAACCTCGGTCTCGAACCTTTTGTATATCGACTCCAGAATATTTTTGGTTATATAGGTACGTTCGGTTTTGGTTATATACATAAATAGTTAAACTAACATACATACATACATACATATAATCACGCTTTTATCCCCGGAGCGTTAGGCAGAGGTAAATTAACATTCACATTTCACCAATTATTGTATTAGGTCCCACGTAATAGGGGGTGAGCCTATTACCGTATTCCTAGTACCTATTATTGTCCACTCGAGCCATGCATCTGAGGCTGAGGCGTTAAAATACGAGTATCAATATATGTAGTAAAAATACAGTACAATAATAAATAGTACAATAACAAAAATAAGAATGGAAAACATGATGACTTGCACGTTTTGCCATGCCTACGTGAAAAATTGTGTACCCAGGTAATGATGATTACTATTGAAACTAGTTTCAACTAAAGATTTCTACCGATATGATATAATTAACAGTGATTTCAATAAAATAGGTTGCTAAATATGATATTCCTAATCATAAAGGAGGAAAACGCTGAGAAATAGTGAAAGTAATAATCCTTAATATAAGATAAAAAAAAATCAGCAAAATTATGAATAACTACTTATTACTAGAACAACTGTTAATTAAATAATCCGAGCAAAAAGGCTGGATATATTTTAAGCTATCAAACTGTGAATAAGCCTGAAACAGTGGAACAGACAGAGGCGAGTTAAATCGACGAAGTTGTTCAGACGAACTGTGCCATCCGCCATTCATGGCCGCAGCGAACAGAGCCACAAGTTTGAATGAAAGCATTCAAAACTTGTGCGGCCACGACACTGCCTCATGGGTCCGTAGCTAGTTATGTAAAAACTCACTGAAATTAAGTGCTTAATCAAAATATCACCGTTGTACTTAATGGTTGTAAGCAATTTTTTTCTGAACAAAATATGCCTTTTTTATACAACTTAGGTGGCAGACAAGCACATGGCCCACCTGATGGAAAGTGATGTAAGATGAAAATAGATATTACACATACATACTTAACAAATATTATTAGGACCGAAAATCTTAGTTGGCAAAATGTGGGTAAATACTAGTGGCGACGGGTTCGTATAAACCGATTCCTGCAGGCTTAGGCGCAACGCAAACAGGAGACGATACGGCGAGGATACGGCGCAGACGCGATATCTGCGCAAACAGCGTGGAAATGGTACGGCTCGGATTATTATTATAAAAGATGCTATTTAGTGAAAATAATACATAATGCACATCCGTTCCTTTTTTTTTCGAATAGGTTCCTTTAGTACCACGCGATATCAAACAGCGTGGCGTTTGCGCAGATATCGCGTACGCGCCGTATTTACGCCGTATCGGCTCCTGTTTGCGTTGCGCCTTACAGTATATTATATTTATACTCTAAAATTATTTAAAACATATTTATCTACCTATAGACCAAGAAATACATTTTTTTCATCGGCCTCCCTTTTGAAAATTGTCACCCATCGCCACTGGAATGTCAACCCTCCGGTGATTTACCTGCGCATGTATGTACAATAAATACTGACTACATATAATGTAGGTTATGGAATTGTACTATTTTTCTGTTTCTACATTATAACTTTGCTACTGAAACCTGATTTTCTGTACAGAAGCAAATGTGCATAAACGACATTTTCTTACGTTGTTTATTCAGCAATTGTCTCATTTCGACGTTCAGTGAACGTGAGTTGTATGACTATGGGTACAAAATGTGGATGTTATGTTAGAAGCACTTGAACCGGAATACGGATTGAATGTAAAATTTGGAGTTTAAATATCAGACCTATTATAATAAACGCTTGTTGTTCTTTTCGAATGCATATTTATTTTCAAAATAGGTACACATGGTTTTAAATGCGGTTTTTAATCACCATCAATTAGATAAAAAAGGGATATAATAAACCGTGCGACAAAAATAATAAATGGACGACTGATACTGAGCTACTTTAAATACTGAGTGGGCGACTAAAATACTGAGTGACCCGTGTGTTGCTAAATTGTGAAGATAAAGAGGATTCGAGTATAGCGCGCCCCAACTTGGATAGGTTAGGTTAGAAGGCTAACGCGGGAGAGGGAGCGGAGCGGAGCTATCTAAAATTAACATGAACCGTCGCCCCAAGACAGATATATAGAATTTGGATAGGCTTCTGGTGAGCCTCGGTGACTCAGTGGACAGATCATTCCCCCTGCAAGGTAAGGAGTCGCGGGTTCGTGTCCCGCCTGTCATTCTGTCCTCCGTGGTCGTAATCTAATATTACGAGAAAATACAAATTATGGTTTATACCTAGTATTGCTCGCGAGTCAGAATAAAATTTTAATGTAACTGTTGTTTTTCATTTTTTATGATTATAGAGTCTTATGAATTAATAATGTATTGCCATATTGTACCGACCTATATTCTAGACTTAGGCATCGTACACTCTTTGGCAAGACCACGGAGGACAGAATATGATTAGTAAACGGAGATGTTTCAGTGAAATTTCTCGTAATAAAAACGCGTCGCCAAATGCGGGTGAGAAGAAGACGCGGGGGGCATGACGCCATACCTCGTCCCCCACGCGTCTCTTCTCCTAAGTCTAAGCCCCTCCCACTTTTTAGAATGCCATCTAGTGTGGCATGGCGAAACCAAATAGAAATAATGCATGCAATTTCCATTGTAGTTTTACCACTCGCCACAAAGCGCTGCACAGAATTCTAGAATAATCTATGTGTTTAATGACAGCGGGACCACTTACATATTGACCACTATATATACAAGCTGTTGCCCGCGGCTCCGTCCGCGTGGAATTCTGATATAAGGAATATAAGGACATAATGATTGGGTTGCATTATTGGAGTTTTAGCGCCTTCGCTGGCATAGGCGGGTGCGGGTCGCGGACGTCAGGCGCGGGCGCCCGTGCCGGGCGCCCGCCTGTCCGCTGCTCCGTCGCGGACGTCCGCGACGGGCATCTGTCACCAGTATAATTTCAATAGCGTCGGTGTACAGTCGATAACTTTGGATCATTTATTGATATATTACTTAGCCAAAAGACGACGACGTGAACAAAGGCGTCAGCCAATTAGCCCATATTATGTCACGTCTAGATTGTTGTGTGGCGAATTTGTAACCAAGTTTTCGTATAAGAATGTACAGCTATCATAATTAGTTTATTGTAAATCAAAGACAATTTTGCACGGTTTGTCAAAACTGAAGAGAAAGAGGCGAACTCCTTTGGTTCACGGAATTTTTGGTTTTACTTTACACAATATACCTATTAGCAGGGCTGGCTCGCGACTCGCTTGGGGGTACAAGTGGTGCAATGCATCCGGGAGCAGGTTCCTGCTTTTGCATTTTATATTGATATATTATGTTGTTCTATGAATAATATAAGACTGACCATCAAAATAACATTCTATTTAAGTTTCGTTTATCAAAAAATTTCAAAGGTATTTGCCATAAAAAAGCTTTCAGTTTGCAGCTAAGGATTATTCTAAGTTTATTGCAACGACTGTACAAGCACGGCGCGTGTGACACGGATAACGTAGCGGCGGTCGATGATTTTGTTGAAACAGACCCGCTCGCGGGCTCCGTCGCGCGGACACACGGCGCGTGCCCCGCAGCCCGCGTGGCGGGCCCCGCCGCCCGCGTCACGTGTGACGGGTATCCGCCTCACGTAGCGCTGCTCTTGAAATAACATGAAACAAGCACGCGAAGCGGACGTCCGCGACCTGCACCCGCCTATGCCAGCGAAGGCGCTAAGTACGGATCCCTAACTTTTTCAAAAAGGAAATTAGTAAAGCAAGAAAATAATGTAGAAATATAAAAAAATGATGTTATTATATTGTAAAATTTTCACTTATGTATTTCTGGTATACGTATATACAATTAGGTATAGCAAATTTAGGCTGTAATTTTTTAAATCACTTTTTTGTTTTATAGAAGTCATTTTCATTGAAGGACCTCGAACAGATTCTGGAATATTTTGTGGGGTACCTACCAGCTGGAAGGTCTATTTAAAATACGTACCTATCCACGCATTTTTTTATTTCTGGGTTACTGGGAAATCTAAAATGATATAATATAATGTTGACAATTTTATTGGCTTCCTAAAAATAATGTGAATATAGTGGTCTCACTACTATGATGCACACCATTTATTTTAAATAAGGCCATCTGTAGAATTATAGCAGAATCATTTAGCCCCCCTAATTGATTTGGGCAGATACCGACAGATGGCTCAATTTTTTTATTTTCAATTTTCAATTTCACCCAAATATAATGTAAGAATTAATAAAATAACAATTGTGGAATTACTAATGAAGTCCGGTGAAATTATTGTGGTGATTTTTTTATAGAATGAATTGAATTGTTGTTACAACATTATACAAGTAAGACAAGGTTACTTATTTCTTCTCTCCGCTAGATGGTTCTAAAAAGACATTTTTTTTCTAAAAATGAAAATAAAAATATAGCGGACTTACTGATGAAATGTTATATCATCAATATATTTAAACATCTTATCTCTACAATTTGTACACCCTTGTACCGCACACTTCATTCTTAAATCGGGTCAAAACTATTTTTATCTTTGAACTTTTAACCAAAAATGACAACCTATCGCAACGACGTGCCACTAGAACTGAGTGGTGACGTCACAGAACTGACGTCTATATATAGGAGTCCTTTTGACAGTATGGAAGCACGCGACTCGATTGCCTTTGCAACAACTCCGCTATCATTTCCTTCTCCATGGGCAAGACAAATAAAATATAAAAGTAACCTTGCGAACTGACCACAAAATGCGTGAAAAGGTTTTATCTTGAAGGTGGTTTCATATCAGATTAATTATTCAAACACGATTAAAACCACAGTAAAATATGAAAACAAAATGAAGCTGCAAACAAAACTCTTCACCAAGATGTAATGTAAAGAAATATTTTTAAAAAGCATCTATTAAACCCTTTCTGACTTTAGTGGACTGTAAACACAACACACATCTTTTAGGCTGAGGATTTAGACGAGGTTACGTTTTATGTTCAATGTTCCCATTCAAGTTCAATACCTTTTGTGAGATCGCAGAGAATGTTCCACAATGATGTGAAACATCGTGATAAACACCTCAGGATAAAGTTGTACCATTTACTTCACTACATAAACGTAACTATTAAAAGCTTGACTACTTTTAAACGAACATAAAAGACCAGAGTCAACACTGTCAATATTAATAACTTATGTTAGCTATATTCTTGTTGTGAAAAGTATCTTTAAGAAACAATAATTATTATGACAAATAAATATACACTTTAAAAATTGAAGATAATGTACACGCAAAAAACATGGAATGAATAACGGAAGGAATAACATAATGGAATTGTTTATAATTTAAAGAATTTTCCTGCACCAGACCGGTAAGAGGAAAATCTTGAAAGTTATGTGAATAAGATATGCGTCAAAGAATAACGTTTACACACACATACCTACGAAAAATTTCATAAGTAAATAAACACATATTCAAAAAAAAAAAGGAGACAAACAAGTGACATTCTTGTGATATTATATGGGCATTATTACCGCCGCAGGCAGCGTGAAAAAATGATTCTGTTACATCTTTTAATAAAAACTATTGATTTAAATGGTTACTTATTGTTATAATCCAACAATTCAAAGAAATAAAAATATCGAAATTTAGACTGCCAGTGATCTACTTCAACGAATTCCGAAAGAACATTTTTTCACAGTAGGATTGTTTCTTGGTTTGCTGAGGGTGATTTAGGTAACTTTTTTGTACTATCATTTGGACAGCAGAATTTATTTATTATACAGATACAAAACTAAATAACAATGCGGAAAGTCATTTTTTATGCACCTGCCCGCAATCAGCACCCTCATACACACGACTAGTAAACCAGATTAGCAATAAAAGCGACTACCATACAAAATATATTTTTTTAATTTGTATGACCCATTTATACATTGCAGTTGAGGAGCATTAACACTGTTATACTTACTAGTAGATTCATATTAAACTTTTGTGAAGCTTGCCTGTATGTCTAACGTATCTTTGAGTACACAATCCGTGTTTTATGACCTCATAACCATTTTAACTGCTAATAGCATTCTCGAAGTCACACAGCATCTTAAAATACAGCCCGAGTAATAACTTGAAATGCGGAAAAAGAGACCAATGATTTCCTACTCCCATAGAGCTCAAAGCAGTATTCTTGTCTATACGCGATATCGCGAGGCGAGGCTAGCCTATACTGGTGATAGGTATTTGAAAATAAATTTTTGAGGTGTGTAAGGGGGCCTTTAAATTAGAGGCGTGAGGAAACGCCTCTACTAATTTTCATACAATTTCGAGAAGCGTAGTGGAAGCGCCACTATCGTACGCTACCTATATTTTTGAACATATAAAAAAATTGTTCCAGAATAAGTGAAACCTGTTTAAATGTTTAAATAAAAAATACTCACAGTCAATACTGTAAGAGCCCGTTCGTGATATTTGGGCTGGTCTATGGATTATAAAGGTTTTAATTGAAGCTACTGAGCAGACAAATCTACAATTCAAAACAGCGTCTCTGTACTATTCCAATCCTTTAGCGAATTATCAATGTACTTATTACTTTCAATAAAATACTTAACGTAATCCACAGTTAAACAATGTTTCTTTTCACATACCCTTCTTTAATAATTGCAATTTATGCCGATATTTCGTTTGGTAAAGAGATAATGGGGTAGATGGAGAGAGGGACCACATGTTTCCACTTGTTATGATCTTGGCATACACCGTTTTAATACAGGCTCGCCGGTTGAATAAACTTCTATACATAACTACTTTTTTTAATAACTTATGATCAATTTCAAATTATTGGCTCACCACCAAGAATTCCAAAGTGGCAGCAATCTGTGTTTTAATCACATGAAACACTCGACGGTCGTGATCTAATATAATCTGTGGTGTGGCAACTATTCCATTAGCAGATAAAATCAGTAAACCAATCTTAAGATGGATGACCGAAGACATCTCTTCCGCAAACACGATCTAAAAACAGCTTCATTAATGAAACTTAGTAAAGATGAATCACGATATCCTTTTAATGCCTATAAAAACACAAAGATTCCGTCCGTCTTTATTTCGCAGTCCATTGCGCTAAATTTACAACAGCTTAAGCGAAAGTAATGAAAACGACCGCTATAAAACGCAATGGACGGCTATATCATAAGATTCTAGAGCTTGTGAGGGTTCAAGTAATTCTTGTTGTCAAACAAAAATATTTAACTTATTGTTTTCTCGAAAATCTATTTTGTTGGCTGTCAAAAGGAAAATTAAGGAATATTTTTGTGAGATGAGATGATAGAATAAAA
Source organism: Eilema depressum (assembly GCA_914767945.1). Classification (NCBI taxonomy): domain Eukaryota; kingdom Metazoa; phylum Arthropoda; class Insecta; order Lepidoptera; family Erebidae; genus Eilema; species Eilema depressum. The sequence continues at coordinate 16,380,727 of OU612013.1, forward strand.
GTTATGAAGATTATGTAAACAGTTCTGAATGAGAAGATTAATGAGATCGTAGAATAAAGCACTGATGGGTGCGAAGTGAGCTAATCCAAATGGATGCGGGCTGTGGCACTATTCTTGTCGAAATTACTATATTATCAAAACATTACACACATTTGTAACAATCGTAAATGCGTCAAGTTGATTGTGATGTAACTATGTAACTATTAACAACTATACCTAACAGCGTCTCGTAAAGTGATGTGTCATCAAGTGTTACAATTTATGTAGATAATATATTGTTGGAAGCTAAAGCTTAACGATAATAACTATACATATTTGAATACTGTGAGTTATACTTATTTATGTGAATTTGTTTTCATTGACTAGAGTCCTACTTACACACACTTTTTTTCCAATTATGTTTTTATTTTTCAGTTATTCATGATTTTTTAGAACGCACAACACCTACCTATACCTACTTAGTAGTAGTGGTAGTTTTACAGTGATATTATATTACAATATTATATTGCCTTAATTAGCAAGCAGGTACCTACTACTCTTAAGAATAAGAATAAGAACTTTTATTTCCGAGAATATGGTAGGTTACAGGTGTTGGGGTGATTACAGGGCCGCCGCTAGCTATGTGGGCGCCCGTGTGCAAAGTCGATTTTGCCGCCCCCTAAATAGGTCTAAGGACGCTTACACCCCCCCCCCCCCCCTCCGGTTGTTATATAGGACTCGAACCGACATATTTTTTCTGTCAGACCATGATAAAAAAGCGGATATTAATGAAATTACAAAATAAGGAACAAAAATGTTTATTTTGTAAAAAAACAGTAAGTACAGTACTGTACATTTGCTACATGAACAGCTGTATTTTTTTGCGGGTAGGTATGTCAGATTTTTTACAGCTTCAGTAAACTATGTTGTATAAATTTCAACTTGATGCCCTCACCCAATCACGAGAAAAAAAATGACAGACAGACAAGCAGTCAAAGAATCAAAGTATTTCGTCTAGGCACATAAAGAGCACATGAGCACATAATTTGGAAACGATTCTTTCGCTGGTTCGCTAAGTCGGTTCTACTGAGAAGATACCATTCCGTTTTTAACCTGCGGTGCAAAAATGATGCTTCGTAGCTCCCGAACGGATGAACTTTGGAAAGGTGAGTCAAATTCAAAGGCATATTCTTTATTTTCCAAAATAGTGCAACACTGTTACAGCTTTTTGACGTAAAATTCTGCTTAAAACTAAGTTTACTACCACTTCCTAGGCGCTAGTGGAGAAAAAACGGCGTAAAAAAAAAACTCCACAGAGTGTAATCGGGAGTGATCTTAGCTATGTTTGATGAAAGGCCAAAGTGTATGAAAATATATAGAAGAGTGGAAACTATGCTTATCACTAATAACAGAAACAGACAGTAAAACGAAGTTACAATAAAATAAAGACAACTATTGTAATAACAAAAAGCGCATCAACATCCGATTCGAACGATATAGAGTTAACAATGACACTTACATGACGTTACTCGGCGAATGGCGTTGTTTGTTGCCCCCAAAAAACCAATCCAATGGGGGCGTATTTAAAGATTTGGCGCCCCGGGCCACATTTTTTTTTTATTTATTTATTTATTTATTTATTATTTATTAACATAGGTTTGCCTCCCCATAAGTGACGTTCGCGTTCACAGTTAGCCTGCGCCCAAGGGGCGGACCCAAAATAGGGGCCCGTCAGAAGTTGCTAGAGACTTTCAAGCCTGATTCGTGAGATCTCTATCTTATGGTGCGAGAGAAGTGACTCTCATCGATCTCCCCACTAACCCAGGCTCCTAATCAGAATCCCTTCAAGGGGACATATTTGCATTCCATTCCATTAAAGCGCCCTACGTAGAAGATGATATAGCAACCAAAAATCACTTGAGTACAGCAATAGCTTGTGAAGGAGATGTTTTATGATGTTTTATGCATGTTGCCTTCGGCAACAGTAAAAACACCGCTTTTGGACCTGGCAGCACTCTAGGCTCTAAAGGCACTCAGATCCCGTTTTGAAGGGCTCTTTAGCGTATGCCTCTAGTAGAGACGGATTCAGAAAATTTGAAAGACAGGAAAACTGATCCTCTTCTGCAAAGTTACCATCCGCCTACCGGCTCATTGTATTCATCGACAAGGTGTGCAGTGTGCAGGTGTTTTAAATGAATTATTCCTTGTGAAGTGCCACATCGAGCGCCTTACAGGAGTGAGACCGAATTTGGTAGACAATCAATTTGGATATAGTCGGGAGCAACGTGGATGCCAACACGCGCTTCAGGGCCCTGGTGAAAGAAGCAGTGGCACGGTGAGTTGATGCTGGCAGTGTCTATTGTTGCCTACGTCGTTAACGCCTTGTCATGGAGCTGCATCAGAGCTGCACTCTTTCAGCACGGGCTGCCTCTCTATCCTCGCGTCATTGTCGGGGCTTACTTATCGGTGAAAGCCAGTATCTATCCAAGTAGGGCATGGTTTGGTAAGTGAGATATGTGGCGCGGTGTTCCGTTTGGCGCGGATCTGGGGCCGCTTCTGTAGAACATCGGCTAGGACTGGATGGTGACGGCCCGAAATCAAAAGCAACCAAATAAGCCACAGCCGGAGTTACCCAAGTCCTTGGACGTATTTGTGGCTGGATCTGAAGTGGGCATACCTGATTCTTTTACTTACGAACCCTTTCTGGCCAGTTGACGTGTGGGGAGCACAGAGGCTGCTCATACACCACCTTGCAGCCCTTAAATAGACTTCGGATGCAGGTCAGCCGAAGTAACGAAAACCGAATTAGATGGAGTTTCTTAAAAGAAATGGACCCACGGTGTGAATGCGGAACTACCTCACTGCTAACTCAGGAACGCAGGAACTCATGGGTGCCTCTGAGAACGCCATCAGGGTGGTTGCACACTGGGCAAACAAAATATGACACAATACGCCGTCGACTCGTCTGCCGTCTATCTCTGGGCGCCTCAATCTTGACTCCAAAAGGTGCCCAGAGATAGACGCTCGGGGCGGCAGGTTGCGAGGGGCGGCCGAGCCGCCCCGAGCGTCTATCTCTGGGTGCCTCAATCTTGAATCTAAAAGGTGCCCATAGATAGACGCTCGGGGCGGCAGGTTGCGAGGGGCGGCGGAGCCGCCCCGAGCGTCTATCTCTGGGTGCCTCAATCTTGACTCTAAAAGGTGCCCATAGATAGACGCTCGGGGCGGCAGGTTGCGCTGGGCGCCTCAATCTTGACTCTATAAGGTGCCCAGAGATAGGCGTTCGGGGCGGCTCCGCCGCCCCTCGCAACCTGCCGCCCCGGGCCATGGCCCCCTTGGCCCTAGGGTAAATACGCCCCTGGCTTCACGGAAAATATCGAGCCAAATCCGCAAAGCGGACCCTTGACTCCAAGGTAAAAACTTTGGTTGCGACTGGGAATTAACGCTAGGATGAAGAAAACTTGAGAAATTGAATAATCAAAATCAAATATACCTATTGTACCTATAATGATATTGTTATAATTCAAGCAAAATAAATATTAAAAATATACATATTTTCTTTAACCTATTTGTCAGTAGAATATTTTACTTTAGCAAAACATCATATTACTATAGAATGTACATTTGTCGACAACAAATAAAATAGTCCACATCCCTATTTATCTACTTACTTTGTATCGAATTTTGGGCGCCGCGTAGCGGCGATGCGATGGTTTGGTTCAACATGCAAACGCTTTAATATGTATTGCATTCTAGTTTTAAGGGATGCTAATAGATGGCAATGTTAATCATCTAATAGAAACGAAATTAAATAGTATAAAAATAGTCCACATCCCTATTTACCTACTTACTTTGTATCGAATTTCGGGCGCCGCGTAGCGGCGAGGCGATGGTTCAACATGCAGACGCTTTATTATGTATTGCATTCTAGTTTTAAGGGATGCTAATAGATGGCGATGTTAATTATATAATAGAAACGAAATTATTTTTAATAGTATTTATGTGGGGTGTGTATACGTACAAGGGGGCGGCAAATCTGGGGATTTGCCGCCCCCCTGGACGTGCCGCCCGTGTGCGGTGCACCCGTTGCACCCCCGCTATCGGCGGCCCTGGGTGATTAGGAGTAAACAGCATATTCTGCCATTTGTGGCGTGCAAATATTAAATGTCTATTACTAGGTAGTTGTGTACATGCAATACCTTCACACATTATAAAATTGTATCCATAGTTGCATCATAGGCTAAATTCTGATTCGTCAATGAGTTTATTCTCGCCGACTAGTGTGCGGAGGACAGAGAATAGAGAGCTACAACGTGCAGCGCACAATGGGAGAGTCTTATATCCAACAGCGGACTGCGATAGGTTTAAATATTGATTGAACTATTAGCGATAGGCTTATTTATTAAGTATTGTCTTGTATAAAGATATGCGACAAAATATGATATGTCAAAGATCCATACAAGCTCATTGTAAGCAATCTAAACAAGCCGATTACACATATGTTATTGTCACAACGTTTATACGTACACATCCTTCTGTAATATTCATTACAGTCAACGTAATCACGAGTCAAGGCGGCCCGTCAGAGGAGCTCGACATCGCTTTAATAATATCTAAATGCGAGGATACTGTTAGAAAGCATTCTCTTCACCCTGTTATATGGGATAATAAATTAGGACGCAATTAAAGTGCCCCTCAGACATTGACTGATATACAACCTCCTTGCAACGCTTACCAGATTGCGCTCTTACCAACCGAACTGGAAAAAATAAAGTAGCGGTCATCGTGTCCTTCTTGAAATTTACTACTAACTAAAATTTACTCTCAATATCAACTGAAAAAAGTACATGAATGTTGTCATTATTGTCGTTAAGATATGTCTTGATTGTACCTCATTACTCTCAGTAGATTAACTTTAGGAACATGCAATGATAATATTAATAGGACTACAACAGAATTACGCCACAATATTGTTAGGTAGGTAGGTTTATTGCATATATTCTGCGTATTTTGTAAGACAAAGATTTTTTAAATACCTCATTCAGTCAATCAGTCAAAAGGTGTTAACGGATTTGACAGACGTTATCTTGTCTGATTACTCAACTCAATTTATGTAATTATCACAATTTAAAACATTTCTCCGTCTCCCACATAAGTACGTTAGGTAGGTACTTAGTTAGGTACTATTTTTCGAGCTAGCCGCTACTTTCAAGATTTGATTAAGCTCATTTATCAAAATGGCTGGCAAAGAAATAATGAGCCTCAGTTTCAGAAGTTTCAATTTGCTTTGAAACGCTCAGTAATCTTGAGATTGGTGGCCTTAAAAAGAAAATAAGGGCTCCGACAATTTTGCACTTATTACCTAAAGCTCAATACCAACTAAGAGATTGGACGTTTTTCGAAAAGATTATTTAAGGCTTGATGCCATTAATTTATATTGTTACTAAAGTACTTAATGCACGATAATAGCTTTTTTATCGTACGAAAACCTCATGGATACCTTCCCCGCCGGCACCCGGTGTAGGAGGTTATGTTGGACTGGAACCGACTAAAACGCACGCCGCTTGTGGGCCGTCGGTTGCCGAAGGTGAAATTATCGTATACATATCCCCGCACCCCGGCCGGCCCAGTGCCATATCTCTTGATCTAGCCCTCTTCGGGTGTCCCTAACTCGCCCAACAATAATAACAGACTATTGTAGCGATAGAAATTCGTCTTATTGCTTACTAGTCGCTAGAATGCGACTTCTTCTTCTAAGCAACGCAATTAAATAAAAAGCGTACAATTACGATTTTTTCCAGTGTTTCCACACTATTAGTTTATAAGCCGCCTTTATAGATTTATTTACCTATTTTTAATCTATAAGTAGGCTGCTTACCGTGTATAAATAGTTTCTAGATCCTTATTTTTTGTATCTGTGAATGGTTTTCCCTCCCTGAGGACAGTCCACCCAAGCTCATAGCGCTGAGATATCGGAAACACGAAAAAATAAATAAACATGATAAATATGCAGTTAATCATATACTTAACACATTTAACAGTAATATCAATACTAATCTTAATGAAATAGTAAATGACGATTATGGTATATATTAAGCTTAGCTATAATGATCTGAAAAAATAAGTTGCAAGCCAGTAAAAGAAAAAGTAATTGGAAATATAAATTCAAGTTAAAATTCTGTACAATAGGACTTTTAAAAGAAACAAAACTTGAAAACAAATTCTTTGAATGGTCTACATTTGTAAAAGTTGAGTTAAACTAATAACTAAACTATTAATATTTCATACTAAAAAAGTAAAAGTACCGAAACCATTTAATTTAGTTTTGTTAGTAAAACAACACTAACATAGTAACAAAAATTTCAATATGAAACAATTATAATACCTGTTTTATTTCTTTATAATGCTTTATAATCATACTTTTTGAGAAATATTACGAACAGCTAGCGCCATCTACTGGTACTAGTCCGAAATTAATTAAGGAAAACTCCCAGCCAAGACGGTGTAGTAACATTTTTCCTGAAGTAATATACCCTTCATAGGACTTTCAACTTTTATCGCTAGGTGTCGCTTTAACCTGAAAGTATAAGCTATTATAAACATTTATTTGAACAGTAGGGCTTTTCTATCGATAATGAAGATATTAACAACATAATTTAAGCTATACATCCGCTCCTACATAACAATAAACATCTTCTCCGTTTATGACAAAATGGGCTAAGCAATACTAAGCATACCTTGTCTATAATCTTAGTTTTTTTTTATACCACTTAGGTGGCAGAAAAGCACACGGCCCACCTGATGGAAAGTGGTTACCGTGGCCTATGGACGTATGCAACACCAGGGGCGCCACATGTTTGTTCTAACGAATATTTCATATAATTTATTCTGAAATAGCTAAATACCTATTTATTATTATTATGTACATAACTCGGTATATTATTATGCCTCTCTAGGTTAATTTCCTATAAGTGAGAAGAATATCCGGTTCTTTTGTTGGTTTTTATGGCGACACGGGTTGAATACGTAGAGGCCCTTAGAGAATTTTAATCTAGTATATGGGATGGCCCCTGGAGACAATCCACACCAGCTCTATAAAAGTACAATTATAGGCTACCCGCCATAAGTGCTTAGTCAGATATAGTTATAGGCTAAAGTATAATGTAATGTCTTAATTCTGTATCGAACCACTTGACTTAAACAATGGTTAATGAATTCGATGAATGTGTATAATTCCGCAAAGATCTTCAGTTAAAAGTCAATCTCACCTGCAGGCCAGGACACTTACCTACTAATTGTGGAACTAATATAATATGAAGGTTAAAGTAATAAATAAATATCTACGAGAAGTAGTAGGCTTATGTACTACTGAGTACTATTATAGGTACTACATAACATTGGACAGCCTCCGTGGCGTAGCGGCAGTGAACGCGGCCGTCACGCAGGAGGCGCGTGTTCGATCCCCGCTCAGTGCAAATATTTGTACGCATAAATATGGGTATTTGCATTGGTCTGGTCGTGCCTCGGAGAGCACGTTAAGCCGTCATGCCATACGAACATCTATATCAGTCGTTAGGGGTAGTTAGAGCCCTTAAAAGTCGAACAACAACGGTCTAGCTGCAATGCTTCGATATCGCCTAATGTCACTATTGGGTTGTGGAGGTCAGATTCAGTCGCTTCACGAAAAATATCGAAATCCAGCCAAATCCGCAGTTAAGACTGGTAAAGCGGACCCCAGACTCCGAGGTGAAAGCTTCGGATGCGATTGGCAATTAACGCTAGGATGAAGTAGGTACCTACTAGTTACTAGGTAGGTACATACCCCTTCAATTGTAGGGAGGTATATAAATGAAAGAAGTATCTACAATTTATAAGCTAAATTATTGTGCCCTCAGTATTTTGCTTTAGTCTCATGAAAAGAGATAACGACCGACCTCGAGGAGCTTATTATTATTATTAAACTTTTTGTGTCGGAGAAGCATCACACTCCATTTTCTCAACATTAGGCTTTGTGATTGTGTAACCTTCAAAAGTAAGGATTTTTTTCTCTAGTATAAGTACGTATAAAATTCGTAAAAGCTATGACAAGTTTGTAATCGACTCGTATGTTTGTGTGTTTATAGTTTAAATTCATGTCCTGTCCACGAATGCATAATGTTTCATTGCGTCAACCGTTGTGAAATATTTATTACTAAGTTAACAGGATTAGTGGTTCAATTAGATATGTCATTTTTCTTTTGCTCTTCTCACTCTCTCTCACTGATCATAATCTATGCAGGCATAATTTTTTTTACAAGTTTTTATTTATAACTAGCTGTCCCGGCGAACTTCGTACCACCATTATTTTTCCGCCCGTTTTCCAAATTTTCTCACCTTTTAAACCTTCCCTAGACCTCCACGAACATTTCAAGACCAAGATAAGATAAATCCGTTCAGCCGTTCTCGAGTTTTAGCGAGACTAACGAACTGCAGTTGATTTTTATATATATAAGAGAAGACTAGCTGACCCGGCGAACTTTGTACCGCCATTGTATGAAAAGGTGCAACCATATCTCCTTTGTCGAGTGTACATGGTTGTACTTTTGACCGTAATGGAAAATTCCAAAATAAATTATCGTGACTTAAATCCAATACCTACGCTAATTATTACCACTTTATTGTTTTATCATGACCTCAATTCGGTCGCGTGTTGGATCACATAATTACGTGTGTGCTATAAAAGTTAAATAGTTACTTTATTTTTGACGGAGTTAATCGTCTAGACGACATAACATAAACAAATAATAATGTGGCCATTAAATATATTATGGCAGATTTATCTTCGTTCACATCTTGACGTATCGAGATACTTACTAGCTATATTTAAAAAATATGTTCTGAATGTTTTGAGCATACTTATTTTCATTTAAAGAAGAGAAAAAAGAATTAGAAGCAAAATATTTACTTCGTTCTAACAATACCGAACTTAATTAAACTAAAAGCAATGAAATTATTTTATGAAAGTCCATTCAATACAACCAGTAAACATAGCTCTAGGAAAAGGCTTTTTCCACTGAATATCTGTATAAACAATATTAATCGGATCCACAACAATGGAAAGAATTTCAATAATAACAAACTTTGCAAATGCACAGTGGCATATTTTCGCTTGTATGAGAAATGACAGAACATTAAAGTTTATTCTATGTTCCGCAAAATCTAGGGCTTTACATAACACAGCTGCGCTAGTTCATACAACTTTAAATTCAAAGGGGTATAGTTTTAAAGACTCCTTTTAGAGTAAACTGAGCATTCTCGAGTTGTGCTGGCTTAGACGAATTCAATTTAGAACTACGAGTATTCAAAGACATAGCAGAACGCTTTGCAAGCCACTATTTTATTTTAAACATGTATTTTCAAAAGGTACGAATATGAAAATATGAAAAGTAAATGCATTTTGTTTTAAGATAGAAAAAGCGAATACAGCGGGGACTCAAACCCGCGATCTATCCCTTATAGGAAATTAATGCATTCTGTTGCGAGATTAGCCTCTCTTCAATTTTGGCTAACAATAATAAAACGTTATGTTGATATATTCGTAATTTTATCTGGATTACAACGGCAGATATAGCTTCAAATTTTATGTGGTTTAACGTATTTTATGTATTCTGAGGGTTTAACCAAAATATAGAAAAAACAGAAATCAAAATTTGACAGTACTGACAAGCATCTAATTTTTCAAACTAGTCTCAGCTAATTAGCGCCACGTAACGAAATAAACTACTTCTAAACTAGGTACACTATTCGCTGATTGGTTTCACGATTTTTACTAAACTCAGTTCAATTAAAAAAAAAATTAAAAATATTGTGCCTAAATGTACTGATTTAGACTTTAAGTATATTTGCCATAATAATTTACTATATAAACACCGTACCTACGTATTTTTGTCCAAATTTCGGGATTGGAGAGTTTCATCGTAGCCGCTCCCGAACTCCCACAAAAGCCAAAATAAGCCAGATCAAACGAATGAGTAGAAGAGCCAACCCCGAAGTACAAAATATAAACTTTGAATAAAACGGCAATTAACACTCTAATGATAATGATGGCTTAGTTCAAATTGTAATAACAAAATTAAATTAAGTAATAACTTTGAGATCAACACAAAATCTTCTATTACCTATACAAATATTGAATGTCCGTGAATAATAGTATAACAACGCGACGAGACTACTCGAACAGTTCTCAACAGAATATAACAAGTTCGCTAACTTCGCGTAGCTTATTAAAAGCACATCGAAGTTTACAACTACAGAATACGAATAGAGCCGAGTTTTCCGATTGTATAACAAATTTGTTTGTACTGTTTGATGAAAAATATACATCTTCTTTTATTAAGAAGTTAGTTTTCCGCTCTTTAACGTGGATTAAGATGTTGTGGGTCGAGTTAGCCTCGTGTAAAATTCTCGTTATAATATCGTGTACATTTTTTATTTTCTACGTATGTAAGTAGCAAATGTAGCAGTGTTGTGGGGCCCTGTAAACCCAGTCTTGCCGGCTTGCTAAGCAAAGAAAAGCCTTGGTCAGAAATCAGAACGCCCAGAAATCCATACAAAATGACTATGTTCTTTCTATAAGAGGTACTTAAGACTTTCGTCCACCAGCTTCCTTTTTCAAACTTCTCCACTGAAATGCAGTAGGCACTTTACAACGAATAGCTGTATTTGTTAGCAGATATTGTATTCAAGCTATCAACGTACAACCACAACAACGATCGGATAGGTATGTTGTTTTACCATCACATGTGAACTGCTATGCGTTCATTAATTAGTGGTGGACTAAAAGTTCGCCGTTGTAGTAAGTTTCTGTCCTTTCTTCCTCCTCTGTCCTTTAAGTGGGATGTGTAAAAGCATCTGATGAGGCCCTCAAGCTGAGTGTCACCATTGTAACATGGTACGTGTCTATAATAATGACTCGCTTTTCAGAGACTTAGCCTTCAGCTTACAATCAGGTGAAGTGAAGTCAAATTGACGTGTCCTAAATAAAAAAAAAGTTCTTTAAGCGGGTTTGAAAAACACCTGGCAAGACCTTGAAGTCCTCAAGGGATATAAGTACCTACCTAATAGCAAAAAGTCAAGTTCGCCTTTCCCCAATTACGTCATTGTTCCATTGGATGCGCAATATATCCTTTATTTTATACTGTGTACTTCGTTTAACACCGAATTTCATATAAAATATTCACAATTCAATTGACACGTCGAAACGTAGAGTATTTTTTCATTAAGTTATATTTTTATGCCATACTTTCGGGGATCGAAAGTACAAATTCAGTAAGTATAAATATTTAAACAGTAATCTCCTGTATGTAATATGAAAACAGAATCGGAAAAAGTCTGAAGTGAAACATAAATAACACAATATTCTGCAACCTTTCACGCCGTCGTCGTCGGCGCGGGTACATATTTTATTAACCGACTTCAAAAAAGGAGGTTCTCAATTCGTACCCTATTTTTTTTATTTTTTATTTTTTTTATTTTTTTGTATGTTTGTTACGCGATTGTGAAGCCAATTCTAGACGGATTTTAAAAATTCTTTTTCTGTTCGTAAGTAGATTATTCCGAAGTGGTCCCATTTAAATTTCGTACAGATCTGATGATGGGTTTCCGAGATTAGACCAAGGAACTCTTCAAAAAGTACCAGGAAATCAGCCGCGATTGCTGCAATGGCATATTATTGCAATGTTTCTGCCATTACACATCATAACATCACGCCTGAGTCCTTTGAACGGGTCCGCAGAAGTGTTCAGAACATTCAGCTATATTTCCGGTGTATATGCATTGATTTTAAAAATTCTTTTTGAATAATGCTTTAATAATTTTTTTTTAGCGTGGCCGGTTCGATCTGTAGTGCAGCGTCAGCAGCGCATGTACAGTCAGGTCACTATACATGCGATGTACAGTCAGCGTCAGAGAAAACAGACCCCCTTTCACTACGATGTCATTATCAAGGGGGGGTCCCTTTTCTCTGAAGCTTACTGTACAGTCGTGAGACTGTACAAACTCACTAAAAAGAGAAAAATAAATTCTTTTTAACAAAAAAGTTTAACCGACTTCAAGAAACGAAAAAGAGGCACTGAAAAGCAAAAAATAACTTAATTTACAGACTTACTGATTTATTAGAAGTCGGTGCCAGCCAACTTTGTTTGTTGTGTCTGAACTACTATGATGCAATCAATTGAAATATGGCCTCTCTTGGGCTAGGTACCGACTTCTAATAAATCAGTAAGTCTGTAAATTAAGTTATTTTTTGCTTTTCAGTGCCTCTTTTTCGTTTCTTGAAGTCGGTTAAACTTTTTTGTTAAAAAGAATTTATTTATCATTTGAACAAATGCAACGTCTAGGTTGAACAAAAGGAAGTATTTTTATGACATCATTAGCTTCTAACATATACGTATGTAATATTATAACATTCCCTATCTTCAATTTCCGCTATCGTAAAGACACAAAAAAAAAAAAATTCGTTTATTACCAAATAGTATACAATGTTGAGTATTATACTGTGACCCCACACTAGGCAAAGCCTGTCCTGTGGGTGCCAAATACGTTTACCTACAATTTATGTGAAACATTGTTTGCTCGGGCGACATCAGAGTTTTTCAGCTTAATACAAAATCAGAACTATACGCCTCTATTCATTACATACGACGACATTTATGTGCAAATACTGAAACCGCGAAGCATCCTGGTCCGTAGGAATAGAACCAAATTAAATTTAAACTTAAATTCCCTGATTTATAAAATCCGAAATTTTCTAACAAAATAATTATTAAAATAAATGTAGAAAATGCAACCACTTGTATAAGTCATTAAATAGTTTCATCCATTGCTTTAAAGTCATTGACTGTGTCATAAGTCATTAATAAATACGCACACACCTTCACACACACACACAACAACTTCACACACACACACAACAATAGGCATAGTAGGTAACTTACTTGAACAGCTAAGCGGCAACATGCGATTCTACAGAGTGCTCAAAGTTGTTCAAATTCTATAAAATTAAAACTCTAGTTTCTGCCCTTAATACTGGACCAATTTTGTTCAAACTTTTCCTGCTTGAAGCTTAGGGGGTACCAAGTATATGGTTTCAATTATTGCCTATATGTCGTATCCATATTGTATAATAAATTCGTTTACCAACAATTTGCTTTATAAATTACAAGGATCTAATGATTGAATTACTTAATAAATAGGACAATGTATTCATTCTTCCACTTGACAATCACCAATGACCACAACATTTATGAGACATGAGCAATGAAACTTTCGGTAGCATCGTACGATAGGGAATTGAGCCATTTTGTTACTTTCAACCTTGCCTCTTTCACAGAACATAGCTTTATATTGCAAGCGCTACTTGTCTGATTATAAATGTGGATGTCTTTAAATGGACTAAAGCGCCTAGCAAAGCTTGTGTTGACTTGGGGTAGTGGTAATTTGTACACTCGTCTCTTAACTAAATCTTTGTAGTCTTCTGAATTAATTGTTTTTTTATGAATGTTCAGTACTGTTTTTAAAGTTCAAAGCAATAATACCATACTTAGTACCTACTCGAGTGTAAGAACAAGTTTTGAATAGTATCGGAATCATCAAAATCAGTCATATAGTTACCAATAAACAATAAATAAACAAATAGAAAAATAGCAGACATTTATAATTTAAACGCGATTATTGTTTTGGTACACGGTGGTCGTGGCTGAAATTCTGACTGCGAGTAATATTCCTACACAGCTGCAAAGCTTCGAATTCATTCAGATAGACCACAGAGAACCCTAACCCTACTACTCCCACTAGTGACGTGTTTCACTATAATTGCCTATAAAGGTCTAAAAACCCGCTGAACTGTTAAACAAAACCAATTAATTTTCATTTAGCTAGGGAATATGTTCGGTTGAATAGCTGATGGGCATAAGGGTGCAGGCATGTGCGGCGGCACATGCAAAATGATTGTTGTTTGATTTACTCGACGGTTGCTGGCGCCCTTCCGCATCGTTGACTCTCGCCTCTTTCTGTTTATATTGCTTTATATGAACGTACCTTATGTTAGTTACCTTATTCATAATAGTTCAGTGCAAATGTTTATTGTGCTTAGTTTTGTTTCCGTATTCTTGTTTGGTTCACGTTGAGTTAACATTACAGCTGCAGGTCTGGCACCAGTGAAACAGCAACTTAGTTAACTGTTATATACCTACACCACTACATCAACCATAGGATAACTGACGGACGAGGTTCTAGCGTTAGAACCTCATCCCTCAATCCACTATTACAGCCATAGAAATAAAAGAGATTGCAGTCCATTACTGCACATAGGCCTCTCTCAATGTACGCCGTAGCACCCGTTCCTCTACCTCGCGCATCCAGTCTACCCCAGCTACCTTTTTCATGTCATCCGTACTTGGAGTCCTAACTGGAGGGTATCCCACCTACATCTGTACAATTAGTTTTATTTTGTTACGATGTAAAATAATGTTGGGTGTAAGATTCACATTAAAATTAACTTACAAGTACCTCACGCTTCACGTTGTTGGGTATCTAATAAAACATATGTATGTAAGTTGATTCAATGCATACCCACTTTCTTGCGCCATAAGTGTAATGGCACCCTAGAGTTTCCACATAAAATGAAAAAGGTAAGTATTTTGGCTATGCGGCTCTATACAATTGAGTATTTAGTTGAGATGTTTTAATATGGGTAGGAATTCCACAGAGCCCTCATAATATTGTGTAAGAACTCATTTCTGCGTAAGTATTACCAAAATATTTTTTAGTTAGCTAGGTCCTATGTCCACTATTTTTTATCAAAGAGTCATCATAGATTGTATTAGACAGTCTCATTTGTATCATGAGCGGTAGATAAAATATTTGAATTGATTTGAATGTAATTTTTTTTGTGCCACATAAAAATATTCTCACTGCCTTATTATTTGTAACGCTCAAGTGATTTTAGAGATGGTAAGGAAATTAAATTATTTCCTTGTGTATTATCAATGTAAAATGTTTGGGAATTTGAGGAAAATGTATTGAGACCGAGAGACGTTCCTGATTACTTTCACCTTCGAAGAAAATATTGCCTATTGAAAAAATGGCAATCAAAAAGAAATCCTTGTATTAAGAGACTGTGCTACTTACGTTTTAAAATCATAGCTACACTGAAAACGAAGGTAACTATGTGACATCATAAGATTTATTTCTTTAATTATCATCGCAGAAATTACAATCATCATCATCATCATTTCAGCCATAGGAAGTCCACTGCTGGATATAGGCCTCCCCTATAGATCGCCAATAAGACCGGTTGGAAGCGACTCGCATCCAGCGCGTTCCCGCGGCCTTAATGAGGTCGTCTGTCCACCTTGTGGGTGGACGTCCTACGCTGCGCTTGCCGAAATTACAATAACTAGAATTAATAGCTATAGATATTTTTTATATTAGTGCTACTTTTTTAAATATATCTTAAATAAAGACAAGTACTTTTTAAAGATACACTTTGTGTGTACAAAAAGTAAAATACCTACGTATATCATCATCAAACGTAACCACGTTTTATGAACTACATGCGCCCGCATACATGCGAACGAATAAGACAGTGGACGACTTCAGTATTACTGTCTGTATATTTATTATTTTCTATAGGTCAGGATTGAGTCCCGATTCCATCCCCATTTGATCACTGAGTCCGATTTATTACGGAACGTGTAAGCACAAAGACTCAAAAGTTTTCTGTTATATGTACCTGAAAGTGATAGAAAAATATGGTGGCAAGTTGTAGGTAATTATATTTTGATTGCGTTGAAATCGCTAGTTTTAATCTGAGCAACGAAATCGATCGATCGGTTGTAACGAATATCCCGATGTTATTCAGTGCAGATGCTCAGCAGTGTAATGGGTCACGTTGCACTACGACAGCAATTAGTTCGGTTTGGTATTAGTCCAATGGCGAATCCAATCGTACATGACTCGACTCCATACTTAGAACTTATGTATTCTGTATCAATATTGTAAAGAACTTTACTATTCTGTCTTATTTTGCGATTATAGCAAATCAGTCGTTACTCCATTATATACTTTATGTGACTATAGAAGGATTAGAACATCTCGTGTTTAAAAGTAGGAACCGAATAAGTTAACATAATATGTATTACAAAGTTAAACACTAATAGAGGTCAGTCTTAGGATGATGGACCATATATTATGTACTTATGGCTAATTGTTGAAACAAAGGGGTATGCAGCTGCCAACAAACTGCTGCGCAGTTTGGCAGTGGTTAAAAATAACAAGCTGTAATCTTAAATGTAAATAAACAATTTCATTTCATTTTCTTTTCATAGCAAATTTCATACGACAAAGAGCACCTTAAAAGTCGATCCCGGTTGCTAACTCTGGCAGTCGTCACAAATAATTACAGCCCTAAAAATTCCAAGTGGCCTATCTACGGACCTTTGATATCACCAGTGATTTGCGGATATCAGATGGCAAGCGCTTCACGGCAAACGTCAAAATTCGGTGGCTTCAGTTACACTGAAGAGCAGACCCCATCCAAGTTGGGGAAAAGGCATGAAAGGTGACTTTACATCACTATCGAAACTAGAAATTTGAGAATTTAGTACGTGAATTTCATTTTTTGAATTCGCGTTTTCGCGTATTCACTTTTGGGCAACACCGAGTGGTGTCAAAATAATGGAGCCATACACTTTTATTTTTTGCTGTCAGTTGTGACAGATGACAACAGCGCACCAGAGTGCTTCACTGCTCGTACGTACACATATACATATTACGAACATATGCTCATAATACCTATATGTGTGAGTTGTCACTTATGCATCTTATAGTGAATTAACATTACAGGCACAAAATGGTTTCACAAAGTATTGAACTCACAATATTTTTTTTTAAACTTTCAACGTCATTCTACACAGTTCTATCTAGAAATGTAAATATTTCCACTGAACGGGAATCAGACCCGCGAAGTTTCACTTAGCAGTCAAATGCTCTACATAACACCACAGAGCGACCAATATTTCTCATCTCTTCTCTTAATTAATATTTGTCGACAAATATTACCTTTTTTTTTTTTTTTTTTTTTTTATCGTGCGAAAAATCCCCACGGATACCTCCCCCGCCGGGGTCGGAGGAGGAGGTTATGTCGGACTCGAACCGACTAAAACGCACGCCTTCTGTGGGCCGTCAGTTGCCGGAGGTGAGATTGGCATAGCCATATCCCTCGCACCCCGGCCGACCCAGGGCCATATCTCTCGATATGGCCCTCTTCCGGTGTGGGGACCACGGAGTCCCCAACTCGCCCCCGGGTATGGGGGGGCACGCAATGCGTGCCACCGCCGTGGCCTGCTTCTGCTAGGGTGACAGGCGACCCCACCCGTCACCCCCAGGCCCGCGCTCATGGGGGGCGGAGGTCATTCTGCGACCTCCGACGCCCGAGTTGCCGCCGCTCGTCGCGGGCCGCGCGGTCTGCGATTCTCCTTCGCTCCTCGCGGGCCGCAAGGGCTGCGATTCTCCTTCGCTCGCTCTCCGCCGCCCACTTCACGAGCATCACTTGCTCGCAGAAGGAGGCGCCGGCGGCCCACGCATCCGCGCAGCGAACCATCGCTGCGAGCAAGGTGGCGAGTGTGAGAGCTCTCACTCCCAGGGTCGCCACCAGCTCCCGTCTCGGCGTCTCCCACGCCGGACACTCAGTGAGCGTGTGCAGCGCCGAGTCCTCGCTCGCGTCGCAGTGATGGCACTCGGACGTTGGCTCTTTCTTCGCGGTCCGATGCAGATACCGTCCGAAGCATCCATGATCGGTGATGATCTGCGTCAGCCAGAACGAGAGGCCGCCGTGTGGCCTCTCTAGCCACTCCCCCATGATGGGTCTTACCGCCGCTACTACGGCGCGCCCTGCGCGTGGTTGCCCAAGTTGTAGCTCCCACTCCGCCACCATGTTCCTGTGGAGCCGGGATCTCACGGCCCGAATTTCTTCAGGCTCAGGATCGTGTCCCCGCTCCCGCGCCGCCTTTCGGAAGCGGTATAGCGCCGAAAGGGATCTCGCTTCCAGGATCCACGGTAGCGATCCGGCGAGGAGACTCGCTGCTTCAAAGGATATCGTGCGGTACCCCCTGATGGCCCTGATGGCCACGATCCGCTGCGGTCTACGCAGCAGGTCCACGTGCCTGGCTCGCAGATTGTCTGCCCATACGGGGCTCCCATATAGAGCCATGGACCGCACGACACCCGCGTAGAGTCTCCTGCAGGAGTCCTCCGGGCCCCTCAAATTGGGCAGCAGACGCTTCAGAGCGTTAGCTGTTAGCACCAATTTGGGGACCAGACTTCGGGACAAATATTACCTACTCAAGAGAAAAGAAATGTTTACACAGAACCGCAACAAACCCAAAATAGATGCGCAAATGTTCTAAATGAACAAAATGTTTTGCATAAATTGAAAATGAATACTAAGAACCCTTCCTTAGTTCCAAATTCATGCTAATCAAGATAAAGTAGGTATACTGTATAAGCATCAACTTACTGTATTTCGATATCACGCTATTTACTACGTCATCGCGAAAGCAGTAAATTTAAAGTTTAATATGCTGCAGCACTTCGCTTTATAGCGAGTCTGAGAAATATATCTGCAGAGTATATTACTCAAAGGCGTCTGCCAGGATCGTAGTAATTGGAAAGCTGTTGTCCGGGGCACCACCTGCTTGGTACTTGGATTGTGTTCCAGCAACCCTTAGGAACTTATTCCATGGATAAGATGTACCTAGAGTAATGTATGTCGTTAGTTATTACAAACTACTCAATTTCAGTCAGATCCATTCAACAGATTGAGCATGTTTAAGCATAAGTTTAGGCATGAGCATGTTTAAAAGCGTGTCTATAATGGTGACCCTCTTTTCCGAGACTTTACCTTCAGCTTACCATCAGGCGAGGTGAAATCAAATTGACTTTTTTCGCAAACTTTCACAATCTTCTTCTTCTTCTGTCGAGTCAATGGCATATCCTGTTTTATTTTGTTAGGGTGGCTGCACACAGGTGTGCAGCCACCCAGAGACATTTTCACATTCATAATATTACTAAGATAGCAAATAGTACTCGTAATGGTATGTGATGTGAGAAGTGATAACAAGCATAAGTTGATGCTAACTCATTGTCGTGTACTAACGAGGACTATACAACAAGTGTATAATATATTATTTTGTAATGCACAGAGCAGACGTCTCGTTTACGTCATAACTGTATATTGAAACCGTAATAATATTTTCTATGTAAGAATATTGTAACATTGACGTGTGTACCCAATTGTGTACCCACATACGAAACTTAAATGATGTGTGTACAATATTATACCTACAGTATGTAGGTATTTATGCATTAATACATTGCCTTGTGGATAACGAGGCTTTAAAGTTAACGTATAGGAAAATAATTTCTGTATTTAATAAAAGAAACATACAACAGTATACCGTCTATCCTTGATCCATATCTTGAATCATAAACGTTGTATTTATTAAACACGCAAACTAAAACAACGTGAAACTATTTCATTGGTAAAGAAAGTAATTCACGCTTAAATACCCCGACGTTTCGATAAGAACGCAAACACATTAACAGGCTATTCCGCGGAGAATCTGTGCGAATTATCGTAGATATACGCACGAATGTACGTGTACATAAATTACGTAACACAAATACATCGAATGAGAAGGAATTTCGTTCATCTGTTAAGATATTATCATTCTACTGTGATATTATCGCGTTTAATCGACCGTTTTCATAAGATTGCTAACAGACTTAAGGCCCCGAATCAGATCAGCATCGAAAAATCGGTATTTTCGAAACCGTTTTTCTTTTTAACTATAAAACCTACAGATCTGGAATTTACATGCCTGCATACTACAGGATATACGGAGTAACTTCACCTTTTCATAAATTAAATAAAAAAGGAGGAAATAGTTGAAAAGAGGCTCTGAACATCACTCTACTCTTTCTTATGAAACCAAATATTTTCTACAATATGTATCCAATTAATCTAAAATTTCACATGTATGTTAAATAAATGTATTAGCATGACGTGACCTTCTTAGTTTGTAATCATTCTCAATAAAATTATCTATTAAAATTAGTTTTACTGATTTTTACGGCTGAAAAACGAGCGAATGACCTTGAGCATTTGTATGGTCAAAGTCATTCGCGTATGTAATCACCTCAAGGTATGAATCCGAAGGTGACCGTATACGACAACTGCAGATGCACGCAGTAGATACATGTAATTCATTGCGGCTTTTTAATGGTTCCCTTTATCCGTATCGGAGTTTAACAATTAATGCGTGCGTCTGTAGTTGTCGTATGCAGTCGGCTTCGGAATCATACCTTTATAGATACCCACCTCGTCATATTCATGGTGATTTCCCAATTGGGTCCGAAGTTTGGACAAGGTCCGTTTATTGCTTTTGATGGTATATCCGATTTACCCGGGTTGACTGTTGACTGTCATCTGACTTTCCAACCTCAGAGAAAAGCCTGAGCAGAACCTTTAATATTGTGATATCGTGTGTTTTGTATAGCTACTGTGTGGAATAATCCTCATATTTAGGTCATGCCCGTTATAAATTTACCCGGGTTGACTGTCATCTGACTTTCCAACCTCAGAGAAAAGCCTGAGCAGAACCTTTAATATTGTGATATCGTGTGTTTTGTATAACTACTGTGTGGAATAATCCTCATATTTAGGTCATGCCCGTTATAAATTTACCCGGGTTGACTGTCATCTGACTTTCCAACCTCAGAGAAAAGCCTGAGCAGAACCTTTAATATTGTGATATCGTGTGTTTTGTATAGCTACTGTGTGGAATAATCCTCATATTTAGGTCATACCCGTTATAAATTATTCTCTCACACAAGTTACAGCCTTTCAGATGCTATCTTCATTTGTCCTGTTAGAATTTATGAAAATATTTTGTGTAGACAAAATATCATTTAAAAAAATCTAATAACTTTTTTGAGAACTGTTGAAAGTGATAAAGGATATAAGCAGATGGGGGGCTATTATCTCTGCTTACACCACTCTGGTGGACAAAAACACCTGAGTATATTAAGCGCCTAAGTATTGTTTACGCCTGTAGCACATCTCCGCCGCGAAACCGCGTATAGCGGAACCGCGGTTGTTTCGCCATGTTCTGTCAGTTGTACGAGGAGTGAAACTCTAGCGAAACGGCATGTTCTAATGCATAGATTTACCTATCTTCTATCTCTTTCGCCGCGCAGTTTCGCCTATGCCGTTCACACCTCCGCGCTTCGTCCGCTATTTTGTCAGTGTTGTCACGTGACAATTTTACGTAACACGTAAATTGCAGGGCCGCATTAGGGGTCTTTTAAATTCCAAATGAATCAAGATCAGTAAAAAAGTTTTACTTTGATTATTTTTTCGCCGTCTACAGTTTTTTGTACAGGATGATATTACCTACATCTAGGTACACTAATATTCTAAAGAGGAAAGTCCTTTTCTTGTTTTTTTTTTGTTTGTTGTTGACTGATTTCAATAATGGGAGTAACATAGGCTAGCAAATAAAGACCCGCGACGGCATGCGTTTTTAGTGGGTCAGAGTTCAGTTCAGTTCGACAATCACTCCTGACCATATCCGAGGGAACTTTAGCACGAAAAAAAAGTGGGAACGGAATCCGAATTCCACGCGGGCGGAGCCGCGGGCAACTGCTAGTATTATACATAGCTGCTGCCCACGGCTCCACACACGTCGAATTCTGATCACGCTCCTACTTTTTTTCGGTAGTCCCTTCAAATACCACTCCGGTCGGCCATCGCACCTACTCAAAACCGCACGCCTCCTATTACGCACTCCCCGACTGATTCTAGGCCATAATTTAAGAGCCCTCAGGTGTGAAAAGCACGGTGTCCCCATTGTACTCCGAAAAGGAAGGATATGAATGTCACACCACTTCGCCAGCGGGTTGAAGCGGTGACAGGTGGCTGAATCTGAACCCTCGGTCTGCACTCGGCGACCAGTCCAGCAATAACGTCAAATGTGTCCTTTGCACGACTTATATGTCCAATTATGAAAAATGACAATCACTCTTTAATTGTCCAACCATAGAAATTGTCCAATCATAATATAAATAATTAATAATTATTAATCATCGATTATATTTGTATACATATTTATAACTTACTGTTACGTTTAGTAAAAAGTATTTAATTTGACTTGACAGCCAAATACCCTATACGGCTTTTGACAGGCGACGACGATTCGAAATCTACACACGGTTGCGAAGGATCGCGCATGCGAAATCACGTTGTCATTTTAAACGGAGCAATCAGAGGTCAGAAAATTCGCGCAAGCGTTCTACACAGACCAATCAGATTCGCATACACAGTTCGATTTGGTAACGAAGTTGTCAAATTTTGGTGTCAATTCATGGTAAAGCTACTGAGCGTAACTACGTTTTTTTAAATGATGGACGTGGAATATACCCGGAAATAGACCCGTTATTTATTTAATAAGCCATCCACATTATAAAAATAACGTGAAAAAATTGTAAGCATGGCTAGAAATTCAGAGAGAATTAAATGTGGAAGGTACACTTTTTATTATTATAATAGACTTTTAATTGTATTAATATTATATTAATCTAAATGTAATGTTAACGTATAATGGTACCAAATATAAAACTAATTTATATATATTATATTTGTGCAAATTAGTGTCCCCATTGTCCATACAAAAAGTGAACATCTCCTTTCCCTATCACTCACCATAAAGTAACTAATAATTTAACTAGACAGCCAATTACCCAATTTCGGCCCTGTTGATTTTGAAAGTTCTTGACGCACGGTATCAAGTTCGCGCATGCGAAAAAGACGTTATCATGTTGAACGGAGCAATCAGAAGTCAGGTAGTTGGCGCATGCGTTCTACACGGACCAGTTAGATTCGGGTACGCGCTCCATATTAGATAACAAGTGTCAAGTTCCGCTCATGTTCCGCTGCTCCAGCTACACTTGAACACAGCGAAACTCAACTAGCAGTTCCGCTGTCCGCCGCGAAACGGCGGAGATGTGCTACGGGCGTTAAGTTTACTCTAGCTACGAGTACCTACCTATTAATGAGAAAGAATGAGAAAGTTGGAATGAATATTGACGCGAGAGACTTACGACAAAAACTTATAACATTGGCAGCTCTTTTATTCAGATCATGTAAAGTGAGTGTTGGGTTATTAAGATAACATCAAAGAGTCTGTTTATATCATAGAATATAGGCGACGCGACGGAAACGCTGCCACCCGCTACCTGCTTAGTGCAACAGGTAGCTAGTCTTACTTTACCACAAGATATTCATCGTTTTATTTTGTTTTCGTTTACGTATAATACAAGGTATTGGCAACTCGTGAAACTAAATTATTCCATAGATGTTATAATATATTAAACACTGGTTCAAAGATGAAAGTCGCGAATGCAAACAGCAACAACGTTAGATGATAATGAGGTCAAACACTGATGAAACATAATCAGTAATGAAAAATAAATCTTAAAGGGTAAACTAGTTTGACTACCAATATGATTTACTAACCAATGGGAAAACTCTATTCCAAATTCAATCTCAATATCATAAGAACTATAGCAGGGGCAACACTACCACAAACGAAATAGGTAGGGAACGTGAAATTGAACACAACCATCTGTTCAGTTCAAGTGCAATCGTGGAGATGAAGTGATCATTATTTATATTTTTTTCAAGCCTCAACATTGTGTAACTGAAGTATGTTTATTTATATGAATGTAAACAGTGAGACAAGAGTATAAGTCGTTGTTTGTACATTCCGCAAAATGACCAGATTGAGCCTTAAATCTTGCATTCGAACCCCAAGATGCCACGCAGTTCTTAACTTGGATACTAAAATGTATAAAAGTCCTATTATAGTAAGGGTATCGGAGGTAATTGTGAACAAGTAATTGTCCAAACTTTCCTAGAAGTATCGACAATAATGACTTGGGCATTCAAAAGGTAGGTACACCATCAGTATATAAGGTTCACTGCACGTGATTCTTACACTGGTCAGCATTTTATTGATCAAAAGCTGAAAAATTTTTAAGATGACCTGCATCATGAAAATGATCTTTGATGCAAGTTGATGGAAGTTATAAGAAGAGAGGTGATAAATCGTTTTATTGTTTCAGTGTCATATTAGGAAAACAAAATGAAACCGGATAAAAGTAATGGTTCCAATAGGTTCCAATATTCAAACGATTTCAGTTTTAATAATATTTTGTGTGGATATGTGGCCTTTTGACCTTTCTAAAGTTGGTAGCTGTCGGTTTATATAAAGTATTGTATCTTACTTGAAAGTATTACGAGGACGCCAGCGTACCTCATGTCTCTGGGGATATAGTAGGTATTTATTACAAGTGGAAAAATTGTTTCCACAGAACTGTAAACAACAACTATTCAAACTTGCAAGACGAATCACAAAAGAGATATATCATTCTGTCTGTTGTAGCTAGGGTGAGCTCAAATGAATTTCTTTATTGGGCTACCCATATTTCTGATAACGTAAATATAACCAGGCGACGAAGCTCGGGAACTATGCAATGGCAGAAGCACGTGGCAGTCTGTTGTACCCCAGTGGGAAATATAGGTAGTCAAATCTAAAATTAAAATGTCTTAAGTCTTTGATTAAATTGTCCCAATTACGCTTACTCGTATAAATTGGGTAATTTACTACTTTTTGACTCTACACATTCCTATGGTTAAAAAAAAAGTTAAAAATATATTTATATAAATATATAAAAATCAATTGCTGTTCGTTAGTCTCGCTATAACTCGAAAACGGCTGAACGGATTTATCTTATCTTGGTCTTGAAATGTTCGTGGATGTCCAGGGAAGGTTTAAACGGTGAGAAAATAGGTGCAGCGGGAACGGAAAAAATATGGCGTCACGAAGTTCGCCGGGACAGCTAGTAATTGATAAATTACTAATCAGACTTAATGAATATAGTCAAATGCAAAAACACTCATGTATTCGATTGTACCTACATCAGCATAGAATACTCTATGTAAACTATTTGGGCTTAAAATCAACGTCAACTGAACAGTTCCACGTAAGACTACCTAACCCTGCCCACTGGCAACAAACTAGAGCACCATATATAGAGTTTCTAGTTTAGACTTCCTACCACTGCAGTGTACCATTGTATATTAATATCCAATCCATCACAAAGCTTTGGAATGTTGGGCCGCAATCACTTAATTGTGAATCTGAAACACACATGCATTGTGTTTCAGAGGTAACACTTCAAATCTGTCTGTCCCGGTTGTCATATGAACATCTGTGACATTTGTTGTGGAATAGGAGCCTTGGAAATTACGACATCTTGGTCTAACTATAGGACTTTGATATGAATTTATAGTATATGTAAAATATTTTGTTTGGATTATGTACTACCTGCTAATCTGTTAGAAGTCTGTTATCTGCCTCACCCCATCACGCACATCGTCCACGATTATAAAGATAGATTTCGTGCTCGTTGTATAGTATCCAAGGTGTGCCAGGGGGCAGCAAATAAATAACACTTGCATTTAACATTCAATGCAATTAATACTCCCGCATTCAATAATATATCAGTTTCCAAAGTGCTACGGGGTTTCAAAAACATTAAAGGTAAGAAAGAACATTTTATCAGGTTCTAAATCGTCTTCAATGAATGGAAAGGAACAGGCACGATACCTTTCAACTGTTAAAGTTTTACCAACAGTTGAATTGAGATTTAATTTATCTTGCAGGGCTCCTAAAATTAGCTAGAAATTAAAGAACTGTGGCTATCGTGAATGCAACTGAAAACGTTCTGAATAAAAAATATCTCCGTTTCATTTTAATTAAGAATCGGCATCGTGTTGCCTGCAATGAACAGAGACGGAGCTATGAACGCGTTACTTTTGCATTTACAATATATTATATTTTTGTACGTAGTACGAAAAGACAACTCAAGATTTCCCTCGGGATGACCTCACCTTCGATGCTCGGCGCAAATATTTGATCGCCCTCGTTGATCCTGGCCACATCGCTTGAAATGTTTGCATAGGAACGATACATAACTGAAAATGGCCTGTAATGTTCACAAATTATATTCGACTTATTCGTTTATGCCTTTAAAGAGGGTAACAAAGGACATCATTCAGATTGGGCTAATTTTTATTTTGCCGGCCAAAGAAAAAAAATACAATATTCGGTTAGAGCTTGTTCTTACTAACATTTTTTATTAGTGCGTCAAAGTTGAGGGACCACTTCCAATGGTTTTATTAGAGTTTAAAAATCTTAAAAATATACACTTTTTATGATACGAACTATTAAAAATAAATGAAAAATATTGTTCTACGTTGGAAGAATAGTTAATAAAAGCAATAAAAAATAAACACCATACTGCATATTGTTGTTTTTCGTCCTAAATGGAGGTCCAAAATTAAAAGTGTCGATTAAAGAAAATAAGTGAGATATTCCGCTAGAATTTGTCCTCATTAGCATTTTTTATTATAGCGTCAAAGCTGAGAGACCACTTCCCTCGGTTTTATTTGAGTTCTAAAATCTTGAAAACATACACTTTTTATGATACGAACTATTGAAAATGAATTAAAAAAATAGTTCTATATTGAAAGAATAGTTCATTTAAGTAATAAAAAATAAACCGCATATTGCATTAACGTTGTTTTTCATTCATTTATTTAGGTCAAAAATTTAAAGTGCCGGTTAAAGAAAACAAATGTGATATTCCACTAGAACTTGTACTCATTAGCATTTTTTATTATGACGTCAAAGCTGAGGGACCACTTTCCTCGGTTTTATTTGAGTTCAAATCTTGGATATAATACATTTTTTTAAACGTATTATTGAAAATGAATGAGAAATATTGATTTATATTGGTTAAAGGTGCATTTCCAATTATTGAACTTAGTAAATGTGTTGATCATATTCCACAGTTACAAGGCACTAATGGCAATGCCATAAGGTAGATTCGTGGACGATAGCAATCACGTCATGTCCAGGTTCGTCAACATTATACATACATTATCATAGATAAAACAAACAGGGTTGAGTGCAATGAAACAGTGTTATTGCTCGTGTATTTTATTTTTAATTGCTTATTTTTATTGCTTTATTGCTTTTATCAACTATTCTTCCAATATAATACAACATAATTTATTATTCCTTTTCAATTATTTATTTTATTTAAAATATACGTTTCCGAGATTTTTCAACTCAAATAAAACCGAGAGCAGTATTCCCTCAGCTATGATGCTATAGTAAAAATGTCAATGAAGACAAGCTCTAACGGAATATCATATTATTTTTCTTTGGCTTCACTTTCAATTTTTGGACCTAACTAACGAAAAACAGCGATATGCAGTATGGGGTTTATTTTTTATTGCGTTAAACAACTATTCTTCCAATATAGAACAATATTTTTCATTCATTTTCAATATATAATATCATAAAAATTATATGTTTCTAAGATTTTTGAACACCAATAAAACTGAGGGCAGTGGTCTCTCAGCTTTGACGTAGTAATAAAAAGTGCTAATAAGGACAAGCTCTAGCGGAATATCATATTTGGTTTCTCTGACCGGCACTTTCAACTTTGGATCTCAATAAATGGACGAAAAACAACAATATAAAGTACAGGGTTTATTTTTTATTGCTTTTATTAACTATTCTTCCAATGTATAGCAATATTTTTCATTTATTTTCAATAGTTCGTATCATAAAAAGTGTATATTTTAAGATTTTTAAACTCTAATAAAACCGTTGGAAGTGGTCTCTCAACTTTGACGCCATAATAAAAAATGTTAGTAAGAACGAGTTCTAACGGAATATCGTATTTTTTTCCTTTGGCCGGCACTTTCAAAACTAGCCCAGATTTGTATGGAGAGTGAATGTTGTCCTTTGAATAATAAAATCTAGGTCAAAGTAATTAGAGGTACCCGGAAAACAAGGAGAGATTTGACGAATAGAAAGGATTAATAAACCCAAACTTAGTATCTATTAAAAATCAATATTGACCTCTATGAAACGTCACTTCGTATTACACGCCCTATTCAAAGAAACAGAGGCTAGGTATTCCTGTTATGGACACTATTTAATAGGTTTATTTTAAATAGGTAGGTACTTATGCCTCAAATGAACAGCAGATAATAATAGGTAAGTACATTAATTTCTACGAGGGACAACGATTTATAATTTTTCTTTTATTACGTTTGTAAAGCTGTTGATTTAAATAAGTTTTATTACAAGAAAAAAACAATTGAACTTATCTGAATAAATAGGATAACGAAATATCCTAGAACTCTGTGAATTTCAAGCATCGAACTATTTGTATTCGTAACATAACAATGACCTACTTTATTTTCGCAATTCAACTTCGATATTTGTATTTACGTTCCAAATAGAATATACGGATAAAATTATTACTGGTACGCAATAGAATACCGATAAAATTACTATTATACGTAAATGTTTGATGTGTAAATAATACGTGTATATCAAATATAGGTGAATTGGACACATGTTCTGAAATCTTTGTAACGTAACTGAGAGGGCCGATGGAGACGATATATTTAGTGGAATTAGAAGGTTTATTTGACGTATTATTGGTTCAATAAATAAGCATTCACCAAATACACGTTTGTAGACTGTGTAAATAAGACTATATTGTTGGCAGTTATTGGTATATTTACAAAGGATAAGGTTACGGTATTTTAGTTTATAGTAGTTTGTGAGTGAGTGTGTGTGTGTGTGTGTGTGTGTGTGTGTATGTGTGTGCATGTGTGTGTGTGTGTGTGTGTGTGTGTATGTGTGTGCGCGTGTGCATGTGTGTGTGTGTGTGTGTGTGTGTGTGTGTGTGTGTGTGTGTATGTGTGTGCGCGTGTGCGTGTGTGTGTGTGTGTGTGTGTGTGTGTATGCTATGCATGACATCTATACTTATATTATGAAGAGGAAAGTTTTGTAATTTTGTATGTAACGAATAAATTTAAAAACTGCTAGACCTATTTCAAAAATTATTTCGCCATTAGAAAGCTACATTATCAGGTACCCAAACATAGGTTATATATCATCACGCTACTATCAGTGATGAACGGGATCAGAATTCAACGTGGGCGGAGCCGCAAGCCGGAAATACTATATCAAATATTTAAACAACAATTAATAATTCTACTAGTTTTAGTGAATTATTTAAAAATATGGTTAATTAGGTAGTCAACGTTAATTAATTTGGCATATAAAATTGTTAAAGAGTACTAGGTACTTGGGATGGACTTTACGCTGGATGCGAGCCGCTTCCAACCGGTCTTATTGGAGATCTATAGGAGAGGCCTATGTCCAGCAGTGGACTTCCTATGGCTGGAATGATGATGATGACTACTTGGGGCCCATTGTATTCCCCTTCATAATTGCTTCCTACTTTAAGTTCTGACATTGTGTGTTTCCTAAAAACTGGGTTATTAGATTGTAAGTAGGTCCGAATAAAAAAAGTTTTGTTGATTCAACAACCAGTCCTACAACTGAATTTAATAAATGAAAATAGTCCATAAAAGTAGTTTTGTAAGTATTCATGATATCTACATATTATTGTGATTCGCAGACGTATCAGTTACAACGTTTCCTTTGAGAACATGACTTGTAACTAAGTTATTGTGTTACTTAGCATTGAGTAACGCATAGTTCTAGAATATACTAAAGCTTCACAGCTCATGTTACAGTTTAATAAAACTTTAAGTTTTGTTAAATTAAATTTATCATTCAGACTCAAGTGGTCTTTAGAAAAATGTCTTTTGTATAACTAATTTACTTGATATTTTCTAAAGTTGAAATAAAACCACTTTTTAACGGAATGTCACTCATTGAAATAAAACCACTTTTTAACGGACTAAAAGTAAATAATAACAAATAAATCGCGATAGAATCCGTTACAAACTGGTTTTGTTTCAATAATTTACTTGATTTTGAATATTTGAAACTAGCTGTTGCCTGCGGCACCGCCCTCGTGGATGTTGATTACCGCGACCAAACATGGCCTATGTCCTATCCCAAGGTCTAATCTTACTCTGTACCAAATTTCATCAAAATCGGTGCAGAGCCGTTTGATCGTGAAAGCGTATCAGACAGACAGAGTTACTTTCGCATTTATAATATTAGTATGGATATGGATAGATATGGGTTTAGGGTGTTTTGGGGGTCACTTGCAAGCTGACACATCTGTTGATTGGTGGATTAGGCTCTGATGCAGGCTTTTTTCCAGGATTGGGAGATCAGATGGCGTTCGCTCCCGCAAAGACCAAGATAAGCTAAATCAAGGAAAAGTTAGGGGAGGGATCACCGACTTACCGACTTTTAAAGTGAAAACTTTGGAGGTAACCGACACTAACGCAATCATATCGCATACTTTCATAACCATTTTTTAAATATCAACCAAATAAAAGTAATAACTGAACCTGAATTTTCAACTCAGTAGGTACAGCATACCCAGACTGACTCGCTTAAAAGAAAATTTGATAAGGCCATTGTTACATTTTTCTGTCTATTTATATTACTAGTAACTCAAACTAAGTATCACGTTTCCGTGAATAATTTAGTAACGGAAACCATTACGTTTCCGTTAATGAATTTATTAACGGAAAGCTAATCGCTTGCGTCCTAACATGACGTAACTAAATCATGCATACCCCTAAACCTGGATTAACAATATTAATTCAAATCTATGCGTACTTCGTCCCTGTAAACACCCTGATAGTATGTCAGTGATTACTTAAACCACACCCCTGACACCAGTTAAAATGTATAAAGCGACCGTAATATAATTACTTACACCATACATGTGTTGTAGAAATATGTAGGTATATACGTGACTAAGGCTGGATTGCACCACTGAAAATCCATTGAAATAAATTCACTTTTTAGGATTCTATCGCAATTTATTTTGTATTATTTACATTTTCCCCAAAGTTTCGGTTACCTAGCATGACTGTTGAAAGTCGTGGTGGCAAGGTGACTAAAGATGTTGTAGTTTTCACATAGTTTGAAGTGTAACTTATTTCAAAGTTTGAAGAATTGTTGGTGTTGCAATTTACGCAATGATCTCACTTTATCGTTAAGTCTTGTTGTAGGTATTTTGCTTTTTGAAAACTAACAGTATAGGTATGATTCCGTAGCCGACCGCATACGACAACTGCCGATGCGCAGCACATGCGCGTTGTTCATTGCGGCTTCCCAATGGTTCCCTTTATCCGTATCGGAGTTTAACAAGTAATAGGTACGCTTTATGTGCTGCATGCGTCGGCAGTTGTTGTATGCAGTCGGCTTCGGATTCATACCTTTACACTCAAAATCCGTTTATCTAAACTGAATGTCCACGTTTTACTCAATGGGCGTAAATACCCTTTCAGGATCAGGCTGAAAAAGTTTTCAGTTAGCGATGATCATCACATGTGGTCCGCTCTCGTGCTTTTTCTCTTGATTTGGCTTATTGACATTCATGACTGTAAGTCACGGGAAAAAAACTGTGTTACAAGGGGAACCGCAGACAGCTGCTAGTGATAAAATATTGTAATTTATACTTTTAAAAACATTATTTAATTCCTTGTAACGTTAATCCAATCGTAGTTAATTAGGTTTACACTGGTTGATTACAAAACGTTCAAATACCTATTATTACATTAAGTGAAGTGACCCTCCAGTTTAATATAGTTACTTACTCATTAACTTTGTGTTATCTGTAAGTTTTATGTTGTTAATGTAAATATATTATGTTCATCAATGCAAAACTATTTAATTAATTCAGAAACATAAATAAAGTACAAACTTATGTTTATAATTTTCCTGGAATTGTGTACATACCTACACGCTCGTTCAATAGAGAGAAAGGTTAGTGGCTTTTGAATGTGCTGTTGAAAGCAAATATAAGCTAGACTGTCATAAAACTGAATGAGCATATGCATAAAATGTTAATAGTTATTGTTTAGGACTAAGACATAAGATAGCAAAGAAATTGGCCATTTGACACGGTGTGACAACTTACCCATCTATGCGATGCGATGAAATTTTCGTCTATAATCACAATTTGCTGTTCTTTCGCTCAATGAGGGTTTTCAATCCTTGAGCATAATGGAACTTTTTTCGTGCGAAAATGCCCGTGGATAACATCCTCGGGCATTATCCCCCGATATCGGACTCGAACCGACTAAAATCGCACGTAATCTTAATCTTCAAATGATGCCGGGCTATAAGATTATCTAAAGTATATCCCTCACACCTCCGTTGACCCAGGGCCATCTCAGGTTTCGAGATGGCCCCCTCGTGCCAGCGTCCTCATCCTCATCACCTTG
This sequence comes from Eilema depressum, assembly GCA_914767945.1. Classification (NCBI taxonomy): domain Eukaryota; kingdom Metazoa; phylum Arthropoda; class Insecta; order Lepidoptera; family Erebidae; genus Eilema; species Eilema depressum. The sequence goes on from OU612013.1 coordinate 16,413,119, forward strand.
GAGTGACAGGCGTTACCGTCTGCGGTTGCCCAAGATGCACCGAGGTTCCAGGATTCCAACGTAATATACCTGTACATCTGTTATATTAAAATTATTAAAAAAAAATCAATTTGATTTATTTTATAGAGGTATGTACGTTGTACGTATGACAAATTAATCCCAGAGAATAATAAATGTTTTGCATTCTAGTTAGCACGTGCACGTTACGGTTAATTCATGCGCATCGATAAGCAGCTGACGTGTTCCACAATCGGTGTTTCTGTTCAGTTGCAGATTAAATTTAATACTGCATTTTGGTGCACTGGGGAATGACTAGTTGAAGTAGGCTATCTCATCGTGTTTTATCTCCGAGAGCGTAGACAGTGAAAATTTAAGTGATTCGGTTTATGTATGTAACCATATGCGATTGTAAAGAGACTGCAATTATAACATTTGCAAGGAATAATAGTACATTATGGTACAAGTGAGCAAAGTTGGTGATTACCGCCGAGGCGCCATTGAGACCCGAGCCGCCAGGCGAGGGTCTTAAGAGAGCCGAGGACGGTAATCATCATACTCACGCGTGCCATACGACGTTTTACAACACACTTGGGAATAAAATAATACTACAAATACTAAATAAACAATACTACAAATTAATTTGTTTTCCTATGTGCGCGCATTTAACAATGGTGGTTGGTCATATTTAAAAAAAAGAGGTTTGAATTTAACTTTTTTTACTGTTTTTTTTTCTGTACTTAGAGAAAAAAAGAGTTAAATTTGAGTGAAAATTTTGTTTATTAAACAACTTGTATACAGTTGAAATTATTTATTTAAATACGAAAATGCATCAAATGAACATACAATAGGCATATTAATTTATTCGTACTATTAAACACGTTCTTTTTTGTATCGAAACTTTTTTAAGAGCATAGAAACTTAACCTTTATGGGTTAAGTTTCTATGCTCTTAGAAACATAACCCATAAAATTTTAAAAAGAATCTATAACTCACTTGTGAATAATAGCAATGAAAAAGTCACAGTTTGATAATAAGTGTCATTACGTGCCTATTTGCGGTGAAATAATAGCACTTTTATGAGCAGGTGTGTTGTAAACGTTATTTTTTATTTATTTATTCATTTCATACATACAAGCTTTGGATGCAACCGGAATTAGAGTTTCGGTGATGATGATTTTTGACAATGAATGAATGAAAGAACTAACTACTTTTTAACGGATTCTATCGCGATATATTTGTTATTATTTACTTTCAACCAATGTTTCGGCAGCCATGGTCGCGGGGTGACTAGAGATGGTAGTTGTCACATTTCCGTTATCCGTTAAAATCCGTTTTATTTCAATGAGTGAGATTCGAGTAAACTTCAGACAGTATCGTGAATGAACTAATGTTAATTTAATCTCATGGCAAATTTTATTTCATGTAGACTCGATCAGAAGAGTTGCACTACATATTAGCAGTATCGGTGATCTTATCACCTTCAGTAACACCAGTAGGTAGAATACATTTTTTTTTATCGTGCATAAAAATCCCCACGGATACCTCCCCCGCCGAAGCCGGAGAAGGAGGTTATGTCGGACTCGAACCGACTAAAACGCACGCCATCTGTGGCCGTCGGTTGCCGGAGGTGAGGTTGTCGTAGCCATATCCCTCGCACCCCGGCCGACCAAGGGCCACATCCTTCGATCCGGCCCTCATCACCAGTAGAATACCAATTACTTAAGTATAGGTGAAACTAACCCCTTGCTATCTAGTGAGGCTTGTGAAGAGTAATATAAGTGCAGAATACGGGCTGTTGTCTCTGCTTATCCCCAGAGAGAATGGTGTAATATACCTATGGAAGAAAGTAGTTTAACCAGCTTCCCACGATACCTATGTTAGGGCTGACCCACATATGGCCGACTCAAAGTCTACATATCAAACAAAAAAGGTCTTGGCAGACAGACGGACAACGAAGTGATCTGTAAGGTCTCCGTGTTTTTCCTCTTGAGGTACAGAACCCTAAAAAATACTCCATGTACTATATCATACAACTAAAACTTGTTAGAAGACTTGTAGGCTTCTAAGTAATTGGACAAATTAGTCTCATTAGTTACAAAATAAAATGTCCAAATAATCGAACTACTTGGAATAAAAACATTGATGTAACTAGAATGTCACTAGGTGGAACAAACCGTATGTGTATATAAAAAACAATGTTTATTTGTTTGTTTGTATCTCATCGACTGTCGTACCATTCTGTCGATTGCGATCAAACTTTATCAACATATAGCGTGCACTTGCGAACATTATGGACGTAATTTGTAACCCGTAGGCAGCACTGCAATCCAGTCATAAGAATAATTCCTTCAGAAGCCGGGACTTGTTAGAGTACACAGAAGAACTAAACACTACAGCAAAAACATTTTATCAATGGATTAGGTTATGCAACGTGCCACAAGTTTAAATGCATCTTTTTTTAAAGATTAAATGTTAAAAACGACTCCCCGCACGTGCATAAAACTTGCCAAACTGTCACGGAGACTCAAACTTTTGTTTCTTTTCTCGCCTCAACTATCGAAAGAATTCTCAAGGATTTTTTTGGTAGCTAGTGGCTGCGCCCCTATAGTCATTAGCGTGAAAGGTTTGCTTGCACCGATGTATCTTTCCTGCTACCACTTGTTTACACAAGCTTTCCACTCTAAGAAAACACAGGTGAAGTATTTTGTCAATCATTACGGTGCGGAGTGCGCGGGTTGAACCGAGCGAACCACCGCGCTCTGCGGCAGTCGAGCGCCAGCCGCTACGCCGGTACCCGCTGGCTCCCACCCCGTAGTCTTCGTAGCGTCGTAGCGCTACGAGACGTAACTACAGCCGGGCGTAGCATGCGCGACCTTAACAATACAAAGTGAACAAAGTCGTACTTTGTGAGTTCAACCATTGTTCGTTGGAACAAAAAAAAAAGTGGCAAAAGTTTTAAGCTGAACGGTTGTTGACGACTTACTTGAAATATTAAAGTTTTTACTTGATGGGGATAGTTGAAAAAACCTGATACATTTTAAAGCAAAGCTCAAATTTTCTCCTGACTCCTAAGACGCATAGTATATTTTAAAAATATGTCTTCAAATTACTGGTTTTTTTTTCTTTGTAGAAGTTGCTGGATTATTGTCCTAATTTATTAGTGACTGCAAACCTCATCCGTCCACTAATAATATCTATTAAAACTAAGTTCTGTATCAATAATAATAGACTCTTATGCTTAGTAGTTACAGTGTCCTAAAATTCAATCATTAATTTTCTATGGTCGTTATTTTTATTCGATTCATAAATATTTCACTATACTTTCAAATATATTAATTATTAAAACTCTAAGAACCCCTGCAAACACACGTACGTGGGTTCGAAGGTGCGTGTGTTGTCTGTGTGCGCGCATATGCACGCACACACACACTCATACACACAAACATAGTTATGAATCTTTGAACGCAACCCTACTTCATTTTGTCATTTTGTTGGTTTTAACATTAATTAAGAAACGTACAGCGTAATTACTTTAATGTTCTAATATCAAAGTAATTTACCTCTGACACAGACACTTAACGCACTAATTAAGGTTTCATAAAATATCTGACATTATTCATAATTTATGTAAAAATAAAGACTACTATTAATCTTTTCGTGATAATATCAAAAAGAATAAAAATATATGCAGTTCAGAATATGATAAACAATCATGGATAATCAGGCTGTTAAGAATGTCAGCTCCGAAGTCAAAATGTGTCTCCATGACGATGATGATGAACGTCAAATAATAATAAAATAAAAATATTTACAACACACCTGCTCATAAAAGTGATATTATTTTACCGCAATTAAGCACGGAATGACACCTATTATAAAACTGTGACTTTTTCATTGCTATTATTCACAAAAGTGAGTTATAGATTCTTTTTTAAATTTTATAGGAAGTGTCTATAATTGTCTATGTTCTTAAAAAAGTTTTGATACAAAAAATAACGTGTTTAATAGTACGAATAAATTAATACGCCTATTGTATGGTCATTTGATGCATTTTCGTATTTAAATAAATAATTTCAACTTGTAATACTTGTGTAATAAACAAAATTTTCACTCAAATTTAACTTTTTTATTCTCTAAGTACAGAAAAAAAAAACAGAGTAAAAAAAAGTTAAGTTCAAACCTCTTTTTTTTTTTAAATATGGTCGACCGCCATTGTTAAATGCGCGCGCATAGGAAAACGAATTAATTTGTAGTATTGTTTATTTAGTATTTGTAGTATTATTTTATTCGCAAGTGTGTTGTAAAACGTCGTATGGCACGTGTGAGCATGATGATTACCAACGTTGCTCACTTGTACCATAATGTACTATTATTTGACTGAAGTTTACATTGTACATGAAGTTTTACTCTAAAATCAACCAGAAGGTTCACAAAACATACTGAGACTGCATTCTATACTAGACTAATACCTGTGTTATGGAATGCAGCAGTTTTGCTATTACTTTAAGGGTTAAGTCAACTGCCTTTACTGCCCTGTAAAATATATCCTGTATAAACAAGTCGGTACGATCACAAATCCATACATTAAGTCTTATTAAACCAATGCACATAAAAACTTTTTAATATATGGTACGCTACATAATATAATGTACACGATATTATCAAACCAATGTACATCTTTTTTTTTAATATATCGTACACTACATATATTATTAATGTACACAATATTGACATTTGTGCGTAACCACAGATAACAATGAACGTGGACACTTATCCCACCAAATCCTCTGTCTGACGCCGTAAGTAGGATCAATCCCAGGACTTTATTGTTAAGCTTCTTTGTTTTTATCTACCCATCTCCCTGCAGTCAAATACGGATGAGAATGTATTTATGCAAACAACTAGCCGGATAAGCCGTCGACAAAAAAGACGCATAAAACCCTAACGAGTGTTCTAAATCCAATTGTAATTTCAAAGAACGAAAATAAATATGAATCGCCATAATTATTAGCTTAACACATTCCAAGTTATCGATCACTTTAGTTCTAAAATGTGAAAAATAATAAAGGGGATTGGGTAATCTAGTATGGACAGTGGCGTCCTTAATTTTTTCAGCGGCCATCAATAATTTTGATACCACTTCATTGTACTGTGTTAAACACACGTACAAATGTCATTATTTTCATTGTAAGTAATATCGGAGCTGCGATATACAGGGTGGAACATTTCGACTTTACCTTGAAGGAAAGTACCCTCATACTAAAGATAGCGAATTTTACTTAAAGGAAACATTACCTTATTTTTAAAAAGAAACAAAACTGCATTCAAAGACTTTCGAAAATGTCACACCCGGTAGTCGAACCGACTAAACTCTTCCTAAATCTTCTATTTCATGGATTTCCTTTTATTTAATTTGCCAAGTTTGTTAGAGAGATTTGATCCTTATGATCGACCCTATCGATTGATGCAATAAAATACAGGGTGTTATTTTTTCGAATTGTAGTCAGTTCGATTATAGGGCGTGGCAAACGATTTTTCAGCATTCCTTAAATGCAGTTCTGTTTCTTTTTAAAAAAACATACTAAACTGTATTTAAAGTTTTCTGAAAATGCCACACCCGGTAGTCGAACCGACTAAAATCTTCCTAAACCTTCTATTTCATGGATTTCCTTTTATTTATTTTACCAAGTTTGTTAAAGAGATTTGATCCTTATGATCGACCCTATCGATTGATGCAATAAAATACAGGATGTTATTTTTTCGAATTGTAGTCGGTTCGATTATAGGGCGTGGCAAACGATTTTTTAGCATTCCTTAAATGCAGTTCTGTTTCTTTTTAAAAAAACATACTAAACTGTATTTAAAGTTTTCTGAAAATGCCACACCCGGTAGTCGAACCGACTAAAATCTTCCTAAACCTTCTATTTCATGGATTTCCTTTTATTTATTTTACCAAGTTTGTTAAAGAGATTTGATCCTTATGATTGACCCTATCGATTGATGCAATAAAAATACAGGGTGTTATTTTTTCGAATTTTAGTCAGTTCGATTACAGGGTGTGGCAAGCGATTTTTCGAAATTCCTTGCATTTAAAGAATGCCGAAAAATCGTTTGCCTCGCCCTATAATCGATACCACTACAATTCGAAAAAATAACATCCTGTATTTTTATTGCATCAATCGATAGGGTCAATCATAAGGATTAAATCTCTTTAACAAACTTGGTAAAATAAATAAAAGGAAATCCATGAAATAGAAGGTTTAGGAAGATTTTAGTCAGTTCGACTACCGGGTGTGGCATTTTCAGAAAACTTTAAATACAGTTTAGTATGTTTATAAAAAAGAAACAGAACTGCATTTAAGGAATGCTGAAAAATCGTTTGCCACGCCTTATAATAAAACCGACTACAATTCGAAAAAATAACATCCTGTATTTTATTGCATCAATCGATAGGGTCGATCATAAGGATCAAATCTCTCTAACAAACTTGGCAAATTAAATAAAAGGAAATCCATGAAATAGAAGGTTTAGGAAGATTTTAGTCGGTTCGACTACCGGGTGTGGCATTTTCAGAAAACTTTGAATGCAGTTTTGTTTTTTTTTTTTTAATAAGGGAATGTTTCCTTTCAGTGGAATTCCCTATCTCCAGTATTTAGAGTACTTCCATCTAAGTAAAGTTGAAAAATACCACCCTGTATAGCTAAGTCGCGATATAGTTTAGAGAAGTTTGTCCATAGTAACTTTTGATCACTTTATACTGTACTTTCATATTATACTAATTTAATTGATGGCCGCTCAATTCCAACACGACGCCAACATTACCCAACCCCCTTTGTCATCTGAAGATTCACATCAATTGAATAATGTTAATGGGATTTAACACGGTCATGGTACAGGCGCATTATACCATGACAGTTGGCACTGTATAGGTATATATGACACGCAGTCAACCAGCCTAGCCTCTTTAGTAAGCAGCGTCGTTCAACTAGTAGTATGAATGATTTTTAGGCATTTGATCAAACAGCTAGGCAATTGACTTGGATCGATGACTTTTCATTACTTGCCTAGTGTAGTCCTCTCCCGTATTAGTCTTCTAACCTAACATATCCAAGTCAGATTACCCTATCTCTCTGCTTAAGCATTAACCGGTCAGTTAATTAAATGTTGTAACAAACGCTATAACTGAATATCATTCAGGCCACTAGTGGAACGGCGCTGTTTAGTAAAGAGGCTAGGCTGTTGATTAAACGGTTCATTAAGCTAGTTGGCGGCTACATATACATACCTATGAATTGCCTACTGTTTCGAACAGGTTACACTTACACCGGTTCCCCATTAGCATTATTCTATATCATGGAGCACAAAAGTTTGCAAGTTAGTTTTCACATAAATTATTTCAATGTGAAGATCGGTCGTTAATTTGGTAGCGTTCAACAATTTCTTAGGGCGACTGTACCATGGATTTTGACCAATTTCTGAGAAAAAGACGCGATGACGTATGCAGTTAGGTAGTATCCCGACATGTAGCTGAGCAAAAACGGCATGGCAGGAACAATTCGACATCTGTCCACCCACCACCACGAGTCGGAGCCTTCTGCTAGTTCGGTGAGTTGACCATCAAATAAAAATAATAAATAACCAAAAAAAAATCAATAAAATAATCATCATGATCATAATGTTATCTCCTATTGCACCCAAGGTTTTACTACTCCTTCTCCTCCTTTTGCTTAAGCTTATACGGCTTGTAACTGCGATCTGACCTCACAACCCTGAGAGAAAGCCCGCACCAGAGTCTCGTGCGCCAATCAGCATACCTATATATTGACTTGCAGGTTAGCTTGGGCTCGGAAGAATTTAATGTAAAACACCCAAAACACACGTTTACAGTAGGTTAAGAATAGAATAGAATAGAATAGAATAGAATAGAATAGAATAGAATAGAAATAAACTTTATTGTACACCAAACAAAAAGAAAAGTATACATAAAATAAATGGCAAACATAACTAGGTAATGTACAAATGCAACAAAATAAACTTACTTTGCGACAATAAATGTATCTTATCTTATCTTATCTTATCTTAAATGGCGGCCTTATCGCTAAAAGCAATATCTTACAGGCAACCTTTGGATGGATATGAATAATAATATAGATATCTATAATAATATAGATATGTTAAGATCTGTTTCAGAAAGTTAAAATTTATTTTTATAAGTTGTAGCATATAAAAAAGATTGTTCATGGAGTTGGGAGGTCAGATGAGGTCGCTTCCAACTACACGAACAATCTTCTTTATACGCTCCAAAGTGTAATGTTAGTTTCTGTTCATAGGAGTTTCTCTTAATAAAAAAGATATAACACATCCGACTCTGTCCTTACACGTTTTCACTTTACGATGTACCTATAAAAATATGTGGCTGAAAAATTTACCTAAAACTTGCTGGGAAGCCAGCTATTAGACAACTAAACATTGAATATCGTTAATTTTCCTTACGTTTGTAACGAACGTAAAAGGGTTAAGGATATTTTACTTACAAATACCGATTGAACATGTGTAAAACTCCCACGAAGATTATAACATAGCCGATAACATTAAAACGTAGGTTCGTAATTACACGGTATTGTCACTTAATGACCTAGCGATTGATGTTCGCCTGAAAGTATAAGTCTATTAGTTATATAGGTATAAAGATTATGAAACACATTTACACGCCCCCAATAATCGTTAATTAATGATAACTGGTGATCCTTGTAGATGATGATAACTAAATATATTTTCCCCGGTTGTAGTCAACTTGCAAATTGTCGAACGAAGACAGATTTTGAGCGTCCTTGTCAGACGTCTACGTGAATATTACACATTGAAACATAGCAACTAATGGAAAAATAGCAGACGATATTACTCGTAGTGACGAAAGAAGGAAATCTCGAAATGAAATCCTATACCAACCCGTCTGGCCAGCGCGCGTGCAAATAGTAGGCCAAAGCCTCCCAACATTGGGAGCATGCTATATCCAGCAGTGTAATGTGGTATCCTGGGCTAATTGATTGATTAACACATAGAATTATAACAACTGCTAACGGATACGCATCATAGTGGTTGCTTTTCAACCACACTACAGATGATAGTTGCATATTTGTTATTATAGTTGTCATAGTTTGAAGTGTTACCTAATTACCTCAAAGCGCCGGATTTACATTGAATAGTTAGTGTTAATATTTACGCAGAATGAGCTCACAGTGTCTTTGTCTTGTAATATTTTGCCTTTTTTGCTTTAATTAAGTGAATGAGCGGAGCCATTCACTTAATGAAAGTCAAGAAAGAGAAAGAAATTCAGTCACACTAGAATACTTTAGATTTATTTTTGTACGACGTGAGCTCTTGAAAACGAATCGCATTATGAGAACTTAGTGCTAAGGTTTATTGGTAACGTTACTGATTACAGCAATAAACTAACTTCTACAATAAGTTAGAGAGCTATAAATTAAGCTCGAGGATCATTGTACGGTATTGTTGGAAAATGCATGAGCTTTCAATAGCTTCTTTTTCGTTCCCATTACTGATCAAGCGTTTGGTTTTCTTCTTTGAAAGAACACACTTGAAATGCCAAGGGACAGATACCTTTGCTTTATCCTTAAAAAATTATCCCTTTCAAATGGAATATTTACATAATAATATACCAGACATATAGATCTATGATATTTTATGGTATATATTTCGTAAAGAATGTAAACCATACATAATATAATTATTTTTCATCCCACCATCTCGGAAAGAGTACTTTTTTCTTCGATATCTGAGTGTAAAAGTCGCTTTTACCCTCTAGAGTGGTAAAGTAAATTTGAATTTAGAACATAGTGTGTACTAGGTTTGTGAACTCAAAACATCATTAAACCTATTTACTTCTACCTCTATGGTGCCGATTTATCATACAACTTTTTTTTAATTTATGAAAAACTCAACTCGGAACCTCCTTGGTGTACCTACTTTTTTTTTAAATTTGCTTTGCGCGCATAATTTTTTTTTTCACGTCCTATGGTTGAACATTGTTGTTGAATTTTATTTGTGGATATTTTATTATTAGTATTATTACACATAATTATTATACAGCCTCCGTGGCGTAGTGGTAGTGAACGTGGCCGCAACGCAGGAGGCGCGGGTCCGATCCCCGCTCAGTGCAAATATTTGTATGCATAAAAAGTTCAACAACAACGGTCTAGCTGCCATGCTTCGATATCGCCTAATGTCACCATTGGGTTGTGGAGGTCATATGGCAGTCGCTTTACGAAAAATATCGAGGTCCAGCCAAATCCGCAGTTAAGACTGGTAAAGCGGACCCCGAACTCCGAGGTGAAAGCTTCGGATGCGACTGGGAATTAACGCTAGGAAGAAGAAGCATTTCATTATTTCCTCGCTGAGGTGGGATGAAAAGTTACGTGTTGCACTCGAGTGCAAAGATTTTACACCTTGTGCTCTTTTGATTCCCTCGCTAACGCTCAAGATTCTAATTAATGAATCACTCGCTATGCTCGTGATTCAAATTTAGAATCTTTCGCTTGCTCGGTCATCAAAACTGAGCACGCGGTTAAAAAGCAACTTTGCACTCTTGTATAACAAATAACTATTATTGCTTTTATGTGTGTGAGAGAGTCACAAACGCAGGATGTCATGTGATATTTTAGTGTCTGATGTTTATTTTATTAATGCATGTAATAATATCAGGTATTATAAACAATAATACTTCAATCAATCAATCAATCAATTAGCCTTCTGCCTGCAGTCCACTGCTGGATATAGGCCTCTCCCAATGTGCGCCACGTAAACAATAATACTTATGTGTCAAACTTCATACACTTCAGGTCACGTAATTTTCGTAAAAACAGGCTTTAAAAGTTTTAATTCCTTTAATATAATATGAAGTCAAAGTCAAAGTTTCAACGGTAAGTTATTATTGAGCAATTTAAGGTAGGTATATTGTTAGTACTTGGGCCACAACGGAACCTTTCCTTCGTTTCCGAGCGTAATTGTGATCACTTCAAACTCAGCCGGTACCTAATTACGTCCAAGACGTATACAACACACCCCTTGGGAGTCATTCAGTAACCGCTTTAGTGGTTTATTTTACTTGTTTCATTGAAATATATTACTGACTAAGGTCATATATAATAATATAATGTATACAATGTGTTCTGGTCTATATAGCCATTCTGTATAATAGCCAGTCTGGTGGTATACATAGATGTATATGTGATCACTGGCTATACGAAACAAAAACATCTTGAAAAGCCATCGACGCGTATCTAACCCCGCGTTTACATACTGCCGCTCGCATTGCTCATCGCCTTGCCGGCAATATTCACGCGAATAATGCCCTAGCATTAGGGTTGCCATAAGTGTGGGGACCCAGACCGGGACATTTGAAGAAAAATTAGTAAAGGTAGAAAAATAGGAACTTTTATTACAACAACTTTTAACACTGCCATTAAACAAGCGGGCAGCGACCCGTGCAATTCACTAAGCAAGCACAACGATGCGACAACGATGCGAGTCGCAACGATGTGCGCGATAGACACTGTCATTGGTCGATTTCCAATGACGTGATACAATCTGACCAATGACAATCTACGTTGCGCCTCGCATCGTTGTCGCATCGTTGTGCTCGCTTAGTGAATTGCAGTGCTGGGCTTCCTATGTTTTCTGAAAGGCGAAAAATTATCAGAATTAACTTCTGATAATTGTACAAAATATTTTGACGAAATGAACATTAAGTTAAACATCATCTTCATGTAGACGCTTTCTCCCGATTGCATCCCTGGCCAAGATGACCCCGGAGCTCAGGGTCCGCCTTCCGGCTCTTCCTCCTCCACTTGACACGATCTTGGGCGTCCATGGTAGTGAGACCATTTGCACGCATATCACTCTCCACGACGTCAAGCCAGGACTTCTTGGGCCTATCCCTTCTACCTGGACCCGGCGGGGGCGCCATTGTCAGGCATTTGCTACCCACGTATCCTGGCGGTTGCCGCAAGACGTGGCCGCACCAGCGAAGGCGGCTCTCTTGCATTTTATCTGCGATGTCATGGACATGAAGGCTGCCGCGGCTGCAAGAGTTCCTCACGCAGCATTTTTATCTCCGTGACATGCAGCTCTTACGTGCTTACGCTCTTGCTCTCACCACCATGTAAGAGGAAAGGCTTAATGATCGTCTTATAGACCTGCTCCTTCAACCTGACTGGCATTTTGGGATCACCCGTGACGCCAGTCATTTCTCACCACCTGGCCCACGCGGAAGCAATGCGTGCCCTGATGTCGTAGTAAATTTCACTGGTCACATGAAGTACAGATCCCAGGTACTTAAACCGAATCATCGCCTATGCGGACCGGTGTGAAATCTGTCGAGTTCAACGCTAAACTTTCTGTCATCGCTACATTTAGCTTCATACCACCGTTCTCAAGCGCTTCCTTCCACACTTTCACGTGTTGCACCAATCTGCTCCTGTCCGCGTCCTTCAGCGCAATATCATCAGCATACATGATCAACCACGGAGGCTGCTTACGGAGGTTTTCTGATACTGTCCAACAAGACGTCTAATACCGAGCTGAACAAGTAAGGACTAAGGACGGATCCTTGGTGTACTCCGATGGTGATGGGGAAGGCTTTTGAGTCACCAAAAACACTCCGAACCACGGAACCAGAATCATGATACATATCTTGGATGGTGTCAATGTAGGTCTCTGGAACTCCCTTAACCCACAGTACCCACAGCACCCCAGATTCTGCATGTCTAAGAATAGGCAGTGCAGGGGCGTGTTCTTCGCCCTGTATTTCCCCACCACAATCCTTAGGGCGAACACCGGATCCATGATCCCGTGCCCGGGACGAAACCCATACTGACACTCCGAGAGTGTACTCTCCTGTCGGATCCGGGAGTCGATTATCTGCTCATAGAGCTTCATGGTGTGGGACATTATCTTTATACCGCGGTTACTACCACACTCCTGCACCGATCCCTTGCCTTTGAATACTGGCGTAATGAAGCTCAGTCTCCACTGGCTCAGGATCTCACGGTGAGAAGTACGCGGTTATACAGATTTGTTAGAATGCTCACACCACGAGCACCCAATGCACCCATTGCCTTCCAAGCCTCGATGGTGACTTCGTCGAGGCCGAGTCTGTACTTCTGCAGGCGTTATCGGTGGCACTAGTCCTTGTTTCGGAAAGAGGTCTGGTGGATGCACCTCTTGCTGCTTATTCAGCATGTCGTTGGAAGTATGAGCGCCATCTGTCCTTCATCGCGTTTTTCTCGTAAAATCATTGGCCCCGGGGTCTTTATTACTCATTAACATATTCATGTATGGAAAAATATCAGCGCTTTCGTCGTTCTATCTACGTATTAATAGCCTAGCTACTTAGTCGCGTTCATTGTAGGTATATTACTGTTTACCAACCAAGTCCAGCTCTCTAATATAATACTAAAAAGGTTTAACCGGGACAATTTGCTTATTGGCCGGGACGCCGGGACACCAGGCCTGAAACGGGGACATGTCCCGGCGTACGGGGACGTATGGCAACCCTACCTAGCATTCAAACACTCGCATCATCGCGATGTTCATCGCGTTGCCCAACACTCGCATCATCGCGATGTTCATCGCGTTGCCCCGCATACAGTATTCGCCTTGCGATGGAGATGGACGACTTTAGTTAAGTGGACACCTAACCGAATGCAGTATAGGCATTTTATTAGGCTAGGCTATCTACTTAGATACTTAGCTAGTAGGTAATCAGGCTAATTTGGTAGGTAGGTAGGTACCTACCTACCTACCTATTTTAATTTGGTAGGTAATTAGGCTAATTTGGTAGGTAGGTACCTACCTACCTACCTATTCTAGTTTGGTAGGTAGGTACCTACCTACCTACCTATTCTAATTTGGTAGGTAGGTATCTACCTACCTACCTATTCTAATTTGGTAGGTACCCTAGCTACCTGTTTGGTAGGTATACTTAGGCTAATTTGGTAGGTAGGTACCTACCTACCTACCTACCAAATTAAAATAGGTAGGTAGGTAAATTAGGCTAATTTGGTAAGTAGGTTACCTACCAAATTAGAATAGGTAGGTAGATAGGTACCTACCTACCAAATTAGCCTAATTACCTACCAAATTAAAATAGGTAGGTAGGTAGGTAGTACCTACCAAATTAGCCTGATCACCTACCAAATAGGTAGGTAGGTAGGTACCTACCTACCTACCTATTCTAGTTTGGTAGGTAGGTACCTACCTACCTACCTATTCTAGTTTGGTAGGTAGGTACCTACCTATTCTAATTTGGTAGGTACCCTAGCTACCTGTTTGGTCGGTATACTTAGGCTAATTTGGTAGATAGGTACCTACCTACCTACCTATTCTAATTTAGTAGGTAGAGGTACCTACCTACCTACCAAATAGGTAGGTAGGTAATTAGGCTAATTTGGTAAGTAGGTTACCTACCAAATTAGAATAGGTAGGTAGGTACCTACCTACCAAATTAGAATAGGTAGGTAGGTAGGTACCTACCTACCAAATTAGCCTAATTACCTACCAAATTAAAATAGGTAGGTAGGTAGGTAGTACCTACCAAATTAGCCTGATTACCTACCAAATAGGTAGGTAGGTAGGTACCTACCTACCTACCTATTCTAGTTTGGTAGGTAGGTACCTACCTACCTACCTATTCTAGTTTGGTAGGTAGGTACCTACCTACCTACCTATTCTAATTTGGTAGGTAGCCTACCTACCTATTTGGTAGGTATAATTAGGCTAATTTGGTAGGTAGGTAGGTACCTACCTACTTACCTATTTGGTAGGTACTACCTACCTATTTTAATTTGGTAGGTAGGTAGGTACCTACCTACCTATCTTTTATATACATATATGTATTACCTATATTATTTAATTAGATCCGTGGCAAGCATTTCAATAAATTCTATTGATTTTTCGTTGGACCATTCGATTGGTTGCGTCATTGTCATGATAATAAATTCGAAGTAATCCTGTGACTGTGACACGCGCGTACACAACGAGCGCTCGATGCGAAGTGTGCGCGACGCGAGTATGTGAATGCTTCATCGCGCTAGTATTGCCGCTCCTTCTCGCGCCGCCAAGCCGACACTCGCAGCAACATACGCAGCAGTACTCGCGGCATGACGAATATACCATTCACACCACGTCCCTGCCCACTTCTCTCGCCACTTCCCTCGCTCTGCCGCGAGTATGTAAACGAAGCATTACACACATATCTTGAACCCAAGTTGCGAGACAAAGGAGGCCCTAACGCACGCGGATTGTTTTGTAATAATCTATGCTTGGTGAATTTGAGTTCGCCCACTGCCGTAGAACCCCGTACTATCCGCAAAAGACACCCAAGAAAACGTATATTGCATGTAGGTATAGATAGAGCACATTTTAGGTCCAAGATCCTGAGTTATAACTTCGTGTAACTGATAAACATGATATAACAATAAGACAGAGACATAACAATAAGTCTATGCCGATAATTCATTAATTCATCTAGTCTCTGCATCCAGTACCTTTCTGCTATTCCCACCACATCCCCGAAATCAAGATACATTTTTTTAAACAGCTCGTTTACTACTTTACATCATCAATCATGCTCATTTATTAGTCTCGGGATCTAGAAGCCGCTTTTCGCCTTTTACTTCTCCATTTCACATGATCTTGGGTATTTAGTGAGATATATTATCGTGTGGCGGTCACCGCAGAACATGACCTTACCAGCAAAGGTGACACGGTCATAGGCATTAGGTAGGCACTAGGCAGCATACATATAATTTATTGAATAATTTGAATATACACAGTAATTACTGTTGATCGTGCACTACGGTATGCATAAACGTGAACCAATTGCAGTTATGTTAATTTTGTCAATATGCAATGTTTATTCATGATATTTGTTGTTCCATGATTGTTACCCACAACACGAAACGTTGATTATAAATGTATTTATTTATTTTATTTTAATGTTACGAACGAGTATTACTGCTAGAGACATTTTTTGTTTATTTATTAACGGAATATAGTAGCAAAGACATGTAAATACTACATGTTTCCATGTTCGTTCCTAAGTAATAAAGCCTGTAGGCATTTTCGCTCTGCAAAATGTAGATTAAATAAAAGTGGTCTTGACAAAAACTCTAATTTTAGACCTATAAATGTGTGTTCGTTGTCTTATGAGTAAAAAGTTATAAACGGAAAAAATTACAAAAATATTGAACTCCATTTTAACCTAGGTATTAGATTGGAAAAAATTAATATCCAAGAATGTCATGGGTCCCCGCGACCAGTCGCTATTTTAAGTGGTACTCGTACTATATCGGCAGCAAAGTTTTAAAAATCGCTTTATTACTTTGCGAGATCTTACATGCTATGTAAGATCCTAAGAAGCAATCCGATATACAAAAAAATATATTACATGTTATTGCATTGCCATCGTGCCGTAGTATTATAGTAGTAGGTATGGAATTTAAAACGAACCAGATTACTAGCCTCGCTCCAATAACCACAACACAACAGAGAAAGCAGTACTCCAGGCTATTTTAAATTTTATTTCAATTGTAAAAAAACTGCAGGCATGCACGTGCCTGATAGAAAAACTGAACTGAAATGCTCTGTTGTGTGTAGATTCTGTGCACGCGAAATCATATATGAAAGTCAAAAAAGAAATGGAACGTAAAGAATGGCGTAAAGCATTGGAAGTCAATTTTTTTTTGTCAGGTTTCGAGCTAAGGAATCGTGGGGCCAACCAGTTTAATGGTTACTATAATTAAACTGCCAACGGTTAATATATTTCATAAAATTATGTTTAGTGGCTTATGATGTACTTAAGTGATTACACTTACCATTTTTAATATTTTTCATAGTTTAATATTCATAGTTTCGTAAACTTATTACTGCTGACCTTATTTTGCTCGCAAGAATTCTAATTATAGTTGTCAAAGGTAGGTAGGTACTGTAACAGGTAAGCATAACTTTAATAATCAATAGAGTGAATTTTAAACGTTGTCCATTAGAACGAGTTCGTTTTATTATAAGCTTAATAAAGTCCAACAACGGGTCTAATTGCAATACTTCGATAATATTTGTGGGTTGTGCAGGTCAAATGGCAGTCACTTCACGAAATATATTGAAATTCTGCCATACACGCAGTTAGACTGGAAAATGCAGACCCCGTACTCCGAGGTGAAAGCTTCGCATGCGACCGGGATTACCACAAGATGATGAAGTAGGTATATTTATTATCGTACAAAATTATAAACGATGCCTACGCTTCTACAGGTAAAAATGTCAGAAAATAGAATATAACATTACACACTGCGGTAACATTAAATATGAAATATAAAACCTCATTTGTCAGATCAAAATGAAGACTGTGTACTCAAGTAACACATCTCTACTAAGCCTTCAACAGATACGAGTCGTAAAATGTTTACAATGTAGAAATAAAAACGTGTACATTTTATTGCTATCTCAAAAATGTGACATCAGAAGTAAATAAAATTGTCGCCGGGTTTTAGCGGCGTCTCGTAGGTCGGCGCATTTCCGACCCCGTGCGGTATAAACTTCTCTTTAACCTATGGGCTGTGCAAGTGACATAAAACTTTAAAGATTTCAATAGTATCTAGAAAGTACCTTATTAAGTAACATTTAAATCAATGACCTACAGTATCCGATAAAGCACTTCGTCGGTAAAAAGAGTGAGAGGGCACAACCTGCATCTAAAGCTGAAAGCTTTATATCTTTTTAGAGTTGATAATACTGAAGTTATAGTTTCGATAATTTGTAAACACAGGCGGTTTTAACGTTTCTATACCTTGTTAATATGTATTTTTCGATCACGGGTTCGATTCCCGCTCAGTGCCAATATTTGTATGCATGAATATGAATATTTGCATTGGTCTGGGTGTTTCTATGTATAATATGTATGTATTTACAAAAAAAAAGTATCTAAGTATTTATATCCGCATTCTAGATTCCATAACACAAGCTAATTAAGCTTACCATGGGTCTAGATAGCGTTGTGTAGAATGTTGTAGAATATTTATTTATTTATTTATTATTTTAACCGAAGATGTAGACCGAGAAGTTTTTATAATCCTCTGAACCTCTTTTCCCAACTCTATTATGGTCCGCTTTGCAGTTTAACCACAAAGTTACCCAGCAGGTCAGATGGACCAACACAACCCACTGGTGATATCAAAATTCTGCAGTTAGACTGGCTGTCAGACTTTTTAGGGCTCTAACTAACCGTAACGACTGCCATAGATCTTCGTATTACAACCAGAACCAACGACTTAACATGCTGTGGTACGGAGGGGTCTTACTGTGTTGAGAATGGTCATCCATCCCAAGGTTGACTTAGGTAGCATTGCTTAACTTTCAATAAGTCAACCCTCTCGGTGTAATAGGTAGGATACAATGGTATTGCCATCCCAATAGAGCAGTCCGCCAGGGGAAGTATCTCCGCTCTACAGAATAACGCGGCTAAATAACTTCATGTTGTGTTCCCAGCGGTGAGTAGGGTAGCCAGAGCTCACTGGAGAGGTTTTGTGTTATCAGTGGGAAGACCACTTGTCGTACATAATCATCTGCGCTGACGGCACAGAATCTCTTTGTTCTTACAGGGTCGGCAGCACGAATGTGACTCCCCTGGTGTTGCACTCGTCCATAGGCCACGGTAACCACTTTTCATCAGGTGGGCCGTGTGCTTGTCTGGGACCTAAGTAGTATGAAAGAATACCACTTAGCCCTGAGACTAAGGTGTATTAATATTCGCATTTTGTAAACAAGTTTTCCGTCCCACGTAATAGGTAAGTAGGTAAGCATATTGCAGTCTTTATGCTATAGTGTTAGTTTAAAGTCATTTTTCTAATCACGGTAATGTGCAAAGTTGAAAGTGCATAATAAACTCATAGTAGTTAGCACTATTCGCTGTAGGTGTACCTAGTGTACACTGTTCGTGCAAGTTCTATAATAGAGCATCAATATCTTGAAACCCGTAAAGAGTAGTAGGTATTAATTTCCATCTATGAAAATCAATATACGAGTAAGTAGGTACGGTACAGCCAGCGTCTGATCGATCTGATGCTGATGAAAATCTATATATGTATGTAGATAGATAGGTAATTTTATTGAAATGCCTTTGAATTGAAAACCAAAACTGTGTTTATAAACTACTTTTACATTTTAATAGAAACTACTTTTTTAAGCGGGGGAAAGAAGTAAAAGGATATTTTATAAGATTTCCGTGATATGTCAGATTACACAGATTACGTTTACCATTCGCAATCAGGACACACACATTAATAAGACGAAGACTGAAAGTCACTTTTTTATTATTTATAGAAGATAGAGATCTTTGAAGAAGAAAGTACCTACAGTATCCTGACACGGCACGTCGTCGGTAAAAAGAGTCTGAGAGCACAACTATTACGGTTACCATTTGCAATCATCATGACACACACATTGATAAGACGAAGACTGAAAGTTACATTTTTTTATTATTTATAAAAAATAGAGTTTTGTTTTGGAAGAAGTGTTCAATTTCTTATACATTAGAAGAAAAAGAAGAAATTTATTCCACTAATATCACAATCCTGCATATGCAAATAGTTATTCCCGTTGTACCTTACACTTACTAATATAGCACCTTATTCTCAATATACTCGTAATATAAATATGCAAATGTCATGAACTCTATATTGACATCACCTGTTGCTTCACAGCAATGCAACGATTGAATTTCCACCTCGCATAACGTACTTACTTCGGATCATACGATTCATATTGGACGTTTCCTGCACCCCAACATCGGCAGATATCTTTAACATTGAATCAGCACATTTCGGATGCCACTCGGTCTTAACCCGCATTCACACGAGACGAGAAAGGTTCGCTGCACTGAATCCAGTCATCAATTGTATATCCAAGAAACTGGGCTGTATAGCAACCATATAGATATACATACAATTACTCTTTTTCCCTCTGTAGTAGGAGGAGCAGTGGCTACCGGAAAAGCTAACACCTCAAACTCCAAAGGGCAAAGTTTGAACGCAAGTGGAACATCATAGCGTATCTGTTGAGTAAGGATGATAAAACACAAAATATTTGAACAGTCCCCAAGTGCGAGCGGTTTCAGTCTTAAAAAATAAGGGGCTTATTCAATACATCATATTTTTGTTATAAATTGGAAAAAGCTAAAGTTTAGCATACTAAATGCTTTAAAATTATTTCAACATCATCTTTTGTTCGAGGTCGAGGTCTGTCTATCCTTACACTTAGCTACTACGAGTACCTTACTTACTTTAAGTGTCATTCACTCAGTACTCATCCATTCTACGTATCATAACCAAGTTAGCTTAGTCTGGAGGACTAGCGCACCGCCAATGTTCTCGCCTTTCAATATAAAAGAAATCTAATTCGGTTCATCTGTATAATACAAATTATTCCTTATGAATATTAGATGATTCAAAGATACACGTATTAAACTCATTTACGAAACAATATTTTGTTTTAGGTATATAACTTTTTCAGCAGATTTGAAAATGTCACCGGTCAAAAACAGCATTATTCAGCAAACAAAATAGCTGAGTTGGCTTGGCATTTTGACAGAAATATACTGCGACATACATAACTGGCTTACCAAAAATCCGCAATTGGGTTCATGAGGGCTTATACGGTCGATCGGATTTTCGTTGGGTAAACTACAAATTGAAATTCTTTCATTATTGTTTGTACATTTACCGGTAACTACAATTATTTAGTTTCGGAGCATCGTTATTTTGTGAACCCCAAACAATAAAAGAAAATATTTACTTAGCCTTGGGCTGCTTCTCGAATTTCTTCATCAATTATTCGTTAATCAAAGCTATCAGGTGTTCATTAGTGTCAATGCCTGTACATTTTTAAGTCGGTAGGACACACTGTTACACTACTTAAAGTTGTAGGTACATAAGTAATATCAACTCAGTTGAACGTCTAAGCTTTCACTCTACTTGATAATTAAGTATATTAGTTAACTAGCTGTTGTTCACGGATCCATCCGCGTGGAATTCTGATCTCGTTTATCACTGATAGTAGCGTGATATTTAGCCTATGTTGCTACCTAATAATGTAGCTGTTTAATGGCGAAAGAGTATTTGAAATCGATCCAGTAGTTTGAGTTTATTCGTTGCATACAAAAATACAAATTTTTCCTCTTTATAACATCATATAGTATTTATAGTAAGTATAGATAAATGGGTAAAACAGCCATGAGTTATCTAAGGTGTTGACCATGGTTAAGTTCATCTGATGTCGGATGATACAAATCTAATTGTATAACTCAGTTCAAATTTATGGCACTTGTGGCCGTGAGACCATGCAATGCAAGTATAATCTGAATAAATTGGCACGGGACATCCAACGCCGTCAAAGGTTTCGCTATGCAATTCCCTTTTGGCAAGCATACTCGTCTGAATTTTAATTGTATTTTAAGCTTTCTCTTGCTCGCTATTTTGATAAATTTCAAATTTATATTCACGATAGAACAAAATGTATAAGTTGTTCGAGCGCCAGTTTCGTAAACTTTTATTGTTACAATAAAATTTTGATATGAATGTTTAATGTCAACGGCTCTTGGAATCATATTTCAGTGGGACATTAACTTTTTATCAACAGGTACTGTATTCCTTTTAAGTACCTATTACACTGAATATTGATAGAGATGTTTTCATATTTCTAAGATGGCCGACAAACTTGCATCACCAGTAGACGTATATTTTTATAACTGATAACAATGAAAGAATCATGTCACCATCAGTTTAACGTTGATCCCGGTCTCAGAACAAGACGTCGGCATTTTTTAAGCTTTTGTTAATAAGATCAATTATAAAATTGAGAGATCAATTCTACCTCCCAATCCCAAAAAGAAGCACCTTCGTTAGCCAGCAGGTGCACTTGAGTAGCCGGTGAGGTCTCAAAGATCTTGGTTGGGCCACCGAGTTTCTTTGCACAGAAATTAGAATCATGTAGATAATTATGTATATTAACTCTATTATAACAACTATATCAGTACATATCTGTTATGATAACAATAAAAATGACATAAAATTCATTATGATCCTACGAAGACTATGCTATTTAAAATGCAATATAGGTAATATAAGACCTGCATAAAATAAACAGATACGAGTGACGCAATATGCAACTGTCATACGTCTTCTTAAAAATAGTGATACATACGTGAATTCATTTGTGAATCATATGCTATACCAAGTCTACCTTTAAAGCTTATACCAAGTCCATACATACATATACGCCTACAAATTCCCGAAGGGGTAGGCAGAGGTGTATTACACTTTCGGTCCCACGTAATACCAAGTAAGCAAGTAAAACTAAACAAAATAGTATCATCTTATGTATCCTGTCACAAACTACGTTCCTACTTTTTACCCTACTGCTGTCAACCGCGAGACCGGTGATGAATGACACGGTCACGTCACTCGGAAATGCTGACTAATATGGGTTCATTGTGGAAAACGAACGTGTAGTGTATGATAGTTTTTACTCGTTTACTTTTTATCGTATAATTTACACACAGTAGCATTTGCACGTCAGCAGTGCACCCTGTGCGCAGCCCCTTCTCACTTCGACTTCCTTATTATGTATGTAAGCTCCAAATATATGCGTACACCTTTTTTAATCTTGGGGAAGCAGATAATCTGCTTCTGTCTGTTTCGAGTGCCTTCGACCTTCCCTTTTTTTTTCAACATAATACTTTATATCATAAAATATGACGATAAATAAGGGTCAGATCGATCCTGGCTGGTCTGCCTTATATACATGCCTTCGTTGAAAAGCTAAAATTCATATAAAGTAACATTAATGTGAAATAGTGTAAGCCTTACTGGGATATTTACCATAATATTACGGGATAGTTACAATATCCCGGTGAGTCTTACACTATTAATGTGAATGACCATGATAATCTCGAATCATACATTAATATGAAAACAGATATATAATAACAAATTTAAAAAAGCAGCAGAAATGATGGTCCCTTTAGCAAGGTCCCTCTTACGTCTATGACAAACTACTCGTAATTCCTAACAAGATATAATGACACAACGAAAGAAACTCGAAGGAAATTCCGAATACAGAGTTACGATGATTACCTATTATTAGGTACGTCCAAATAAACGTGACGAATGTGGACAGACAGACTCGTTGAAGGGTGATTTATGGAATATAGAAAATGAAGAAATTAATTTACAGAATGGTTGTTGGTAATCTGAAAAGATTCTTAAAAATCTTGTCGTATCTTTTTTCTGAAACGTTATCCAATGTTTCAATTTTAGTTGTCATGAAAGCAAGGTACGAAACTCCTTAGAGTACCTATTTTTTGCTTTACCTCATAGTTTCGGACTTGGCTGCGCCTCAATCACCAGCACTACTAGTGGAATTCTGATGTGGTTCATTGTTGATAGTGGCGTGATGATATAAAGCGTATGTTAGTAGGTACCTGATAATGTAGCTTTCTAATGGTGAAATTATTTTTGAAATCCTTCCAGTAGTTTTTAAATTTATTCGTCACACAAAATACAAATCTTTCCTCTTTATAATATTATACATTAATGTATTATTATAGTACAGATTACATAAGTTACCTCAGCAAAACGCAGCATAGGTACTCAAAAGATCTGTTGAGGTAGCAGTATCATTATAACCTCTCTATTGTTAGCTAGTCGCTTTCCAAATACAATAGGTTCAAAATTAAAGGATCATTCAATAAATTCTGGGAACAATAGGCTTATTAGCTTCACGAAGTACCTCTATGTTCCTGGCAGTTTGGAAATTATCTGTGAACATGGTATTGGAGTCTAAAAACCGGCCAAGTGCGAGTCGGACTCGTGCATGAGGCGTTCCGCACTATTCTGTTTTTAGTATGTGTTGTTATAGCAGCAACAGAAATACTACATCATCATCTGTGAAAATTTCAAGTATTTCAACTGTCTTGCTATCAGAAATATACAGTCTGGTAACAGACAGCGATGTCACAGAACAGATAATAGTAGTAGCGTAGCGATGTCTTAATAAAAGAGTTCCATTTTTACCCTTTGGGTACGGAAACCTTAAAATTGTAGGTAGCTAATTGGTAAAAAGTTACGTCAGTTCTTCTCCTCACCACTCCATTATTTGGATTATCATGGCTCTGACTAATCCACTAAACACGAGAGGATAGCGTGCGAGACCCTCATCCGTTTATCCAAAAGAACACCGGCTTCGTAGAAGATCTAAGTGATATTTTAGAACGGTGCGGCATTCATTGCCAACGTAACTCATTCAAAAAAAGCAAAACACCATCCCGCAAAACATTGAATGAAAGTGATTATAAACATGACAAAGTCATGTTCACATTTATTTTACAGTTCTCAATTACCATACCGTTGTTACACGCAACTCTCCTAGCGAGGTCGTGACCTCAGAGACAGTTTAGGCAAATATAATAAATAAGTAAGGAAATTAAAATTCTAATAAAATACCCTTCTAATACCGGGATAAAAAGTAGCCCCATAGGCTTCTTACTTCTGATATAATAGTTTGATTGTGAACGAATAAAACTCGATTCATTAGTTTCAGAGTTTATCGATTAAGACAAACAAATAAATCTTTCCTCTTTATAACATTAGTGCAGATATTATTTATTCGTATATCAGTGCTTATGAAAGGCAAACGTATGTTGCGCAACCTTTCAGGAAAATACTGAAGTGAGTATTATGGTCGTCTGCTTATACCAGTCTATGAACATCATACGCAATGTGCACAATATAAAATGCTTATAATTGCTTTACAAAAGCAGTTCCTTATTTTAAAAGGGTAAGAAGAGGTCATGACCTCGTGGTGGTACGTGCACTACGAGCATTACTGAAAAAGTGCCCATGGTGATAATGACACCAAACGGCTTCTGTCACAAATTTGAAATTTAATAAGTTAGCTTAGCTTTCTTTTGTAACGCAACCTCCCATTAAGAAGGGATTTTGGTAAATTCGCAGCAAAAGGGGCTGTTTTGTTGTGGAAATGAAAATTTAATACCTATTTCGTGTCGCGTACGCAAACAGAAAAAAACATTGCCAGGTTATAATGGAACCATGTTACAAATGGGTGAAATAAAACTTTAATTTGGTAATGTAACAGGTAAACTCATTTTAGGTCAACCATAATTTGTTGTTCTTAACGGATCAACATAAATCACAAATATACGGTCACCATTTTCCTCTGCCTGAATAAAACATTTTTAACTGTCACACTTTTTATTTCAGTGATATTATATTTTTAACCGACTTCAAACTGGAAGGGATTCTATAATTATGTGTCCATCATAGAGTGAAATGCAGCTCAGAATTAGCTCCTTCTTAGAAACGTTAACTTGCACTTGCAAGTACGAAATTGTAACGTGAAATTTTGTCAGCATAAATTCCATTTTTATTACGGTCAAAGAACATCCATTTGTAACCGTTTAATAAGCATTTAATCAATTATTATACTACATCCATTAAGAACATACAGAAGTGCAATGCTTTCATTGTTCTGTGCCTCACTGCAAGTTCAAAAGATCATCCCTTTCGAGTGTCGACCAAAATCTCCGGTTCGATCTCACCAGAGCGCAGCGGTCCGGTACACCTCCTAATTAACGATCAAGATTCTGGTGCAGGCTTTCCCCTCGAGGCTGGGAGGTTAGACAGCAGTCCCTCCCATAAAAACCATACGAGAAAGTTGACCCCGAGCGCTAAAGTAATATCTCGGATGGAACGATTAGAAGTAGAGATACCTTGAATACCTATTTTTTCGGGTGAGGGATGGAGTCGTAGTCGTAGATAATAACAATGAAATCAATACTATTCTGTGTTATTAGATTTGTGTTATATACGATTGGAACTCCAGTGATCGCTGTATTTCTTAAAACTATTCAGGCAATGATCTTATTGCTTCCCATTTATCATTTTATTTATCGGCTACACAATGTCATATGAGCTATCTCAATACTACTTGATACACGTGTACCGGTTTCTCACTTGCACTCACTGATTGGTATACAGGGCGTCCCACGGCGATGCCACATGGAGGGAAAGTACCTTAAATCCTTAAGTTAGCTCATTTTACTTAAAGGAGACATCATTTTATTTTTAAAAAGAAACAAAACTGCATTTAAAGATTTTTAAAAATTCGCTTGCCACACCCGGTAATCGAACCGACTAAAATCCGAAAAAGTAACATCCTGTATTTTTATAGCATCAATCGATAGTGTCAATCATAAGGATCAAATCTCTCTAAGAAACATGGTAAATTAAATGAAAGGAAGTCCTTGAAATCTAAAATTATAAATTCAATTTGGCAAAATAAAACACTTTAATCCAAAGTTCATCCATCCATCTGATACCATATTAACAATAAAATTCCATATTTAAACTACTTTTCTTTTTTTATCGTGCAGACACCGCTGCTGGTCAGCAGTAGTATTTAGGTATGTCGAACTCAAACCGACTAAAACCGCACGCCGTCTAAATTAACAGGTTATAAGTTGATCCATAGGGCAATTCTCTTGCCATTATCGTTGCACAGGGTACACCGCGTGCAGGTTTCTAATCAAGCACCCAAAAATAACTACCTGCCCCACCTACACATACCTCATGCAGTTACCCAATAAAGTTACATTCTAAACAGGTAACAAAGTTCATTCATTTAGTACTCATTTTACTAAATAAATTTCATCAAAGATATCTCTAGTGTTGATACCTTGTGAGAAATTCTTACAAGGTATCAACACTAGAGATATCTTTGATGTGTTGATACCTTGTAAGAAATTCTTACAAGGTATCAACACTAGAGATATCTTTGATTTGATTAGAAACCTGCACGCGGTGTACCCTGTGCAACGAAAATGGCAAGAGAATTGCCCTATGGATCAACTTATAACCTGTTAATTTAGATGGCGTGCGGTTTTAGTCGGTTTGAGTTCGACATACCTAAATACTACTGCTGACCAGCAGCGGTGTCAGCACGATAAAAAAAGAAAAGCAGTTTAAATATGGAATTTTATTGTTAATATGGTATCAGATGGATGGACGAACTTTGAGTTAAAGTGTTTTATTTTGCCAAATTGAATTTATAATTTTAGATTTCAAGGACTTCCTTTCGTTTAATTTACCATGTTTCTTAGAGAGATTTGATCCTTATGATTGACACTATCGATTGATGCCATAAAAATACAGGATGTTACTTTTTCGGATTTTAGTCGGTTCGATTACCGGGTGTGGCAAGCGAATTTTTAAAAATCTTAGAATGCAGTTTTGTTTCTTTTTAAAAATAAGATGATGTCTCCTTTAAACAAAATGAGCTAGCTTAAGGATTTAAGGTACTTTCCCTCCATGTGGCATCGCCGTGGGACGCCCTGTACATAATAACACAATGTAGTCTGTAAATTAAATTATTTTTCGCTTTTCAGTGCCTCTTTTTCGTTTCTTGAAGTCGGTTAAACTTTTTTGTTAAAAATGAATTTATTTACCACTTAACACCAAAAATCACTTTGTAGGTCATCTATAGAGTAAATCAGAAAACCACAGCAACTTATACTCTACGAATATATCACTTGTCGCTGTCTGTCCGTCCCTATGTATCTATCCTTAATTCTTTAAAACTACGCAACGGATTTTGAAGCGGTTTTTTTAATAGATAGAGTGATTCAAGAGGAAGGTTCATGTATAATACATGTATAATATTGTAGAAAAGCACTGATAAATTTTGAGATTTCTAATGTGATGCAGCGGGAACGGGATCAGAATACCACGGGGGTTGAAAATATGGCAATACAAAGTTCGCCGGGTCAGCTAGTAAAATATACCTAAGTTGGTTAGGCATACAATTTGAATTCGGCCTCTGACGTCACTCGCCCCAGGTGAAGCCTCAAGGGTTAACAGTGGGTAATACAAAACCAGTTACGCCTCCTTCTGTTATACATATTGTATTTTCGCCTCCTTATATTCGGATTTCGATAAATCTTTCCTCCGTACGTACTTGACCTGAAATTCGGTATTTTATGTTTCTGCGTTTTACGGCTAGTTGTGTGTTGAAGAGTCAACACTGTAACAGTACTAAAAGTGTGTATAACTATTGTAGTTATTTGTAAGCCAATGTGTTTTACACGAATACTACAAAATTGAATTTTAAGTGAATTTTAATATACCATATTGTCATTGCTTGTTATTCATCATTATTGCAGATGTTTGAGTCATATCAAATTTCTATAAATTTTGAGGAGGAAGTTAAAAATAAAACTACCTATTTATTAATTTCCAGTTCCAATTCCAATTCAATCTAACAACTAATCGAACTAAAATCTGAGAGTCTAACCTCGTGATTTAATATTTGATGTTTGTAAACCTGTTCGTAGCTAGAATATACTCGTAAGTTTATTAGGTTTATAGACATAATAAAATAAATACAAGATAGAACTGAGTTATTATTAAAAAACACAGGCCTCCTACAGACGCACTTACGGTTTCGATAACGATAAGTTATAAAAAATTAAACTGATCATTCGTGGTAGGAGACCGTGATGGTTATACCTACCTACCTACCTGTATCGGTTATGTAGGTATATGAACATGATGTGGCCATGTTAGTCCGCTTGTAGCGAATTGATGGAGTAATCGAGAATGCCCGTGGCATCATGTCCGCTTATAATAGGTGCATAAAGTTTGCATGCATACATATTCTCATACCTGTAAATCCCTGAAGGGATAGGATAGGCAAAGGCATACCATCGCCAACTATGATTTTCGTTACCACGTGATAGGGGGCGAGCCTATTGCCGTCAAGCGGACACTTATTCATGGACTGTATGTTTACTGTCGGATGGAGAACAGCCATATTCCCTAGTTGCCTTCTACGACACCCACAGGACAAGCTGGGGGGGGCCCTATTCTACTACAGCGGGAACCAACGCGGCCAAAAGTATAATGAATAAAATAAATTGCTGCGTAATTCGGAATAGTGGATTTTGAAGGTGGATGAGCAACCCGGTAAGGGTCAACCTAGGCATAGGCCTGTCAATCAGATCGACGACATATTAAACAAGGGCCAGGTCAAGAGTAGGTACCCGAAACCGGCGAGCATGTACGTAATCAATTATTAAAGTATTAAGGGGCGAAAAGTGTATGCCAGGATCGTAGCAAGTGGAAACATGTTATTTATTCCATTGGGAAAGGGACTGGTATTTATCCTATATAATATCGAGATCACAACGATTAAGTTTTTTTTTTCTGGCCTAGCTGAAATATTGACGAAAAAATTCTTATGAATATGTCAAAAATAAAATCATTAAATAGTTCGAAGTTATCACAGATAAGTTTTTGACTTAATTTGGCCTGAAGTGTATAAAAAACTACTATAAACGGAGCTTTATGCTGACTCTGATGGCCCAGTTAGACAGATTCTAATTGGGTTATTCAATAACAAATTATCATAATTCGGAAGTCTAAAAACTTTTTGTTACTAGAACTATAAACATCGGTCACTGGTTATCAGGGGACTATTCGTGTATTGAAACATTTAGAACGCCACAATTCCCCTTGGCTTTCCCAGCAAGTCTGCTCTTGGTCATAAAGCACGCACAACAAAAACCTGACTCGAGAACAACGTAGTTGTCTTTACTAGGGCTAAAAGGTGGTCCTATCCAGTTCGGATACCAACCCTTTGAATTATAAGTTGAGGTCAGGTATATATCACTCTATCATTGATTCCCTAAAGAAATTATCTTAGTGAACAGAGGCTACATTCCCTATGGAGTCAGTATGTTAATCCGTAGATTCGTAACCAGAGAAATAAAAGGTCTATGATTAAGACTTGGACTGGACATACATAATGTCTAATGTTACGATTTAATTTAACAGTAATAGGGGGAATTCGGGTAAATTGATATTTAAAGTATGTTTAAAAACTCTAATTAAAACAACAAACAACAAAAACGTACGTAAAAAAGTTTGCGATACATTTCGTTCACCTGCTTTTAAATGGACCGCATTGCAGTCCTAATTTAATTCTACAGCAGTATGTTCTTTTTCGTAAAAACTGATTATTTTCGAAGAAGTATAGGGAAGTATATTGTAAATCTCTTCTGCAGAATCAACGGGCAGTTTACCCGAAGCAGTGCGTCATTACATTTTTTCGCTCGATTTCATCAATTTGGTCGTGGCCACACCAAATTGATTACGATATGTTACTGCCATATACTGAACCGTAGGATTAATATGTATGTGTTTTCTTTTGTTGGAACATAAAAAGGGACAGCGTTGTTTCCTATTTGATTTTCTATTATGTAATGTTTTGATCGAATACGAAATAACTTTTCCCTTACCAATGGATGTGTTGACAAAGTGAAAAAGTTTTATGAAAATTGGACATGAATCTAAGCTGACTTTTACTTTGTGGCCGTAGAGTGTCTCTTCAGCTGTAGTACTCTTATATAAATTTACATACACTTTTGGATACCTCGAAGAAAACAATTTTGTCTATTTTTATGGATTATATCTTTTAAACTCGTTGTAAACACTATAGGATTATTTTTATAGACTAAGCCCCTTTCACGCGTGACGAAACTTCGTGCGGTTTAGGTCATCTGAATTCTGATTACTTTCCCAGGCTCTGGTGACATGACATGACACACAAAAGCAATTTCAACCTATGTCCTGGAAAATTTAGACTAGCCAGCGATAATTCACACATTTAACTTCACATAATATTGTCTTTTTTATCAATATTCAAGTGAAGTTCTTTTTCCCTAGCTAATCACCGAGATCAATGTGCAGTTGGCACTGTTCCGCGACCTCCTCATCCACATCGGCCAGCCACATGACTGCCCTGAGCTTCGAGAACGTGTGCGGCGACTGCGCCGAGCTTGCGTCGAGGCCACAAAACAGACCAGCCAGCTAGTACTACCTAACTGTAAAAAGTTTGTATATTTTCATACACTCTCCATAGACGAATAAATGTAGCGGCACCAAGAAACCAACACGAATTTGGTACAGAATGCACTCCATCATTGCACCCGATTAGGCATACACTAGGTATTTTATATTGTATTATTTTGTATATTAAGTATATTGTATTTTATAAAAAAAATATTATCAGATATAATATCTGTCCAGGGGCTCTGAGGATGATGATGATAGAGCAAAGGTGACCTTACTATCTCCAGGAGTACAAAAATATTTTTTCACTCCTTGAGCTTTCTTCAGGATTGATAATGCTTTTCATAGCATTGAGAGCATCTACAGGCTAAAGACACTGAAGTAACATAAAATATATATTTATGCTTTTTTTTTTTTTTTTTTATCGTGCGAAAAATCCCCACGGATACCTCCCCCACCGGAACCGGAGGAGGAGGTTATGTCGGACTCGAACCGACTAAAACGCACGCCATCTGTGGGTCGTCAGTTGCCGGAGGTGAGGTTGTCGTAGCCATATCCCTCGCACCCCGGCCGACCCAGGGCCATATCTCTCGATCTGGCCCTCTTCCGGTGTAGGGACCACAGAGTCCCCAACTCGCCCCCGGGTGTGGGGGGAGGCACGCAATGCGCGCTGCCGCCGCGGCCTGCTTCTGCTAGGGTGACAGGCGGCTCCACCCGTCACCCCCAGGCCCGCGCTCATGGGGGACGGAGGTCATTCTGCGACCTCCGACGCCCGAGTTGCCGCCGCTCTTCGCGGGCCACGCGGTTTGCGATTCTCCTTCGCTCCTCGCGAGCCGCAAGGTCTGCGATTCTCCTTCGCTCCCGCTCCGCCGCCTCCTTCACGAGCATTACTTGCTCGCAGAAGGAGGCGCCGGCGGCCCACGCATCCGCGCAGCGAACCATCGCTGCGAGCAAAGTGGCGAGCGTGAGAACTCTCACTCCCAGGGTCGCCACTAGCTCCCGTCTCGGCGTCTCCCACGCCGGACACTCGGTGAGCGTGTGTAGCGCCGAATCCTCGCTCGCGTCGCAGTGATGGCACTCGGACGTTGGCTCTTTCTTCGCGGTCCGATGCAGATACCGCCCGAAGCATCCATGCTCGGTGATAATCTGCGTCAGCCAGAACGAGAGGCCGCCATGTGGCCTCTCTAGCCACTCCCCCATGATGGGTCTTACCGCCGCTACTAAGGCGCGCCCTGCGCGTGGTTGCCCAAGTTGTAGCTCCCACTCCGCAATATATATTTATGCTTATTAACGTTTAGAAAGGTATTTTATTTTGACCTACATTGAAGTCCAATATAGAAAGAACGAGGCGAATTATTCAGTATTTTATCTTTTTGACAAGGGTTATCATCTCAGCTATTTAATTAAATATCTATTACCTACCAATATCTCACAGAACTGTTGAAATCGACATATGTAGTGAAAGCTAATATATTAATCCCACACTAAAAAGTATAGTATCCCACGAATACGTATATCGAAACTCCCTGGTGGCTATGGACCATTTTCTACAGTTAGATTAATGCCTTATCCCGACTAGATAAATGGCCTCCTGTTTAACACAAACGATACATATATTATTCACTAAATTCTATATCAAACAATTTTCCCTTTCAAACCATAGTGGGATTCGCTACTTTATGTTTAAAACTATAATACTTTTGTTCCTCAAGGGATATACCAAAACAGCTTCCATTCGTATATATCCCCTGGAGTTGCAATTTGTATACCTTTCCGTTATCCTACTTTATGTCGTACAAAGCGTTAACCGTAATGGATAAATTATGTCGTCAGCATGTTCTTTTGTAGAGTACCTGGAGGGACACGCCCAGCATCCAGCCATTTGCATTTCAAAAGACGAGCTGATTCGGTATCTCATGTCAAATCCGAAGAGAACTAATTACGTCACACAAAATCCAAAGGTCCTTTATTGTGAACGGAATTAGAAACTAACAAACAGACTCGCTACATGGATGTAAAATTTAACAAGAGAGTTTTTTACGCAGTTCACATTTCGTTTTAGTTCTCACTGAAATTTTGTATTAAGTCTTTTATTAACAAGGTGAAATAATCGGGGTATATTTGATTTTATTTCTACACTAGCTCACAATATACTGTTAGCATTACATGTTGTACATAAGTATGTTATGTTCAGAAAGGGGTAGAAAAAGATGTATTGAAACGAACATTTCTACCAACCAAAAACTGATCCTATTGCCATCAATCGAATACTTTTTTGGGTAACTCTAGATCTAGAGAACCATTCCTCCTTCTCGATAGGAAAGAGCCGACCCCAGACTGTGAGGTGAAAGCTTCGGATACGACTGGGATTAACGCTAGTAGGAAAAATAAGTGGTGACAAATCTGAAAATACTTCCAAATTCAAATAACTATAGAAGATTAATTACAGTAAATCATATCGTTACGAGTCTCATAAACTATGTAAAGTCATCAATCTCAGTCATCAGTTGTCAAAAACTTTTGGTGTAATTACCCTATACAAATATTAACTGCGTGTACCTGACAAGTGATGTAACCTTACAATATTATTAAATCTACGAAATATTAATTTAGCAATTAGTTAGGTAATCAAAAAATACTCAGGAATAGAAATTATTTTTTTAATTATTACGAAATTCTGTTTACATGCTTGAGTGATTCTAGTTCAATTTTATCTTTAGGGTAGACGTTTTATTTTCTGTTTATTTTAACCAGATACATGGTTACAACGTTTACATTACTTATCTAAATGCCTAAAGGTCAATCAGTCAATGTTAATGTCATTAAAACTCGTAATAACTAAGTAACAATCATTTGTAATGACTAATGTATTGATAATATTATTATAACCTGTGACATCACTATTACGATGCCTGGATCAAGTCCTGTACATTTAAACATCTATGTACACTTGGTAATACTTAACTTAAATAATAGTAACTTAGGAGGATCGGCAAACATGGCGCGTATTGGGAGAGGCCTATGTCCAGCAGTGGACTGCAGTAGGCTAATTGATTGATTGAATGGAATGGCCTTTCAGTATCTATTTATTAGTGTTTTAGTCACACTGTAATAAGATAAAATAAGTTAAATATTCTTTATTGTACATCAAAAGAATCAAATTAAAACGGAAATGTTAATCATTCTAATGTACAATGGGCGGCTTATCACTTTCAGGCAACCTTCTGGCAGGCAGGCAACTATCTGTAAGTGATATCTAAAGAATAAGATAAAATAAAATGTATTTCTTCTGTTCAGGTCCACAAGTGAAGGGTGCACGGAACAACCTCAGTTGGTGCTGTTATACTTCATGGCCCAGTTGCTGCTGCGAGAACTTGCGAAGTGTCACCGGCTCGTCCAACTCGTACCAATGGACATGACATCATATTACGGTAAACAATCGTAATTATTTCACTATACCTATCAGTCATTTTTGATATTCTTTATGTCCAGACTGTAAAATTTTGGAATGATTACCTGAAAACATTATTCTTTTACATGATATTGATTTTAGAGATACCTACATAGAATGTTCCGTTGTCTTAATTCAAAATTCAATATATTATTTACTGTTGGATTATGGAGATTAATTTCGTTAATTACATTATATTATAAATAGTTATGTACAAAATATGATGAATTGAAATAAAAAAATACCAAGATTTTTTATTTACATTCATCATATTTTATGCAGAGGACCCCAGTAAAAATATATAATGCATAGCAATTTCACGCTGAACCATAGCAATATTCGAGGTACCTTTAAAGTAAGAAATATTATTATGAAAATACACGAGCTTGTCAAGTAGACCCAACGTTTACGTTTATAATTATATGTTTTTTTAATAATTTGTAAACTTTTGCTAATGAGAGTAACAAACTTTTATTAAAATGTGAATAAGACGTTTTACTAAATCATATAATTTTAATAAAACTGTCTGTAGAAGTCAAATAAATTTTATAGATGTGTAGGAATTTTCGTGGACTCGGCAGTTAACAGCTCAGTAAAGTTAATGGGGCGGAAGACAACGAGAGATTAATCTTGACTATATATTTAGGCACAGACTTGTTTATGTACGGTTTGTCAACTGATGTACGTTTATGGCTCTTAACTGTTTATTCTTAAGTCCCTTTTAAGACCAGTCGGTTTCTTGACCGCTACACATCAATTATTTTATATTTTACATTGCAAAAACTGTACATTACCTGAACGAAATTTCATAACTTACCTATTTTAGAATCAGAAAAAGTTTATTTCCTTTCTTATCAATATCTTAAATCTTACTTTTGTCTCTACCTGCCAACTTCTGATGGTACTACCACAATAAATTTATGTAATATACTGTTGTATACCCAACCAGAGTACGTATAAGAGAATATTCCTTGCTAACTTGAAACACAGTGCACATAATTAACCACCAGAAAAGTATCAATCTCGGTGGTCATTTGGCTATCGTTCAAAATAACTTCATCATCGTCTCAGCGTTCCTCCTGCTTTCAGCATTTGATGCAACTCATGCAACCAGGGGCTCGGAGTCTACTTTCAATCGAAAACACCTTGTTCCAATTTATCTTCATTTACCTTAAATGACGCAATTCACAATATTCGATATATAAATTTGCAAGTAACGTTCACTAATAAATGTATCTTAATTTTAAAAGCAAAACTGTGTTCTGTCAAATAAAAACGCTTTCCTTTTAATGGTTAAAAGTAATTAATCCGAAACGAAGCTTTTTAAATAAAGTTAGGCGTACAGTTGCGCACAGCGAGTAGCAATAAATCACTCATTCTAAGAACATGCCAAGATTTTGGAGAATAGATTCGAAATTTCGTATGATATTGTTGCGGATTTATTACTATCGGACGGACTTAAGGTAACAAGATCTAAAATAATCTTCTATATAATAGGCTATGAACGGTGAGCCTCCACAAATAGGCTCAGTACATGCACTTGCATTGAAAACTCCGCCTGCCTTAGATACTTCGTAGAACATCCGGTATTATAACTTCATCTGGTCTTTGAAAGAAGATAATATTAAAGCGGCCGACCTAATATCCGTTTTGTGTTCT
Organism: Eilema depressum; assembly: GCA_914767945.1. Classification (NCBI taxonomy): domain Eukaryota; kingdom Metazoa; phylum Arthropoda; class Insecta; order Lepidoptera; family Erebidae; genus Eilema; species Eilema depressum. The sequence continues at coordinate 16,449,227 of OU612013.1, forward strand.
TTGAAGACTGTTACAATGGCAAAAGCAGTAAAACATAAAAGTTTTTGTATCTTTGTTCGTATTAAATGACATCATTCTGTCATTTATTCAGTTAACCTATCCAAAAAAAACTGTGCTTCATAAACATATGTAGCTTGAGGATGTAAATCATAAAATAAATAGACAAGAACAAGTTGAACTACTTAGGTGATAATAAAAATATGTGGAAAGGCTTCGGCATTTTACATCTTTACTATCAATTTTAACTTTATAGTTGTTAAATATACCGAATCTTCTATACATACCTACTCATATACAACGTACACACATTTTTGTAACATTAATTGTCCGTGTTTGGATCACAGAATTCATGAGTATCGTATTTCAACTTACGCAATCGGTACCTAGTAGATTTGGGGCAAATTGCCTGTGACAGACGTACGTCTGTCACTCAGATACACGAGGGATCCTAAAGGCTTCAAATGCAAATGTTCGAAACCCTGAAAATAAACGACTTATTTCAAGAAATTATCTTTTAACACATTGTATTGGATAAAGTAGGCCTAACCAATTGATGCCCAAGCGCTGGCTTTTCTTTGGGGTAGGGTTGGAGTAGAGTAGGTCGCAGTGAAGTTTGTTGCGCCTTTTCTTCTCCACCAGTGCCTAGGAAGCGGTGGTAAACTTAGTTTTAAACAGAATTTGACATCAAAAGATGTAATTTCGTTACACAATTTTGAAAAATAAGGGATTTGCATTTGGTAGAGTAGAATCTTGTCGCTATACATATCAAAACAATCGAGTACCTACCAAAGCTATGGACCAACTGGGAACTCACTGTGTTGTTGACGATGATGATGATGATAATGTCCTTGTGAAATTTGGTTTGTTGTTGATTTAAAAATAATTTTTATTTTAGATAATACAATAAATCTAAGATAATCAATTGTTTTGTGTAGAGAATCGTGCTGGCCCGTCCAACTTCGGTAACGTGATAAGCCAAATCTTGCTTTGCAAGCAGATCACGCCGGACTTCAACCAGGAGGAACTGTGCAGTATCGTCAAAGACACGCAGGAGATCACGCGAATAGTCAACGATATACAAGAGTATTTACCACAACATGAGAATTTGACTCACTTAGGTAATTATCAACTTGTTTTTCAACTTTCGTGATGGTCAGCGTTCAGCGTACTAACAATATTGATAAGAACAAAAAATATATTCATGTCGATACCATTACATTAATTTTATTATTCCTCTAGGTAACAAAGTTCTGCTTATTGAGTTACTTTAGTTAGTCATGTCAACAAAAACACTCTTAACGAAGTGTACGTCTACACTCTAGATAATTTAGTGCTCAGCTCAGATGCTCAAGCAAAAAACTAATAAGGTTGTGACGGCGTAATGTTAGTTACCACCTAGAATAGCGCATAAGTTTTATATAAAACAATATCAAAGTATCCGAATCATCGATATAGGACTCGAAGATTTCACCGTATTTTCAGTACCTGTTTACAATTTGCGATGATTAATAAAACCGGTACGAGTACAGTTGTGACAGAGAAGACGTCGGGATTACTTTTTCAATAGCTTATCCATTGCATTGTTTTATATGTGAGAAAATGTAGGATAACATACTGTAAAGAAAGGAAAATGTGCTTCTTTTATTATGATTACGATACATTAATTTATTTTCGATTTATACATTTATTGTTACGTTAATTAATATAAAAAATGTTTTCTTTGTCATTTATTTAGGTACAACGTTTGTTTTATAACGGCTATCGATAAATATTGATTGATAATAATCCAATGATTAAGCCATGTTATCCGTTATAATTCTTATTAACATTGGCTGTTAGGGAGTCTAGCTTTATATTTCATAAAACATCAAATTCACGTGTTTCCCTATACCCTCGGTTGTCCACAACATCAACTGCTCTACAACTAAACAGTATAATATCAAAATGGGCTCCTAATATTTTTACATGAAAAATGTGTACACACTACACACCCTGTTTTTTACAGAAAGTAACATCGCGCTAAAGGGTGACGACGTTAACGGGCTATGGAGGAATAAGCGAAGAGGATCTCTGTACAAAGGCATGGGAGTGCTTTGTTGCGTGTCCCGGCCCAACTACCTCTGAGGGTGACAGGTCTCGCCCTCACGGCGGCCCAGCTTCGAGCAGACACCCATAGCCTCCACGACGGTATGTTGAAGAAGACTGTGGCTCAAAGTGAACAGTGAATGGCGGAGACAATTTGTATAGTGCACAGAAAAGAATGGGTCCATTACAATGTTTAATTAGTAAATGAGTTAGGGATTTGAAACCTTCAAAGTGGGTGCATTGAAATCATATTAACACGTAACAGTAGTTCAATTATATATGTATTGTAAGTAGGTAACGTATAAGTAAAACAATGCATACATTCATGCATTGTTAATTATTATGAATTGCCTGGAACGGGATCAATTGCGTTTAAGTAGTGCGTAGAACAAATATTTACTTCTTGTTTTTTTGCACTATAGGTCATTTTAATGGCTGTGTCATGTTGATATTTTCATTTATATACTTATATCTCGACAATTTTATTACGCAGTTATGTTTTGTTTTGTTTATGTTGTTAATTATTTATTTTGTTACATATTAATAACATCGCATAATTAAGGTACCACAGTGGTGCGCGGCAGTGGTGCCGTGCACACGCCCTCTAAGAGTTGGTTTTCAATTCAATCTTTTTAACTATCTAATATTGGTTTGTGCTTCAAGGTACAACATTAAAACTAGTTCTTAAAGTATTTATTTCATGACAATAACTGCAATTTTTTATTTATATAATAACTTACTAGCACTGAAAAAAGTAAATGATTAATTTGATTAATGATTTAAAATCGCGTAGTTAATAGAAAGATATTCTTTGTAAACACTTTAGAAATATTACTATTAGAACTATCGGGATATTTACCATGTATTGTTTGGAGTTTCCGATATACCGAAATATCCCGATAGTTCTAATAGTAATGTGAACTTTAGAAATAAGTATGTACATTATAATGATATAGGTATACGTAAAGTATAATCAATAGCTTACAGTTCAAGTTAATGTAAAATTGACCTGAACTTTTAAAAATTGATTATTATAATACTAGATGGATTATTTACTATTATTATTGAAACAATATTCTAGTCTTTATACTTAACGAAGGATCTCCAAGGTAAAACAAGAGATCTAAATAGTAACTTATTATTTTAAATTCTCCTAGTGAAATTTTTAATTAGGATAATAAAAATGATTTTTTTATTTATGTACATAGTAAGTTTAAATTAATTCGTGGGTTCCAAACAACACCAAATGTTTTAAGACGTGTAAGATATTATAAGGACAGAACCATTATTTATATATTATGGCATAGTCATTATTATATGAATTAAACTTAAATATTCTAGTCAATTATCTTAATTATACGTTATTCACAAGTAAGGATGTAGTTAAACAAATAAATTAGGTACATATGGCTATAAAAATATAGCATTTTAGCCTCAATTTCACAAGCCAAAATTCCGATTTGTCACGTTTAGCAATTTAAATTCATCGATTAAATATATTAAGGCGCTAAATTCATTGCGTTTATAGATCCTGCCTCAGGGCCATTTTCCACTATCCTTGATTTGGTAGACGCGTGACGACACACCGTCACGAGGCACGTCAAAGAGCCACGTCTGTGATACCTACTACAGACACGTTTGTCATAGCAGTGCCGGCTTGCTCTGCAAAGTCTTTATACTGTAATAAATATTATACATAATACATTATCTAAAACTGAAGTACCTATCTGAAATTCAGTCCTACCTGAAATTCATAATCTGAAAATCAGTAGGTATCTGAAATCAAAACGCCCGGAATTTCATACAAAATTACTATGGTAATTCTAGAAGACGTAAGGTTTCTGTACCACCGACTTCCCTTTTGAAAATTTTCACTCTTCGCCACAGTGTCCTAGTAAATACCGTGTCTGTAAAACCTTGCATCGTGCAAACTCGGCCTAGTAGTAGGCTTTGACATCTTTAACGTATGTCAAAACAACATGAACATAAAATCAAGTCAATAAGTACAGTATCTACATAATATGACAGCATAATATGTCAAGTATGACATTGTGATGTAAGAGAGTTGGCTTTAGCTCCTAAATTTTAATGCTGCTTCTTAATTCCTCTAAGATATTCTTAATATTTCTAGGGAATTACTTACATTACTCTATTAGAGCGGTAGCATATGTAGCCTTTAATAGAATAACATACGAGTATTATTTATAATGAACTTAGATGTTATATCTATGGAATATTCGTGTTATGTTTTGCCTTGCCTCTTGCATACGTAAGCGTATATTTGTAAAACATTGATGATCTCATTACAAATTCATGAAAACGTCAAACGAAAAATAATATATTTATTTATATTCTTGCTCCAGACCACAGTGACTTTCATAATCTATATTGATTGTCATATAGCACACATTCTAGTCATGTGAAATATAGAAGTCAGTTAGTTTTTTAAATAGTAACCGTAGTTCTAGGTCGAGAATCAATAATATAACGCAGTAATGCTATAAGTAACGCTGTACTATTCTATTTTAGTCGTTTCAGTAGTTCAGTTTATATTCCATACTACAATATCAAGTGAAATTCCTAATATTTTTCAATTGTCATTCACTTAAGTTTATTGAGAGGATTTTTGAGTTGCCATCGCGATCCAGGTAGCAGCATACTGGGAAAACAGAATTTGAGAGTAGAAGCGCCATCGATTCGATAGAAAAAGAAGAAGATTGAGAGGATCCTGGATCTCTATATTCATGCATTGAGAATACCGCACTATATTTTGACTGTTTAATACCTGGCTTAAGTCATTACAGAGAGAGTGATAAGCATCAAGATTAACCCATATTGCTCACGTACCTATATAATTGTGTTCGTCACTTCATAATACATATATGCTTTGAAACTAAATCAAAGCATATATGTTTCTCGTACACACTTGTCGTGATATGTGTTAATACTGATGGCAAACAAATTGTCAGAGCCCGTACCATGAACTCTTAAAACCAGTCAATAACTGAACGGCTGTCATACTACTGACTGCAAATGTAACTTTGTAATCCTATATATTTATATGAGATTACATAGTTATTATTTCAATTATTGACCTGTTTTAAGAGTTCTTAGTAGGTCTAGAGTACTCATTAGTCATTAGCAAGTAATTTGCCTGCCAGCAATAGACGTAGTTATCCCAATTAACATTAGACGATAGGCAATCATGAAATAAACTTCTTAACTTAATATTTCATAACTTATATCTTGTAAAGTTAGATGAGTAGAGATAGGCTTGGGTAAATAAATAAAATGAAGCCAAGAAATATATGCACCACAGTGTTAATAAATTGGATCAGGGCATGCATCAATTAATGGCCTTATTAAACTTCAGACTCAAGACATGTTGAGTTTTGTTCATAAGTACAGCTTAGGGTACATTATCTAATTTTACTTTTTTTACCTTATTGTGGGTCATATTGTTTTATATTCAGTTCTTTGTTTCTAAAGTAGTGTCATTAATTTCCTCTGACTGTCATAACCATGACAACATAGATTCTTATCAGTCATTATGTCATACTATTAAAAAAATAACCTACTGATGAAAGTCGGCGTCACTCTATTTAATGTAGACCTCTACTGCTATCTTGCTCTACTATATGAATATTTGCATAAGTGAAAATAGAGACGAATGCATAATACTGTTTACAATAAATTATATATTATTGACAAGTTCCATTTCGAACGTAAGCCGTATGAATTCATGTGGTCAGCTTCGTGATCTTTGCTAATATTTTTTAAATTCAAATTATTATACACATTTTATAATAGGTGCAATAGTATTGAGTTATGAGGTTATGACATTTGTGCTTCCTTTAGAAACGCAGGACGGTTCACATAACTCCACTTGTTCCTTTCGGCAAGTGTGGCTGCACTTTAAATGTTCTAGAATAGAATATTGTCTACTACTGTATATTTGTCTAAAGGTTTATTATTTACATCAAACATTTCTCATGTACGCCGATGACATCAAAATTTATAGGGAGTGTCGTGGTCCCCGGGACTGTTTGTCCTTACAAGAGGACCTCAACCGGCTTGCCCATTACTGTGCCCTTAACAAACTGCAGCTCAGTCTGCCTAAATGCAAAGTAATAACCTACACAAAAAAGAGGATTGTTGTAACACACAATTACACAATACAGGATTTTGCTTTGCAAAGGGTTGACAGTATCCGCGACCTGGGTGTCACCCTCGACGCTAAATTACACTTAGACTTACATATTGAAAACATCGTAAGTAAGGCATACCAGATGTACGGCTTTGTGATGAGATCCTCTGAGGATTTCAAACGCCCCTCAACGTTCCTAATCTTATATAAAACCTTGGTTAGATCTCAGCTTGACTTCGCGGCCCCAATCTGGGATCCTATATACGATAAATATATAAATAGATTAGAAATGGTTCAGAAAAAATTTCTACGCAGAATACACTATAAATTGCACCATTTTAAACTTCCCTATCAACACCTACTAAAGGAGTACAACCTGATGAACTTGGAGTCAAGACGAAAACTACTCATGTCCATGATGTTGCACGGTATATGCCATAACAGATTTGACTGTAGTGGAATCACGAACCAACTGTGTTACACGGTGCCCAGAACTATATTGCAGCGGGAGGTGCGCGTGCCGCGGCTGTTCTACACGGGACGGTGCAAAACGAATGCGGGGGCGCGTGCACCTATTCGCCATCTTTTGGAGACGTACAACACACACCTAGCAGGCATAGACATATTTGCAAACTCGCACTTCAAATTTAAAGAAGCGGTTATTGAAGCTTTAAAGACCTCACAACAATCTAATGTATAATTATAATACCTTAACATGAAACTCGCGTGCTTATACATTCTCTTTTAAAATACACATTAGTTCGTGGACATTGGTGTGGGTTATGCGTTTACCTAACAGATAAATATCTTTCCTGTAATATTAATGTACAACGCATAACTGTTAAATGTTCCTTTAAATAAATAAATAAATAAATAAATAAATAAAACAAGCGAATGCTCATTCTATCCCCTCTACGTCAAATTCTATTAGTGTAAACAGTGTCAGAACATTCGTTCGTTGTTTTTTCTTATGTAAACACTGAAAATAAGGTTCATTTACACTAAAATATTAAGAAATAATGCTCTATGTTCGTTTGGTCCAAATCCACCTTAAGGTGTTACTGTGTTAAATTGTACACAATAATAAAATAAACAATTATTTTTACATTGATTTTGTAACTAGCTATTTTTTCCAATTTTGCGTTAATCGGCAATTTTCAGTAGTTTAAACAAAATTGATTTTCTGCGTCATAACCAGTTCCTACATCAGATTTGATACCTCTGATGGTATTTTATTTATATCATACGTAATGCGCCCTTCAAATATAAGCACACCTTTCTGTAACACGCTGTATATTACCTATATTACGGTATTATGGTAATTATGTGGGTATGTTACACTTCTGGCATCCAGCGTGTAGAATATTTAAGCAAAATCTGAAATAGCATTATGTTTTGTTTTTCTGAACATTTTACGCAGTATAATACTTAGAATGGCTGACTTTTCTAGAGATTGCCGAATAATACACATTTTATATTATTATAATAAAACCACTTTTCAACGGATTCTATTGCGATAGTTGTTTCATAGAGTTCCCGTGACCATGGTTGCTGAAAAGTAGCCGAAACACAGGGCTAAAAGTAAATAATAACAAATAAATCGCTATAGAATACTTTAAAAAGTGGTTTTAATTCAATGAGTAATATTCGCGTAAACTTCAGATAGTAACACATATGTTTATTAGCTGTAAGCACAGTAACAGATAACGACAATGTATAATGTTATATAATATAGAGTTATTTATTTTTTGTATAGAGCACTTACTACACAATATAATATAAAAAGTAGTTACTACACTATAACACAATAAAATTCATCAAATCAGTCACACTTGACCAACTTCTTTTTATATTATTACCAAATTTTAGTAATGTGTAATTATGACCTAAGGGTTCAATTTGTGTAATACACTATTATAATAATAATAATCCACTTACTAAAGTGAAGACTGTGATATACTCGTAATATAAAGTTATTATAATAGAAGAAAATAAATATGCATTAGTAAAAACGTAATTGAATTACAGCGCAGTTTTAATTGCTTTATAGACCTCATTTAAATTTCAGGACTCATTCTGGATGCAAAAGCTCATTATAAGCTTTCGTGAGTTGGGTTTAGGCAGTCTTATTGTGCTGGGATATTAACAAAGCGTGTTTTAAACCATACTAGAGCCGAGAAGTGAATATACAGGGGAACAAAAACATAAATGGAAACATTTAGAAGGCGAGTACACAGGATGTTACACAGTCCTACTTGCTACTAATATTATAAATGTGAAAGTTTGGGAACATGTTGGGATGTTGTAAAATATTATCCTTTTTAAGCGTGAAATAGAATGGAATTCAGGAACGGGATTAGAATTCCCCGTGTGTAGAGCCGCGTGCAATAAATCGTTTAAATGGAATCGTTGTAGTAAAAGTTTGCAATGTCAAAACTACTGAACAGAACAATGCTAACAGCAAACTATGCAGAATTTCACAGCTCGTATGATATGTTCGAAACCGCAGGCAAACTTTGTCTTAAAATATGTGTATGTGAACTAAAACTGATATTGGTTTTAGTTTACTTGGATAAAATAAGACCCATAAATTATTTCAGCCTGAAAATCAGAAACCGCGGAAAGTTTCATCTAAAACTTTCTGCAGCAGCGTGTTAATTTTTCAAACATTCAACTTATTACTGCCTACATAGATCTACGTTGTCTGCCTGAATTCCACGTTTCCCATTCAGTAGGTATATTTTGCTACTATCGCATACAGGCCTCTCATAAAACTACTACCACAATGAACGGATTTGTGCCTCCTTCATCCAAAGGCTTCAGGCAGCAGCGTTGTCTGGAGCCTTTAGGTTACTTTTATAGTTCATGAATTCACTATTCAAGAACCCTTACAAGTATACCTATCACAATAACAATGTTTGTAGATTCTCCATGCTATCTGTTCATTAGTCCATTTACCATATTGTCCTCGCTTCTATCCAAGAAAACACCCTCATTCTCTATTTCACCAGATTAGTTTATAAACTTGAGTACATTGTACAGAATGTATGCTCTTTATATGTATATATGTACTTGTATATACCTAAATAGCAGGATGGTTGTAAAGTACAAAGATCGCGGATTCGAGTCCCGCCCGAGAATTGATTTCGCTTTTTCCAATTTATTATAATTTGTTTAGTCTAGCAAACTAATTGCTTTAAAATTATCTCAATTTACATACATACAAAAAACATTATGCCTCGTCGTATTTAATTTAGAAAGCAAGGTAAGTGATGGTTAACCAAAGGAGATTTCTGAATCCCGCTAAGTTTTCCCACTCTCCCGTCTTATTTATAAGTACTATTACGTCACAGCTACGGTGCGAAGGCGTTAAGGCGAGGAGATACCACCCTCTGATTGATTGATATTCCCTTTCAGAGTTAGTGTCAAATATGATAACAATTTAGATCAAACCGTCGTCGCGTCACGTCGTCGACCCCGTTTGAAAACATTCATCAGACGCTCGTATTCAGTCTTCTTTCGGAAATAACCACATGTTGCATATAACGTTATTTTAAGCTGTGTCTAAACTATAATGAGCCGAGCATGAGCGGAATACAAGCTAAGCGCGAGTTCGTGTAGAGAAGATCGACTTACGAGCTGCAAATGAGCATGACTCGAGCACATCGATACATTACTGTGCCTCAAGCAACTGTGTTCGACCAGATTAACAGTTTTTTTGGCAAATACAAAGGAAGCACTCCAGAAAAATTCGATCCAAGACAGTAACTGTTTGCGGCGTCGTCGAGTACAACCTGGTTCGTTATTTATACTCGACGTTGCAAACGACGACTATTTATTCAGTTGTATATAACCCTTCAGTTCCCCCTCTATACCATCAACATCGGGTGTATGTAGGTATGTTACTCTATCTGTTTGTATCGGGTAATCTCCGAAACGCCTGGGACAATTTTGACTGTCGATTTTTACAGTAGATGTTATAAGGCGTAACTTAGAATACTTTTAAAAATATTAGGGTACCGCACAAAAGACTAAAACCTAGACGAAGTCCACGCGGTTAAAGTTGCGGACACAACTAGTAGGTACCTAATTAATAAAATAAAATTCTATCAATGCAACTCACGGTTTTTCCCTTTCCTAACCATAACTTTCTAGACGACCATTACCACGATTCCTTATGACACTACTTTTTCTTGTGAAGTGACTGATAGGTGTCGTTATTCATACGTATTAGGTATACTCGTACCTACCTACAGTTTTAGGGAGGTGTCATCTATCCGTTTTCAGCATTTTTTTAGCATAAACTGTAATAATACGAGTATAGTACCTACCAGAAGTATAGGATGGTAACATTGAATTTTTTATATCTACACATATTATGATACGTTACTACATATTATTATGACGTCTGTCCATTGGATGGTTTTTTAGCCTACTGTTGCCAGGGTTTTTCTCGAGTTTTCCTTCTCTCCTTCTGTCGAGGTTGGAACGACACCTCGACAGAATATCGGCCAGAAGCTGCAACTCCTCCCCAAAATTTAGGAAGGAGTTGCAGCCTCCGTTGCCCTGGGTGCACCGCGAGGAGGTTTTCTAGCACGCCCCCACGGTGGCTGGTACGGACTGGATGCGGAGGGCTAAGGATCGGCAGACGTGGCGCACATTAGAAGAGGCCTATGTCCAGCAGCAATAGGCTAATTGATTGATACTACATATTACGGTATGCTCATATTACGTTACTACGAGTATTATAGGTTCGACTCCTGCGGATATATTTAGGTCATTAGAAAGGAAGGTATTTTTAAAACGAGTATTTAGAATTCCATTAATTCGGCAATAGTACTTATGGAATATAAGTAGTGTTTATACAATAATGGATTTAATTATACGAATATTATTTATTTATTTTTAAAACATTTTATTTAGTTATCTTTCTCATATATATTATCTCCTCTGTGCCTTATGTACGGTATGGCAGTATGACCGCCGCCACCACTGCTGCGCCCGCGCTTCGCTGGTTTATCCTCTGATGAATCGTTAGGCGCGTACACTGTAAAGTGACAATTATTAATATTAATATCAAGGCCAACGTAATTAATAGTTTTTTCATCTCTTCTATTCGAAATGTGTCACTTTGTTCCTATATAATTGGAAGCAAAATATTTATTTTCTGTTAAAAACTAGAAGGACTCTACGTTAAATCCCCTATGAAGTCCGGCTACTGGTTTATCAGAACTTCGATATCACCAATGGGTTGTGGTAGTGAGATGGCCGAAGAAATGGAAAATTATGAACAATGATATTTGGAAATGTAATACGTTAAAATATAGGAATACCGTATTTACTTTCTCTAGATCCTCTTCTCCTAGCAGCCTGGTTGCGTATAGCGAATCCTTTGTAACGTATTTGCTTTGGAGGTCCTCGGTTACTTGCACGATTTGCACCCGAAGACAGAGATAATATCTTCGATACTCTGCAACCGGCACGTAAAATCAACTGTACATAATATTATAAAGCTGAAGAGTTTGTTTGTTTGGTTGAACGCCCTGCTCTCAGAAACTACTGGTTCGGTATCAACTACCGTTTACTATAGGTATATCTATCATTCATCACTCTTCCTCTGCCTCAGGGTAGGTTCCCGTCCTAATTAATAAATTGTGGGAATATAGGGCTTAGAGGTATGCTAAGTATGCTTTGAAGAATACCACGAGTGAAGACGGAGCGGGCGAGCTTATATTGGATACGTCAACTTCACTTTGCCTGATGGTAAGCTCAAGGCAAAGTCTCAGGAAAGAGGGTACCTGTTTTTTTTATGTAGGACACATCAATTTGACTTCACCTCGCCTGATGGTAAGCTGAAGGCAAAGTCTCTGAAAAGAGGGTCACCATTACAGACACGTATCATGTTATAATGGTGGCACTCAGCTTGACGGCCTCATCAGATGCTTTTTCACGCCCCGCTTAAAGGACCCGGGACTGTAGGAGGAGGGAAACACGTGAACTGGTAAGGAATTCCAAGACTTAATGATGCGGCAGAAGAAGGAGTCGCCGAACCGCTTGGTTCTTGATGGACTTTTACAGATACCAGGAATGTTACAAGTTCGCTCGCAAGCTTGACGGCCTTATCAGCCCCCCAAGACAAGTGGTAATTCGTTGGCAAAACATAATGACGAATGTATGGAATTTGATGAAGGATTGTCGACTGTAATATACGTCAAATCCTATACATTCGTCATTCTATTATACAATATATAGGCCGGCCAACGAATTGGGACTAGTCTAGGGGGACTGATGCATTTCCACGCCCCGCTTAAAAGACACGGGACTGTAGGAAGAAAGAATTATAAATATCAGGCTATAATTACTTACAAGTCATTTAAGGTGGTTCTTGATTTGGTTTGCTGTACTGCATTGGGCGTTAACATTATATATACTTTTGCATTATCATCAAGACTATCTTTTTTATTATTATCGTTCCACATCAAACGGTTAGGAGACAAACGCTTTTTCGCAGATTTAGAGTGATGATAATATGAGTTGGGCGCAACCCCATTTGAGAACTGGCTATTAGGGAAACCATTTAAAATTTGATCCATAATATACTGGTATCCTGAATTAGTGTCATATACTTGAACTCTTTTCACTTTCCTTGACCTATCTCTGTGACTGTTACGATCTCGATCGTCTGTTATAACATTTGGGTCGTACTTAAAAGCTTCCTTAAGCAGACCATATAAAAGTTCTTCATTTTCTGATCTAGAAGTGCGCCAAGTTGAATCATCCGCAGAAGAATCGCTTTCAGAGGAGGAGCTCGAAACTGAATTATCTAATCTACTATTACGATTTCGTTGCTGTTGTACGAGATCCAAAATTTTGCCTAAATCTATATCAACATTTATTTCTGGATTTTTTTTTGCATTTGCTCCATTTTTTGACACAATTACCGATATAACAACTGTAAAGTTTCAAAAAATATCAATTGGAACCATTCGTAACAGTTTTATAGATTTAGATGTATTTCAAATCTTACCTGTGAAAAATATCGCGAGGCTCGACATTATCAGCAGCGCTGAATCGAAAACCTCATGAAAAAATAATATACTTGAATTGTTATGAAACCAGTGAACTATATAAATTTACACGGCAATCTACAAATTTAATTTTCTTTTATCGGTTTTGAAATCACATAAGTATTTATGGCTTCGGTGGCACTTGAATGAACAGAAGGTGTAGTGGTTTAAGTGGTTGCCTCGCAACTTCCACTGCATTAAGTGTTCAGGATTCGAGCATCACATAGGACTAAATATAAACCAATACACCCACTAAGTACTCTAGATCTATTATATAAATCACTACACTGCGTCACAGTGTTTCACTAATCACCTCCGAACACATGAGATTAGAACTGTTGTCAGTTCCAACTCAACAGATTTTTTGTAACTTAATAATAAACTCACACAATTGACACAATATTCTCTGAATTTACTTAGTTTTAGTTCTTAAAATTAGACTTCTTACAAGAACCCAGCACTTTTTCCTCGCATTTCCACTGGTTCTGTCAATTCAGTGTTATAGTTGCTTTCGCTCGAGCGGCTGTGTTACTGCGACTGCTAGGCTTCGTTGGTAACAAATAGAAGATGATAACGTCGAGGATATCGTAGGCGCCAATAGTCTCCCTACCATAGATTCATAAGACTGTACGGACTGTGGAGTAATAAAAGCCGGAAAGACAACCCGGACTCCGAGTTCAAAGCCTCGGAAATGACCGGGACTAGTTTAGCGCGTGATGACATTGGTAATTTTAAGTAGGTAGGTACTATCTTTCTCACAGCCTCTAAGAGCCTTCGTTATTCGCCTCCAGTGTTGTGTCCCTAAGTCCCTACCCTCCACAGTGCTGTTCGGACTTCAGGCCGAGATACAGAGTATTCCAAAAAATAAAATTGCAATAAAAGAAAATAAAGTATCAGTAAAGCTTTCTTTACTTTGGATGCACTTCAACAAGGTTTTTTGATCAGCATCTCAGAACCAAATATAAACTTGTTACTGTTAAGAACGTTTACTGGGTTTTGAGTTAAGAACCAAATAAGACGAGAAGAAGTAAAGATATTATAATTAAGCTAAATTAATTTAAAATTTGTAAGTTCAAAGAGATCGTATTTTGTCGTAAGGGTGATTGTACTGTGTTACAGTTTCTTATGCAAAGTTAAACACAGCAAAGCATTACGCCTTGCGTGTTTGTATAATGGGTTTTAGGTAATTTGACCTAACGGACCTTTGTCATGAAAAACTCATAAGTATACTTATTAATTATTCGTACATATCTTGATTTCAGAGGTAGAAAGTAAAGTACCTAATGGAAATTTCCTTCTCAGAAAATAATCCTTTTGGTAGAAGAAAGCAAATTTCGATTAAATAAATTAAAATTTATCGTTGTAGTCGTTGCGTCATAAGCCCTTCAATTACAAGTAAGTATTGTTGTGTGAAATTTACAGTTACTGGTATAACTATTTACCATAGCAATAATGCTAACGGGAATTAACACGATCATGGTTTTAGTAGGTATATAGGAGTACCTACCTACATATAACGTTCTCGCTAACATTATTGTGAGTCGTAGAACGCGAAAGTTAGCGTTTTGAGAATATCCAAAATTACTGTTAAGCTCTTCAAGACTCCCACCAAGATCTTCGGGACCAAGCAAAACTCACGTAACTTCAAACGGTAAACCTGCTGATTGACGGATGAGGCTCTGGTGCAAGCTTTCCACTACCGTCTGTCTGTTACACCTTCACGCCTAAACCACTGACCCGAATTTGATGAAATTCAATAGAAAGATGAAATAGAGCTTGGATAAAGACAATCTACCTTTTATCGCAAAAAAAAGGGGTTCAAGGGGTTCAAATAGGGAATGAAAGTTTCTATGAATGTTCATCATTTTTGAAGATAACCTGATGAATGCCCAAATTCTCTATCGATAAATAAAGTCGTACTAATAACCAACATCCACGCGCACGGAGCTGCGGGCAGCAGTTAATTTAGAAAATATAAAATAGTCCTATGGTCCACACCATTCCACTTTTTTCCTCATTTATCGTACCTACCAACTAAATACGTTCTTACGTAATAAAATATAAATGTTTGATATCGGTATCGATATGATCAAAAGTACTCATTTTGGTACGCAGCACATGATGTTTAATCTGATTATACGAACATTTACCTATATTTTATATTACGTAAGAAAGTACTATAGTAGTTGGTAGCACAAGATTTATTTGTACAAGTGTTTGAAGGTAGGCTTTATCAACATGATTGGTAATGTTGATAAAAAGTAAAAATATTTAATACTTGTATCGTCATAAAAATGATAAATAATATTCGTTTCCTTCCCGCTGCCGTCCGGCAGAGTAGGATTTGGGCCACCCCATCTCTTCCCATAGGCTGTTATACGGCTATTTAACATCAGACATGGCTCGAGACAACATTCGTGCCCGGAATACGGGAATAGGCTCACCCCCTATTAGGTACATGGGACGGAATACAATGATTGATGAAATTTGGGTGATAATTCACCTCTGCCTAACTCTTTAGATATGAAGGCGTAGTTATATGATGATGATATGATTTCTTCACATGACAATCATACCTGTGGACAAAACCCTTAATAATAGAGTAATCTGTTGTAACAGGTTTGTCTGCAATAGTCCAAAATATTGTCTACCACGCACGTAAGACTCACCCAGCTGGTATAGGTATGTTATGATGACTAATGACTATGTTGTAGCGACGTGCAGTCCACATTATTGGGAATCTTGAGGACACCAACATCCTCAATCCTTTGCAGATGCCTAGAGATATTGCGTCCTTGGCAGTATTTTACCGTCTCTAACATGGTGAATGTTCTCTTGAGCTTTTCCAATTAGTCCCATCCTCTCCTTTACTATACAGGACGAAACGTGCAGGACTTAGCTGTTACCCGCAGAATAGTCCATTAAGAACCGAGGGGTTCGGCGACTCCTTCTACTGCCGGACGATTATTGTATGCGGACGATTAAGGCCTGGAATTCCTTACCAGTACACGTGTTTCCCTCTTCCTATAGTTCCGGGTCCTTTAAGCGGGTCGTGAAACAGCATCTAATAAGGCCGTCAAGCTCAGTGCTACCATTGTAACATGATAGGTACGTGTCTATACACCCTTATTTTTTAATTACCAGAGAAACTGCAGGGGCTGATAGGGAACATATATAATTCAACATATATGGAATAATACAAATAGCCAACCATACAAAAAAACAAAGTTATTGACGTTTTTAAAATCTCAAAATACGTGCATACACGCAAAGACACCGTTTCATTTTACGTACTATGTGTGAATAGTAAATAGGTACCTATCATATCAATGAACTTTCGTCGTAAAAAAGCCGATGATTTCCGAGAACGACCGACAATGTACCTACGTACCTACGACAGACGCGAGCGATTTTCAAGGTCAAACACTAATCAAAATCAAAATTAATGATTGATTGATGTATTACGAAACGTGCAAGACTTACCACTACAAGTAGATGCATAAACGAGCCCGATTTAATAAGTTCAATTTCAAACTGAGGACTGAGGAGCCATCTGAAGGGGTATTAGGTTGATAGGTTCACTGACATACACATTTCACTTCACTACACATGTAAATTGGCCTCAGATCCGGGGTCCTCCGTCCAATTCACCTGCCTTCAAATTGCGTATTGAGGTAGTATCTTACCGCGATGTGGGAGACCAGCCAGGAACCAGACATTGATGTAATCGTGGAGCAATTTGGCTGTCGGGCATTCGGGTAGAGATCACGATAGGTACATCCGTAAAACGGCACTCACATTTTCACCGAGTGTAAAGTAAGTAGGTACGTAACATAATTATTAATGCACATTCGCGATTGATAATTTGGTATCGATTGTTTACGGAAACGTGCGCGCATCAAGACGTCATAACCGGAACTGCATTGCTTTTATGATTATGATTTGAATTTTATTAAAACTGAAGGTCATTTGCATCAAAGAGATGCCGCCGGGTCGCTCGTTTCGCGGCACGTGTTGTGCGGGGTACGTGGGGGGTAGGGGATTAAAGTAGAGAAAGAGAGCGCGTATTTTATCAATGACTTCTTTGAGTGATTTTGTTTTCGTGAATTAGTGTTATCTACAATGATCTTGTATAAAATGAAGTAGATGCGTTATTGCGCGAAAATCGTGAAGATCCGAAAACGAGTCAATTGGAACGTTTGCTTTGTAGTATCGCGTGCCGAGCGGCGCCGGTCGGACGTTGAGCGGAAGAATCAGTGACATAAAAAATAACAAAATTGCTATCGTATGTTTATAGACACTGCACGAACAATTACTCTAAGGGAAATGTAGATGAATTAAAAATGTGTCTGTGTGTGTTCGGCACAATTTTCTACGTTGATTTGTAAGCATATGGCATATCTATGATATATTTCATCTTTGGTTATCTACTTCATATTCTATTGAGTAAAATTTTGTACGTCGTGAACAAATATTAGGTGGTTTTAGGGAAAAAATTGACATACATACTTTATTCTTTTTTTATAGCATGGATGGGTTCAATATCGAATACCTATCACTTTGCCAAAATTTCTCTGGTAATTAAAAAATATTCGTGTATAATGGTGACCCTCTTTTCCGAGACTTTGACTTCAGCTTACCATCAGGCTAGGTGAAATCAAACTGACGTGTGTTGTGTACATATAATAGTACATTATGGTACAAGTGAGCAAAGTTGGTGATTACCGCCGAGGTGCCATTGAGACCCGAGCCGCCAGGGGAGGGTCTTAAGAGTGCCGAGGACGGTAATCATCATGCTCACGCCTGCCATACGACGTTTTACAACACACTTGCGAATAAAATAATACTACAAATACTAAGTAAACAATACTTCAAATTAATTCGTTTTCCTATGCGCGCGCATTTAACAATGGCGGTCGACCATATTTAAAAAAAAATGAGGTTTGAATTTAACTTTTTTTTACTCTGTTTTTTTTTTCTGTACTTAGAGAGAGAAAAAAGTTAAATTTGTGTGAAAATTTTGTTTATTATACAAGTACTACAAGTTGAAACTATTTATTTAAATACGAAAATGCATCAAATGACCATACAATAGGCGTATTAATTTATTCATACTATTAAACACGTTATTTTTTGTATCAAAACTTTTTTGAGAATATAGACAAATTATAGACACTTCCTATAAAATTTAAAAAAGAATCTATAACTCACTTTTGTGAATAATAGCAATGAAAAAGTCACAGTTTGATAATAGGTGTCATTACGTGCCTAATTGCGGTAAAATAATAGCACTTTTATGAGCAGGTGTGTTGTAAAATATATTATAAAATACTTTCTGTATCGTGTGACGTTATATTGATTGCATTCGAAGCTTGCACTTTGGAGTTCTAGATCCGCTCTACAGTTATACTCGTAGGAGAATTCAGTTTATTTTAACTTTGTCGCTTTGATTATTATATAATATCTCTCGCTTTGTCGAAAGCGACTGCAGTCAGGCCTCCAACCCTAAGAAGAAAGGCTTCGAATTGCAGGTGCGGTTGGCTTGAGCCGTAAAGATCGTGTGTGTGGCCCCTTTCTGGCATGACTATGATTACTATAATAGCATTATTAACTCCCTCATTCTATTTTTACGTGCCCATTCGTACGCACGAAAACATGATTACGACCCATATTATACCCATAAATGTCGATAAATGTAGATAAAAAACGTATTTATGGCTTTATTTAGCCCAATACTAACAAACACATAACAATCACAGTTGAAAATCAAAATTTTTGTGTTTCCAATACTGTCCTACTTCCTAAGGAAGTAACCAATCATGTTCGTTTATGCCTTTGTAGATGAATAATTATGCAAAGTTGCGTTTTGTGTACGGGGCTCTTTGAAGTCACAATACATTTTAATGTTTAGGTGTGCTTCAGTACAAAGAGCATGATTAATGATTAAAAATAATTTTATTGCAAAATCTGAATTCCAGACTGAACCTCATTTATTTATTAATTTATCTATTTAATTATTTAGGTACCTATCAATAGTTAGTCACATGGTGATTGTCAAAAATGATACAAATTTTCATTAGCAAATATGTGAAGCAGTTGAAATTCAATCATGGAATATGTGCCAAGGATAACTAATATAGTTAATCGTTTACCTGATTCAAGAACTCCATATTGTTTTTCGCATGAATAATAGGTACTTAACATGATTCTCTCTTAAAATTTAAGAAAATAAAATTTAAATCTTAGAAGCAAAAATAAATCACGAGTTTAGCTCGTAGGTATATTTTTGTTGCGCCCATATTAAGGTATTGCTACTACCGTGAGGAGGCTCGCTCTTTTACACTTTCATTACAAAACGGAAACGTAAGGCGGCCAGCCGTCCCTCTTTCTACGATTGCAATCTATCGACGAGTTTGTTACCAATAATACCTGAAGCTGTAGAGTTTTTTTTTTCTTCAAATATAGTGATGCTTATGTACTATATGGAAATGTCTTTATTAAATTTAAAAGGCCGGCTCTTGGAGAAGGTTATTGACTTTTAACTTCACGCCACCCACCTAGAACTTAAACTGGATACAGCACAGCAATGTCCCGCCTGTCCGTTTTGAGATACCTACACCAGACCTCTCGAATAAGGATTGACTTCACAATTATGTCGCCAACCCGACGATCTTCTGACGATCAAAAATGAACCGCGACAATTTTAATAAAGAATGTAATAACTTGAATGTAATTAACACGTTTCTATAGCTCGCAATAGAGCCATCTACAAGTTTATTGAGCTCAATTTTGTGAGGCGTAACTCCGTCGGTTCGCTTAATTTCTTCGGAAATAGTTTAATCAAGCGTTGCGTTGGATTTGCAGTAATTAAAGAAGACGACATCGGTCCTCAGCCCGTATATTCCTTCCTAAGATTAGCACCGAGCTTCCAGTTAATTTCCTGTGTTCAATTCCGGAGTGTTTCCATCTCGAAACATTATTCGAAATCTTACTTGAGTAAATTGTATCAAAATTTCGTATATTTAACCTTATGGTTCCATCTTAACTTTGTAAGAATTAGATATGTACATACTTGTAAGTACGGCCAACGAAATAAACTAGTATGCCTCTTCACATAATATGCCTTGTACCTAGGTACGCGTATTTCCTTAGCCGTGTGTGACTTTTCAAACGTTTAGTTTACTTGTTAGTATACTACTAATATTACAAATGAAAATGAGTAACTTTGTAGTGATGGATGGATGTTTTATACCAATTAAGTGGCAGATAAGCATACAGCCCTCCTTATTAAAAGTGATTACCATAGCCTTTGGACGTGTGCAACATCAGGGGAGTTACTCATGCTGCCGACCCTACAAGAAACTTCTAATGCCCTTTTTTAATGAATTTACCCAGGTATATACTGTTATGCGATAAGTCCTGTGTGAATTAAATAGGCTCATGTTATGTGTTATGTGTATAATGTATTTGTTTTGTTTGAAAAAATAAACAATTATACTCACTTATTTGTTGAATAAATAGTTCCGAGTTCCGACAAGGTCCTTCCAATGAATTGTAACGTTAACACACAAAAATACAGAAATGAAAACAACGATTAGGTACAATTATTTTTAGCTTACACGAAACAAATGTTATAACCATAATGTTAATACCATTGCTTTGTTGTTTTAACAACAAAATTATGGTGTTGTAATTTGTGTGCTACAAACTCAAAAAATATTAATTGTTCGCAGATAATTGATAAAACAGATTTGACAACGACATGTTTTCATCAACCTATCAACATGTCTGAGACTCAAACCAAACTTACCTGCAAGTGGGTACATCTGTTAAACAATGAATAAAGCTCCAACGCAGGCTTTACTCACGAAGTCACGATGTTGGGTAGTCAGACGGCCGTACCTTCTGGAAAAATCCACGTACCAATCAAAATTAAAATGGGACCCCGGTTTCCAAAGTGCAAACTTTGGTGATATTAGATATCATTAGCATTTCAAAATATGTAGTTAGTTTCTGATGTAAGTGCACGTCACAGCGCGTGAGGGAACCCTGTAAAAGGCGTGGAGAGTTGTTAATGACGTCTTAATGACGTGCTCTGTACCTTCTTCCCTTTAAATTTAATTTCGCCATGAATAAACGTTAAAGGCACTTTCGTTTCTATACAAAATTTGTCGACGGGCAACTTATCCTTACTGCTGTAGGGTAATAAGAAGTTTATATAGATGGTACTGATGCGTGACCAAACACCCCATGTGTTCAGTACCTATAGTGATATAAGTTAGCTACATTGCGGCAAGTTGCGGGCCGTTTTAATCATTACTACGAATGTGTAGTTAAATTCACTGAAGGGAAAGTTTCATTTGTGAACGAAAGAACAAAACCACTTAGCTATCTATACGATACTTGAGAAAATACATTGACCATACAACTTTACACAATTCGACAACTTCTGAGAAAACCTTTTGTTTAGTGAATATGAAAGACAAACTGAAATTTCACAGAACGTAACATAAAGCTATTTATCATTTAGCGTTAGTGGAAGTCAAACAACTTAATGTAAAGACCACCAACCAAACCGCCGCTGTAGACGCTACGCTAACACACGTCACTTCATTAATGCATAATCTTGTCGAAGTTAGCCCTCTGGAATTGGAAAATGTAGGTAAGTATATTGCATTGCGTTTAACATATTTCATGCAATATTTACTCTAGAGCTTGGTTAATTCTGTGCACATTAGGAAACTATTTATATTTCAGAGGCGATAATTTATCATCATTATCTTAGCGTTCATTGAATGCATCACCACTGTAAGAAAAAGTAAGTGAACACTATCACAAACACACATATTATTATATTATCATACTCCATAGACTCCATATTATAAATGCGAAAGTAACTCTGATTGTCTATATTTCTCTCTGTCTGTCTGTTAAGCTTTCATACCTAAACTACTGAACCGATTTTGGTAAAATTTGGTACAGACATTAATTAGACCTTCTTCTATCGAGCCGACGGCATATAGTTGATATAGAGTCATATTTTGTTTGCCCAGTATGTAGTTACTCCTATGGCGTTCTCAGAGGCACTCATGCAATAGCTTAGAGGCATTAGACCTTGGGAACGGACATAGGCCATGTTTGGTCACGATAACCGACATCCACGCGGGCAGAGCCGCGGGCAACAGCTAGTATACAATAAATGAAACCGCAACATTACACCACATACCTGTAAGCTCCGCAGTATATAGGCTTGTAGTTTACCGAGGTGTTTGATAGAATTTGGGTGGATACGGTGTTAAATTACATGAATATTTCAACGGCGAAGGTACATCGTACCTCTTCGAGGTTTATCTTAGGCCTGAGCCTAAAAATTGTACTGGTCGTTGGATATCTTTGTTATTATACTGACCTACCTACTAGTGTAGTTTTTTACTAGGCACCAAGAAATAAACATTTGAACTTCATACCACATTCTAATTAGGTAGCTGTACAGCCCCTCTAGATAAGTGGCAATTCGTCCGCCGGCGTTTTGAAGAATAGAATGCCAAATGTACGGGATTTGACATTATGACAGGCGTCAACGAATGTCAAAAACGTCAAATCCTATACATTCGTCATTCTATTCCATGATACGCCGAGCAACGAATTGCCACTTGTCTAGCGGGGCTGTACTGCCTATGTAGGGCATACTTAGGTAGGAAATTACAGTCGTCAACGTATACGTCAAATCCCATACATTCATCATTCTATTCTACAATACGCCAGCAAACGAGTTGGCAATTGTCTAGGGGGGCTCCAGAAATAGTTAAATGTATATAGGTACATACTACACTACAAATATGTAACAACTTTTTCGCCTATCAGTGATGATGATAGTGATGACCAAACAGAATGACACATCACGTTGGCATGGACGGCTATTACAAGTGATCGCATAGTATGCATTATGCGTCCTTATTAACCTCCTCATAATAAAATCCTTATTAACTTTTGGATTTTCACTACACTTCTTAAAAATAAGTTCTACCTATCTACCTCCCTACTCTCTCTGCCTTATCATCAAACTTTGGGATTTTGAACCTTGCGTTCGTCCCTGTCGCATCAGAGGCCTTCACTCCGTAGTCCAGGGTCCGCTTAAATATGAGGTAGGTTGGTTTTTTCAACAATATTGAGAACGACTGCCGTCTGACCTCCCAGCCTGAATTGTGGTTAGTGGCCAACCTTTGACAGGCCTCTGTCTTGACAGTCAGGATTGATTTTTAACGGGCCAACCGAAGCATGAAAGCGGTCAAGTAAAATACCACTAAGCGGTAACCCATCCTAATGGCAACCGCGGATAAGTAGCTTGACCCACTGAACGTTTATCGAACAGTAAGTGCATCACGAACACTTTTCTCTGAGTCTTTGATGCTAACGCAACGTGACCGTTTATAAATTACAAGTAGGAACATAAATAAACGTAGATGACACTTCTTCATCTTGGCACCAATCCCAGTTGCCCTAGGTCCACTCCTCTGCTTTTATTACTGGGTGATTTTATAGTCGTTTCGGATAAAAAGATTTTGGGTACAGTTTCGTTAGCAAAATCGTCTGAAAGTAGGTATTAACGTAGCGGAAAAAAAAACTTTTTTTTTATATAATGTATAGGAATAATGTACATTGTACAGGTCAACGGCATACTGTAGTATGGAGGTTGTAAAAATATGTTTTTTTTCGCCAAAATAATACTTCGAGAGTCAGACGATTTTGCTTACGAAAAATCATTTTATCCGAAAAGACTATAAAATCACCCAGTATAAAATATGCCGAATAATAATGTATATTTTTTAATTTTATTTGTACCAACATAATTTAGTTTCGTCTGTAAGCTGTAAATTAAATATGGACCTATAGGTACGGTACTAATACAAATTAAATAAACTAGGTAGGATGTCAACTAGACCGTAATAGCTTTGGTACTAATTCATCAAGAAGTAATGTGCATAAAAATAGTAAAATCTTACCTTTCACACTCTTTAGGTAGGTAAAAAAAATAGTGCGAGTCGGACTCGCCCATGAAGGGTTCTGTAGCAGCAAAGGCGAAAATTGCGGTTTATGACGTATTAAAAAAAACTACTAACTGGATCTTGTTCTAAGCAATTTACCTATTCGTTCAATTTTTTTTTAAATATGTTGACACTTTTTAGGGTTCCGTAGCCAAATGGCAAAAAACGGAACCCTTATAGATTCGTCATGTCTGTCCGTCTGTCTGTCTGTCCGTCCGTATGTCACAGCCACTTTTCTCCGAAACTATAAGGCCTATGCTGTTGAAACTTGGTAAGAAGATGTATTCTGTGAACCGCATTAATAATTTCACACAGAAATAAAAATAAAGCATTAAATTTTTTTTTTATTACTTAGAACTGAAACTCAAAATTTTTTTTTTCATCAAACCCTGTGTGGGGTATCTGTAGATAGGTCTTTAAAATGCTATTGAGGTTTCTAACATATTTTTTTTCTAAACGGAATAGTTTGCGCGAGAGACACTTTCAAACTGGAAAAATGTATGCCCCCCCCTCCCCCCTCTAACTTCTAAAATAAGAGAATGATAAATCTAAAAAAAATATATGATGTAAATTGTTATGAAAACTACCACTAAAAATTGGTTTGAACGAGATCCAGTCAGTAGTTTTTTTTTAATACGTCATAAACCGCAATTTTCGCCTTTGCTACTACGGAACCCTTCATGGGCGAGTCCGACTCGCACTTGGCCGATTTTTAATTATAGAAGCGACGCGGTATATCATGTAACTCTAGCCAGTACTGTTGTCAATTCTGTGATGTAGTATTCTCTACTCAAGAAAAACTTTCGGAGGAAGTAAGACACGACGGTATTTCCGTCCCAATTGAGCGGTCCGACTGGGGAAGTACCTCTGCACTACGGAATACCGCGGGTATACCTCGTGCTGTGTTTCCGGCGGTGAGTAGCATCGCCAGAACTCACTGGAGAGGTTTTGTGCTGTCAGTGGGAAGATCAAAGACTTGTCCTGCTTGTCTTCTTCGTTGACGGCGCATAATCTCTCTGTTCTTAAAAGGTCGGCAGCACGAGTGTGATTCCCCTGGTGTTGCACTCGTCCATAGGCCACGGTATTCACTTTCCATTAGGTGGGCCGTGAGCTTGTCTGCGACCTATTAGTGGTATAAAAAAACCAAGTGACACAAAACCGAATAGGAACGTGTCTAAATCACGCTAATAACGCTGTAGCCCACGGCTACAGTTTCAAGCTGCAAGTGAAACAATCAAAATCTCAATCTAAATACGAGTAGTTTGATGTCTTCAAGTGGTTGTATTTCCGTAAATTTGTACATGTGTGCGGTACGAAAGGAACTTCGAACCACGCATACTCAAGTTGTACTTCTGCTGCTGCTGCTGCAAGCTGCTGAGATTTGAATTTAATTCCAGTAGCTGAAATAAATATGCCTTTTAAAATGCCTGCAGTATACTGGTCTCGGCAGAACTAAACCCAGATCGAGCTACTAGGGACCCAAGAGTTATATATCGAAGTTATGGCGCATTTTCATTAGTCGATAGGGCCCGCATGCGAGGTGCGAGAGATTTCTGGAATGCATGCCACGGGGCCCGCATTCGGGAAACCGTTTTCATTAGTCGATAGGGTCCGCATGCGGGGAGCACTAGCTGCTCCCCGCATGCGGACCCTATAATAACCTCCATTTTCGTCACCAGTTATTAACGACCGATCGATCGATGAATTTCTTTGGTCGATATCACAGTTGGTATAAAGCATGCGGGGAATCCTGAACACGTATCGACTTATGAACTTTCACTGGTTGTTATCTCGCCTGCCGGGGACTCTCCGTATGCTTTCGCGGGCTTTCGTCAACATTGCCACGCCGGTTTAATTATATTTATCGTATTCGGGTCCCTCCGAAACGGGTGCCTCAGGAACCGGGGCTCTTAGGTACGAACCCTATGAAAGGGCCACGTCGAATTCTAAACGGTGTTTTGAAAATAATAAAAACAAATTTATTAATTTAAAAAATAGTGTTTATTCTAAAGAATTCTAAGAGCGTTAAGCGAATTAAATAATTAGGGCTAAGATATATTTGTAGCTTCAAAAATGTATCGATTTATTTAGTTATCGCTCAGGAGCAGAGAGTTCATTTTGGTAGTGGATTGTGCCGCATATGTGACATTTCAATTTGAACTCCTGAAACAAAACAAACAATCATAAGAATTTTCACCTTCACTAACTTAGGATAAACTAGCTGATGCCCGCGACTTCGATTGCGTGAAATTGTGATCCTGCTCTCGTTACTCATGGGAACTCATTCGGGATTAAAAGTAGTACCTATATGTGTTATTACGGACGTAAAATACGTGTCATATACGATCTCTGTATGATGAGCATGTCATTTTAGCTGCAGCATTTTAGAGCATGATTGAATAACAAACATTCAAACATTTACACTAACTTTCACATTTAGGTATAGAACATAATATTATGTAGGGAGTAAGATTTGCTAGATCTGTCAATTTATTTAGATATAATCATTTTAAATTCACCTTATAGTGGTTGTTTACTTTAAAGTGTCTTAAGCAGTAGTTTACTATAACGCACTTAGGTACGGCTAGCCGGCCAGCCGAAAGGTATGTTTCCATAGCAGCGTACCCATTACTTGTTACACTCCGATACGGATAAAGGGGACCATTGAGAAGCCGCAATGAATTACGCGCATGTGCTGCTTGCGTCGGCAGTTGTCGTATGCGGTCGGCTTCGAAACACACTAGAATGCAGCGCGCTTTCATATAACAACAGACATACATCCATCAGGATTGAAGTGTTACCTATGGCTCTAAGATTAAAAGTTAGGAATATCAGATAAAGGCATAAAGATATTTTTACAGGATACCAAAAAATTGTTCTAGAACGCACGACCACTTATTGTTACCAAGAAGTAGAACAAAGACAGTCAAAAGTACTCACCAAGTTGAAGATATGTCGTAATCTGTCCATGAATATCTGTATCATTTCAGGGGTATTGTCGACACTGCTGCAGACGGCGTAATACTCCAATTCTAATAGTGTCATTGGTTCGCGATATACGTGTGGCACATCATCAACTATCTCACCATATTCATTTATTATTATTTCTGCTGGCGGTTGAATTGAATCTTCTTTTGGTAATTGCACCATGGTTACCTACGTCAGTTATGTGTTACTTAACAATCTTGACTAAATGAGGGACAAAGTAGTAAGCAGTTACATGCGCCCGGTCAAATAAAGACAGTAATATTTTCGGTACAAACCTATTCAAACTATTTTTTGTTTATTTTTACAATAGACCCTTTATCAGCATGTATTGTCAAAAGTAATGTTGTTGTCGCCATTTTGGATTCCGCATTCCGATGCGCAGGTAGATATTTGCTAGTTTTTTTGCGGGCAAACTGATGGAAGTAGACCCAAAGCAACAAATACGGTTACATGCTGGCATCCATTGTATGGAAATTACGAGTATGTTACACATCTCATACTATCCTTGAAGTTACAACTGAAGAAATTAAACGTCCAAAATTATAATATTTTGTTACAAAGACGTTTTCGTGATGCACCGGGTGTGCTGGATCTAATGGGTAATACTAGACCAATCACGACAAATAAGTGTCTAGAAATGATGCCAATTAACGTTACTGTTCGAGATTTTTGATGCGAGGATTCCCAGGAAATTCTGGCCTTTTTTTATTTTTATACCACTTAGGTGGTAGACAAGCACCAGCCCACCTGATGCAAGTGGTTACCGTGACTTATGTACGTATGTAATACTAGGGGCGTTACACTCCTGCTGCCGACCCTGAAGATGCCTGATGATAAATCAATGACTTCAGCATTAGATCTGACTTCTAGCCAGCTCCGAACATCAACCAGAATAGCAGTTTCATCCGCATAGGTCACAATTTTGCAATTGGGAAGGGTCATTTTGCACAGATCGTTTATGTAGCACAAGAACAGGGTAGGACCAAGAACACTGCCCTGGGGTACAGTGGTACACCATAATTAACAGAAGTATCCTTACTGGCAATTTTGTCTATCTGTACATACTGCGTGCGCTGGGTCAAATAGCTACGAAACAGGTCCAGCGCAACTTCTCTCACTCCGTACAGTTCGATCTTAGAAATCAACATTGGTACAGAGACAGTGATGCTAATTCTGTCGTGATACAAACTAACTAAAGTGAGCTAAAAATCTCTAAAAGTTAGTTTAGTCCTGTCAAAATGTCGTTTCGTATTCTGAGAACACACAACTAACTTAAAATTAGCAGGACAACCAAAATTAGAGAAGTACTCAACTGTCATTTTTGGTTAAACGGTATTCTGTTGTACGTTTTAAATGTCAAATATGCACTAAAATTAGAAATTTAAAACAAAAATTAGACGTCATATAAAATACTGCCCAATTAATTTGAACAATGTTCTATAAACGTTTAAAGCTCTTTATATCGTCGATTGATTTGGATTTTATAAATAACTAGCTGACCCCGCGAACTTGCCAGGTACGTGGACCGAGAAAAACTGTATTTGCTTAGGTATGACTGAGAAATATCACAGTTTGTTTACTATTTAATCAATAATATGTACTAATTATCATTTTTCGGCATTCTAAAGACTTATAAAGATAAGTTTTACAGATTTTATGAAAAGACCTTTTATCGTTCATTCTTAATTTTTAACAGCTGTAACACTCATTTTAGCGATGTCATATTCAAATTTAGTGCTGTCTTATCTTAGCAAACACTAAAGTTAGTTTGACATAACAACAGAATACGGTTATATATGTCAATCGCTTATCTAAAATAAGAAAATTTTAGAGAAATTAAAGTTAACAACAGAATTAGCATCAGTGTCGAACGCTTTGGAGAGGTCCAAAAAGATTCCAATGGTTTTTATTATTTTTTTTAAATTTTTGACAGATGGTATAATAACAACATAATTAGCATCAGTGTCGAACGCTTTGGAGAGGTCCAAAAAGATTCCAATGGTTTTTATTATTTTTTTAAAAATTTTGCGTTGTAAGAACTGAAATGGGTCTATAATTTGTGACACTGCCTTTGTCCCCGCTCTAGAACATCGGTTGAACAATTGCCCTCTTGAATACGGACGGAAAAACACCAACCGAGAGACAGAGATAAAATAAATAGACGAGGCATGGTGTAAGTGATGAGCAGCTTTTATAACTGTGGTAGGAATACCGTCCCAGCCCACAGCCACGTATGAAAAAAAAATTAAAGATTGCATTTTACACCACACGTAGGGGGCTGTCCATCACGAATTATCAACAGGCTGAGAACATCTCTAAAATGTCACATTTTTTGGGTTGGGAATATTGTGGTAATTTAGATATTCTATTCAGTGTCTAATTTATCTACTTACTTAGAATGTGATAATCGTAAAACTTCTCAGTCCAACCGGGCCCATTTCAGAAAACTAACATTAGAGGTAGGTACCTAAGTAGGTACCGATCCGGAATAGTAATGAGAAGCTATTTAATTACTACGAAATTTAAATAACCCTTTGCCCTTGTTGACTTTTGGTAAATTAGCACATAATTAAATGTCTACTTTGTGTCGATTTTATTTAGATTTGGTATTATTCTCCCGAAGAGTCTTGCTTCAGTCTTATCTGTGGAGTAACTCGTTACTCCACAGATAAGACTAAAGCAAGACTCTGTGATATTCCTTCAACACAAAGGGAAAACCCTCCGACCAGGCCCTCGATTCTGCTGAAGTAAAACCACTGTCGTACCACAATCACAACAACCATTGGCACTATATTTTAGACTTTACTGTTATATGTTTTAAGTCCAAAATTAAATGACTTTTTGTAGAGTGAATGAAACAGTGTAATTAAAATTCTTTTCGATTTTAAGTCTATGGCAATAAAGTCTAAAATTTAATGCCATTTTTTGCAGTGACTGCGGTACGACAGTGGTTGTGTTTTAGCAGAATTGAGGGCCAGGCAAGGTGATCACGCCAGGCGGACCGTGGCCAAACGATTATTATCGTTGGGGTGTTGTATAATCTTGTACCAGCGCTAGAACTTCACTTTCGCGATGCAGGATTTGTGGCAACGCAGTAGTTTAGCTTGCTGTCGCTAGATAGCGCTGGGTACATGTGGTAGGATCGCCAAATATTTATCAGTTTTAGAGTTTTTCGTTCAACTTCAACAGCAGCTATCATCTTCCGAGGGTTCCCTCCATCTGGCAAAAACTTAATACTCCGAAATTCATTTGGCATAACTCATTTGGCACAATTTTATTTAATCGAACATTTTCAAGGCATAACGATTTATTTAATAGAATCGTATTTTGGCAGAATGGTCATATATCCGAATTAGCAATGGCATACTCTTCAGTTGGCAGAAAAGTTAAAATTTGTTACAAAAAAGTTAATGACAGAAATGAATTGCTGCAAATCCGACTTCACGTAGTCTTGTTTGCCCTACCCCTAGAGTGTTATTTAAGCCCGCGTAGGCGCGGAGGCGGCCCACGAGCTGAGGAGCAGGTGGTTTTAATGGCCGCCGCCGCGGCTGAGGCTGGCCGGTGCAGCCGGCCAGCAAGCCGAAGCTGCGGTGGTGGAAGTTACAACCATCTGCGACGATAAGGTCGTGTGGGGCCGCCGGAGCCCCACAGCGCCGGAGCTGTGACAGAAACGATGCTTGCTGCATGTTTACTGCCTGATGCTTGCTGCACTATACTTGCTGCATGCATACTGCATGCCTGATGCTTGCTGCATGGTAAATGCCTGATGCTTGCTGCATGCTGCATGCCTGATGCTTGCTGCATGCTGCATGCTGCATGCCTGAAGCATGCTGCATGTCTGATGCTTGCTGCATGCACGGTTCTACCTTTTGATTATTATGCTTTAAAAGTTATGCCAAAAGATGATTCTGACTTACAAAATTATGCGTTATGAAAGTATGACGAATGAGTGTATGCCAAACCTTTTTCTGCGAAATGAAGTTTATGCTATGCGTTGTTATGCGAAACAAAATTATGACATAAAAATTTCGGTGAAACGGGGGGGAACCATCTTCCGACTATGCCTTGGAGACCGGTGTCCGCTGTCCTGATTGATTTATCTTCATTGATTTATCATCAGGTATCTTCAGGGTCGGCAGCAGGAGTGTAACGCCCCTAGTATTACATACGTACACATAAGTCACGGTAACCACTTGCATCAGGTGGGCTGGTGCTTGTCTACCACCTAAGTGGTATAAAAATAAAAAAAGGCCGGGACCTTGGAGACCGGTGTCCGCTGTCCTGATTGATTTATCTTCATTGATTTATCATTAGGTATCTTCAGGGTCGGCAGCAGGAGTGTAACGCCCCTAGTATTACATACGTACATAAGTCACGGTAACCACTTGCATCAGGTGGGCTGGTGCTTGTCTACCACCTAAGTGGTATAAAAATAAAAAAAGGCCAGAATTTCCCGGGAATCCTCGCATCAAAAATCTCGAACAGTAACGTTAATATTGTCATCATTTCTAGACACTTATTTGTCGTGATTGGTCTAGTATTACCCATTAGATCCAGCACACCCGGTGCGTCACGAAAACGTCTTTGTAACAAAATATTATAATTTTGGACGTTTAATTTCTTCAGTTGTAACTCCAAGGATTGTATGAGATGTGTAACATAATTTCCATACAATGGATGCCAGCATGTAACCGTATTTGTTGCTTTGGGTCTACTTCCATCAGTTTGCCCGCAAAAAAACTAGCAAATATCTACCTGCGCATCGGAATGCGGAATCCAAAATGGCGACAACAACATTACTTTTGACAATACAATTTGCTGATAAAGGGTCTATTGTAAAAATAAACAAAAAATAGTTTGAATAGGTTTGTACCGAAAATATTACTGTCTTTATTTGACCGGGCGCATGTAACTGCTTACTACTTTGTCCCTCATTTAGTCAAGATTGTTAAGTAACACATAACTGACGTAGGTAACCATGGTGCAATTACCAAAAGAAGATTCAATTCAACCGCTAGCAGAAATAATAACAAATGAATATGGTGAGATAGTTGATGATGTGCCACACGTATATCGCGAACCAATGACACTATTAGAATTAGAGTATTACGCCGCCGTCTGGAGAGGTATCGAAAATAGCCCTCATACGATACAGATATTCATGGACAGATTACGACATTTCTTCAACTTGGTGAGTACTTTTGACTGTCTTTGTTCTACTTCTTGGTAACAATTAGTGGTCGTGCGTTCTAGAACAATTTTTTGGTATCCTGTAAAAATATTTTTATGCCTATATCTGATACTAGCTGTTGCCCGCGGCTCCGCCCGCGAGGATGTCATTTATCGCGTGGTGTAGTAAATAGTGCTGAAAGTTGAGCGTTGAACGCTGATTAGACATTGTACTCGCCTCTCTATTCGACTCGAAGAGGTAGGTACACGACGGTATATTCGTCCCAATCGAGCAGTCCGACTGGGGAAGTATCTCCGCCTGGGGAAGTATCTCCGCCCTACAGAAGGCCACGGCCTAATAACTTCGTATTGTGTTTCCGACGGTGAGTAGAGTAGCCAAAGCTCACTGGAGAGGAGCTTGTGCTTTGTGCTGTCAGTGTGAAATCCAAAGGCTTTGTCCGACTTATCTTTTGCGCTTACGGCACAGATAGTAAGTTCTTACAGGGTAGGCAGCACGAGTGTGACTCCCCTGGTGTTGCACTTACCCATAAGCTACGGTAACCACTTACCATCAGGTGGGCCGTGTGCTTGTCTGCCACCTAAGTGGTATAAAAAAAACTTACTACCTGCATATCTACTCGTCTCCCTACTCCCCATACCTTGTGAGCGTTTGGACCGCGGGTGTACCGATCAGAATTCTGCTGATTTCTTACAGGATGATAGTACCTATAGTGTACCTCAGTGTGCCTTTAATACCTCTTTTAATAAAAAGTTGTTTAACAAAATAAATACACCCGCGGTCCAAACGTTTAGACCGCGGGTGTACTTTTATTTCTGTTAGGAGACGTTAATTTCGCTATTTCTTTTTTGATATTATATACACTCGCTGTGTACCTCAGTGTACCTTTAATAGAATTCAGTTTACCTCTTTTAATAAAAAGTTCTATATCAAAATAACTACACCCGCGGTCCAAACGTTTAGACCGCGGGTGTACTTTTATTTCTGTTAGGAAACGCTAATTTCGCCATTTCTTTTTTAATATTATATACACTCGCTGTGTACTTCAGTGTACCTTTAATAGAATTCAGTGTACTTCTTTTAATAAAAAGTTGTTTAACGAAATAAATACACCCGCGCGGCTGCCCAAATTCAAAACCCAGTAAGGGACATTTTTTCCGAAAACACTTTTTTTCCATATTTCGAACTTTCATAGGGAACCGCATCGACCTGTGAAGACACCTGCTTTAAAATCTTACAAAATAACAGATATTTTGACACCATAAAACCTAGTAAGTGCATTTTCACTCTCAGAAAACAAGATCAAAAACCTATACTGATCTCAGAATAAGAGGCCCACTATGACATTTGTCTTTTGGACGTAACTAGTGATGTAACAACACCACTCGGTACACGATACTCAAGATAAATCGATTCAAGTTTGTAGGCGTATTTGATCGATTAGAATATGTATTGTATTGTAGTGTAAAATTCATTGGATTAAAGTTCTAATTAGAAAATTTAATCTAAACTTTGATATTGTAGGTATTTTGAAACAATACAATACTGCGAAAAGTAAATTTTCTTTTATTAAACATTTTTATTACAATAATATTCACTCAATAACCAATAGAAATCGCGTGAAAGTGAATCTTTAGTAAATCATTTTCTTGATACCTACTGTCTGAAGTTTACGCTTATATCACTCATTGAAATGAAACCACTTTTTAACGGATTCTAACGCGATTTATCTGTCACTAGCTATTTACTTTTAACCCTACGTCGGCTACTTTCTAGCAACCATGGTCCCGGGGTGACTTAAGATGATATTTGAAGCCTAGGAATAAAAAAACCTAGATAACAGCAAACACAACAAAGTCACAAATTGGGATAATGTCATATTTTTCGATGAGACTTGGCTGAACTCGAATCATACTGTGCCGCAGTCATAGACAGATGATACCAAGGCCTCTTGCTCAAAAGTGCCAATAGGTAAATGTGGACGCTTAATCATCTGCCACATCGTCGGGTCAGCTAGTGGTGGTTTTGTGAATGATACCTTGCTCGCATTTGAGTCTAAAAGTACAAAATAATATCACAGAGTGGTTTACTAACCTGTTAGCAAACCTCCCTGGACAGTGCATAGTTATTAGGTACAATGCACCGTACCACTCAGTTAAAATAGATAAAGCACCTACTCAAGCAAACAAAAAGGCCGATTTAGTAGCATGACTACAAAGACCAGGCGTTGAAGCTGATACGAAATAGTAAAGAGCTGAATTGCTGCAACTGGTTAAAGAATTAATTAAACTTGCAAAATTAAAATATAAAAAATATAGTTAGGTATTGTGATCGATTTATTTTTACCTAAACCAATTATTCTCTTGTCTATGGACAGTATGAAAAAATCGTTATGGACAGCACTGAGCGGAGTAGACGGTACCCATCAATGAAAAATGTCATTCTACGTTTGAAAAATGTCATTGTTTTACGTTCTCAAAATTAAGAACTTCATGGACTTGAACTGTCCAAGCTGGCTTCTTATTTAGCGATTACTTTAGCAACTCGCATTTACAACTTCAAAACTCAGCAAGTCACATGCACTTACTGTGTTTTGTTATTGGGAATGTGGCTTACTAGGTTTTTGAACTTGGGCGCGACGCGAGAAATTTGAGCGGATTACCGCCTACCACCCGCCACCCGCACACCATTATATTCTTACTTTTCTAACTAATTGTATGTTTAATTGAAACAATAAAAATACTTTTCTTACTTTGATTGATGCAGAAATTTATATTTTTTAAAGCAGGTATCTTCACAGGTCGATGCGGTTCCCTATGAAAGTTCGAAATATGGAAAAAAATTGTTTTCGGAAAAAATGTCCCTTACTGGGTTTTGAATTTGGGCAGCCGCGCGGGTGTATTTATTTTGTTATACAACTTTTTATTAAAAGAGGTACACTGAATTCTATTAAAGGTACACTGAGGTACACAGCGAGTGATTTATTATTATTATTCCTCTTTATTTATTGTAAGATCTTATAAATTATATTTTTAAATACATATATATACAAAAACATATATTTAAAAATATAAAAAATAGTGCCCCACCGGTATCGGGTACAGGGACCAAGCTACCGGTGGTTAGGGCTCCAGAGAGAGGAACCTCCTCACAATACGTGCCGTGTCGAGGAGTACCGCCTTCTGCATCAAGCCCTTGATCCAGCTGCCTAACGAGAGCCTCTTAAGGTGTTGGTCGAGGCTCTTAGCAATCAGCCCATGGGCCGATATGACTATCGGGACAATGATTGCCGAATCAACACTCCACATGTCAACAACCTCATGAGCCAGATCCAAATATTTTATTTGTTTGTCTTTTTCGGCTTTCATGAGGTTTTCGTCATGAGGAATGGTGACATCAACAATCATTGCAAGGCGCTCTAATCGATCTATCACCACTATATCAGGCTTATTGGCGACAATAGTCCTGTCAGTGATAATAGATCGATCCCAATATAATGTGACACGACCATTCTCGAGAACTCACACCTCCGAAGTCACAAGGTTGTATTTTAGGGCAAGTTGTTGATGTACAATCTTGGCCACTTGGTTATGCCTGTGCAAATACTCGCCGTTGGCAAGACGAGAACAACCAGAAATAATGTGTCTGAGTGATTCACCGGGGCGGTGGCATGCCCGACAGATGTCCACCGTACCGTCCTTCAGAATATACTTCCGGTAATTGTTCGTCATGACAACTTCGTCCGTAATTGCAAAGACAAAACCCTCGGTTTCTCCGAAAAGATCACCGAATCGTAGCCAAGATACAGACGCTTTTAAGTCTATATCGGGCCCATTTAAGGCCCGATAAAACCGTCCATGTAGCTCTTTGCCCATCCATACCTCCCTGCGATCAGCAGTACTAAGTACTACAGGTTTGCGCCAGTTCTCTTTAGCCAACGCAAGAGGGGTTAAACCGTTGTCCACTGCAACCACATCACGGTGCATATCCGAGTTTGCTTGTAGACAATATTGTCTGAGGTTGTATATCTCACGGTTATGGAGGTTCTTGATATTAATAAAGCCACGACCCCCCAGCTTCCGCGGGATATACAGCCTCATTACGGAAGATCGTGGGTGATGCATCCGAAATGTGGTTAACAGTGTTCGAACTTTTCTATCCAGGGCGTCTAGTTCAGTCTGAGTCCATCTAAGTATGCCAAAGGAGTACATTAGGACTGGCATGACCCAACCATTGCAGGCGCGCACCTTGTTACCGCCTGATAAAAAGCTTTTTAGCACTTTTTTCAGGCGGCCAAAGAAACGCTCCCGCAATGCCTGTTTCACGCCAGCTTCAGGAATTCCTAATGCCTGTGACATACCCAGATATTTGTAGGTTTCGGTTGAAGAAAGAGATTTAAGTTTAATGGAATCCGAAAGTATTAAGCCTTCGGATTCCACTATTCCACCCCTTTCCACATGCATGACCGCACACTTGTCCAAACCAAATTCCATCTTGATAGAGCTACTAAAGCTTTCAGTCATCTTCAGTAGTTCTATCAATTGGGTATTATTTGGAGCAAATAATTTGATGTCATCCATGTAGAGAAGGTGGGATATAACTCGCCCCTCTCTCTGCAACCGATAGCCTAGCCCTGAATTCTCCAGTATTGTACTAAGAGGATTCAGTGCTAGACAGAACCACAGGGGACTCAGACTGTCACCCTGGAATATACCCCTCTCGATTCTTATGGGTGCATCGTTTATCTGGCAACAACCTGGATAGCGAAGAACCGTCTTCCATTGCCCCATACATGACCTCAAGAAGGTGGCTAAAGTTGTATCAATTTTATACAACTCTAGCACCCTCAGAAGCCATGTATGTGGCACAGAGTCATAAGCCTTCTTATAATCTATCCCAGGATATTGCCAGATTCCTATGTTTACGACGCACCTGTTGACTAATGGCCATGTCAACTAAAAGGAGCTCTTTAGTGCCGCGGGCCCCCCTTCTACATCCATTCTGAGAGATAGAGATGACCGAATTTTTTTCTAAATGAGTATTAATTTTGACTCTCAGAATGGAAGTAAGAAGCTTATAGACCGTCGGTAAGCAAGTTATTGGTCTATAATTTTTGGGATCCGTAGCACTACCGGATTTATGAAGTAAGTGGGTTATGCCAGTTGTTATGAAATTAGGTAGTGAACCCGAGTCTAAAGCCGATTGGAATTGAGTTGCTAAACAAGCATGTGAGTTACGGAGCCACTTCAGCCAGAAGTTGTGCAGTCCGTCCGGCCCTGGGGACTTCCAATTCGGTAACGAACGGACTGCACTTGCAACATCATCAGGTGTTATGGTTATTGGCTCCATAATCTGTATATTCTCACATGCCTGTTCAACCTCTCTTATCCAATCGCCTTCTGTGTGGACGACAGGTGTCGACCAGATGCTACACCAGAATGTATTCGTAGCATCAGCATCCGGTCGAGCAATTTCATCCACACCTGACTCGGGTTGTTCCCATTTCCGATAAACCCACCTCTCATCCTTCTGGAAAATGCGATTCTGATTATACCTATCCACGCGCTTTTTATAGCGGCGGATTCGATTTGCCCATGCATAAACTTTCTGCTTCAGAAAGTCGATGCGCTCTGTGACACATGACGCGTACAGTTGAGGACTAACGTTAGTTCCTGAAAATGCCTGTGTCACAAAGCGCATCACCCTCGGGCGCGTATTGCCCGATCTGAAGCAGATTAGCTTGCCAATAAGTGCCCTAGCCTCGGCAATACGACACTCAATCCTATACTGCCAGGCCGGCACAGCATGCTTAGGTCGAGTAGCAGGTTTATTAACAATAAATTTGACACCTGCCACTCGGCACGCTGCAACGGCCGCACAATACAAAATTGAATGTGTATCACCGAGGTCTTCGCTATTTTCTAAATAATTAGGTAATAGCGAATCTAGGGCACATACCAGCGCTATATTGCGTTTATGCATAGGCAAACGAGGCAAGCGAGGTCGACTGCTTGGTATCATGGATCGGTATTCCAGCATCGCATCTTCCAAAGTGCTCCTTAATAGTTCATTATACTGGGTACTTACGGATATAGTCTCACTTTCCTCCACTTCATCAGCGTAAACGAGCTGTGGTGGACTTA
This sequence comes from Eilema depressum, assembly GCA_914767945.1. Lineage (NCBI taxonomy): Eukaryota > Metazoa > Arthropoda > Insecta > Lepidoptera > Erebidae > Eilema > Eilema depressum. Next base: position 16,487,890 of record OU612013.1, read on the forward strand.
CACGCGTAGGCGCACTGGTTTCCACCAGAGGCACAGCTTGCGATGAAGTGGGAATAGCAAGACTATTCTGTACGTCAGAGAATAGCCTCTCAAGTACGGCACCATCCAACAAGTTACACCGCTGAATAGCCCGAACCTGGTCTTTGTGCAGATACGTTGACAGCCGGTTCAAGTTCCTGAAACAGAGACAGTAAACGACCACGATACGCAGTGAGGTTGGTTCCTAACTCTGTAGCCACATAATATGCCCGCATGACGTTTTCATTTATTGCTGGTGTCCATGCCATGCGGCGCACATTGCCACCGGTAGCGAGAGCCCTATTCGAGGCCGGTAGGCCTCGGGGCCCCAAGCTGGCCGGTGGTCGGCCTCTCCCCGGCCGACGCACAGGTGTTGGCGACGTCGGCGGAGAGAAATACTCGTCGGAGCTCGACGCCTCAGCAATAGCTAGTCTCGGAGATATGGCGTCCGGAGGCTGCGAGGCGGAGCTGCACGACGAGTCCGTGGGTGTTGTTTGTGCATTTTGTACTAACTGTCTGGCTTTTGCCCGGGTCAACATTTATTATTTCTTCATTATTTTGATTCGGTCTGAGAACTAAAATTGAATAAAAAAATGCTTTTAATAAGCATTTTTTTATTCAATTTTAGTTTTTCTGTAAGACATAAATCCGTCTTTTGTTATATGAAAGCGCGCCGCATTCTAGTGTGTTTCCGAAATCGACCGCATACGACAACAGAACTGCCGACGCATGCAGCACATGCGCGTAATTCATTGCGGCTTCTCAATGGTCCCCTTTATCCGTATCGGAGTTTAACAAGTAATGGGTACGCTGCTACGGAAACATACCTTTCGGCTGGCCGGCTAGCCGTACCTAACGCGGCGGCCAGGCGCCGCCTGCACACCTCCGCCGCAAAACTAGAACAGCGGCAGCGGAACCGCTAGATGAATTCCGCTGTGTTCAAATGTAGCTTGAGCAGCGGAACTAGACTAGCGGAACAGAGAAAGATTAGCCTAAACTTTGCCTTTAACTTAATAAATATATAAAGGTCTATTTCTGATCGCTTGAAGTAGTTTTTCCGTAAACTCCACGTCCATTTTATTAAAAAAATGTAGTTTCACTTTGTATTTTTGTCGATTTCCACAAACACAACGCGGCACCGACAAAATGGCGGCCGAAGCGCGGAGGCTTTGATTAACTATATGTCTAGACAGATAGTCAAAGCGTTGAAAGCGTCCAAAAAAATTGTGTCCAACTGTTGGGCTCTAAACGATTTTCTTGCTTTCAGTGTCAGACGCACTGTCAGTGGGCACGGACAATAATTTGATATTTTGAAAATGACGGTTTGTGTAGTAAAAGTGTGCAGAAATTATAAAGGACATACATATAATTAATCAAAGCGCGGCGGTATGACTGGCGTAGGAACAGATCGGCGAAACCGCGCGTAGAATAGATAGAAGATAGGTAAATCTATGCATTAGAACAGGCCGTTTCGCAAGTGTTCCGCTCCTCGTACACTTGACAAATCTTGGCGAAATGACAGCGGTTCCGCTATCAAGGTTTCGCGGCGGATGTGTGCTACAGGCGTAATGCAAATATGTCTGCAATAGTATGGCTCTTGATGCAGATTCATAAACGGGCTACACAAACCGGAAACAATGGCTGACGAAATCACACTTGTTGCAGCAGGTTATATTGTTTTATTAAAAAATAAACAGAAAAAGAAGAGATTGTGGATTCAACCTTACTTAAATAGGCGTGAAACTTTAGATAAATTTAAGGCTAGAAATAAGCCTTGATAGTAAATTAATTAACAATTTGCGTAGAAAAGGATAGACTGTGCTTTAACAAAGAGAGCGACTGAAACAACAATAGAACTGGCCGAGCAATATTGCAGTAAAATCGACCGCCTATCGATCGTCCGGCAACCCATCGCGGCAACATCGGCCATATGTGGCAACACAAAACATGTTTGGCTATATGGCAGGGACATTAATGCAATACTGGCCGGTATTGCTTGCAATAGTTGCAATGTTGCCGGGCCACAGTGTTGCAGCCACTAATTGCAGTAAAACATCGCCCGTTTAGAAGCACCTTTACGTAGGTACTATACCTTAATGTGAAAGTTCGTGTAAATTTTTTAGAGGTTTGTTATTCAATCATGCTCTAAAATGCTGCAGCTAAAATGACATCATCATCATACAGAGATCGTATATGATTTACGTCCGTAATAACACATAAAGGTACTAATTTTAATCCCGAATAAGTTCCCATGGGTAACGAGAGCGGGATCACAATTTCACGCAATCGGAGTCGCGGGCATCAGCTAGTTTATTATAAGTTAGTGAAGGTGAAAATTCTTATGATTGTTTGTTTTGTTTCAGGAGTTCAAATTGAAGTGTCACATATGCGGCACAATCGGCTACCAAGATGAAATCTCTGCTCCTGAGCGATAACTAAATAAATCGATAGGTACATTTTTGAAGCTACAAATATATCTTAGCCCTAATTATTTAATTCGCTCAACGTTCTTAGAATTCTTTAGAATAAACACTATTTTTTTAATTAATAAATTTGTTTTTATTATGTAGTAGTAGTTTTGAAGATTTAAGCATACCTACCTACATAGGGACGGACAGACAGCGACAGGGACTTTGTTTTATAATATGTAGAGATACAGCATACGGAGAGTCCCCGCAGGCGAGAGAACAACCAGTGAAAGTTCACAAGTCGATACGTGTTCAGGATTCCCCGCATGCTTTATACCAACCCTGATATCGACCAATGAAATTCATCGATCGATCGGTCGTTAATAACTGGTGAGTGGTGACGAAAATGGAGGTTCTAACTGCTCCCCGCATGCGGACCCTATCGACTAATGAAAACGGTATCCCGAATGCGGGCCCCGTGGCATGCGTTCCAGAAATCTCGTGCACCTCGCATGCGGGCCCTATCGACTAATGAAAAAACCCCCGATCCAAAAAGAACCTATAAAAAGTAAAATAATAACTATTACATTATGACCTACCCTAAGTATTAACCCTGCTGTCATTTGTCTCGTCAGGGGACCGCTAAGTACCTTGGTATGCTCTATACCCCCCTGACGGTCAGCGGCGGTCCCCCGACGAGACAAATGACAAAAGGGTCTATGGCATGAGTAAGCGGCGTGATATCTACAAGGAAGTAACTACTCACGTACAAACAAATAAGAGATCACGTCCAGTGCCATAACAACAAATAAAGGCGTCAGCAGAATAGAGTTACACGCGCCAACCCCTCTCTCAAGTTAATGTAAATAACTAGTATATAAGTCAATGTAAATAATCAATCAATCAATCAATATTCTAGAGTCACAGAAGTCTTTCTATACCTCCGCAATATTGGTGATACCGACGTGATCTACTTAGGGTCGGTCATACATAATGTAATAGTTATTATTTTACTTTTTATAGGTTCTTTTTGGATCGGGGGTTTTTTAAATTTTTAATTATTTTTTTTTTATTTCATGCTTTTTATAGGTAACCGCTTAACCGATTTCCATAAAACTTGCTGTATCGTTATGTATAAATTATTAACTTTCATTTAATACCCAACACGGGTATATTTGAAAATATTAGATTTGGCATTGCCACTTTCAAAGAATCAAAGAATCAATTTCGTTTATTCAATTTAGACACATAAAGAGCACATATGAACGTCAAAATATTACAATTGTGTCCAGAAGTATGTAAACAAAAAATAAAATACTAAACAAATTAAAGTAAACCATTTGAAATGAAAATGATTCTTTCGCTGGTTCGGTAGTTGGTTCTACTGAGAAGATATCAGCAAGAAACTCAGAGAACTCAATTATCCTTTTTATTTATTTATTTATTTTTTAATACGGTTTTTATACAATTTACAATGTGCGGGCAAGAAAGTGATAAGGTTGACCATGCATTTTTATCATTAAGATATTCTTCTACTTTATTATTGACAAGCAACCGTTAATATATTAGTTTCTTTAGATGTTTCTCTCAGCGAGTCACGGGGTCTGAGGCCGTAGATTGCTCGTATCGCTCGTTTCTGTAATATCAAAACAGTCTCAATATCGGCAGCTGAGCCCCACAGCAGCAGACCATATGACATAATGCTATGAAAGTAGCTAAAATAAACTAATCGTGCCGTTTCCTCATCAGTTAGTGACCTTATCTTTCTAACCGCATAGGCAACTGAGCTAAGTTTTCCTGCCAAGGCTGTGATATGAGAACCCCATTGCAGTTTACTATCTAGAGTTATTCTCAGAAAAACTGTGGTATTAACTTATTGAATTGATTCATTGTTCATTACAATATGAGTATCTATCTGTCTTACATTGGGCATAGTAAACTTTACACATTTTGTTTTTTTTTTTGCATTGAGCAACAAGTTGTTACTTGTGAACCAATGCAATATTTCGGAAAGGGTATTATTCACATCGTCAAGTACTACTTTTTACATATATCGAGAATAAAAGGGGTCCTAATATCGAGCCCTGGGGTACTCCCATGACTAAAGGGGCGCCAGAAGAGTCGGTGCCATTAATGTTGACTTTTTGTACTCTGCCAGTGAGGTAAGACTTTATTAAGCTAAGTGAGCCATTAGAAACACCATAATAACCTAATTTCAATAACAAAGTCTCATGATCAACACAATCAAAAGCTTTTGATAAATCACAAAAAATACCAATGGCATCCTGCTTCTTCTCCCATGCATCAAATATATGTTTGACGAGTGCAACTCCTGCATCCGTCGTGTTTCTGCCTTTAGTGAACCCAAACTATTTCTCATGAAGTAATTTATTAAATGTAAAATGTGAAAGCAGTTGATTAAAAAATATATTTTCAAAAATGTTACTAAGGGCTCGACCCATCTCTATACTCCCAGTATAGAGATGGGCCGAAAATTGGATGGATCACTTTTGTCCCCTGCTTTGAATAACGGAATGATTTTACTGTACTTCATAAGAGTAGGAAACTGGTTTTCATCTATACATTTATTGAAAAAGATTGCAAGATAAGGCGCAATAGCGGGCATTATTGGTTTTATTATATTGGTTGAAATGCCCCAAAGATCCTCAGTCTTTTTTATATTCAGTTGCTTAAAAGTTTTAAATATGGTTTCAGAGTCAATATACTGAAAATTGAAGTTAACACTACATTTATCAACACTAGATTTACGAAGAGAAGCAGCCGCATTTTTTGAAGAATTTAATTTACTTGTAGTTGTAGTTGCAACATTTGTGAAAAAAGATTCGAATGCATTGGCCACTGCAGCATCAGTACTAATGTGCTCACCAGCCACTTCCAACTCGTAGCATCGATCACGTGACCTTGTCTTACAGGTTTCTTTGTTAATAATGTTCCATGTTGCCTTTATTTTATTATCAGATTTTTCTATTTTAGCCCGAATATAATTAGATTTGGCTATTGAACAGACTCTCTCGAACAGCTTTGAATACCTTTTAATTTGTTCAATTACTTGTGGCTCATTTGTAGGTGCCTTTATCTCGTATAATTCATACAGTTTCTTTCTACTTTTACGGATTCCAGGTGTAGCCCAATCACTAAATTTAATTTTGAGTTGATTTAGGTTTTTTTTTTTGTAAAAATATTATTAAATTCGTAGTTTAGTACTCCGAACAAATCTCTGTAAAGATCATTCGGGCTTTCATCACTGTTCAACTCCAGAAGAGGTATTTTATTGTTAATGTTTTCTTAAAAAATTTCTAATCTGTATGTTGTGATGGTCTACACACAATATTTTTTGGCAATGGAACATGTTGGTGCTCAAATCTAGCTCAACTTCACTCCTCATATTTATCAAATGGCTGAACCGATTTTTATGAAACATAGCTAAACACTCTCGACTAAACCATCTTTCAAACAAAAGAAACAGAATCGAAATCAGTTCAGTCGTTTGGGAGCTACGATGCCACAGACAGACTGACACACACCCATTCACACGTCAAACTTATAACACCCCTCTTTTTTGTCGGGGGTTAAAAAAATCGAATGAATAGGTATGTACTTAAATCATTTTTTTTATTTAAATTTGATTTACTAAAGTTTTCACCAATCGATGCGGGGACTTTGAAGTTTCTAATAATGATACTTACCTAACTAAGTACCTACTGAAGAAAAAACAAAGTAACACAAAATCAAGGATTTTAAAACATAGTAAACAGCAGAAACCGCAAGTGTAGTGGTAGTATATCTAAAAGAGCCTCGGTTGCAGCTATAAGTGCAACATGCAACATCAATCAGCGTAGTGCTGTGTGTACATTATGCACAAAGTCGAAGACGCCCGAGATCCATCGACCGCATACGAGCTGTCTGGTTCTGGCTGTGTGGCCACTGAACCTACGAGGAGGGGATCCTGCCGTTTGGCAAAATATGTTTCGTGAAATTTCACTTCCCAAAAAACTTATCGCAAATTTTCATTTCCCAAAAGAATCTTTAGCAAATTTATATTTCGCATTTTAATCACTTGGTCAAATATTAATTTGGCAAATAACGGGTGGCGCAAAAGTAAAGACCCTATTTGGTTCGGCTATAACATTTTTTCTAAATTAGAAAACTAGATTTAGGTTTTTTTAAATGTATATTTGTACCATTAAATTTCGTACCATTAGGATTTAAAGATGATGTCTTTTAAATGGTGACCTCCAGAGTTGATACATTTGAGCCCTATTTATGACATTTTGCATAACTTGCCGTAACACTACCTGCGATATGTTCGTTATTTCTTGACGAATGTTTTCTTTTAGAGCTGCGAGAGTCTGTGGCTTGTTCACATACACCCGAGATTTCAAAAAACCCCAAAGAAAGAAGTCTGGACTGGTCAGATCGGGTGATCTTATTTACTTGCTCAATTTTTATTAAGATGTCAAAAAATATACATTTAGCAAATGCTTTATTGTGGAAAGGCGTAGTAAAGGCGTAGTTTGTAACGACTTAGATTGGAACTGCTAGAAAACTGGGTTAGGTTAGGTTAGAACTGTGACCCCAACAGAGCGCGAGCCGAGCGAGCATAGCGAGCGCCGGAAATGATTTGTATGATAATAATATAATTATTATCGAAGTTCTTACCTGTAAATTATTTGTCCAAGGTGAAAAAAAACATCCATGCAGCAGTGTATTTTAAAAATTGGATCTTAAAATAAAAAAATTTAATGCAGTGAATTTAGATTCTAAGTAAATCATAATGATTTAATGAAACCATATTTGACTAGGTACCTAATACTTGGTAAAATGAAACTTTGCCATGTAAAAACACTAATGCTATACAGTGGCGGATCCAGGGGGGGGGTCGTGGGGGTCATGACGGGGGGGTCACCTACTAAAAAATATCCCAATGTCACTGATAAATTTAAAAAAATACCACGCATAAGAAGACTGTCTCTTTGTACCTAATAGTATTATAATTTTACTAGCTGTTGCCCGCGGCTCCGCCCGCGTGGAATTCTGATCCCGTTCATCGCTGATATATAGCCTATATGTTAATCCAGGGTATAACCTATATACATACCAAATTTCAACCAAATTAGTCCAGCCGTTTATGCGTGAAAGAGTAACAAACATCCACACATCCATTCTCACAAACTTTCACATTTATAATATTAGTAGGATGAGGCACCAAACACGGTATAGCAAAAAACAGTATGAATATTATTCGCACGATTGAAAATTTCAATTTATCGTGCAGCGCAGCCGATCAACCGATGGACTCGAATAGTTTTCGGACCTGACACCCTGTCCGCTATGTTAAAGAAATAAGCGCGAATGACTAACCAGGCTGGCAGTCGAAGGTGTGGAGCTGACAGCCATGAGGTCCTTTTTCGATTCGGGCAACAATTTGACTTGGGCTCAGCTTCAAAGGCCCCGTATTTATGTTACTGTTTGCTTACAAAAACTTTTTGTGAACTTGGAAGAAGCCTTCCTTTCTGGATCCGACGTAGGTAGTCACCAAAGCACCCGTGCCCGATAATAACCTGCGTCAGCCGGTACGAGAGGCAGCCATGTAGCCTCTCTAGCCACTCCCCCATAGGATGGGATGGGCCTTACTACCGCTATTACCGCGGGCTCAGTGGTTGTGGCCAGTGGCCATCTTCTGCTGCGGATGACGCAGCTGGCTCATATGCCTGGTCCTTTCTTTTTTATCGTGCGAAAAATCCCCGCGGATACCTCCCCCGCCGGAGCCGGAGGAGGAGGTTATGTCGGACTCGAACCGACTAAAACGTACGCCGTCTGTGGGCCGTCAGTTGCCGGAGGTGAGATTGTCGTAGCCATATCCCTCGCACCCCGGCCAACCCAAGGCCATATCTCTCGATCTGGTCCTCTTCCGGTGTAGGGACCATAGAGTCCCCAGCTCGCTCCCAGGTACGGGGAGGCACGCAATGCGCGCCGCCGCGGCCTGCTTCTGCTAGGGTGACAGGCGGCTCCACCCGTCACCCCCAGGTCCGCGCTCATGGGGGACGGAGGTCATTCTGCGACCTCTGACGCCCGAGTTGCCGCTGCTCGTCGCGGGCCGCGCGGTTTGCGATTCTCCTTCGCTCCTCGCGGGCCGCAAGGTCTGCGATTCTCCTTCGCTCCCGCTGCGCCGCCTACTTCACGAGCATTAGAAGGATGCGCCGGCGGCCCACGCATCCGCGCAGCGAACCATCGCTGCGAGCAAAGTGGCGAACGTGAGAGCTCTCACTCCCAGCATATGCCTGGCCTTAGATCTGCACATTCTACGACGTCAAGCCAGCACTTTTTGGGGCTACCCCTCCCACAGGGGCCCGCCCGGGGTGCTATTGCCAGACATTCGGTATCCACCTAGCCTGGTGGTTGCCGCAAAAGTTGCTGTTCGCATAGGCGATGATTTGGTCGAGCGCACGAACCAGGTTAAGTACCTGAGGGGCGCGCCGTAATAGCGGCGGTAAGACCCATCATGGGGGAGTGGCTAGAGTCTCATTCTGGCTGACGCAGATTATCACTGACCATGGGTGCTTCGGGCGGTATCTGCATCGGACCGCGAAGAAAGAGCCAACGTCCGAGTGCCATCACTGCGACGTCAAGGCACGAATTGCCGCCATATGGGCCAAGGGGCGGCAAATGATTGGCATCACATTTGAACCTAAAATGCCAGTCTGGTTGACGGGGTAGGTCTATAAAACGATCATTAGGCCTGTCTTTTTACACGGCTGTAAGGCATGGCCGCTGCTGGAGCGACGTAAGCAGGAGCTACGTGTCACGGAGATGAAAATGCTGCGGTTGATGTGCGGCGTCACACGTAAAGATCGCATGAGGGACTCTCAGATCCGCGGCAGCCTTCATGTCCGCGACATCACACATAAAATGCAAGAGAGCCGCCTTCCCTGGTGTAGCCACGTCTTGCAGCAACCGCCAGGCTACGTGGGTAACAAATGGCTGGCAGTAGCACAGCCACCGGGACCAGGTGGAAAGGATAGGCCCAAGAAGTCTTGGCTTGAAGTCGTGAAGGGTGACATGCGTGCAAATGGTCTCATCTCAACACCATGGACGCCCAACGTCGTGCGAAGTGGAGGAGGAAGTGACGGAAGGCGGCCCCTGAGCTCCGAGGTCACCTCGGATTCGGAAGCAATCAGGAAAATATGTACGATAATCATGAAAGGGGGAGGCGCGCATCGCGCCGCCAACGCGGCCTGCTTCTTCTAGAGTGTCAGGCGGTTCCCCTGTCATTTCCAGGCCGGTGCTAATGAGGACCGATATGGAGATATTGATACGATAATGGAGATGTTGAGTGACCTACGTCGCCCGAGTCCTTCGCGCATTGTGTATTATGCGGAATGGGAAACAACTGAATCTTCTCCAGACCCGTTCCCCAGCCTCCTTCTCGAGCATTACTTGCTCTCAGATGGAGGTGGTAAGCTCGCGGCTAGCTTACGGTTTTACGCCATCACTGTAAGCAAGCGAGAGAGAGTGCTGAGCGAGAGAACTCCCATCCCGAGGGACCCGCTTCGGCGTTTCCCATGCCGGGTATTCGGTCCGCGTATGCAGCCCCGTGTCCTCGCTTGCATCACAGTGATGACACCCGGGCGTTGGCTACTTCTGAATTCGCCGCAGCTAACTTGCGAAACATCCATATCCAGTGATCATCTGCGTCTACCGCTATGAGAGTTCCCCATTGAAGCCTTTCTAGCCAGTTCTCCATGATGGGTGATAGTTAGCTGCGGCTAGCTAGTTCACCGTGATAGTGGTGGTAAGAAATACCACCACTATCACGGCGTGCCCTGCGCTTGGTTGTCCAAGTCGTAGTTTCAACTCCACACATTTATTTTCATTGTATTGTTCAATGACATTTTATTGGGAGACTAGACACCCCCCCCCCCCCTCCCCCCGAAACTATGTCTCGGCTACACCATGACCCCCCCCTGAATGGAAAGCTGGATCCGCCCCTGATGCTATAAGAGAAGTTGGTGTTGGTTAGAATGTACCACTACAATCAATGATGTATTTTTTATTATACTCGTACATATTCATAGATTCGTCATACAAGAAGATGGCGGCTTTACAAAATGGCGGTAACACTAAGCATAAAGAAATTGTAGCTACTTACTAAAAAAACGTCAATGTTATTAAAATATATGGATTAAAAATTATTGTTTTATATCAATAATATTTCATTATTGCGAATTAATTATTAAATTTTTTTTTTTTTTTTGGGGGGGCACTGTAGCGATTCTCATTGGTTCATAAAATTATGACCAATAGTCTTCATTTTTACCCGACTACGGCGAAGTCAAAGGAGGGTTATGATTTTGACAGGCTATGTATGTATGTATGTATGTTCATTTGTTCCCTCATAGCTGCTCAACTACTTATTAGAACTGGACATATAGCATATCGTTAGAATCGTCTTGATCGTCCGATGGTTATAGGCTATATGACGTGTCACTAAATCTAATGTGGCGCCCTCTAGCGGCCATAAAGTACTGTGTTGAAAAAATAATTTGAGATAAATATGCCGTGTATGGTATCAAATTAAAGAGCTCAATTAGCACATTTCAAATATGCATAAATTATAGTTGTTGGATGCCCCAAAATAAAATAAATAAAAAATAAGTTTAAAACTAAAACCCGACTACTTAAAAATCACGCTCTGAAAAGTATTAAACAAGAAAATATCTAGGATAGCCGTGGTCGTATGCCACTTACTATAATAAAACGATACATACATGCTATTCTAAGGAAAAGTGGCATACGACCACGGCTATCCTAGATATTTTCTTGTTTAATACTTTTCAGAGCGTGAGTTTTACGTAGGTAGTCGGGTTTTAGTTTTAAACTTATTTTTTTATTTGTCGCCATTTTAGAGCGTGGACAACATACTTATAGTTTATAATAATTATATCATTGACTTTAATACAATACAATAACATTTTGCTCTCATTTTACTACAGTCTGCGTACAGCGTACAGTAACACCAACAAATCAACATAGTTCGGGTACTTTGAGATAACTTTCACTTCAAACTTTGATATACAACTACCATCTTCAGTCTCCCCGCGACTATGACTAAGCAACTGAAACATCGGGTTCCGTGTAAAACAAAATAACACCAAGTAAACCGCGATTCTCGTTCTCGCTCTAGTTAAAAATATTCTTCTAACAATTTATCCAATGTACCTATGCCTCAGACTAAAAGAAAGTCTTTTTTTTTTTTTTTTTTAATACCACTTAGGTGGCAGACAAGCACACGGCCCTGTCTGAGTCCTATGCATACACTATAATCTTATATATAAAACTCTTAGTCCTGACTGACTGACTGATTGACTTAGAGACAACGTACAGCCTAAACCGCTGGTCCTAGAGACTTGAAATTTATAGAGAGTGTTTGTTTAGAAGCGTGGAGGTGTACTAAGAAACGATTATTCGAAATTCAGACCCTAAGTGCCTAAAAAGTGCCAAAAACGTACTTTCTTATAACTCAAGAACGGCTGAAAAGATTTTTATGATGTTTGGTTTATTGAATTTGGCTTCGTCGCCGAATAGCAATTATCACAATTAAAATGTGGCAAATTCACGAAATAATGTAATATTAACGAAAATACGAAATATTATGACGCTAATATCGCTAGCAAAATTGTTACCATGACAACGGAACTAAAGTGATGGTGTCAAGTGTTAACGTTAAGTCACATTTTGATCTGTCAAAAGATAATATTATAAAAATGTCACTCTGTCACGCGCAGGGCCATAATATGCAAGAATGTGAAAAATATTATTTAAGAGCTTTGTTTAAGAGTTATGTACTGCAGTTTCTTTATTTAATTGATTGGAAATAGAAAAAATACATATGATAGCAGCGATGATAGCTATCTAGAGCTATATAAAAGAAAAGTAATACAGCACATTATCATCCAGATTAATCCTCATTTACAAGCCCCCAAACAGTAAGGTATGTGAATTTAAATCTATTGACGCCGCCGATATAACACAAGGGGCGGCTTCATAGCTAGAAACAAAATAATTTATATCAATGGCTAGAAACGTTTCACCAAATAGACGAACGCCTGGCTTCTAGAAAACTTCTTTCTTTCTTGACGAGAAGTATACTAAGGTAACAATGATTAGAGATGGCAGAACACAATTCAATAACTTCCACTTATCAGCTGTGGGCTCAATTACTCAAGCACAGAGCACTTCTGATTAAGATGACAAAATGTTTATTTTCTTAATATTATTTTTAGATAATTATAAAACATTAAACCTCCACTTTTAAGTATGTTGTTTCATTTATATTCATTTTTGAAGTATCACATAGTAATTTATGTATCCTCAGCATTTACCAACGCATTGAAGGACGTCTTCAAGACCCTGGAGTAGGTACATCTCGCACCTTCGGTTCGCCGACGACATCATCATAGTTGCGGAGTCACTAGAACAACTGGGCGAAATGCTGCACAGCCTGAATGGAGTTTCTCGACAAGTCAGCCTCGGTGTAAACTTGGATAAAACCAAGATTATGTTCAACGAACATTTTGTACTAAGACCGATTGCCATCGAAGGAGCGACACTCGAAGTTCAAAAATATTATCTGGGGGAGGGGCAGGTTATCCAGCTTGGTAAAACCAATTTCGAGAAAGAAATAGCCAGAAGAATTCAACTGGGGTGGGCAGCATTTGGCAAACTACGTCGGGTCTTCTCCTCCCCCCTGCCGCAATGCCTCAAACCAAGGTTTTCGAACAGTGCGTCCTGCCTGTTATGTTTACCTATGACCTACGGTGACGAAACGTGGCCACTGAAGGTAGGGTATTCCGTGACCTAAAAGTCGCGCAGCGGGCTATGTAGCGAGCTATGCTTGGACTTTCTTTGAAGGATAGAATTCGAAACGAGGTCATCCGACATAGAACCAAAGTTCCAACTTTCTGTTTTTCAAATCAGTTTCGAAAACAGAATTATTATTCTTTCTTGGAAACCAGGTTCGCTTAAAGAAAAATAATTCTGCTATGGAAACCGGTTTCCAATCTGGCCGTAGGGTCGCAGAATAAGCAAGCTAATGTGGCAGTGGGCTGGCCACATCTGCCGAAGGACTGATGGCCGTTGGAGCAGACGAGTCCTAGAGTGGATACCGCGATAAGGAATACGGAAGGTGGGACATCTCCTAGCCAGCTGGACCGACGATCTGCGTAAGGTGGCTGGGACGTACTGGATGCGGAAGGCGGTGGATCGGCAAACATGGCGCATATTAGGAGAGGCCTATGTCCAGCAGTAGACTGCAATAGGCCAATTGATGATTTATTGTATCCTTAGCATACAACAGCAACCTTCATAGTTATGGTATACTGATGATATCGCACTGGTAGACAGGTCTCTTAAAAGCAGGTGGAATCCCAGTCTAACAGAGCTTGCGAACCTCTTTGATTCCGTCATCCAGCAGAACTTAACATTTAGGATATGGAACTGTAGTGCGGTGGTACTGTTCTCCAAAAAAGGCTAAAAGGTCTTGCTGAAGAATTATAAGACTCCTGAGTCATATCTCGATAGAAGTTGTTCTTGAGAATCGTCTTGAATAGCTGTGAGTTCCAGCCACCGGAGCAAGCCGAGTTTTAAAAGGGTTATAGTATTGCAGCCAATACCGTTCAGCACATTATACAAAAGACCTGAGAGTATATCAGCCGCTATGTATGGCATTTGTATATTATGAGAAGCCTTCTGACATCATCATTTCATCACCATACACCTGGGCATTTTAGGATTGTCTACGACGGTGTCGTGCTGATACGATATTTTCATTGCTGAGATGCTAAATTTAGATTAGAAAACAAAACCTAGAAGGAGATACACGTCGAAGGGTCGACAAGGGTTGGGCAACATTGGGAAAATTCGTCGAGGTTTCTACTCCCCTGTTATGATTCATGGGGCCGAAATGTGCAAACTGTCTGTGGAGACATACTGTGGAGGATCGAGTGCTACGGCATACATTGGGTGAGGCCTAAGTCCAACAGTGGACTGAAATAGGCTAATTGATTGATTGATAAGAATGAAATGTTAGGTAATAGTATTTTTTCTTACCAGTCTTTTTCTAGCCATTTACTAGCTATTGATATAAAGATATTAATATTATTTTTGTTTTGATGTAGGTAATATTCTAAAAATCTACCACTTTTTTGTAAGACAAGGCCGATGTTTCTTACAGTTTTCATTTAATATTTTGAAAAACACACTACTGAGGTTTATACAACAATTACTATTAGAACTATCGGGATACCTATATTTGTACAACAAGTCCGTCAGTTTAGAAAAAGTACTATTGGTGGTGGTAGTCGACATCCACGCAGGCGGAGCTGCGGGCGAAAAGCTAGTAGTCAATAAACAACAGCATTACGAGTATTACGATCACTTCTTTTCCCAACTACCTATGTATTTACACCAGAGTTGTTGTCTTGTTTATCTACTAGCTCGGTATAGCACACATCATAATCTGTAAATGTTAATAAGTAATTAAGGTGAAGTTGTCTTAACCGAACAAGCAGCTTGTGATCGCGAATAGGTATCGCGATAGACGAGCGAAGTTGTTAATTATGTAGAAATCCTAGTATACGAAGACATATTATATGTATGACATGATGTATCGACAGTAATTTTATAGGTAGATATAATATTTATATCCAATAATAGAAATAAGAAATAATATTGGTAGGTATAATAATAATTGTTGAACCTCTATAAATGCACAGCAATGCGGAATCGGAAATGATGATAAGTCATTGTTTTTGTGTACTAGATCCTTTATCTATTATTAAAATAATAAAACAATTATTTTAATATACCTAAGATTACAATCTGACTTAACCGATGATATTCGCTTTAACTCAAAAAAATTATAGCAAACGAACTAATGTTTGTAAATGTTAAGTGCTCAGACTAAAAGTCTGAGGGTTAAGTGCTATTACCACTATTTTCATGTTTTTGCATTTTCGGCCTCTATGGGTCGTTATACAACCTACTTACTGATTTTTTTTTAGATTTTTTTTCCGATAATTCATAAGTTTATAGCAATTTTTATTTATATTCTCCGGAAATAATATACTTAACACATTTACACTGAAAATAATTTACGAGATACGATTTGAAGTTTAGTCTAGGGTTGGCGCTATGGGTTGGAACGTCTCAAATCAATTGTCAGAATCGCAACGTTGCCAGAATGTAACTTTTGTAACATCGTAAATAAACAAAACTATTCGTCATAACCACCCCACTGCGCCCCATAATTTTATGGCTTATTCCCAGACATCCACAACCCATTGTTCTCGAAAAATAAATTTTCATATATTAGTTCCCTCTACTTCCACGACAATTAAATTTAAAATATGAAATATTATTTTCTTTCCCACGACATCCATACACAAGTTTTCAAGTATCGTCAGGAAGAAAATCGGGGAGAAAAATATTATGCAGGGCGTAGACAGCTTCTCTCCTAGAGGGGGGCAAGTCAGATTTTTTCCGCCGGATCTAGTGGGGTGGGGCGGTGGGGTAGTTAAATAAAAATAAATTTGACTTAGAATTTTTTATTAAGGTACATTTAGGTTTAGGTAAAGGTTATTAAGGTACAATTAATAATATGGCAGATCCTTCACGAGTAGAACTATTACTTTATAAGTAACTTTCGAGGATAGATAGATAGATAGATAGATAATTCTTTATTGTACACCAATAGATTTACAGTAGTACTAGTAGGTAGCATGTTACAGTTCAATGTACAATGGGCGGCCTTATCGCTGGAAGCGATTTCTTCCAGGCAACCTTGGGATGGACAGTAATGTGATAAAAACAAAAGATATGGTGTAGTCAGTAAATAAACCAGATACAAGGTGTATTAAAAATAAAAAGAGAGAGAGAAAAGTACAGATCAAGTAAAATAAAATAAATATACAGCTTTACGTAGGTAAAGTATTATAAACATATACAACTATTACATACAAACAGATATATAAAGTAAATAAAACATACTATAAATAGGGAAAACAGTGAGTATATAATTGTGAGCAATTATTGTGTACATGATAGATAGTGTTCCTTAACCATTGTTTTAAAGACGTTTATGGATTTTGCTCGTCTGATGTTCAATGGCAATAAGTTCCATAACCGCACAGCCTTGACAGTGAAAGACTTGTCAGCGAAGTCAGTGGAATGTATCGGCATTCTGAGCCTCAAATTCTCGGATGACCTCAGGCATCTCGTATGTGTGTCATGGAGGAACTGAAATCGTTCTTTGAGATAAGAGGGAGTGGTAGGATTAAACAATACATTATATAACAATGTTAGAATATGGGTATTCCTGCGAAGCCGAATTGGGAGCCACTTGAGTTGTTTACGAAAATCTGACACGTGATCATACTTGCGTAGACCAAATATGAATCGTATGCAAAAAATTTTGGAGTCGTTCAAGTTTATCTAGTTGCTCCTCCGTGAGATCGGGATAGCTGACATCGGCGTAGTCAAGAACAGGAAGAAGAAGCGATTGTGCGAGCGCAGTCTTAGTGGCAATAGGAAGAAAGTTTCGGAGCCTTCGTAAGGCGCCAGCTGACGCGAAAAGCTTACGACTGGTTTCCTGTAGCTGGATGTTCCATGAGAAAGATTTATCCATGTAGATACCTAAATTTCTGACATTGTCCCTAACTGGCACTACTGCTCCACCCATAGCAATCTGAGGAAGCTGGGCCCAATCTATTTTTGAACCCAACCTTGGACTACCAATAACAGCTACTTGTGTCTTGGATGAATTTAAAGTGAGTCTGAGTGAGGATCTTCCTCAAAACGGTTTATAACGTCTTCCGTGAAAGCATCGCCCATACTGGTTACAAGTTTTTTGCACACTGAGCATACAAAGACAGTTTAATCTGCCTTTGATCATTGTTGATCTAAGCCACGGTTTAACGGATCTGAGTGTACTGGAGGATCTTTCTATAGTGGCCGTGGAATAAGGTTTTGCCATTAAGTAAGTTCAAGACGCAAGAATTCAATCAGCCGCTGTGTATGGCGTTTGTGGACTACGAAAAAGCCTTCGACTCGAACCCTTTACCCTCCAGCGTGGAGTGAGACAGGGAGATGTTTTATCTCCCAAACTATTTACCAACGCATTGGAGGACGTCTTCAAGACTCTGGATTGGACTGGGCGAGGCATCAACATCAACGGTGAGTACATCTCGCACCTCCGGTTTGCCGACGACATCGTAATATATGCGGAATCGCTGGAACAATTAGGCGAAATGCTGCACAGCCTGAATGGAGCTTCTCGACGAGTCGGCCTCGAAGAAAACCAAGATTATGTTCAACGAACATGTTGCACCGAGACCGATTTCCATCGAAGGGGCGTCACTCGAAGTTGTTCAAAAATATGTCTATCTGGGGCAGGTCATCCAGCTTGGTAAAAACAACTTCGAAAAAGAAATGGCCAGAAGGATCCAACTGGGTTGGGCAGCATTTGCCAAATTACGTCGGGTTTCTCCTCGCCCCTACCGCAATGCCTCAAAACAAAGGTTTTCGACCAGTGCATCCTACCTGTTATGATTTACGGTGCCGAAACGTGGCCACTGAAGGTGGGGTTAATCCACGACCTGAAAGTTGCGCAGCGGGCTATGGAGCGTGCTATGCTTGGAGTTTCTTTGAAGGATAAAATTCACAACGAGATCTTTCAACATAGAACTAAAGTTACCGACATAGCTCGCAGAATAAGCAGGCTGAAATGGCAGTGGACTGGCCACATCTGTCGAAAGACTGATGGCCGTTGGAGCAGACGGGTCCTAGAGTGGAGACCGCGAGAAGGAAAACGAAAGGTGGGACACCGCCAAGCCAGGTGGACTGACGACCTACGAAGGGTGACTGGGACGGACTGGATGCGGAAGGCGGAGGATCGGCAAACGTGGCGCATATTGGGAGAGGCCTATGTCCAGCAGTGGACTGCAATAGGCTAATTGATTGATTGAAGTTCAAGGGCTGTTTTCACTTTCGGATAAAAAGATTCTTGTTATTCTACTTCCGAATTTTCGAGGTCCTCCTGCTTGTTTATCCAAAAAGTGCCCTGCTTGTTTATCCCTTCTAACTCATAAAATTTGGATACTTCGTCCATATATTCACGTAGTTTTGAAGCTGTCGTTTTTGTCATTTGAGCAGGGTGTAATAAGGATAGAGTAAACGCTGGTGAGTAATCGTTACTGAATAACGAATCCAGATAGTGTACCAGCTGGATTTTTTGCCCTATATTGTTGGCGACTTACTGTCCTTGGAAGCCGCAGTTCAAGTTTCAAAGTTTCTGCAATTTCATTGCCTGCTTTTAATAAATCTTCAGCGCCTTCTTCAGCTGACACTCTGTGTTCCGTAATGGTTGCTTCAATAATTTGAATGTGCTCTGCACACTTAATTATACATATATATAAACTTTTGGATTGTAAAGTATTTGCTAAGGGTTGCAGTGCAGCAGTGCATTATATTTATCAATGACACATAACGCTAATATGAAATTGCGTTTGTCCTACAGCCTGCTGATAATAATTGGAAAGCAATCTTTCTCGTTCCAGAATTCCCTTCTTTAGAAAGCTTTTCCAACCCTCGACTATTTGTATAAAATGATTTTTAAACATAGACATGCTCTTATATTTATGTGACCATCTTGTTTCACATAATAGTGATACTTCAGGGACATATTGTTGGCGTAAAACCGATCCCCTAAAAAAATTAACGGTGTCTTTTACCGTTCCGATGCAGTTTCGGATTTCTGGAACATGATTCAAGTCGTTTACTATACTAATAAGTTTAACTTGTGGCAGGCATAGCGGAAATGTAATTTTTTTTATACGTTTCTCTCAATATTTTTTGGAAACCGCCATCTTTTCCCGCCATCTTTTCCCGCCATCGTAGCACACCCCTCTTAGCCTTATCCCACGCATTTGTTAACATCAATCATTGAGCATCCATTTTTTGCAACTGGAAAAAACCTATAAAAATGCTTTGACATCAGCGACCAGTTTTTCTCTAATTAGAACTCCGCATATATTTAAAATCTCATTTTGTATTTGTGGGGATGTATATTGAGCACTTTTTTTTCCAAGTGTTTTCGCAAGATTTCATCACCAGTATCAATTTTTAATTTCAGCAAATTCTGAAAAACGCCTTCATCTTTTTCTTTTCCTTTCAATGGCAAATCATGAATACCGCAAATGAAATATTGTATTAACTATAGATTGTAACGAATTGTGCTTGTTGTCGTATGAATTAAACAAATAAAGAAAGTTATTCATTCATTATATTCATTAAACAAGAGCTTTTAAAACAAAAAAGAAAGTCAAAATAAATGGAAGATGATTCTTAGTAGGTACCTAAATCGAGATCTATTCAAAATTATCTTCGCGATTCATCTAATCTAAATCATAAAACCTTGTACATGTTGACGGTACTATTTATTACTTGGATGTCCTGAGAATTATATTTGTACACAAATAAAAGTCGTGGAGGTGGTGGTAATAAAATTTTGGAGGTCTGGGAACAAGCCAATTTTATCCGACAGGTTTTCCATACCGTAAAAAACGTTACTTTTTAAGCTATCTTGTTTACATTTACACTAGAATATCTGGCCCTGGCAACACTGATTAATCATGTAAATATGAGAGTATTGATATTAAGATTGGTACTTATATGTGTTAGGCTTAATGAAAAAATGGGTATCATTATTATTCCTCTTTAATCCTTAAAAAATCTTATAAGTTAATGTATTTTATTTTATTAGGTATTATATACATACAAAAACATATATTTAAAAATATGAAATATACTTAGTGCCCCACCGGTATAGGGTACAGGGACCAAGCCTACCGCCTTCTGCATCAAGCCTTTGATCCAGCTGCTTAACGAAAGCCTCATAAGGTGTTGATCGAGGCTCTTAGCCTATGGCCCATATGACCATCGGGACGGTGTTTGCCGAATCAATATTCCACATGTCAACAACCTCATGAGCCAAATCCAAATATTTTATTTGCTTGTCTTTTTCGGATTTCATGAGGTTTTCGTCATGACTCATGAGTAATGGTGACATCAACAATCATTGCAAGGCGCTCTATAATCGATGTATTACCACTATGTCAGGCTTATTGACTACAAAATAGTCCTGACAGTGATGATACTGATGATAGATCAATCCCAATATTTTATTTTTAGTGTCGCTTTTCTTTCTCAACTCAATGAGTTGGTGATAACAACATTTACGGGCCGGAACCAAGTAGGTAAATAGGGTGTGTGTGTGTGTTTTGTTTGTGGTTTCAATTTTTAACCGACTTATAAACGAGGAGGAGGTTCTTTATTTTTTTTATGTTTGTACGCTCTTAGTTCCATAAAGTAACATTCTACATATTATGTAAACCCTCCTAATCATATTAGCTGTTCTGTGCCTTAATTTAATGATGTAACATAGCAAACTTTTAATTTAATGTGATGAAAATATAGGCAAATTATTTAACATTGACATCAATCATTCTATCAATATAATCCATAACATTATCTTAGGTATTACCAATAAACGAGTATTAGCCTCAGTTGATTATGATGCAGTGCTACGGATGATTCGAAGCTATCATCGTGTGTAGGTACTCTTCACAATGTAAGCTGATCCTCATGACTGATTGATGGTATGACTTTTAAAAATTCAAGTAAATATAATTCGTTCTGGTTATGTTTTATAAGAACCTTTCTTTTGGGAAGAGATGGGGTGGCCTAAATTCTACTCAACCGGGAACCACCAATAACCGTATTGGCTTGACTTATACGAGAACAATTTTCTGACCCCAAGAAGAAAATAACTTAGATCCCGCACATCTTAGTGGAACCGAAACAAACTAAATCAAAATTATAAAATTTGCACGCCCTACGGGGCAGAATATGCTGTATTCACTAGTTTTTAAGACCTATAATGTAACCATATTCGAAGCAAATAAATGAATTTATTATTATTATTCCTCTTTATTTATTGTAAGATCTTATAAATTATATTTTTAAATACATATATATATACAAAAACATATATTTAAAAATATAAAAAATAGTGCCCCACCGGTATCGGGTACAGGGACCAAGCTACCGGTGGTTAGGGCTCCAGAGAGAGGAACCTCCTCACAATACGTGCCGTGTCGAGGAGTACCGCCTTCTGCATCAAGCCCTTGATCCAGCTGCCTAACGAGAGCCTCTTAAGGTGTTGGTCGAGGCTCTTAGCAATCAGCCCATGGGCCGATATGACTATCGGGACAATGATTGCCGAATCAACATTCCACATGTCAACAACCTCATGAGCCAGATCCAAATATTTTATTTGTTTGTCTTTTTCGGCTTTCATGAGGTTTTCGTCATGAGGAATGGTGACATCAACAATCATTGCAAGGCGCTCTAATCGATCTATCACCACTATATCAGGCTTATTGGCGACAATAGTCCTGTCAGTGATAATAGATCGATCCCAATATAATGTGACACGACCATTCTCGAGAACTGGGTCGGGCACATACCTGTAGTATGGCACCTCCGAAGTCACAAGGTTTTATTTTAGGGCAAGTTGCTGATGTACAATCTTGGCCACTTGGTTATGCCTGTGCAAATACTCGCCGTTGGCAAGACGAGAACAACCAGAAATAATGTGTCTGAGTGATTCACCGGGGCGGTGGCATGCCCGACAGATGTCCACCGTACCGTCCTTCAGAATATACTTCCGGTAATTGTTCGTCATGACAACTTCGTCCGTAATTGCAAAGACAAAACCCTCGGTTTCTCCGAAAAGATCACCGAATCGTAGCCAAGATACAGACGCTTTTAAGTCTATATCGGGCCCATTCAAGGCCCGATAAAACCGTCCATGTAGCTCTTTGCCCATCCATACGTCCCTGCGATCAGCAGTACTAAGTACTACAGGTTTGCGCCAGTTCTCTTTAGCCAACGCAAGAGGGGTTAAACCGTTGTCCACTGCAACCACATCACGGTGCATATCCGTGTTTGCTTGTAGACAATATTGTCTGAGGTTGTATATCTCACGGTTATGGAGGTTCTTGATATTAATAAAGCCACGACCCCCCAGCTTCCGCGGGATATACAACCTCATTACGGAAGATCGTGGGTGATGCATCCGAAATGTGGTTAACAGTGTTCGAACTTTTCTATCCAGGGCGTCTAGTTCAGTCTGAGTCCATCTAAGTATGCCAAAGGAGTACATTAGGACTGGCATGACCCAACCATTGCAGGCGCGCACCTTGTTACCGCCTGATAAAAAGCTTTTTAGCACTTTTTTCAGGCGGCCAAAGAAACGCTCCCGCAATGCCTGTTTCACGCCAGCTTCAGGAATTCCTAATGCCTGTGACATACCCAGATATTTGTAGGTTTCGGTTGAAGAAAGAGATTTAAGTTTAATGGAATCCGAAAGTATTAAGCCTTCGGATTCCACTATTCCACCCCTTTCCACATGCATGACCGCACATTTGTCCAAACCAAATTCCATCTTGATAGAGCTACTAAAGCTTTCAGTCATCTTCAGTAGTTCTATCAATTGGGTATTATTTGGAGCAAATAATTTGATGTCATCCATGTAGAGAAGGTGGGATATAACTCGACCCTCTCTCTGCAACCGATAGCCTAGCCCTGAATTCTCCAGTATTGTACTAAGAGGATTCAGTGCTAGACAGAACCACAGGGGACTCAGACTGTCACCCTGGAATATACCCCTCTCGATTCTTATGGGTGCATCGTTTATCTGGCACCAACCTGGATAGCGAAGAACCGTCTTCCATTGCCCCATACATGACCTCAAGAAGGTGGCTAAAGTTGTATCAATTTTATACAACTCTAGCACCCTCAGAAGCCATGTATGTGGCACAGAGTCATAAGCCTTCTTATAATCTATCCAGGACGTTGCCAGATTCCTACGTTTACGACGCACCTGTTGACTAATGGCCATGTCAACTAAAAGGAGCTCTTTAGTGCCGCGGGCCCCCCTTCTACATCCATTCTGAGAGATAGAGATGACCGAATTTTTTTCTAAATGAGTATTAATTTTGACTCTCAGAATGGAAGTAAGAAGCTTATAGACCGTCGGTAAGCAAGTTATTGGTCTATAATTCTTGGGATCCGTAGCACTACCGGATTTATGAAGTAAGTGGGTTATGCCAGTTGTTATGAAATTAGGTAGTGAACCCGAGTCTAAAGCCGATTGGAATTGAGTTGCTAAACAAGCATGTGAGTTACGGAGCCACTTTAGCCAGAAGTTGTGCAGTCCGTCCGGCCCTGGGGACTTCCAATTCGGTAACGAACGGACTGCACTTGCAACATCATCAGGTGTTATGGTTATTGGCTCCATAATCTGTATATTCTCACATGCCTGTTCAACCTCTCTTATCCAATCGCCTTCTGTGTGGACGACAGGTGTCGACCAGATGCTACACCAGAATGTATTCGTAGCATCAGCATCCGGTCGAGCAATTTCATCCACACCTGACTCGGGTTGTTCCCATTTCCGATAAACCCACCTCTCATCCTTCTGGAAAATGCGATTCTGATTATACCTATCCACGCGCTTTTTATAGCGGCGGATTCGATTTGCCCATGCATAAACTTTCTGCTTCAGAAAGTCGATGCGCTCTGTGACACATGACGCGTACAGTTGAGGACTAACGTTAGTTCCTGAAAATGCCTGTGTCACAAAGCGCATCACCCTCGGGCGCGTATTGCCCGATCTGAAGCAGATTAGCTTGCCAATAAGTGCCCTAGCCTCGGCAATACGACACTCAATCCTATACTGCCAGGCCGGCACAGCATGCTTAGGTCGAGTAGCAGGTTTATTAACAATAAATTTGACACCTGCCACTCGGCACGCTGCAACGGCCGCACAATACAAAATTGAATGTGTATCACCGAGGTCTTCGCTATTTTCTAAATAATTAGGTAATAGCGAATCTAGGGCACATACCAGCGCTATATTGCGTTTATGCATAGGCAAACGAGGCAAGCGAGGTCGACTGCTTGGTATCATGGATCGGTATTCCAGCATCGCATCTTCCAAAGTGCTCCTTAATAGTTCATTATACTGGGTACTTACGGATATAGTCTCACTTTCCTCCACTTCATCAGCGTAAACGAGCTGTGGTGGACTTACACGCGTAGGCGCACTGGTTTCCACCAGAGGCACAGCTTGCGATGAAGTGGGAATAGCAAGACTATTCTGTACGTCAGAGAATAGCCTCTCAAGTACGGCACCATCCAACAAGTTACACCGCTGAATAGCCCGAACCTGGTCTTTGTGCAGATACGTTGACAGCCGGTTCAAGTTCCTGAAACAGAGACAGTAAACGACCACGATACGCAGTGAGGTTGGTTCCTAACTCTGTAGCCACATAATATGCCCGCATGACGTTTTCATTTATTGCTGGTGTCCATGCCATGCGGCGCACATTGCCACCGGTAGCGAGAGCCCTATTCGAGGCCGGTAGGCCTCGGGGCCCCAAGCTGGCCGGTGGTCGGCCTCTCCCCGGCCGACGCACAGGTGTTGGCGACGTCGGCGGAGAGAAATACTCGTCGGAGCTCGACGCCTCAGCAGTAGCTAGTCTCGGAGATATGGCGTCCGGAGGCTGCGAGGCGAAGCTGCACGACGAGTCCGTGGGTGTTGTTTGTGCATTTTGTACTAACTGTCTGGCTTTTGCCCGGGTCAACATTTATTATTTCTTCATTATTTTGATTCGGTCGGATTTTGACATCTCCTGTCTGTCATAGGTTTTTGGGATTGTTTTTATATTTTCTCCTATTTATTGTCCACTTCATTATAGTTAGGTTTTATATTTTTATTGATTGGAAATTATGAACTGGGTAAATAATAAAAAGCACAGTGGTATTTGTATAGATATGCGAAGAAAAAAACAAAAAGAAATGGATGAGAAAAATATATGCGACCGTTAGCAACCAGTGTTGCCAGTTATTATTATTATTATTATTATAATTATGTTTTTCATACTTGGGGTCTAAACCGTAGTGCGGAGGCTGAATCACAAAGACGAATTTTGGCACAAAGATGCGAGATGCGGTATTACGGCGCTCCCGCCGTAATCCGGATTGAGCCGGCAATTAAAATACTTATCCCCATCGGTATTTTATCTCGCCATAGTGAAGAAATGAAGAATACTGCAAAATTATGAAAGCTTTCAGCCCCATTCCGTAGAAATAAGGTCTAATTTGATTTATACTGGGTTGTTCGGTTAATGTGGAGCACCTATTTGACAACTTGACAAATGTTTGTGTGTGT
This sequence comes from Eilema depressum, assembly GCA_914767945.1. NCBI lineage: Eukaryota > Metazoa > Arthropoda > Insecta > Lepidoptera > Erebidae > Eilema > Eilema depressum. Next base: position 16,513,690 of record OU612013.1, read on the forward strand.
AGGTACTAAGATAATAGGTAGGTATTCATGTTTAAATTTGAAAACGTCCGGTTGAAATTGAAATAGTATTTTCACACAAAACCGCGATTGAACTATGTAGGTACTAGCGGGATTTTCTCCGTGCTCTATCTCTGGCGTGGAAAAACCGTTGCGAGAGCTCTGTGGGTGAGGGTAGAGTCAACCATGTTTACCTATGCATGGCAAGCCACGTCCTCTTATCGAAGTGCAGCCGAATCCGCCGTTTGGACTGGTAAAGCGGACCTCAGACTCCGAGGTGAAAGTTCCGGATATATATATAGTATTAACGTGGATTAACGCTGGGATGAAGAAGAATAAGGTACGTCCACTTATTGCACGGATTGTACCCAAATGCTTACATAAGATGTCGTCGTAAGAAGACATGGAAACCGTGACGAAAACGTAACACTGACCTCAAGGACACTAGTAAACGAAATTACTAGTATTCACGCTCGCGTCCAGATAAGCTATATTCCATGTGTACAGTGTAAGAAGTTGGTAAATACTGATATACCTACCAGAATCCAAATCCGAGAACTTCGGCTGACTCCTTAACCTTAGCGGTTCATTCCGGACGGTTTGACAAGCTTAGTGATTCACTACCGACACCGGAAATAATGACTCAATTTCACGAGAAAGAATACGGTAGCCTTACCCAATGATCTTTCATAACATAGATAAGTCATATGCTTACAAATCAACGTAGAAAAATGTGCCGAATACACACACACACATTTTTAATTCATCTACAGTCCCCTAAGTCAGTCTAAATTTCGATTTCCGTGGTAATCGATTCGTTGCGTTCTCCGCCATCTTGAATGTAAGGGTAAATTTTGGTCTGAATAGTTTTAAAAACACGACCCTAAAATCAGAGGCGATATCGGTCGCAGTGCTGATGGGATGAAATTGGCTGTTAAAGTTAGGGCGGATAATAAAATTCGTGTCACGATTTACCTACACACGACGCGATTTATGATAGGATCTAGGGTCCTCCCCACCACTGCGACCGATATCGCCTCTGATTTAGGGACGTGTTATTTTTTATACCACTTACGTGGCAAACAAGCACACGGCCCACCTGATGGGAAGCGGTTATCGTGGCCTATGGACGTATACAACACCAGGGGCGTCACACTCGCGCTGCCGACCCTGAAGAAACCTTCTAATCTAATGCTCTTCTTGAAGGACCCCATATTGGTAGTCGCTTGGGAAAACCACCGCAGGGAGTTCATTCCACAACTTGAGTGTGCGTAGGATGAAGTGCCTTTCATACCGCACAGTGCCCACCGTTTCCGGACGCAATGAGTGAGGATGAATTCCCTGCCTGTGGCGAGAAGTGCGATGATAGAATGTAGGCATCGTGTCAAACAGTTCTTCTGAGCACAAACCATTGTATAGACTGTAAAACACACACAGTGAGGCAAAGTCTCTTCTGAGATTGAGAGGTTCCACATCGCCTGCGAGTATGGGATTGCCGACGAGCCTCTACGCCCATCTTTGTACTGAGTCGAAGGGGTCAAGCTGATATGCAGGCGCTCCGGCAAAAAGGTCACAGCAGTAGGTACTCCATGTGGGGCCGAACCTGCGCCTTATAAAGGATGTGTACCCTTCGGCCTTAAAGGATGTGTACCCTCTTTACGTAGTACGTATGTGCTTGTATGGAATCGCTGTACCTCGTTCACCGAAAAACGCTTGACATGATGGCCGCGACTGTCTGTGCTGAATTTTCAATGCTGTTGCAGTAAAGAGCAACTACGAAACACAAAAAATGGGGAAGGATGGCACAGCCAAATCAATCGTTATATCGGGAAGAAGAATACGACAATATTGCAAATTTATTGGACATATTAATCAAAGAAATTTCCTAATATTTTCAAAACCAAATCGAAAACCAAAATCTATCATAAAATTGACCAAGAAATTAATAATTCAGTTTGCGATTTACGCTTCGGCCTTCAAGGAAACCGAGGTTCGTAACCGGTTTTCTAAAAAAATAGCTTAATAACCGTGGGCCAGGCCAGGGGGGGCACACTTAGAACAAAGTAAAATTATGAAATTTTGCAGCGACCACTGCACTGGTAATGGGTCCACCTAATAAAGTTAGGATATAAGTGTTCTGTGCTAATAAACGACACCGTTTGCCCAGTAACGTCATGTAAGTGTCATTCATTGTCAACTCTTTGACGTTCGGATTTTGATGCTCTTTCGATCGGAACCAGTTCCGTACAAGTAATTTAAAAGCCTTGTATGGAATCAGTTCTGAAACTCCGGTTCTGTAGACGGCCGAGTGTAGCCTATAGTGTCGAGTGTAGCCTAGTTAGCATTAAATTTTCTACTATTTTGGAATTCATAATGTTTCCTAGGATCGATATTTTTCGATTTATACTCCAAAAGGTGGTGGTGAATCTTTGTTTAATTAACAATTAACCGTGAAATATGGTCCCGTTTGTTTAACATACTAACTATATAATAACAATTTAAATCAATGCTCAAATCAGTTAATTATTTATTAGTTATCGCTCAGGAGCAAAGATTTCATCTTCGTCGTGGGCTGTGAGGCATTTATCACACAGCAGTTTGAACTCCTGAAACAAAATAAAAAATTGTAAGAATATTCAAGCCTCTTTCCTATTAGGGTAGGCAGGGATTAATATTATGTTTTGGTTTTGTGTAAAATGGCTTGTTAAATATTTATCTAGGTATGTACTTTGTCTACAATTATAAGCAATAAATAAAAAAATACTCTTTTATAAACACCAAGTTCTAAGTTCAATTACGTTGGCACAGAACAGATAATAGTACTGCGATACTTAAACATTTTTTCAGATACATATTGGACTCTGGCCAACGAAAGAAGGTTTAAAAAAACGGGGGAAAATTTGAAAAATCAGCAGGTTGCAATACTGACTTTACATCGACAAAACAGAGTTAATATTATGTACTATGATTTTTTTTATTTCTTTTTATTAGGTACGTATAAAAACCAGCGTACTACTTACTTAATGACATGTATTTATTGTACGTTTAGTTGAAGTTCTTAAAAAACAAGGAAAAAAACATGTGTTCAAGCAGCGTAACGTTAACAGACCTGTGTGACCAAAAAAAACTGAGGTGTACTTGTACTTGTACTCTAAATAGTACTCTATATAATGTATTTTAGATAGCCATGAGTAATAAATCAAGTACCTATGCGAACCTTTAAAGTTATATGAACATCAAGCTCAGTGTCCCATATTTAATTATTGACCAATTACTATAAAATATTGAAAATTTATTTAAAGAATCTTTGAGAATTATCTGATAATGTTAACATTAATATGAGTATCAAGATATTTTCGAAGCTATAAAATACTAACTGGCAGGAAATAACTGTAGCCATATAAAGGTTTTGAAAAAATGATTTGTTAATCTTTCGTTAGCCAGAGTTTATCACTCACACGCGTCGATATATACGTGTATATTTTTATAGCGGGGTTTACACATGCAGTTCGGATCACGCTTATATGCTGTACGATCTGTCAGTTTGGACTGCAGATCAATAGTGATAATATATTGCGAATATATCTGTCACGTTCCTCGCGTGCAGTCTAAATTGTACGTGTAAACGGATTTCCAAAAGTTTTGCCTGCAGTTTGGAATGGCTCGTGGTAATCCCTTCGTTCCAAACTGCATGTGCAAATCCTACTGATGCGTACGCGGTGGCTCGCCAGATCGATCTGTCGATCGCCGCGCGTCGTCACTAGCTTTTACACATTCGTTAAGAAATGACAGTTTGGAACGGCGCGTAGTGATTCCTGCGTTCCAAACGGCATGTGTAAACCAGGCGGGGTGGGGGGGGGCACACTTAGAACAAAGTAAAATTATGAAATTTTGCAGCGACCTCTGGTGATGGGTCACCCGCGCCGGTCCAAGGTATCTCTTATTAGTCTGTGGGTCCAAGTAATAAACGACGCCATTTGCCGAGTAACGTCATGTAAGTGTCATTCCTTGTCAACTCTCTGACGTTCGGATTGCGCTTTTAGTTTTATTTGGCTTACCAGATGGCATTGCCACTATTTTTTAGATTGCGTTATGGTTTCATTCCACTATCAGTATAAGAATAAGAACTGAAATATTATTTATCGCTATCGGGCCCAGCACCTCAGACAGTATTATTTGATAAACATTGTGGTGCCCTCTGTTTTTGACAAGTAGCCGTCTATCATCGTAGAATGAGAAATCTGATTATTCCATGAACGTAAGATATAATGAGTTAATGTTTTAAACAGACAAATAAAATAATAAATATAGGTACTACAGGTACAGGGCTTGCCATGTATTCCTAAAACAGCTGTTCAATCATTGACCTTTAAAGAGTTCATGTTTGTTGCATACATATAAGTATATAAATATGTGTACTGTTATCGTGATTAGTTCTGGGACCCATCCTGGGGCGGCAGCACTTTCCGTACATGCAAGTTTGTAAACCCCGCTATTATGGCGTTTAATACACCCACACTATTTTCCACGTTTTGATGCCATTATAGTTGGTAAGTTTATTATGGTCATAGTCAACCAGGCACTTTAACCCTACAAATTTTATAAATGTGTTGTTGATGTTTGGTGGATGGATGTTTGTTATTTAATCATGCTCTAACGGCTGACCCGATCTGGCAGAAATTTGGATAGGGACAGGGACTATACTCGTATTTTCTACGAGTAAGAGTAAGAGACACAGAATAATTTATGTGAGAGACATGATACATACATAAGCTGATGATACATACATTGCAGTCTACAATAACACATACATAAGCTACTTTTTATCCCGGATATATTCCCATGGGTTGCGAGAATGGGATCAAAATACCACGCGGTCGATACCTAATAGTTAGTAAATAATAACATACAAATCAAAGTCCTTACCATGTTGTTGCTATGTCTTATACTAATCATGGCGAAATGCAGCTTATTTGGATGATTGGGAAGATTGTTCATAATGTCCTTGCTTACAAAGGCACAACGTTCGAACTCGATCAATCTCCGTAGGGGCGGGAGAAGGTTCAGACCTTCTTCGTCGTCCTCGTCTTTTGGTAAGTTCACCATGACAGGCGAGTTTATACACTCAACGACTTCCACTAAATGTGGGATACGATACGACAAATATCTATGTAGGCCCCAGAGTCTCGGTCAGGTGATGCCAATAAACTGCAGTCCGAACCTATTCAAACTATTGTTTGTTTTTTTTACAATAGACCCTTTATCTGCGCGTGGTATTTTCAAAAACAAACTTCTCATCGTCATTTCGGATTCCGCATTCCAGTGCACATTTAGATATTTGCTGGTCGTGCTAATTTATATTTTTAAATTCACTGTAAAGTTGTCGTTTAACTAATAGTCTCCACATTAGTTAATTACTTGCTCTTAAATAGGCACAGTGTTTAATTAGTAGAGGTATCTACCGCAGTCTGTGAAGTTCTATTATCATTCATAATAAGTAACCATGGTGAAGTTACCCGGACCGAACGAGCAGCTTGCGAGGGCGGTAGGCGAGAGAGACCACCCACGAAGACCCCGAAACCACCACAACTGGGGAGCGAGATTGGGTGGACGTAATAACGTATCACTGACTGAGCCAAAAGGGTTGATCGAGTTGCATAAGTTAGCGATACGGACTGTGGAGCTCATGGAGAAGCACGGCCCGAAGTGCGAACACAATTATTACAAAGCTATGGACTTGTTACGTCTACAACACAATCTGGTAAGTGTAGTCTATTTACTGTAAAAGTACCTAAATAGGGGTTCTTCAAGAAGGGCATTAGAAGGTTCCTTCAGGACAGGATCGGCAACACGAGTGTAACGCCTCTGGTGTTGCCTGAGGGTGTTGCATACGTCAATAGGCCACGGTAACCACTTCTCATCAGGTGGGCCGTGTGCTTGTCTGCCACCTAAGTGGTATATAAAAAAAAATAGTCATTCACGACTTGAACAAGTTTGCTGCACTGTCGATAAAACGTTTTAGAGATCTTACACATTGCGATTGCTGGTGACTGTGAGAAACAGTTGATCACAAACGTAAAAAAAGAGAAGAGCACTACCTAAACACTTGCGGGCTGCGGCATGTCCGAAATACTCATACCTACCTACTTGAAAATTGAATGAACGTGTACCTACGTTTTTAACAAAATTTTCTTCGAGGCAATGGACGGGTCATTACTTATACAATACAACATACCTACCTACCTATATACCAACATAATATCTATAACATACATAGTTAAGCACCTACTTAGATTTGTTGACATAATCCGTGAAATGTTGAGTATCTAAGTACTTAAAACTGGCTTAATAAAACAAAGATAAAGATAGTTCTGTAAGATTTTAGAATTTCTCTATTAGTCCGAGAGCTGGTACGATTTTTTGAGTACGTTCTTACTTTTTTTTTGAGAATTACCTTGAACCTGCCTGGCAATGGTAAAGCCCCACCAAATCCCCTGTCTTTTTTTATGTATTCCTTAAACATTAAACTACAACATTATAAAAATTGCATATTGAGGCAATATGCAATTTTTGGAATTTTTTTTAATATGTTTAAAAATTTGGAGGTTGATTTAGCCCCTTCTATCTTTCTTTGTGTGCCTAATTCGCTTCGAGCCTAAGTCGCGTTATGCCTAGACCAAACGCTAGTTTGGTCAAACGCGAGTAAGACCGAAAACGAGTTAGGCAGAAGGCGAGTTAGACCGAAAACGAGTGGCAGGAGGCGAGTTAGACCGAAAACGCCCCCGTTCCCACCAGCCAGGTCTGCACCTTCGTGTAGAGGTATAACAGGAGAGTTGTCTGACAAGTTTCCAGCTTGCCTCAAGAACGTACTCATAAAATAGTACCAGCTCTCGGATTATATATTCATAGTGGTGAGTTACATGGATAAGAATATTTAAAAAGAATAAAAACAATAAATCTTTCGCTATAAAGTATGTTCAAGCGGCTCTCTCTTTCACGTATTTTATCTTTATAAAATACGTGCTAAGTAGGTACCTTCCTGAAATGATGGAGAGTTAATATTTGTTGTATTTTCAGAATTTCATAGTGCTATGTGAAAAATGCCACGGGCCGCACGTCGTTGACGAAATTTTAGCACCGGAAAGATAAGGAAGACCGAGATCACTCAGTGACACTCATCTGAGAGACAAATACCTACTTTGCAAGGTGCGATAGTGAGATACCCTGATTGGATTCCACATCTAGAATCTAGAAGCCATCAGAAGTTGGCTCAAACTGCAGTATACCATCAAGGGGGAAGCGCTGAGTGTTGTATAACTCCGGACACGTATCTTGGACCTAAATCGCAAGACAAACCTGGCTCTGGTGGCGCCCGCGGATTGCTTTGTAATAATCTATGCTTGGTGAATTCCAGCGCAATAGCACCCCGTGCTATCCTCAAAAGACACCCAAGAAATGTGTACTACTGCGTGTATAGGGCACATTTTGAGCACATTTTAGGTCCAAGAAACGTGTCCGGAGTTATAGCTTTCATGTCATTACAGCACAGTGCACACTCAAAACTCATAGGTATCCACTTAAGCGTATCGCATAGTCGCTCCATATGCATTTAATTCGTACTAAAAATGTTATACATTTTCATTTAAAAACATGTAGATATCTGAAATCCCTAAATTTATTTAATTACATTACCTAATGTTCATTTTATTTTTATTTAAGTAACTCAAGTTTGCTATTGAGTAATATTATTCAACTTTAATTGATGTTTAATCTTTTTTTTTTTTTTATATATAGTAATCATTGTTAATGTATTAATTATGTGATGTAAATATTTTTGAAATAAATCTATTATTATTATAAGATTGACTTAATAAAGGCTTATTGCAACCTGTAACTCGTTTATTTTTGGTGCTGAAAAGGTTACAAAGAATAGGTAGGCACTTACTACCTATTCTTTGTAACCTTTTCAGCACTTCATTGACCAGTAACAATGAAACAAGTGCCTAGGATTCTTATTCAGTAAGTATATTTTAATTGCGAGGAATCTCGCGTTTATAAGATCCTCAATTAGAATCCTACTCGCTTGTGAGGTTCACTTCTGATGGATAATGATTTCTTCGTGAATTACAAAGGTGCCATTTAATTAAATGCTAATTGACCAAAAGCCAGCAAAAGGTAAAAGGGTTATTTCAATTTTGATAATTAAATGGGGCCACTTTACTGTTATTACCGGTAATTATTAATACTTAGTCCTCTACCTACCTTCAACACAAAAGCCAACCTATCTCTTCACATTATCGTTATCGTATACAACTATAGGTACAAGGCGACTTCTTAACCAAATCAATCAATCAGCCTATTGCAGTCCACTGCTGGACATGGGCCTCTCCCAATTTGCGCCACGTTTACCGATCCTCCGCCTTCCGCATCCATCCTTAACCAAATACATTAACAGCTATCTACCACTTTCGATGAAAACTAAATTCGAGTCTGAGACTGCTAAGTGTAGCAGTCTCGTACTCATACACCTATACACCATACATACCATACACCCATACAATAACGATCACTTTGCCATCCAGATTCGTTGCCCAGTAGCGTTGACAGCATGCCCTTTTTATGAATCTGTCAGTCATTATGTCCGGAACCTTTTGAAGGACTACTACGACCTAAGAACAAGCAAGATCTTTAGATTACGGAGCGCAAGCGGGGTAATTATCATTATAAAGCATAGATCTCATCAATCAAATTACTTTGGCGCGTGCCGCCTTCGACGTCTCCCGCAATCTTCAGTCTGTAAGCCTTTACTTGTAGCACATCATCCTACGTATCTACATTGTGTACCTACATGTTGCCTTCTTGAAACTTGGTTTTAATAATGGCGTTGTACGCATAATTGGTTCGCGTTTTAACAAAATTTAATAGGTACAATGTAGGAAATAAAATATGCGACGGCCTCCCTAAGTTTATGAACTTTGTACAGGCTGTATGTTAAGTAGTCTATTAACAGGGTATTGTAATATCATTTATAATAACATCATACGTATTCCATACATATTATCTGTTCTAGGCTAGGTAGGTATAATAAAATTGGAAAGACTTGTTTCTGAGTCTGTAGGTATGGAGATAGGTGGCATCCACAAATTTTGTATGATATGCGTTTGCGATAAGTACTTGAACCCAATCGAAGGAAATATGTCTAGTCAAATCTGAAAAAAGTTGAAAACATAACATTTAAACTTTTACATCTACCTAGGTACTTACATAATAATGTAAGTACCTACCTACCTAATATAGTACCTACGTTAAGAATCCAATAACGCGGGAACTGCGTTTGTTCGTTGAAAATTAATGTTTCTTTATTTGTTCATCCCATGGTTTATCCCTTAAGCTTTATTTATGCGCTCCCATACAACGAGATTTGGTCTCGTCGTGCGTTTCAAGATTTCGGACTCAAAAATAATTATGACTTAATGAAGAAGATATTGTACTTAATATATTTTTATGAGTTAAGTCATGTAGCAACGACCATACAACCAATAGACCTGCATTATATCGCAGTGGTGAAGGTTGCTAATTTTCAAAAGGTAAGCCGGTGAAAAGAACTTATCTTGATCTAGTTCAGGGTTTCTTAAACTTTTGGCTTCACGAACCCCCGTTAAAGTTTCTAGACGACGACAGCGAACCACCAATGGATAACCCCCCCCGCGCTTTTAAATCAGCTTAAAGAGTATCATTGAAAGGCCTATGAGAGTGAGCTACGAATATAATCGCGCGCGCACCTCGATGCGCCACCTTGTGTATGTCTACCAGCCATCGAGCCACCATTACGTGAATCTTGTCGCGAACCCCCTGCCGTCGAATAGCGAACCCCTGAGGGGTTTGCGAACCCCACTTTGAATAACCCTGATCTAGTTTGTCATGCCCCATACGACCCATTGGGAAAACGGTAGAAATCGGGGTATAGAGACTAGAGAACCACTTCACCACTGTTAGGTAGGGATACCTACACATATTCTGGCAAGGCAAAATAACCCTATTTTTTATGGTAAGATAGTAAAGCTTACGTTTGACCACTATATCACCTGGTAAGTGACCCTAATATTATTTTAAATTACCATAAATGTACCTACTATTATCATAAACGCGACAATTTGTATGGACGAGCGGACTGTGGATGTATGAATGTTGGTTACGCCAAAATGACTAAACGAATCTGGATGAAATTTAAGTTAGAGATAGATTGTGATCTAGAATAGTACAGACAAGTAGATACTCAGACAAGAAGAATAGTATAGACGGAACGCTTAGAAGAGCTAGCCGGTGAAGCCGCCAAAAGCAGTACCATAAAGCAATGGGGTACCGCTTGGCTCGCCACTCCTTGTGAGCAGCGAACGAATGCGCACGTCCGATCACTGCTGAACAAAATATTATAAATATGACGTATTGTGTATTGAAAAGGTGTAAAAACACATCAACAATTCATAGAAATAATACTGGATTATCGTTTCATAAGTAGATAACTATTTCATAATAGATTTCATAACATTTTTCTAAATAATTTAGTTTCACAAACTAGGAACACAAAACCTCCGCCATATTCTACAGTGTTGCCATAATTATTTTATCATTTCCATAAAATATTTTGCAGTATTTGTGGGAATTTGTACTCGTAAAGTACTGAGTAAAAAAAACAGTATCATGAATGTTGACAAGCTTGATGTTTCTAATCATCATCATCATCATCAACATCATTCTTGCCTTAGTCCCGAACTCCCGATCACATCTGTGTCTGCAATCTACTTAATATGTGGCTTGGTTTTTTCGGCAATCTTGGGAGGGACTGCAATCTGACCTCCCAGCTTGAGTTCTGATTAGTGGCCAACCACTGACAGAGATATTCAGGTTACCAACATAGGCCTCAGTCTTAACTGACGTTTTACGTGCCGTCCGAGGCATTGAAGCGCTCAGATGAAATACAACTTAGGTCACCCATCCAAATTACAATCGCGTCTATGTAGCTTAACCCACTGATCGTTTAGTTAAAAGTGAACGCACTTGGCCACGAGCACTTCAACACTGTTGTTGTGTGTTGTGATACTGTTGTTTATCCTTTAGAATCTAAAGTGTCTTTACCTACTCAGTGTTCATTCACATGCCTATTTCCTTCCGCGGTAGGCAGAGACATCAGCTCGCCATTCTAATAATCATTAGTCTAAATGATGTAGAATAATAACATTTATTATAACAAATAAATATTCCATATGTCCAATAGGTACATAGATATTTCTGGGAGACTTTTTCATTTGCCGGCAACATTACGCACACACCGCTAATGGTATCGGTACACGGAAATCCGAGTCACTCACGCACACATTGAAAATGTTTGGCTTCAAGTGTTTATTCGAAGCGTTCTGTCTATACTATTCTATTAGTCTGAGGTAGATACATTTTATGTCGGGCGTCGTTTCCTCTGGGTTACGGCAACGGCATAAGATCATATCACGGGATCGGAGCCACGGGCAATAGTTAGTCAACAACTCATCATTTAAGCGTCCCTTAATACACAATTGACCAATGCTAAGCTAACCACGTATTCAAAACCCAATATTTTATCATTTCTGGAACATATTTATTATCATAATTGACTTATTAGATACCTAGTCTTCTCTTTTGGAATTAACTTTCCTTGGTGCTTTTACCTTTTGTTTCAGTTTTTTAGAAACGACGATCGCATCACAGGACAGGATCCACTTCTGGAAAAAGTTGCGGCGAATAAATCATCACTATATAGGTGAACCTACCTAAGCCAGCTCTTTAGCACAATCAACCAGTGCTAACCAGTACCGGGGTCGGCCGAGGTGTGAGAGATATGTCTTAATTAATTTCACTTCATTAACCTCATGGACCATACATATGTACGACCCATTTAGGTCACATCGACGGTGGAAAGGCAGAACACTTCAAGCGACACTTTGGTCGAAAATGACTTAAATACATAACTGGAATCCACATTAAATTCTGCGTCGATTGGTCTTAGTTTCATAACGATCTGAACACTTTGATGTCGCTTAATGTATTGCAATTTGGTATGGCATTTTTTTTTTGCTATGATTGAACCGACTCAAAATTTTATCTATTTTGATGTTATTTTCCTTGATTTAATATACAATATGTATGTTTGGCATTTAGGTTATTTAAGCTTTCTTAGTTCAACTTATAAAAAGTACTTAATTTGTTTTTGCGTACCCTATAGTGCCCCTACATGACCACTTAATGCGTTTTGCTATGGTTGCCTAGTCTGTCGATTTGTCGTATAAATTGTTTTCCCGTTAAACATTATATTCACAGTATGGATATAATGTGTTTTGCTAATATCTCGATACAATTGTCATGATATTTAATTGGTTTTGGCAGTCATCTAATAATACACAAGTGTCGCTTAATTTACCTATGTTAAAAAGAACACGAATATTTTAAAATTAACCGACAGTACTTTTTTCAAATAAAATGTCGCTTAATTTATAATTTGAACTATTTCGAATGTATAAATAGAAGAGACAAACAAATGGCGCTTCATTCATTGACGACACGCGCTTTCATGAATAGACCGAGCGTAAGATATTTTCTTATTATTTTGTTAAACCTAGTTTTAAATTGTTGGGTAACTGGGTAATTAATTAGTATGATTAATACGAGTATGATAACTGTGTAGCTAATAATGAATTTGATGCTTATTCATTTTGTTTAAATTGTATGTTACAGTTTTAAAATGGATCGTAAAACTTACTTTAAACGAAAAATATTCGAAATGACTGAATCACAGTCAGTTATGAAAAAATCATGCCGACGTAAAATAACATTCGAAAATGAATTAATCAATCAATTAGCCTACTCTGCAGTAGGCTACTGCTGCAGTACTCCACTGCTGGACATAGGCCTCTCCCAATACACGCCACGTTTGCCGATCCTCCGCCTTCCGCATCCAGTCCGTCCCAGCCACCTTTCGCAGGTCATCAGTCCACCTAGCTAGAGGGTGTCCCACCTTCCGTTTACCTTCGCGCGGTCTCCACTCTAGGACTCGTTTGCTCCAACGGCCACCAGTCCTTCGGCAGATGTGGCCAGCCCACCGTTGATGTTGATGCCCAGTCCAATCCAGAGTCTTGAAGACGTCCTCCAATGCGTTGGTGAATAGTTTGGGAGATATAACATCTCTCTGTCTCACTCCACGTTGGAGGCTAATGGGTTTCGTCTTCTGTTCTTGGAACTGGACGGACATTGTGGCAGTATCATACAGGCATCTCAGCGCCTCGATGTATCGCCAAACAACACGGCACCGCTGCAGGGTATCCAGCCCAGCCCAGGTTTCGATAGAGTCGAAGGCTTTTTCGTAGTCCACAAACGCCATACACAGCGGCTGGTTGTACTCCTGCGTCTTTTCTATAATCTGCCGAACAGTATGGATGTGGTCCACGGTACTATAGCCTTTTCAAAACCCGGTTTGCTCAGGTAGCTGGAACTCGTCGAGCTTACCCGCGAGGCGATTTGTGACAACTCTCGAGAACAACTTGTAGACATGACTCAGGAGTGAAATGGGCCTTTTTTGAAAACAGTACCACCGCACTCCCACTCCATGCCCTAGGTGTTAGCCCTTGCTGGATGACGGAATTAAAGAGGCTTGCTAGCTCTTTCAGAATTGGAGCGCTACCTGCTTTCAGCAGCTCAGTAGTAATTCCGTCATCACCAGGACACCTGTTGTTCTTCAGTTGCCTGAGAGCCGCCTCTACCTCGCACTGTTCAACATCTGGCAAATCCTCGGTGTAATGGCGCGTGAGGGGCTCTATGGTCCTCATCGCTGTGTTCCGTCGGTTTACTCGTCCATGATGCATATAGCTGTCCATAGAAGTTCTCGATCTCTTCGAGTATCTCGAACTTCGAGGTAATCGTTTTGCCATCCCCAGTTTTAAGTTTCGTCAGATGGGGCCTCCCCAACTGCTGAGCGAACACTTTCGACCCTCTATTACGCTCAATTGCCTCCTGAATGGTGCGAGTGTTGGAGCGAAGATGAAATGTCTGACATATCCCAGGAGCCGAAAAAGCAATATGACGTACTTGGAAAACACTATTGGTCGGGGGTTGAAGTTAATAGGTCCGTGCATTGTATAATAACGCATTATTGGACATGCAATGATTGTATTGATAAATTATCAGTAGTAGTGCATTTTAGTTTCTAAAAATGAGGAACTCCTTAGTGCCTGTGCCTACCTAAAATAGAGTAGATGACTGATATGATATCCCACCTCTCGTCATAGGCGGGGAGTTCATCCTCACACATTGCGACCGGAAACGGTGCACACTGTGCGGTATGAAAGGAACTTCATCCCTCGCACACTCAAGCTGTGGAATGAACTCCCCGCGATGGTTTTCCCAAGCGACTACACTATGGGGTTCTTCAAGAAGGGCATTAGAAGGTTTCTTCAGGGTCGGCAGCACGAGTGTGACGCCCCTGGTGTTGCATACGTCCATATACCACGGTAACCACTTTCCATCAGGTGGGCCGTGTGCTTGTCTGCCACCTAAGTGGGATAAAAAAAAAAACTAAAAAAATGTTCTGTTGATATCCTAAAACAAAAAATTACCATGAATGTTCCTGGTTAGTTAGTAAGCGAAACGTAAGTTTTCTTAATAAAAAGAGTGAATTCTGAAATTTGTTTATTTTCACTGCCTTAATAAAAAAATATTAGGAGCTTAAATTATTTCGTTGGTTTTACATTCTAATTTCTCAAGCACTTAAATGGTTTACCCTAAGTTAACCATACAGACATTGCGACACTTAATTTGTTTTGCCCATACAATATTAATATAAATTAATGTTGTTAAATTCTATTGCTTGTATTTTATAAACCAAAATAGTGGCGGTTAAAGTATTTTCCCGTGATCATTTATCGCAGCTCGGATTGCGTTAATGTGTTTTGCCGTAAACTATTATATCGGCAAAAAACATTAAGCGCCACCTATTTTTATAAATCTTTTAGGCTTTGTTTCATTAGTAGATTGAAATTATGGACTTTTAAAAAATAAAACAACTGCTATTTTTGATATTCTTTTAGAAGCAATATTTTTTTTTTATGATCATTTTACCTCAAATTACAAAGTTTTTTGGGTCTGCTGTAAAGTTTGAAAAATGGCGCTTACTTTAATTTGCTTTTCCACCGTCGACATGGTCTCTCGGGAGTTGTAGGGTATGGGATGAAATTGTTTAATATGTAGTTTATATACGTATTCTAAATATACAGTGAACTGTTTCAAAAATAGACTTGATAAACATTTAAATAATTAAGAACACAAGTGCAGTGATATACACGTATCAGCTCGTAGAGCTGCTAGTGTATCAAATAATAATAATAATAATAATAATAAACCGTTTAGAATTATGTCCTACCCAAACCTCATGAGATCATATTATGGGAAATAAACAGATCAGAGTTCAAGAAAATAATAAGTAGGGACCATGGTAGGGTACGCTCCGGCCGCCAGGTTCGATCGCACAGTTCGATTAATCGAACTAGGAGTAATTTTATGTCCTTATGGTTCGATTGAAAAGTCGAACTGTGCGGCGTTTGCTATTTTAAGTAAACGTGGTTCGATTAATCGAACTATGAGCAGGGGCGGATCCAGCTTTCAATTCAGAGGGGGGTCATGGTGTAGCCGAGACATAGTTTCGGGGGGGGGGGGGGGTGTCTAGTCTCCCAATAAAATGTCATTGAATAATACAATGAAAATAAATGTGTATGAAATTCATGATGAAATAATGGAGGAGGAATGAGGTGAGAGGAGTAAAGTAAGATACCTTGAACGACTGTTGTTAAATACGATCCAGAACCCGGTTAAGCTGCTGGTCCGCAAGTTGAAGGACGCAGCTGGCACTCTGGCTTAAGGGGCTGGAGGACTCCTGCAGGAGACTCTATGGCGAAAAAAGATGTCAGAGCACCTTCGGTACTAAATCCGTATCAAAAGGCGAGAAATCGAGGCTACGAAGTCCCAGCTTTATCGGGACATGGTGGAGTTGAAACTACGACTTGGACAACCAAGCGCAGGGCACGCCGTGATAGTGGTGGTATTTCTTACCACCACTATCACGGTGAACTAGCTAGCCGCAGCTAACTATCACCCATCAAGGAGAACTGGCTAGAAAGGCTTCAATGGGAAACTCTCGTATCGGTTGACACAGATGATCACCGGATATGGATGTTTCGGAAGTTAGCTGCGGCGAATTCAGAAGGAGCCAACGCCCGGGTGTCATCACTGTGATCACGGTGGATGTGCGGCGTCACACGTAAAGATCGCATGAGGAACTCTTAGATCCGCGGCAGCCTTCATGTCCGCGACATCACACATAAAATGCAAGAGAGCCGCCTTCGCTGGTGTGGCCACGTCTTGCAGCAACCGCCAGGCTACGTGGGTAACAAATGGCTGGCAGTAGCACAGCCACTGGGACCAGGTGGAAAGGATAGGCCCAAGTAGTCTTGGCTTGAAGTCGTGAAGGCTGACATGCGTGCAAATGGTCTCATCTCACCGCCATGGACGCCCAACGTCGTGCGAAGTGGAGGAGAAAGTGACGGAAAGCGGCCCCTGAGCTCCGAGGTCACCTCGGATTCGGAAGCAATCAGGGAAATATGTACGATAATCATGAAAGGGGGAGGCGAGCATCGCGCCGCCAACGCGGCCTGCTT
Organism: Eilema depressum; assembly: GCA_914767945.1. NCBI lineage: Eukaryota > Metazoa > Arthropoda > Insecta > Lepidoptera > Erebidae > Eilema > Eilema depressum. The sequence continues at coordinate 16,530,420 of OU612013.1, forward strand.
CTTCTAGAGTGTCAGGCGGTTCCCCCTGTCATTTCCAGGCCCGTGCTAATGGGGACCGATATGGAGATATTGACACGATAATGGAGATGTTGAGTGACCTACGTCGCCCGAGTCCTTCGCGCATTGTGTATTATGCGGAATGGGAAACAACTGAATCTTCTCCAGACCCGTTCCCCCGCCTCCTTCTCGAGCATTACTTGCTCTCAGATGGAGGCGGTGGCAGCCGCGAGCTTACGGTTTTACGCCATCACTGTAAGCATTTACGGCGCCGCTATTACGGCGCGCCCCCCAGGTACTTAACCTGGTCCGTGCGCTCGACCAAGTCATCGCCTATGCGAACAGCAACTTTTGCGGCAACCACCAGGCTAGGTGGATACCAAATGTCTGGCAATGGCACCCCGGGCGGGCCCCTGTGGGAGGGGTAGCTCCAAAAAGTGCTGGCTTGACGTCGTAGAATGTGCAGATGTAAGGCAAGGCATCTGGGAGTGAGAGCTCTCACGCTCGCCACTTTGCTCGCAGCGATGGTTCGCTGCACGGATGCGTGGGCCGCCGGCGCATCCTTCTAATGCTCGTGAAGTAGGCGGCGGAGCGGGAGCGAAGGAGAATCGCAGACCTTGCGGCCCGCGAGGAGCGAAGGAGAATAGCAAACCGCGCGGCCCGCGACGAGCGGTGGCAACTCGGGCGTCGGAGGTCGCAGAATGACCTCCGTCCCCCATGAGCGCGGACCTGGGGGTGACGGGTGGAGCCGCCTGTCACCCTAGCAGAAGCAGGCCGCGGCGGTGCGCATTGCGTGCCTCCCCGTACCTGGGAGCGAGCTGGGGACTCTATGGTCCCTACACCTGAAGAGGACCAGATCGAGAGATATGGCCCTGGGTCGGCCGGGGTGCGAGGGATATGGCTACGACAATCTCACCTCCGGCAACTGACGGCCCACAGACGGCTACGTTTTAGTCAGTTCGAGTCCGACATAACCTCCTCCTCCGGCTCCGGCGGGGGAGGTATCCGCGGGGATTTTTCGCACGATAAAAAAAAAGGACCAGGCATATGAGCCAGCTGCGTCATCCGCAGCAGAAGATGGCCACTGGCCACAACCGCTGGGCCCGCGGTAATAGCGGTAGTAAGGCCCATCCCATCCTATGGGGGAGTGGCTAGAGAGGCCACATGGCTGCCTCTCGTACCGGTTGACGCAGGTTATTACCGGGCACGGGTGCTTTGGTGACTACCTCCATCGGATCCAGAAAGGAAGGCTTCTTCCAAGTTCACAAAAAGTTTTTGTAAGCAAACAGTAACATAAATACGGGGCCTTTGAAGCTGAGCCCAAGTCAAATTGTTGCCCGAATCGAAAAAGGACCTCATGGCTGTCAGCTCCAGACCTTCGACTGCCGGCCTGGTTAGTCATTCGCGCTTATTTCTTTAACATAGCGGACAGGGTGTCAGGTCCGAAAACTATTCGAGTCCATCGGTTGATCGGCTGCGCTGCACGATAAATTGAAATTTTCAATCGTGCGAATAATATTTATACTGATGTTTGGTGCCTCATAAACTTATAATATTAGGTACAAAGAGACAGTCTTGTTATGCGTGGTATTTTTTAAAATTTATCAGTGACATTGGGATATTTTTTAGTAGGTGGCCCGCCCAGGGGTGGGGTCATGACCCCCACGACCCCCCCCCTGGATCCGCCACTGACTATGAGGTTATAAAACAAACTTATTTGCTAATAAAGTTAAAAGAAATATATTATAATAATTCTGACAAACTTCTTCACAACTTTTACACTTCTGACTTTGATAAACATTTGCTTCGTTTAATTAAACATTCATGCTCCGCAAAATATTAAACGTTCAAGTTTAATTAGATTCGCCATCGACGTTTCATATTTTGTTCAGAATTAATGTAATTACTTAAATTTGAAGATATTTCGAACGCATGCAAATTAATTTACCAACTTTCCTTTCCATCGAGTTGATAATACTGCATTAATTATGTTTTGAAGATAACGACTTAAGCGACAGTTCATTTAGAATTTTAGATGCTGATTCGGGTGCAATTTTATAAACAGATTTTTTTGTTTAATTCACAATTTGTGACTTTGTTTTTAATTGAATAAAGAGTACCTGTCTATTTCGTTTTTTATAGATTTGATAGCAAATAGATTATAACCGCAAGAGCAAGTTGTACCTAAATTAAATTTCCACATATTATGTACATTACGTACCCACCTAACTTTATTTTACGTAAAATATATAAGATACCTACTCGAGTTTAAAACAATGGTAGGTATGTATTTAGGTACCTACATATAAGAGAAGGTATACGAGTATACGAATACGTAAGTCATGCACAGAGAAACGTCACGGCCAGACAAATGACCTAAGGACTGACTGAACCAGCAGTGACACATTAAAAAAGGGAAAAGACCCCGTCTCAACCTTGAAATCCGAGTTTAACAAGAAAATGGCTCAGTCAGACATTTTGATGGATATATAGCATATATTTAGCTATTCGTAAGTTTGTGATGAATTAAGCAAATACATACCTACTTGAATATCTTATCTTACTAATCTTATAATAGCGTAAGTATTATTATGAATGCGAAAAGTTAGATGGATGACGTTTAACTCACGTCAATCACGCTATACCAGGTTATACTTACGAATCTGGATACCAAGATCATCAGGGACCAAGCCAACCTCACAGTCAGTAAGGTAGATATATCTGCTAATTGATGGAAGAAGCTCTAGCACAGGTTTTACTCCCGAGATTAGGAAATCAACCACAGGCGCTTTCCTAAAAGATAGGATAACCATAACGAAAGGTGTACCCCGACCCCGAAGTAGTGTAAGAAGGGCTTCAAAGTGCAGTCCTTGGACGTTAAGCCGGGATTATCGCTCGGATGATGATTATGGTGAAGTTCAGCAGCTATATGTATGTATACATCTTATTCGAAATTCAAAGTAAATGTATTCTCATCTCACCTTCGCACTGTGACATATTTTTTTGTTCTAGACAACTTTATAGTACCTAAAGAAGCCATTGCCTACGTAAAATCAATGAATTAGGCTGCCTTCCCACCAGAGATATTGGAGATACCTATGCTATGCTACGTTGCTTTGGATGTGTTCGATATCCGCCGATTATAATCACTGGTCCACATAGCATAGCACTGGTGGAAAGGGGTTCAGCTAACCTGTGTTTTTATAGGTTTTTTATACAAAGATGTGTGGTGCAATGGGTGGAGAACAGACTCGAATTTCGAATATTTATAGGAAGTTTCATAGCACATCTTACTCGCTTTGGTGGCAGGGCAGCCTTGCAATACAACCGTAAAAATAACAATTAAAAATCATCTCACGACATAAAGCTAGGTGTAGGCACAACCATGGCACAACTAACAAATATTACGAGTATGTCAGTTTATGATAGATATAAAACGTTTAACGTCTATTCGTCGTGTTATGAAACATCACAATTTCGATTTGATTACCCACAGTTAGTATTACAACCTTGGGGAAAAGCTGAGGTAACCTTTAGATATTTAAAGAGCAATAACAATCCTCTGGCGAAGTACCTACCTACGTAGGACCTATATCTACCTAATGTGTAACAAGCCAGTTACACAAGCAATCTTGGTTCTGTACTCACGTAGGTACCTTTATTATTTTCTCTAGTAGGTACCTAAAGTAATCTATGAAATTTTACTGAAATTTTAATCAATTTTGATGGAGGGATGGATGGATGGATTTTCATGATAACACTTTCAGGGATGAAAAGAATGAAAACTAAAAATCCAACTGTGATGCTCATAAATAAACATCATTTCTCTCATGCGTTTGCAATGCGCTGTGACGAGTACCTACCTATTGTATCTACAGGTGCATTCCATCACTGAAAATTACTCTGAAAAATTATGTAATTTGTAGATTCTTGTCACGTCAAAATATGTCGCTACGGTTGCGTCAAATTTGTGCAGAGTAGGTAAAAGTACCATAAGTACGCTACGCTAAGAGATTAGGAACTTGCTATACCTCTATACAATAAGTAGGTAAGTCTTCCTCGGTGTCAATGTCTACCTTTAGGTATTACCACTTTTCACCTTATAGTGTGGAATATTCTTTGTTCCATTTTTCCACCGGCATTCTCTCGTTATGTTTGAACCATCGGAGCATAACCTTACTCATTTTCGCAACGACGACGCGCGCACCGACCGAAAGGAAGACATAACCTCAAACAAATCAACACAATAGATACAAAAAAGAACCGGGTTCGTTAGGTAAGTATATCTCTAACATTATAATCAACAATGTGATCTTAGATCAGTATTATATACCTATTACCTATCTATTTATATTATCTATTATCTGTTGCCCGTTGATATCGGTTATTTTCAGTTACAGAAGTGGGATTATTAAATAAAATAACGCATGATGTAAACATTATATGTGTGTGTCAGTCTAAATTTATCAAAGACATTTCATAACATATTCTTTATTATATTTATATACAATATCTTTGAAATTTATATTGGGAATCAAAAAGAATAATAAATTAATTTTAACAAAAAAGTTTAACCGACTTCAAGAAACGTAAAGAGGCACTGAAAAGCGAAAAATAACTTAATTTACAGGCAAGACTTACTGATTTATTAGAAGTTGGTGCTTAGCCCAAGAGGCCATATTTCAATTGATTGATTTTGACTGCCTCTGTGGCGGCGTAGCGGTAGTGAACGCGGCTGCTACGCAGGAGGCGCGCGGGTTCGATCCCCGCTCAGTGCAAATATTTGTATGCATGAATAAAAATATTTGCATTGGTCTAGGTGTTTCTATGTATAATATGTATGTATTTACAAAAAAAAAAGTATCTAAGTATGTATATCCGCATTCTAGATTACATAACACAAGCTAATTAAGCTTACCATGGGTCTAGATAGCGTTGTGTTGAAAGTTGTAGAATATTTATTTATTTATTTATCATAGTAGTTCAGACACAACAAAGTTGGCTGGCACCGACTTCTAATAAATCAGTAAGTCCGCTTATCAGTGCATCTTTTTCGTTTCTTGAAGTCGGTTAAACTTTTATGTTAAAATTAATTTATTTTTCTCTTTTTAGTGAGTTTGTACAGTCTCACGAATGTACATCGCATGTATACCTGACTGTACATGCGCTGCTGACGCTGCACTACAGACCGAACCGGCGACTGAAATTAATATAGGACTATCTCAAAAGTATGCCAAAGTGAATACAAAAATATTTTTTTAAATCAATGCATATACACCGGAAATATAGCTGAATATTCTGAACACTTCTGCGTACCCCTTCAAAGGACTCAGGCGTGATGTTATAATGTGTAATGGCAGAAACATTGCAGCAATCGCGGCCGATTTCCTGGTACTTTTTGAAGAGTTCCTTTTTTTTCAGATCTTTACGAAATTTAAATGGGACCATTTCGGAATAATCTACTTACGAACAGAAAAATAATTTTCAAAATCCGTCTAGAATTGGCTTCACAATCGCGTAACAAACATACAAAAAAAAATTAAATAAAATAAATTCATTTTTAACAAAAAAGTTTAACCGACTTCAAGAAACGAAAAAGAGGCACTGAAAAGCGAAAAATAACTTAATTTACAAACTTACTGATTTATTAGAAGTCGGTACCTAGCCCAAGAGAGGCCATATTTCTATTGATTGCATCATAGTAGTTCAGACACAACAAACAAAGTTGGCTGGCACCGACTTCTAATACATCAGTAAGTTTGTAAATTAAGTTATTTTTCGCTTTTCAGTGCCTCTTTTTCGTTTCTTGAAGTCGGTTAAACTTTTTTGTTAAAAATGAATTTATTTTTCTCTTTTTAGTGAGTTTGTACAGTCTCACGACTGTACATCGCATGTATAGTGACCTGACTGTACATGCGCTGCTGACCCTGCAATACAGATCGAACCGGCCACGCTACAAAAAAAATATCAAATCATTATTCAAAAAGAATTTTTAAAATCAATGCATATACACCGGAAATATAGCTGAATATTCTGAACACTTCTGCGTACCCCTTCAAAGGACTCAGGCGTGATGTTATGATGTGTAATGGCAGAAACATTGCAATAATATGCCATTGCAGCAATCGCGGCTGATTTCCTGGTACTTTTTGAAGAGTTCCTTGGTCTAATCTCGGAAACCCATCATCAGATCTTTACGAAATTTAAATGGGACCACTTCGGAATAATCTACTTACGAACACATACAAAAAGAATTTTCAAAATCCGTCTAGAATTGGCTTCACAATCGCGTAACAAACATACAAAAAAAAAAAAAAAAAAAAAAATTGGGTACGAATTGAGAACCTCCTTTTTTGAAGTCGGTTAAAAATAGGGTACGAACTGAGAACCTCCTTTTTTGAAGTCGGTTAAAAAGTAAAGGGCATTTTTATCTTTATTCTGAATTATTCTACAAAGAGTATATTTTGGCATACGTCAGTGTCTTCCCAATTTCATAAACGTATCTCATTAACTTAAGATTTTCACATTCAACAGACGAGGTTTGGCGCAAGCTTACCTCTAGAATTGGTGGGTCTTCTTCATTATTCCAGTAGCATCCGAAGCTTTCACCTCGGAGTCGGGGGTCCGCTTTTTCCATTGTACCTGCAGACTTGGCTGAACTTTCGTTTTTTCCGTGAAGAGACTTCTCTTTGCCCTCCACAGCCCATTGGCGATATGAAGCATTACAGTTAGATAGACCAGATGTTGGACTTTTAAGTGCTTCAACTACCCGTAACGACTGCCATAGATGTTCGTATGGCAATTAACCGGGACCCGATGGCTTAACGTGCTCTCCGAGGCACGACCAGCCCAATGCAAATATCCATAGTCATTCATGCATACAAATATTTGCACTGAGTCACTGAGCGGCGATCGAACCCTTCACTACCTACACGCCACAGAGGATGTCAGGTCGGTCAGATGGTAGTCGCTCCAGGAAAAGTCGACAAAAGTAGGTACTTCCGAAGTGCAAAATTCGGACGCAACTGGGAAATCAGCAATTAGTTTGCTAAACTAAACAAATTATAATAAATTGGAAAAAGCGAAATCAATTCTCGGGCGGGACTCGAACCATTGGAAAAATTGGATCACTCTCGGGCGAAGCTCGGTGGCTCAGTGGTCAGAGCGTTCCCCCTGTAAGGGAAAGATCGCGGGTTCGAGTCCCGCCCGAGAATTGATTTCGCTTTTTCCAATTTATTATAATAATTTTCATTTCATCGAATATTTATTTGCGATAACAACCTTTGCGCTATTGATCAAAAAGTATAATGCTCATTTCATGTAATGTTCAGTTGATATTATTATGTATTTCATCGAATATTCAATTGGTATAATGTTAATGTAGTGTAGAAATTTATTTATCTGGCCCTCGGCGGCCGCTACCGCGGCACGCTCGCTTCGCTCGCTCGCCTCGTGCTTGTTGTGGTCACAGTTCTAACCTAACCTAACCCTGCCGATTTCCGTGATGTAAGAAAACCACTAAGAGTATGTTTCATGAAAAACAATACAAGTAAAATTGAAAAACTCTCAGTGCAATCGGCAGGGTTAGGTTAGAACTGTGACCACAACAAGCACGAGGCGAGCGAGCGAAGCGAGCGAAGCGAGCGTGCCGCGGGAGCGGCCGCCGTGTGATTCGGTATGATCTCTCGACTAAATCATTATTAGTCTAATGAAGCATTAGTTTAAATAAAATTAGTGCAAATGAAAATTCGGTGAAATGATATTATTCCAACTAAATAATTATGCTAAATAAAATTCTACCAATTAAATATTCGGTCAAATGAATAATTATATATATACATATTATTATGTGAAATGACTTTATTGTAACTGAAATTAGTTCAAGTGATATTCGACCAAACGTTGTTATACCAAACAAGGGAGAACCGTTAAGTTCGCAATTAATATAATCTTTTCCTTCAGGTACAAATAGGCACTTAGGTAACGTGTGTGCGTGCGTGAGTGCATGCGTGCGTTCGTGCGTTCGTAGGTGCGTGTGTGCGTGCGTGCGTGAGAGTGTGTTTGCCTCCACACATTCCACCCAGATGTTATATCTGCATCTACATCTACCCTCTTTTTCAATTAAGCATTGAAAAGATTAAAGCCTCATTGGTTAATGCCACTGAGAGAGTGAAATAAAAAGGAGATTATTGTCAAGTGTAAGCATGTGTATAAGGTTTTATTCGGTCGAAAGCTATTGTTACCCTTACCCACGATAAGACACGACATCTGACTGATGAGATGACTCAATTACACTACTGACGATAATAGCCCACTTTATATAGTCCACGTCGCTATGTCAAATGAAAATTAACGCTGACCGTGGCCTCACTGTAAATTATCTCCACCATTGTGAGCACACTGATCAAGTGATCACCCCGAGCATTGGACTCGGGACTAGGAGTGTTCAGAATAAATTATTGCCTGAAAATCCATAGATTAGGTACTCTAGGTTGACTTGAATCTGAAATTTTGAAACATGAAAGTGAGGTAATATCTAAGTTGGACGGTTACTGAATTGAGAAAACAAAGAAGTCTTTCAACACCTTCAACTGTGCTTAGAAAAGGTTTTTAAAGAGACTGCACTCACTTCCCAGACTTTCATCTTGTAAGAAGATATATAATATATTTCATATTTTGCCATAACCTAACCTAACCTAACCTAACCATAGAATAACTTACGAATGATCCGCTTGTTAAGTTAAACCTACCTATTATGTAACTAGTGCATTGCAAACGTAAAGTAATTTCTCCCATTACAGTTCATTATGTCCGTAATGAGCTCTAAGGACCCCATTCATCGCAGAACGTACAACATAAGTTTAAATTAGCTTTCTATTGACTAGACATGCACCCCCTGGTTCTAAATTAAAGATGACATGACATCAAGTAGTTGTAGCATCATTCCTGCCAAAAATGGCAGCATAAACTATATTTAGCTATTTAGCCGCGTTGGTTTCAGGCGGAGTAGAATAGGGCTACCCCATCTCTTCCTGTGGGTGTCGTAAAAGGAGACTAAGGGGGGATAGGGCTGTTCTCCATCCGTCAGTAAACAAACAGCCCATGACTAAGTACCCGCTTGACGCCCCCTGGCCCCTATTACATGGGCCTGAAAATCATAGTCGTGGCCCTGTGGGCGTTAATGCACCCCTGCCTACCCCTTCAGGGATTTACAGGCGTGGGTATAATATGTATGTAAATTAAGTGAACAAACAATATCCACTCAACAAAGATATGTGAATATGACGCTAGTTTTTCGTAATCAGCTGCAATTTTAACTTGATAAGATAATAGATAGATACATTCATAATTAGCCACCAAGTAGGTACATGTTTCAATTTTGTGCCGCAAAATATATAGCAGGTAGGTATGCAAATCTTGCACACTGTTGATTAGTAAAACCAAGTTGGCAATTTTATTATTGACTTCTATTAAACTTCTGGGCGCTAATGGCCAAAATTGGGATATTCGGTACCTCCCGACTTGATTAAATTCGTTCATAATTGGTTATTTATTATATTATGTCGCCGCCAACTAGCTTAATCAGCCGTTCAATTAACTGCCTAGGCTGTTAACTAAACGACGCCGTTCGATTAACGGCGCGGCCTATACCATGAACTCTTAAAACAGGTCAATAATTGAACTGCTGTCATTCTACCAACTGCAAATGTCACTTTGGAATCCCTTTGTAATCCTATATATTTATGTGACAGTACAAAGTGACATTTGCAGTTGGCAGAATGACAGCAGTTCAATTATTGACCTGTTTTAAGGTTTATGGTAAGGCCGCTGAATGATATTCAGCCGTAACGTTTATTACAACATTTAACAAACTGGCTTGATACATGAACAATGTTTACATTGTGTTTGAACATTTTTACAATAAAGTAATAATATGTACTCGTACCTAGTAGCTTTATTGAGAAAGCTGCGCTTTTTTTATAGCCATGAAGAAACAAGTCAGTTGAATGAAATTTTGAAGCATTTAAGTACTATGCTAACTGTTCAAATCGATTAAGAAAGGGAAAAAGAATCGACCTCGGACGGGACTCGAACCCGTGATCTTTCCCTTACAGGGGGAACGCTCTGACCACTAAGCCACCGAGACACGTACGAAGCAGATCCAAATTCCCTTATACAATGGTAGATGGCTTCACCGTCGCCCTTAAGACTGTTGTATAAGGGAAGTTGGATCTGCTTCATACGTGTCTCGGTGGCTTAGTGGTCAGAGCGTTCCCCCTGTAAGGGAAAGATCGCGTGTTCGAGTCCCGTCCGAGGTCGATTCTTTTTCCCTTTCTTAATCGATTTGAACCAGTCATTTGTTTCAAGCTGTTTCACTAAATGGCTAGGCTAGGTAATTAATTAAACGTCATCGATCCAAGAGGCCGTTAATTGTACGGCGCCGTTTAGTTAACAGCCTAGGCAGTTAGTTAATTGAACGGCTGATTATTCTAGTTAGCTGCGACATATACATAACTAGCTTTTACCCGCGGCTCCGCCCGCGTGGATGTCGGTTATCGCGATCGAACATAGCCTATGTCCTTTCTCAAGGTCTAATCTACCCCTATACCAAATTTCATCAAAATCGGTTCAGTGGTTTAGGCGTGAAAGCGTAACAGACAGACAGACAGACAGACAGAGTTACTTTCGCATTTATAATATTAGTATGGAGTATGGATATAGGCTAGACAGGGAGGTAGATATCTATCTAACTAGAAATATAGAAAAAAAAAACCTTATTAAAAGTACGCAGCAGGTACCTACTATATATAAATATAAGTAGGGGTACCTACATTCTTACAATACATAGCTACTTACCTACCTATTTAAAAGAATAGGTACATCTAACCTAAGTAGAAAAAATATGTAAAATGAATCAATGTAGCATAAAAATACTTCCTTTTCTTTACAATTAATAGGTAGGTAGGTTTTCTTTATAAAGTAGCTGCCCCACAAATTATATAAATAAAATAGGAAGTTGCTTTCTTGTTCGAAATCCTTGAATGAAACTTCTTTCTTTATAGACTCGAGTACCTAATTATTTGCGTTAGGCAACTTAGTTTGTGATACGAGGTAAGTTAACATAAGTTTGTGATACGAGTAGTTAGGTTTCATTTCTACTAAAATATACCGAGTAGGTAGGTAGGTAGGTACTTAGTAGAGCACATCTAGCTACCTTTTTTCCGTGATATCCCTAGGATAGCTACCACCCCCGTCGGCCAGTGGGGATGTTATCCATCAGTTCCATCACTACAAAAAGAAACAAAAAGCGCCAAGCGCGGTTTTTTGAGGAATGCTGCCGTATGGCTTGTCGTTCTTTGTCCTCCATGATTTAAAGACGCGACTAGAACTAGGGGCAAAAAAATAGCATTTTATTATTTTGTAAATTTTTAGAAGTTGTTTCAATTTGACGTGCACGATTTTGGGGAGCGGGTCATGTCCACTGGGAACCCCACCCCCTTCGGACCGCACATGATACCTACATAAACAACGCTACTACCACTACTACGCTACACAGCGCAGCGTTGCCAATGTGCGGGGAATTCCCCAAACTGTAGGGATTTTCAAGCCGATTAGGGAATTTGTGGGGATTGTGCTTTTGTGGAGAACATGCAGGGAATTTAGACATTTACGCTAGACCTGAACACAGAAGCACGGGAAACTTCAAGAGGGTTGGTAATTTACCAGCCTTTTTTTTTTCAAAATTGATTCCAACCCAGTGAGAAGCTTTCTATATCGTCTCAATTTCCTTGAAGTGCACAAATAGCCCACCAGGTAGGTTGTTTTATGACAGTGACTTAGTACTTAGAAGTTGCATTTTTTCACATCTTAATGAAGTTGCAGGGTATTTATTATTAATTTCAACTTGATACCTTCACGCACTCCTGAGAAAAAGGTTTTGACAAATAGACCAGGCACGGTCACAGCATGAGATTGGAGGGGCGGAGGGGTCACGTTTTTTTAAGTGCGGAAATTCCTTCAGAAAATACCTTTTCAGACGACTTTAAAATTTGACGTGCACAAGTACAAGATACTCGCGAAACAGTATTATATCACATATCTATCAACCAGCGTATCATAAACTTATGTAGCTAGGTATTTGTTACGTGTGCACGTTTGTTGTGCCTGTAAAGAAAATGAAAAATAAAATGGTATTGGATTATATGGAATGCATAATTACCCGAAGAAAAATAACCACTTACAAAACCCCATCTTTAAAACTAAACCATTTATTCTAATTTTTAACCGACTTCAAAAAGGAGGAAGTTCTTAATTCGATTGGTATTTTTATGTACCTAACGTAGCCTAAATTTTAAAATATAAATTTAGGAATCAATTAAAAACCCATTTTTAATCCAGCGCGCGGCACTTTCACCAAAACTGTATGCATAAGAATGCGTTAGTGAAAAGATCATTAATTTATTTCATTATTTTCAAGAAAATCGCGACTTACAAACAATACCTACATACGAGTCGAACATAGCTAGAACCCTATTTTATGCAGTCGGTTAATAACCGCCACCATTATGTTTAGTCAGGCGCGGTCCGAAGGGAGGTCACAGGGGACATCATGACCCCCCTCCCCCCCACCCTCAAACCGAGTACGTTAAATTGTTTTTTTTTTAAATTGGCAAAATAATAAAAAAGGCAATTTTTTGCTCCTTGTCGCGTCTTTAAAAATGGTATTATAATTTAGGAGGCATTTAATGCTCTTATAGATACGATATACGATGGACGTTTTGCTACGTAACCGGGAAAATGTTAAAGGATTGTTTACAACTTACGCGTCGAGGCCCTATGGCGCCCAGGGTGGATGCCGACGACGTGTCCGAGGTCACTTGGATAGAATTAGAGCTGGTGGTTCGAAAGCTAAAGGCCGAACCGACGGCATTCCAGACTGTGCGTGGATCCTAGCTTTAGGCGACGACGACTAAGGGCTAGTTTCCGAAATTGTGAAAGACGGGGAAACTATTCCTCATACGAAAGAGCCCGCCTTTTTTCCGCCCGTCTCCGGTGGATTCGCCGTCCGGCTACCGGCCTATAGTGTTACTTGACGAGGTGTGCAAGCTCCCAGGCGGGTTAATTAATAAGAATTATTCCGCCAGAGGCGCTCCACCGTGGATGCCCACTTGTGGGCGAGTGATTTTGGCGGTGTCTTTGGACATGCGTTCAACATTTTGCCCTAGAGTTGCATTAGTGAGACGGTCATGTATCACAAAGTGCCTCTCCACCCTCGCCGCATAGTCCGTGTACCCGATGGAGAGAGCCGTCATCTGCTCAACCGCGTCCGGCCTCGGCTGGCGAGAGATGTAGTGCTCCTGAGGAATACTCCATCGCATACGTCTGGGTGCTCGCGGTGAGCTCGAGGACGGTGTCACCATCACGTGCTATGCGGATAACACGCTAGGACAGCATGCGTTGCTACACACGAAGTAACTCTGAAATACCCGACCGTATTTGCCCAAGCCGTCTAACGGATCCGGCGGCTGGGTCTCGAGGTGGTTCTGCACTGTGATGCAAGCTAGAACACGGGGCTGCACACACTGACTGAATGCTCTGCTTGGAAAACACCGAGGCAGATCCTTGTGGCGGCCCTGGAGTTGGAAGTCGTCTCCCTTAGCACGTGCCTCACAGTGATGTAGCAGAGTGCGAGTGTGTGGGCTGCCGCCGCTTCCTTCTGCTAGCAAGTAATAAATGCTCGACACGAGAAAGACGTGGGGAAGCGGGTACGGAGAAGACTCAGGTCCCTTCCGTTTCCGTCTGTAATATGCCAGTGGTAATCTCACCCTCGGCACTTATTGACCCAACTCGAGACGATGTGCAATTATAGTTGGTTTGAGTCCGACATAACCACCCCCATCGGCTTGGCTTAATGCCACAGATGTTGCTCTCCCAGGCACAGACATACCAGTCACCAGCCAGACCAATGCAAATAGACAGATTCATGTACACAAATATTTGCGTTTAGTTCAAATCAAATTAATAGTTAGAGGTAGGTACAAGTTTTACAATCGGTTTACTAACAAATAGCTCAAAAAAAAATGCTTCACTTCGTATTTCATCATTGTCATTGTTTTCAATACACAGTGCCGAATGTGCCGAATCTATTCTGTGACAATCTTTCGAAATAAAGAAATGTTGCCAGAAAAAATAAAAGAAGACAATAGGTAGAAAGTATAAAAACTGTATCATAAATAAATCCAATTTAATATATTTATAAAAAAAAAATTATAAATCAAAGTAAGTACATACCTACTTAATCTAAGGCTGTTTATTATAAGATTCCAATACTTATAATGGTTTACGTTTACATATTAAGTAAGGACAATTTTTTGGCAAAAAAGTAGGAAATATTTTTTCTATGAATCGCACGATCTTATGCAGGACCTTTGATTATTTTAGATAATCAAAGTGCAGGACTTGTTCTTTTTATATAGGTACTTATTACGAAGACTCTTTATATTTAAAACAAAATTTCATAAGCACATGAGATTGTATACAAACGATAATTACCTCTAACGTTTTAAAAAAAAAGAAGAGGTACTGTTGTGTATGTAACTGTATTCATTCGGATAAATAAAAATCACTGGTGTACTGTATCACAAACTGTATTACCGATTTCGCCATCTTGTTACAACTTATGTATCTATGGTCGTCATAGACACTCTTCCACTAGGGATGTACAATTAAACTAGTGTGGTGCTAACACTCCCCCACGCTATTATATGAAAAGCTGAACTACGTACATGATTGTATAAAAGAATGAAGGGTAAGTGTATAACAAATCTAGGTTGACCAAGTATTTATATAAAGGAAAGAAATTGAATTGAATTTTGATAGTAAAATATGAAACAAAATATATAGCAGTTAAAGATCTAAACGGTTAGGTATTTTAACGCTTCTTGCTGATCTTCGGAGTTGCTGCGGTTGAACTGCCGGTGTAGGTTGACTCTTATGTGCTCTTGACATCTCCTGCTCCTGTGATTGGACGTCGGGTTGGCTGGATGAGCTCGGTGTAGATGGTCTCTCCTCTCTCGTAGTAGGCTGGTCCATGTATGTGGGCAGCTCTTCTCTGGTCCCTGTAGCTGTAGGTTTATCTTGTGTACCTGAAAAGAACCTTATTATGGGTATAGGGTTTTTGTATGGGATTTCCATCTCTGTTTTCTTTATCTGGTTTATGTGTCTAATATGTTTCTTTCCATCAATCAATATTTCGTAATTAAGTTTTCCTAGTCTTCTTGTAATAATCCCTGCTTTCCATTTCTCTTCTTCATTTATATAAAATCTTGCCACTACTGTATCTCCAGCTTGGTATTCTCTGTTTAAAGTATATTCTTCTTTCTTCTTTTTGTCAAAGCTTTCTGTGTATAGATTTCTTTTTAGTGTATCAATCTTGGTTCTGTAATTTCTCTTGAACATCATTTCTCCTGGGCTCAAACCGGTAGTACTATTAGGTGTCTTCCTGTATTGCATGAGTATTGTATTTATTTTGTCCTGTATGTCTCCTGGTTCATGTATAATTTTTCTTAGTTTGTATTTGAAAGTCTGTACATACCTTTCGGCTTGACCGTTTGAGGCTGGGTGGTATGGTGCGGAGTATTTAGTTTGTATACCATATTCTCTTAAAAATTTGATCATTTCTTGAGACTTGAATTGAGATCCATTGTCTGATACTACTGTGACTGGTAAACCAAATGTAGTGAATAATTGTTTTAGTATATTTATTGTAGCTGTAGCTGTAGTAGTTTTAGTAGGTATCACTTCCATCCATTTTGTGTAAGCATCCACTATAATTAAAAAATAATAGTTGTACATAGGTCCCGCATAGTCTATATGTATTCTAGTCCATGGTTCTTTTGGGTATTCCCAAGGGTGTATTGGTGCTTTCACTGGATTTTTCTGAATTAAACTGCAATTTCTACATTCTTTGACTGTCTTCTCAATATCCTTGTCTATTCCATTCCACCATACATAGCTTCTTGCAATAGCCTTCATCTTCACTATTCCTGTATGTGCTGTATGTAATTCTTGTAGTATTTTGTTTTGTAGTTGTTTTGGTATGACTATTCTGATTCCATTAAATATGCATCCATTTTGTAATGTGTACTCATGTAGTGTATTTCTATTGCCTTGTCCTGACTGTATTTTATTGTATAATTCTCGGCATTCTTCATCTTTTTGTGTAG
Organism: Eilema depressum; assembly: GCA_914767945.1. Classification (NCBI taxonomy): domain Eukaryota; kingdom Metazoa; phylum Arthropoda; class Insecta; order Lepidoptera; family Erebidae; genus Eilema; species Eilema depressum. The sequence continues at coordinate 16,546,643 of OU612013.1, forward strand.
CTTTTCTTATTTCTTCTGTAGTTATAGGTAATTCTTGTATTTGACTTATGTAAAAAGTATCATCATTTGTAAGATCTTCTATATTTTCTGTATTTCCTTTTATTCTTGAAAAATAGTCTGCATTTGCATGTTCATGAGTCCTTCTGACTTTAATTTCGTAATTGAATCCTCCTAGAAAATTGGCGTAGTGTACTAGCCTTAATGCTGTAGTAACTGGTAATGGTTTATCTGGGTGTAGAATTCTAGCTAATGGCTGATTGTCTACTATTAATAGAATTTTTCTTCCGTAGCAAAATTGAAAAAATTTCTTTAGTCCCCATATTAGAGCTGCTGCTTCTTTGTCTAATTGACTGTAGTTTAGTTCTGCTTTTGTCAGCGATTTGGATGCGAAAGCAACTGGTCTCTCTGATCCATCTGGCATGATGTTCGATAGGACTGCTCCAAATCCTGTTGGTGATGCATCTGTAGCTAGACTGACTTGTAATTCAGTATTAAATGGAACTAATACCTTGTCACTGCATATTTCCTTCTTTAATTCTTGGAATGCAACTTGACATTGTTTTGTCCAAATGTATTTTGTATCCTTTCTCAAAAGCTTATATAATGGGTGTAATTTAGATGATAAATTTGGTATGTATTGTTGGTAATAATTAATCAAACCTAAAAAATGTCGTAGTGTAGTGACATCAGTAGGTGGAGTTGTATTCGTAATCTCAGCAAGTTTTTCTTTCATTGGGTGTAACCCATTCTGATCAATTGTATGTCCTAAATAGGCAATAGAATCTCTGTAGAATTGACACTTTTTTTTATTCAAGTGTAGTCCACTGTCTCGCAGTCTGTCAAATACTAGTCTTAATCTGTGTAATAATTCTTCATAGGTGCGGCCTTGTAAAGCAATGTCATCATAAAAACAAGCTACTCCTGTAAGACCTTGTAGTGTTTGGTCCATGTATCTCTGCCAAATATTAGGTGCTACTTTCGTACCAAACATTAAGCGTTTAACCTTGTATGTACCTTTACTAGTACTTATAGCTTGCATCATAGCTGTTTCCTCGTCTGTTTCCATATGAAGGTATGCTTGGTTAATATCGAGTGTACAAAAGTATTTACCTCCACTGAGTCGGGCGAACACCTCCTCTATTCGGGGTATCGGGTAGTTGTCATCCAGTAGATTCCTGTTCAGCGTGGCTCTGTAGTCTGCACACAACCTTATTCTTCCATCTGGTTTGATGGCTGGTACTACTGGGGTTCCCCACTGTGAATATGTAACTTTTTCGATTATTCCATTCTTTTCTAACCTGTCAATTTCAGCTTCTATTCGTTCTCTCATTGCAAATGGTACCGGTCTGGGGCGTAAGAATACAGGTTTCACATTATCTTTTAGTTTTAAGTTAGCTTTGTAATTTTGAATTTTACCTATTTCTTCTGAGAATAAGTCGCTGTAATTGTGTAATAAATTGTTCAATTTTACCTTGTAGGTTCCTGTATCTGTTACCTCCATTTCCTTTATGTTTAAATTTTGAAAACTCCAGTCCATTGTTCGTAACCATTCACATCCTATGATTGCAGAAACTGGTTTTCGTAGAATAAATATTCTGCCTGTACTTGTATTATTTTTGTATGTGTATTGTACTGTACATGTCCCCAAAGGTTTTATCTGCTCTCCTGTATATGTCCTTAGTTTGGCTGATGATGCTGAAATTTTTATATTAGGGAAATTGTTTTTGTAGAAGTCATATGAACATACTGACACTGCTGCGCCTGTGTCCACTTCAAATTTGCATGGTTTTTCTTGTATTTGTACTGTAATGTAAAATTTTCCTGTATTATTTGAGCCTGTATCACTCCACATGTTTCTTATTTCGTATATTTCCTCATCAGAGCCTTCATTATGTATCTCCATTTGCTTTATTGCCGTCTTCTTGAAACATACTTCTGTGACATGCCCTTTTGCATTGCATGTAGTGCACTGTAAATTCCTCGCTCTGCATTTATTTGCTTTATGGTTATTTCTCCCACATTTGTAACATCTTATTTGTGTATTTTTATTTGTATTTTCCCCTTTGTTATTATGTATTTTAGGTGTATTTGTATTTCTGCTTTTGTAATGCTTATTATTTATATTTATTTTATTTATATTTGTAGATGGCTGTACCATTTGTTGACTTTCCTTTTTAGATAATTCAATCGCTTGCGCTACCTTTACTACATCTGTGAATTTCTCTATATCAGGTTCTTGTAATAACCTCTCTTTGGTTTCACTGCATCTTAGACCTCTAATGAATTGAACTCTTAAATGGGTGTCTAATGTAGACTTCTTGCAGTGTGTACATGTAAAATTGCAATTTCCTCCTATATTTTTGAGTTCAGCAATATAGTTGGCAATTGACTCACCTTCTTTTTGTAATCGGATGCAAAATTTATGTTGTTCCGCTATCTCACTTGGTTTTGGGCAGACGTGCGTCCGTAGAAGTGCCACTAGTTCTTCGTAAGTCTTATTTTCAGGTTTGTCGGGTGCCGTTAGGTTGCAGATCGTTTGGAAATATTTCGGCCCGATGAAATTGAGAAAGATGCGTGTACATTTTTGCGGATCTGTCCACTCTTTAAGGTGTATAAAGTTTTGTATTCGCGCTAAGAAATTATCGAAAGTCTCATTGTGTTCGTCGAATGGTTGTATTGTATTCGGCGTGGATTGATTTTGATGTTGAAGTTGAGGTTGTTTTTGCAAAATCTTCAATACTTTGGTAAGTTCCGTCAACACGGCTTCCATTTTTGATCCTCGTCGCCACTTCTGTTGTGTATGTAACTGTATTCATTCGGATAAATAAAAATCACTGGTGTACTGTATCACAAACTGTATTACCGATTTCGCCATCTTGTTACAACTTATGTATCTATGGTCGTCATAGACACTCTTCCACTAGGGATGTACAATTAAACTAGTGTGGTGCTAACAGGTACCTATATAGTTTTGATGAGATAAACGACGACACCAGAATATTATTATTTTTTTAGAAAGTACCTAACCTAAATAACAATAAAATCTGAAATGGATAGCTGTGTGATCTATTTTTACCTTACCGATATCTTTCTGAGAGCCAATTCTAGCTGCAATGCTTCGTTATCGCTTAAGTCACCATTGGGTTGTGGTCCAGCCAAATCCGCAGTTAAGACTGGTAAAGCGGACCCCAGACTCCCAGGTGAAAGCTTCGGATGCGACTGGGCATTAACGCTAGGGTGAAGAAAGCCAATTCTACACTAATTTGTAAAGATTCAATTTCGATTAGATTCATAGATTGGCTGTTAAAATCAAATTATATGTCAAAAACGATAATGATTTCGATGAAAAGCGGACCAATTTTGTAATAATAATTTATTCATTTATTTTCCTCGATGTAATGATATACGACCACGGTTCAAAATACAGTTTTTGACATTTTTAGGAGCATGAGGTGGAATCGAAACTGAATTTACCGCCTTATAAAATAGCACCACAGGCCCCTGACATCTACCAAATTATAATGAACGAAACGTCGCGTCGCGTCGTCGTCGCGTAGATTAAAAAAAGATTAAAAATAAGTAGAATGGTATGGTATGGTATGGTAGAAGTAGAAATTGGTAGATAAAGTGACGGTCGACCGACAGCTCATCGCGTTACGTTGTTTTCGATGCTAATAAATAAGAATTTTTCATTTTTCTAGTGGTGTAGTGATACAATTTAATACTTTAAAATGTGGGATCCTACTCATGTTCAAGTAACCATCCAAAAAGCTCGTGGACTTCTGATCAAAGGTAAAAACGGTACAAATAACTGTTTTGTTACGATCTCTTTGGGTAAAGATAAATTCCAAACTTCCGTCAAACAAAAAGCGACTCAGAACGTCGAATGGATAGAAGAATGTGAACTGAGAATACCCTCTCAAGGGAATACCGCCGAGATCGTTCTGAAAGTCTATGATGAAGATTTAATAAAGGACCACTTACTAGGTCAAGTATCGATTCCGTTAAAAGACCTCGATGCTTATGAGCGACCAAGAAGCCGTTGGTATAAGCTCCAGGGCAAATCGGGTAAAGAGAGCGAAAAGCCAAGAGGTGAATTAGAGGTCAAAATATCTTTCACAGTCAAAGGAAGTTTGACTGACCTTAGTAAGAAAGATAAACATAGATCTTCTTTGTCAAGCATTGCTCAGAATGTAGGTGGCAGTCTTATGAGCATTGGTAGTATTGAGAAACGAAAAAGCATAACGAAATTTGCCAAAAATCTTGGTTCTAAAATGAATATAAATAAAAAAGAAAAAAAAAGTGACTCTTCCTCTCTTAGTGGCAGCATTGCAAATCTTAAAACACCTACTCTCTCTACACCTGAGCATTCCACTCCTAAGAGATTATCAGGAGAAGCTGATCCTGGTGTCATTAGTGAAGATGAAGATGAATTTGCTTTTGATGACTTGTCCCATAAAAGCTCCGGTAGCTCTCTCAATATTCAAACTTTACCACGGGGACAAAAATTAACACCTTCACCAAATAATGCTTCATTAGAAAACTTGGGCGGGGGTGAATTTTTAAGGAGGTCTACCAGTAGCAATCTAGCAGTGCCTGAAAAGTTAGTACCACAGAAACCTGTACGCTTAAGTCTTGACACATTCACTGCCCCTCAATTACCTGCACAAGTTATTGACAAAAATGATGAGTGGTCTCAAAAACTTTACTCACGAAGAAAATCTAACAGTCAATTGGCAATTGATAGGGAAAAGTCGTCAAGTCTTGAAAGAAATAAAAAACTTGACAGTCCTAATTCTCTGAAAGATAAACCAAGTCCAAAGTTCTTTAAGAAATTTGGTAATAACAATAAGCAAAAGAAATTACTTGAGGAACGCATCATTGTAGGGGAAGAGAACATTGCCGAAGAAGATTCTATAAATCCAGCGTACAACAATATTCCCAAATCAATAGTGCAAGATTATGATGGCAAGTCTCGTGAAGACCTGATAGTACTTGTGTACAATTTACAAAAAGATGTCCAATTAGAGAAGAAGAAAAACAAGGACTTGGAAAACTATCTGGATGAGCTGTTGCTCAGAGTAATGGAAACAACACCAAAAATCTTACAGAATCCCTATGTTCGTAACAACAGCATGCACATCAGAAACAAATAATTTCATTTAGCTGCTTGCAACAATACTAAATCGTCAAGTGCATGATTGCATAAAATTAAAGTGGCATGCCTCATTCTATTCAAAGTTTATGTAACACTAAAATTGTGATTTATTTAACATAATGTTGCTTAATTATATGACTTAGTGTAGTCATTATGTGGAACAAGATATATACTTGGAATTTAGAATTTGAGTTTTCCAGTGATGCCTTACATAATCAGCTGTAGACCTGAATCTAAACATTTGAAGTACTGTTATAGGAAGTATACAAATTAACTTCACTTGTTTTAATATGTAATCTCTTCAACTTAGTGCCTTACTTATTTAAATAAGTCTGTGATAGATTGTAACAGTAATTTGTTTCAATGGTTGTAGATTTTTTCCTTTTTAAGACTTATTAGTTATTATTTCAAATATTATGAGAATGCTTGTTAATGTTTTGTTAACACTGGCGTCAAAAAACTTGGTATTCTTGTATGATTATGTAGTATACTGCCACAAATTCTTAAAATATATGTGGATGAATATTACAGTTTTTTACAATAAATCTTACTTTAGTGCCAAACTTTATAAATGTTAAAACCAAAAGAAGCTACCTACTTAATGTTAATTTGAACATATTTTAGTAAAACAATATAAAAATGTATCTGAACACTAAATATTTTTACTTCGCTTGCAATGCTTAAGGAATGTTTATGCTTATAATACTTTCACATAAACATCTGATAAGTTGTAAGTATCATTATGACACATTTGGCATGTATGATTCATGAGTTTATGTTCATGACTCACCTGAACGTAGATGACAGATAATTGAATCAATTCTACACATGCCTTATGTAAGTACCTACGGAATCCATCCAATGAGGTTGATGATTATTTATTGCTCTAGTGATAATGTTTGTATTTTTATGTATAACTTTGTGTAGTAAGTATTGTTTAGTGCAAATCACATTATAAGTTATCACATAATTCTATGTAATATTAAATTATTTTCTAAGAAATGCCTTTGTGCAATATATAACTATATTAGGTAGATTTTGTTGATCCATATCTGTATATTTTGTTTGAAACTATTATTCAATTATAAAAAAGTATTATTGAACATTAATCAATATTTGTACCTAACTTTTTAATTGTATTAAGTTTCTCAGAAGATTGTATAACATTACTAACAATAATTATTTTAACAGTGTCATAGAGTTATTGTATCTATATAGTTTAAGTAGGTAAGCAGAATAGTTGATTTATATTATCCTTCCTTATAATGGATTTGTGATTGTTTAAAAGACAAAATGGAACAAATTAACATTAAAGTGTATTTTAAAGTCATTATTATGCATATGGTAAATTATTTAGTAGAAAAGGCCTTGTATTATTAAAATTATTTATTTAGTTACATAATTATGTACACAAAATGTGTAGATAATTTATTTTTCTATATGGCTAAACTACTTGCTCTTAAGTTAATGTTACATTAAACCAGTTAAGAGTCAAGTATGTTTATATGCTAATGTTAAACTAAGATTATTAACTTTTGTTTCTGGAACTAATTTTTGTCAATAAATATTTTTTTCTAACAATACTTTTCACTCATAATCTAAATATACCAATCACATGGCAGAAATAATTAGGACTACAAGATCATAAGAAAAGGTAAGGTAACCTTAATGCACTGCTTCATACCAGAGTGGGTTTGTCATCTTTCAGCTAGATTCAGTAACAAAGTATTTTTCAGGAATATTCTTCAGGTTTGCCTAGATTAGATCAGGAAAAATAAAAAGTTAAGAAATATAAATGATTATAATTACAAATAAGTAAAAAAATATCAATTTTATACATTTATTTGTGACGTCGACTCTTGGCAGGCGCAGCAACTGGAGCTGCAGTTACATAGGCCTTTTGTGACAACTTGTTCATGTAGTAGATGGTTATAATAGAAAATATTAAACTGAAACAAAAATAAAATTATTTACATTGTAGGGCTATCCATAAAAATTGATCACTAAATTCGTTGCATAGTGCACAAAACTTAAGAACAGCTTGACGATTTAGAAAAGAGAAGTCGCTCCGTCCGCTTGTCGATGATGTATAGAAGTATTTGGATCGACTTCAGAGCATTCCCCCTGTAAGGGAAAGATCGCGAGTTCAAATCCCGCCCGAGGTCGATTCTCTTTTCTAAATCTTGATGGGTTATTATAATTGTAAGCACAAGATAGATTTGGCAGAAAATTGTGGAAAATCCATTGGAGATATCGGCCCCGGGTGACGCGGCCCGAACAGCTAAGCTCAGCTGTGCGGTTGAGGCTTTATCCATTTACTGAGGTCTTCTAGAAACCTTAGTAGATACAGACAGAGATGGCTACTCATAGTGAGTTGCACTGTTGTCTGAATTTGATAACACCATACACACACAGTAACAAAAAGTACTAACTTTTTGTAGCTGTTATCAAATTCAGATATCAGGTTGTGGTCTTAAATCAATACCAAATACTTTGGACAACCAGTCTCAAGTCATTGGCATGTGTGTATTTTTAAACACCAATATGTACTGACTTCAAAGTAATTAACTTATTCAGACTATAACTTGATATTATAATAAGGATGTTTAAAATACTAGAATTATTTGATTTCACCTCGAAAGTTTAAATATGCAGTTTCAAGGTCCCACACCTACCGAAAAACCTTTCTGTCAATATTATCAGTCTATCTATAATATAATTTTTAAAGTATTTTTTTCACTCATTTTTATTAAAACATACACGTCTTATATGCTTGGAGCGGTAGGCAGAGGAGTATTTAACGCCCCCATTTCATCAGCTATTTTTAGAACCGTACCTACTCGCCCGTAATACGCCCATTATCATCCTATTTACCTTAAGGTACCTAGGAAGGGGCTATGGAAGAATTGGAAGTATATAGCTATGTAAGAATTTTAAGTACATTGATATGGAACCAGGGTAATGTATCTGAACACTAACCATCCCACTTTCCATTATTTTTGTTTATTTGGCTTTTACAAGAGCAACTGACTATTTTCTTGGAGTAGGGTTACTAACTATGGCAAGAGGAAAAACAGTACAAGTCTTGTTTAGTCAGCAGATGAGGTTGGCTTGGGCCCCAAAAATATTTGTAGGTCTCCCATCCATACACTTCACAAATTAGTAAATCAAATGGGTATCTTAGACGAGCTTGTTTTAGGAATCCTTCGAAATATATCTCTTAAATAAAAGAATATCTTACCATGTAGTAAAACAGATCCTGTGCACCATACCAGCAGCAATCAGTGATATTGCCATAGACAAGATTATTTCTGGCAGCTTCAACTGGAAATTCTTGCCAAATAATGTTGCTTCTAAGTTACCAATAGCCTGTGTTGTACATGTTAAGGAACATTTAAAATGATTTTACATAGGTGATAATTTTGATAACCTCTATAGTTACAAGTGGGACTATCTTAGATGTTGCATGCTGAATTCCCTCCCAGTGTAAATATTTGTATGCAACAATGAGTATATGTGCATAAGGGTAGGTGCTGTATAGTTACTATTGGTACTATGTCAGAGGTTCCATGCTGAATTCCTCCCAGTGTAAATAATTGTATGCAACAATGAGTATATGTGCATAAGGGTAGGTGCTGTATAGTTACTATTGGTAGTATGTCAGAGGTTCCATGCTGAATTCCCTCTCAGTGTAAATATTTGTATGTAACAATGAGTATATGTGCATTAGGGTAGGTGCTGTGTAGTTGTAGTTACTAGTAGTACCAAGTCAGAGCTTACATGCTGAATTCTCTCCCAGTTTACCTATATATTTATATGCAACAATGAGTATATTCATTACAGGCTGTCCATTAATCACGTGAGGCTCAAAAGGGGGGGAGGGATGTTCGGAAAAAATCGCGAAACCTCACCAGGGGGGAGGGAGATTGTATGGGTATATTGAGATATCACGTGTATTTATTTTTTCTTATAACTCGCGATTTTTGTTCTTAGTTTTTTAGCATTAAATAATGAATAAAACAATACACGTGATTTTGCCTAGGGGGAGGGGGGGGAGGGGGGGTCGGTAAAACCTCACCACGTATCACCATGGGGGAGGGGGGGGGGAGTAAAAAAATTGCTAATAAAAATTACGTGATTAATGGACAGCCCCTTAGGGTAGGTGCTTCAGTGTATAATATCTATTGCAATCTAAACTATTTTTTTGCCTGTCTATGTCAGTTTGTTCAGGGTAATCGCCGAAGTGGCTAGGTTGATTTTTACAGGATTAATGCTGTATATATCTGATGTAATAAGGTGTGACTTAGAGTATTTATATTTTAGAAAAAGTTGAATGGTTCCATGCAAAATAATTAAAACCCAGATCTTAGTCCATACAGATTATTACAGATGAAGCCACCTCATTTTAGTGCCAATATTTTAAACAATGCACAGTTTGGGTCTATATTGTGGAATTGGTATAGCCATAAAAAGTTTGTAATTGGAAATTTATATGAACAACTATTAATACTACTCTGGTTTTTGGTTAATTGGTTGTACTGTATAAGCTCGTGCTAATTTTTGCATTTATTTCATTGACTTATGGCAGGTCTTTGGCATTTATTGTGCCTTTGTAACTACATTCTTGAATATGAAGTTTAAATAAGTAGTTGAAGAGCTATGAGGGAACAAATGAACATACATACATACATACAAACATAGCCTGTCAAAATCATAACCCTCCTTTGGCTTTGCCGTAGTCAGGTAAAAAGTGTTTTCTGTAAAGATAAGATTTGCACTGCATGGAGTCTTGAAAAAACCCCACAAATGATTTTGATATTATTATTGTTGGATCTAGTGGCTAAGGGCGTCTATCCTACATTTAGTTAAGTTCTTTTTAATGTTTTACTTAAAGGCTCAGTTTATTAATCTTTTTCTGATTAGAAACTCCTTTTAAAGTTTAAAAATCAAAATTGAACCAATAGCAGTAACTTAATTTTTTGTTTGGTATGTGTATTTATAAAAAGATTGTTTTCTTTAGTTATGTACCTAATCAAATGGAGTATAGTTATGGCTAGGGTTGCCAACTCTTTTTTCGAGAAAAAAAGTATATTTAGGTCTGAGAAGAAAATTGAACAGTATTCTAGAAAATAGAACAGTACAGGTAAATTAGCTTGGAGAAATTTTTGCGTTTGTAGTAGTGTATGGTCAGCAAATAAAAAAAAACAACACGTCTACGCATACGCACTACGTACTAATACGGACGTGAAAATGTGTATCCACTGCATTGTAATCTATGGAACTGTATGAGGCAGACAAGCCAGTTCCAAACATTACAAGCAGTGAATGCCGGTTTTCACTTCAGTGAAGACGTGTATGAATTAGGTGTTCTCCGGCCATAAATGTTTTATTCTAATAATTCATCAACCCCAGACATATCACAATCATCCCCATCCTCGCTTTCATCAGATGAATTATTTAAATTAATTATGATTCGTTCTGATATTGTGTCTAAAGCTGCGTCTCTACCCTGATATTTGTTTTCCTCCTCAATAGCATGCAAACTTTTCTCCATTCCTCTACAGTTATGGCGTTCATTTTTTCTTCAGCTAATGACATTATAACCTTCATATTCATTGCGACATTCTTTTTTGCGACATATGTTTTCACTATCCCCCATATATTTTCTATAGGATTAAACTCCGGATGGTATGGTGGTAAACGCAGCATAGTATGACCGTGCTGTCGTAATATTTCGTCTATCTTGTACTCTATAAATCTCGCCTTGTTTTGCAGAATCAGTTCATATAATTGAGGCTTGAGCAACGTGGATGAATGCTCAATGTTTCGAAATGTCAGCCAGTCAATCATTTGCTGTTTTCTAGAATTACTATTCGGTGCAGGATTTTGTATTGAGTTATGATATGGTGCGTTGTCAACAACAACAACACTATTTGGTTGTAAGTTGGGTATTAATTGAGTTTGAATCCACCTTGAATAGTTGTCATAGTTCATATTGTCGTGGTAATCTCCACTTTTTTGGTTGACTTTAAACATAAGCAATGCATTTGGTATAAAGCCATCCATACCACCGGCATGAACAATGATTAAGCGGTTGCCTTTCGACATATGTTGCTTCAAACCTGAAGTGCTTCCATCTGACCAAGATTTCGAGAGGGTATGTGATGTATGTATATAATTATGTTTCGTCGGTGTAAACAATTGGTCGGCGTTGTTCACGATATTCAGCAATTTTCATCAAATAATTAATTCGCAAGTATCTAATTTCGTGTTTTTCCATAAGAAGTTTCCGGTTATCTTCTGTTTGCTTCCAATTAAAACCTAATGACATGACGTGTTTTCGTAACGTGCTGACACAACCTTTATAATCGATATCTTCTTTCAATTTTGCGTGCAAAGTTTCCAAAGTGGGAACTTCTTTATTGGTGATGTGGAAGTCATGAATTGTTCTTCTGATAACTTGCTGATCAAAGTCATCGATTACTATTGTAAGTTTACGATTCGGTTTCTTTTTAGGAGATTTAAATGTTACTTCCTGATCTGAAGGACGATATTTGCTTTCTGATACTACCTTTCTGACGGATGCTATTGAAATTCCTGTTGATTTAGCAACTAATTGAGTGGGGGTCATAATACTGCTCGGGTTGTTATTACACTCATTTTCGAAATATTTGTACAAACAGTACAAAACTTCTTTAGTTTGAGAAGTCAAAGGCTTGCCTCGACCATGTTTTAACACTGGAGCCATTTTGAATTAACAATATAAAGTTACAACACTTACACACACACTTTAACAAATATTATAACAATAATAACAAAAAATAACAACAATCAACAAATACAAAATTTAACAATTAAACTACGTAATAATTATAATTTTTGAATGAAATGTGTGCTTTATGTTCTAACGGTACCAAGCTGCGGACAGCGTAAACTGGTTTATTCTGGTTTTGTGCGTGTTTCCACTTTCCACTATCAAGTGACGATTTATTTATTTGTTTTGTTTCGTAATAATTATGGTCAAAACTTTTTACCTATAGCTAAACTACTATCATCTAAAGAACGACACGATATTTTATTGTTTCACGGTAGTCGCCTTGTCGTTTGCTCAAGGACGTGAAATTGAATGAATTTTTTTTTTTTTATAAAGTCAAAACCTTTTTCTTTCGACTTGGTAAATTATGAGCTACTCTGGCATAAGCTTGCCCATGATACTACTGTCCCGGCTAATATTATATCACTGTTGCGATATTGGTACAGTGGTCAAAAGAATAGGGTGAGATGGGCAGGCACATATTCTGAAGTGTATGGGCTGGATTGTGGGGTAAGACAGGGCGGGTTGAGTTCCCCTCGTTTGTTCAACCTGTATGTAAATAAATTGATAGAGGAGCTTAGCAGCACCAGAACAGGATGTCACGTAGATGGTGTTTGTGTAAACAATATTAGCTACGCTGACGATATGGTGTTGCTGAGCCCTTCTGTTGGTGAGATGAGGAAACTCCTCAAAATCTGTGAGGGTTATGCGGTGGCACATGGGCTCAGGTACAATACCAATAAGAGTGAATGGCTAGTTTTTAAATCTGGTGCCAATACATTAGAACATCTTCCAGAACTCTCACTCACCGGATTTCCTATGGGTCGGGTTCAGAGGTTTAAATACTTGGGCCATTGGGTCACCGATGACCTAAAAGATAATGTATTGTGGATATTGAGAGGGAGCGCAGGTCGTTGGCTGTCCGTTGCAATATGCTGGCTCGCAGGTTTGCGCGCTGTAATGATTCTGTCAAGATTACGCTGTTTAAAGCTTTTTGCCAGTCTTTTTACACGTGCAGCCTGTGGACTAGTTTTACGCAGAGGGCATACAGCGACTTGCGTGTCCAATATAATAATGCATTCAGGGTGCTTTTGGGGTTGCCGTGGCGTTGTAGCGCGTCGGGCATGTTCGCGGACGCGCAGGTTGACGGGTTCGCTGCTATAATTAGAAAACGTTGCGCTTCCATGCTGACGCGTTTGCGCTCCTCCTCCAACAGCATCCTGAATGTATTTTCTGAGAGATGGGACTCCCCCCTGATCTACAGGTGGATTTCCATCCATACCAAAATTTAATTTGAATCGGATTATATTTTCATTGTTGATTTTAATTTTAATTTTTAGTTTGATTTTGATAATTTAATTTTTGATTTTATTTATAAATTTTATTTTGATTTAGATTTCAATTTTAATTTTAATTATATTTGATCTCAATTTTGATTTTAATTTTTTGTTGACATCGATTTTAATTTTATTTTGGAGCTTGATTTTAATTTGAATTTTTGATTTTAATTTTAATTTTTATTTATTACCTACTAACACTAGTATAAGACATTGTTACTAACATAATATTATCTATGGATCCAAAATAGTATCCGAAATAAATTATTATTATTATTATTATATTTAAAATAAAAACTTGTTTTTATTGAAAACAAAAATCAGAGTGTTGCTAGGGATAAGTATAAAATTAAATAGTAATGTTAGGATATCGAAACATTTTTGTATAGGCCAGAACGATATAGTGGAAACGCGCTCTAAGATCTGAGTAATATACACACCACTACATATGCAAAAATTTCTCGAGACTAATTTCACTGTATTTTACAATTACATAAATTAATTTTAACAAAAAAGTTTAACCGACTTCAAGAAACGAAAAAGAGGCACTAAGAAGCGAAAAATAACTGTGGTGCCTAGCCCGAGAGGCTTTTATAGTACATTATGGTACAAGTGAGCAAAGTTGGTGATTACCGCCGAGGCGCCATTGAGACCCGAGCCGCTAGGCGAGGGTCTTAAGAGAGCCGAGGACGGTAATCATCATACTCACGCGTGCCATACGACGTTTTACAACACACTTGCGAATAAAATGATACTACAAATTAATTCGTTTTCCTATGTGCGCGCATCTAACAATGGTGGTCGGCCATATTAAAAAAAAAATGAGGTTTGAATTTAACTTTTTTTTACTGTTTTTTTTTCTGTACTTAGAGAAAAAAAAAAGTTAAATTTGAGTGAAAATTTTGTTTATTAAACAAGTATTACAAGTTGAAATTATTTATTTAAATACGAAAATGCATCAAATGAACATACAATAGGCATATTAATTTATTCGTAATTCGTACTATTAAACACGTTCTTTTTTGTATCGAAACTTTTTTAAGAACATAGAAACTTAACCTATAAAATTGAAAAAAGAATCTATAACTCACTTGTGAATAATAGCAATGAAATAGTCACAGTTTGATAATAGGTGTCATTACGTGCCTATTTGTGGTGAAACAATAGCACTTTTATGAGCAGGTGTGTTATAAATTTATTTTACAACACACCTGCTCATAAAAGTGACATTATTTTACCGCAATTAAGCACGGAATGACACCTATTATAAAACTGTGACTTTTTCATTGCTATTATTCACAAAAGTGAGTTAAAGATTCTTTTTTAAATTTTATAGGAAGTGTCTATAATTGTCTATGTTCTTAAAAAAGTTTTGATACAAAAAATAACGTGTTTAATAGTACGAATAAATTAATACGCCTATTGTATGGTCATTTGATGCATTTTCGTATTTAAATAAATAATTTCAACTTGTAATACTTGTGTAATAAACAAAATTTTCATTCAAATTTAACTTTTTTTTTTCTCTAAGTACAGAAAAAAAACAGAGTAAAAAAAAGTTAAGTTCAAACCTCATTTTTTTTTAAATATGGTCGACCGCCATTGTTAAATGCGCGCGCATAGGAAAACGAATTAATTTGTAGTATTGTTTATTTAGTATTTGTAGTATTATTTTATTCGCAAGTGTGTTGTAAAACGTCGTATGGCACGTGTGAGCATGATGATTACCGTCCTCGGCTGTCTTAAGACCCTCGCCTGGCGGCTCGGGTCTCAATGGCGCCTCGGCGGTAATCACCAACGTTGCTCACTTGTACCATAATGTACTATTTCTCTTTTTAGTGAGTTATAATCGATCCATCGTCCATCCTTTGCTTAGGTTCCTATCATCAGCCGCTTAAAATCACGAGCAGATAATTTTTAAATGCAAATACTGAAATTAAATTATGTTAAAACAGCAGAAACAGTGTTTTGCCATCATTTTGAGGATTTCCCTAGATCCTGTTATCCAATCCTGACTCCATTGATCCTGTCATCCGATTCTGGCTCCCTGAACCAACTTTCTCTCTCCAACAAAACATAGATCATAAAAATCCGTTTCACAAAATACGGTTTTACATACAGCGGTTCGTCACCTATTTTGCCCCCTTAGGTCTGTCTGTCTTAAAAGAAAGCATGGTTTCGTAAACATCTAAAATGGTAATATGGTTCCCATATTTTTTTTATACCCGAAGGGGTAGGCAGAGGTGCTAGCATCCACATTTCGCCGTTTATGTTTAGGTCCCAATGCAATAGGTGGCGAGCCTATTGCCATTAACCGGGCACTTATAAACCTGCGATAAATACACACATAACTTCGAAAAGCATCGAAAAGTCATTGGTGTGTGCCACCGGTGGATAAATTAAAAGATTTAATATATGGCTGGCAAATAGAAGATAGTGCTGTGAACTGTATTATTTTCTATATTATGATTTATCATTAATAAATTTTGGATTATCATGGGACAATCAACACCTAAACTTATAAAATAATTGCAAATTGGTGCCCAATTAATTAACCAGTCTACCCACGTTAACAAACTCTCACCTAACACTCGCGGTGCCCGGGCACCGGTTGATATTTGAGAGGTTAAAATTGTATCAATTGCTGCACATTTTTGTAGTGTTATGCATTTTGATGCTGAAAACAGTATTTTGGATACTGTTTGTTTGTTGAACAGTAAACAGCATAATTGGGTGTAAAACAGTATAATACTGTTTTAAACAGTATGGTTGGCAACCCTAGTTATGGCCCATGATAAACACCATGAAATCTCTAAGTGTCAAGGGACGATAGATAAAAGACGAAAGTATTGAGATGTATGTATGTATTGAAGAGGTCACTGCATTGGCTAGTGTGATCATCATCATTAGTCCTGGTTCATTCTTCTACTCTTACTCTTGATTTGGCTTATTTTAGGGTGGCGCGACCCCCCAGCTCTGAGAAGAAACCTCGGCTATTAATCAGCAGGTAATAACTGTTAGATGAGATTGGCTTGGGGCCTGGAGATCATGGTGGCATACACTCATTAGTGAAACTTCAATCATGTGAAAAGGATACAGTAACGAAGAACATGAACATCAGTGACCCAAGGTAACCTCCAAATATAATAGTGATTGGTGATCGAATTAATAGTGGTTTGTACATTTGCATTCCCGAAAATATGAGCAGGGTCAAAATTGAAGATAGCACGAAAGACGTGGCACTGTTCACCGCTGAAATAATAAATCATTCAATTAAATCATGGTTGTAGATCACACATATTGCAATAATTAGTGCAAACTATGTCAATACTTAACCCATTATGAATTTACACGCTTTATTCCTCTCAATTTGTCCGATATTCTCAATATCAAAACGCCGCTATGATAAGACCGGTTTTGACAATTTTGACAGTTTTATCATTTTTTAATTTTTACATGTGGGTAAGTTTGGGGAGCTCGCTGTTAACAGTACCAATTTCGTAGATAGCAAATTTTTAGTAAGGTAACTGTACCAATGCTCGACACTGTACCAATGCTAGACACTTTCGAACAAAACCCAGTATTTTGAGAAAATTATCCATTTGTTTTATAAGACTATTGACTTAAAAGATGCCTAATGGTGTCTAGAAGATATGTTCAAATATTCGCAACACCATCCGAAGTAAATTTAGAAAGACGACAGTTGACAGCAAATAATGTGACTCCGTGAACACGGTCGTGTTATTTCTTAAGATTTTTGCCAAGGGTACGATTTTTATAGGTGTGATTTTTTTGTTTATAAGTTATGATTATTACTAATTTTAGTATAAACGTTATAAATATTGAAGTTATTGACATACTTGGACCATTGCCCGCACATTTTGATTAGGTTTTGTAACATTTATATGCTATGTCTAGTATTGGTACAAAAAATCTTAGATGTTCCAATGATAGACACTTTGGAATAATGCCTTTATTTCATATAAGATGTTATACCTACGCTAAATGTGATATTATATACATTGAGATTCATCACATGTACCGGAAATTACTAATAATGCCCGCGCTAGCCCGCTCTAACCACGTGGATGTCGCTTATCGCATATTGTTGTAAATTTTAGCGCTGAGAGTCAAGCACTGAGTCAAGTGTTTCAATAGAAACACTTGACTCTCTATTCGACTATCTACTCACCTTTCTCTCCTTTCCACCCTCCCCTCCCCCATTCCCTTACCCTTATTACAATAACAAAGCCTCTTTATTTCGTATTTCTAAAATACATTAGGTAATGTTAGTATGGGAGTACCTATGGAGTATTCAATACCTTTACAAGAAATAAATTAAATTAATAAGTTAAATCCCCGACGTCAAAATACCTTTGAAAAGTAAAAAAATAAATAACAGTAACAAAATAATTCAAGCGTTGTCTTGGATCTTGGATCGGTCCGATATCATGTCGAAGAGCTTCATCAGGTAGGAATCATCCGATTCAACAACAATTATGGGAGTTGTGAAAAGAAATGTAATCCGTATTTTTTAGCGGCGGCCATCTTGGACCGATTTTTAACCCTCGACAAGAAAGAGGGGTGTTGTAAGTTTGACGTGTGCATGGGTGTGTATGTGTGTATGGATGTGTGTGTGTGTATGCGTGTGTGTGGCATCGTAGCTCCCAAACGGCTGAACCGATTTAGATTCTGTTTCTTTTGTTTGAAAGATGGTTTAGTCGAGAGTGTTCTTAGTTATGTTTCATAAAAATCGGTTCAGCCATTTGAATAATATGAGGAGTGAAAGTGGCAATGTAAAATCTAATATTTTCAAATATGGTGTGTTGGGTATCAAGTGACAGGTCATGATTTATACATCACGATACAGCAAGTCTTATGGAAATCGGTTGAGTGGTTATACCTGTAAAAAGTATGAAATAAAAAAAAAATTGAAAATTTAAAAAACCCCCCGATCCAAAATTGACCTTTAAAAAGTAAAACCCACCTTTTGTCATTTGTCTCGTCGGGGGACCACCGTCTGACCGTCGCTCGTGGGGAATAGGGCATACCAAGGCACTTAGCGGTCTGATATTCAATTTTGTAGAGAGAATTAAAGTGTCTACTATTGGTACAAATAGGTGTCTAGCATTGGGACAATGATGTCTAGCATTGGTTTTTTCGACCAAGTGCATAATAATTTAATTTAAAGTAAAAGTATGATAGATTTTAAAGATTTTATGGGCAAAAGTTAATGTCTAATTGTTGCTGTAACAGTTAAAAAAGAATGTAACGACCATGCTGTAATTAATTTGTTAATATTTTTTAATTGAAATTTTATTTTTCCTTAAAGTGTCTACCATTGGTACAGTTACCTTAATCAATAATAATCAAGCGATCTAAGAAAATTCGCATACAGCCAACCACATTAGTAAGGCCTTTTGCACATTATAAGATACGTACGCCAGACAAGAAATATTTCGTGTCTAATGAAGAGAACACCTTGCACACTGTTAGAAATTATCGACAAGAAATTTCTTACGTACACCAGAAATTTCTTACGTAGCCACAAACATTTATGTTTGTTACAAACATTTCTGTTTGTTGCAAACATGTTTTGTTTATCATTCTGTATAGAATGATAAAACATGTTTGTAACAAAAAATATATTATACATACATACATATTATTATACTTAGGGGTTTTACAGGAGTGCTGTAAATTCCCGAAGGGGTAAGCAGAGGTGTATTAACAGCACATTCCATCAAATTATTTTCGGTACCACGTAATAGGAGCGAGCCTATTGCCGTCAAGCGGGCACTTACCCAATGTTGCTTAACGTCGTAATGCAAAGAACGGTCACCCATCCAAAACCTGACCCAGCCAATATTGCTTAGAAAGAAAGAAAGAAAATTGATTTTTACTTTCTCTCAGCCAATATTGCTCCTAGCCAATAGGTATAACTTAACCTCGTAATGTAGGTACAGAACAAAGTACCTACTTAGGTAATTTCTTATTTCTTTACTTCATTCATTAGTATGTACCTAACCATAATTTGACGGAGGATACACTATCCACAATCATATACTTACCTAGGTAGGTACAAAATAGACAGACGACAGCGTCTTTTTTTGATTGCATACCTATCTATATCATAGACGGGAACTTTAAATCTATACAAATAAAATTGGAGTGTCTGTTTGTAATATTAAAATAACCGGTTTCTACTACATGCATATGAATGTATTGTATACGGTACACATAGGTACCAAAATATATATTTTTTAAATTTTTGTCTGT
Source organism: Eilema depressum (assembly GCA_914767945.1). NCBI lineage: Eukaryota > Metazoa > Arthropoda > Insecta > Lepidoptera > Erebidae > Eilema > Eilema depressum. The sequence goes on from OU612013.1 coordinate 16,566,231, forward strand.
CTGTCTGTTTGTTCCGGCTAATCTCTGGAACGGCTGAACCATTTGGACGTGACTTTCTCTGGCAGATAGCTTATGTAATAAGAAGTAACTTAGGTAGGCTAAAGTTGGCACGGAATCAGAATTCCACGCGGGTGGAGCCGCGGGCAACAGCTAGTATAATAATAATAATATGACGAGACTCGAGAATCAGCGATGGGACATAATACAAAGCTTGTAGGTACCAGAATTAATGCGAAACGAAAGAAAGTTTTTAATGACCTACGTACGTGCATACCTACCTACCTATATGTCCCAAACAACTTTTGACGAGTTGTTAAAATAGGTACTTACTTGAAGATTTCATTACATCGTCAAAATACGCAATTTATAGAAGCTATATCCCCACGTGGAATGCTAGCTGTAACTCTCAGGTAGGTACCTAAGGATTTTAATACCTACCTATTTAGTTCATCGAGACATCACCAGTTACAACTCACAACCGAAACTGCATTTAAAAATTAAACTGTACTAGCAAACTGAAAGTCATTTGGCATAGAATCATAACCCTCCTTTGGCTTCACCGTAGTCGGGTAAAAATCAAAAGCCGCACCGCCGCGCCGACAAGCGCTAGCGGCACGTGTAGAGTGAGGTGCGGTATGGAGGGGCACAAAGGCGCCGCCGCCGCGGCAGCCGCGCCGCCGCCGCCGCAGAATGAATAGGTACCGAGTGGGCCGTTCAACAACGTCTTGCGAGTTTTTGTGTAAGGTACTTGCAATGACATTTCATAACATAGACATGTCATATGCTTACAAATCAACGTAGAAAAATGTGCCGAACTCACACACACACATTTTTAATTCATCTACACTTTTGGTGTTTTAACTTTAGAGTAATAGTTCGTGCAGTGTCTATAAACATACGATGGCATTTTCGTTATTTTTTTAAGTCACTGATGCTTCCGCTCAACGTCCGACCGGCGCCGCTCGGCACGCGATACTACAAGGCAAACGTTCCAATTGACTCGTTTTCGGATCTTCACGATTTTCGCGCAATAACATATCTACTTCTTTTTATATAATATCTTTGGGTACTTGTTACAGTTGTTACCTACTTGTAATTATTTTGAAAACTTTGCTTATATTTAAAAGTAAAAATAGCAATGTTCCAATTTTGAATATCTCTCCACAATTTTTGAGAGCCATTGTGTCTCATTTAAAAATGGATCTGCATCGAGAACATTTTCGTACGATGATTGTGCGAAAATTGGTTCAGACGCATGAAACTTTGTGTAGAGGCTGGTGGTAAGACAAGCTAGTATGACCACGAGGAAACGGCCTGGTGGAGAGTCCATAGAAAAGATTTAATAAAAATATTTTATATATCGAAGTTAATTTTATAATTTCTCAAAATAAAACTTGATGTAATTGGCACGGTCTCATATAACAACAAAGGCGACTGCATTTCTTATAAGAAATTTCTTGTCAAGCACCAGAAATTTTCTTGTAATGTGCAAAGGCACTAAATGAATATGCAATGCCTACTTGAAATCAAATTAATTATTTCCGCAGCACTGACATCATTTTAAAGTTACTTTACTCACTGAGTGCTTGATTTTTATTACGTGTCGCGAGTTTATTAGAGCCAGCGTGGACTTAAATACTCTGTGGCATTTACTATGTTTATTGTTTATCTTTTTTTCTTATCACTCTTATCATCAGCGAAGTCAAATAAACCGGTATAATTAGCAAATATTTTAATGTATAGAGATATCAGTGAAATCCACATTCTGCTGAATGAATGTACGAAAATGAACTTCAGTTTTAAATATTCACGAAGAATTTCATAATTATGATAGTATTATAAATATATACGAAGAGACACTGAGGCAATAACTTGCTGTTTCATAAAATTATTACACATAAGATTCCAATTAAAATGAGGCATATTACAAAATCAATGTACTCCAAAATAGTGACAAGGCTATACCCACGTTGTTTTGTAAGTATATTTTGTTGCTGTTATGGATTTTATAAAGAATACTATATTACTGAATTGTTTATTTCTTGTCTTTGCTTTTAACTCATTAAATATAATGTTTCCCTTTCAGAGCTCTACATCCTCTCAAATCAGAATTTATGAGGTAGGACCAAGAGATGGTCTTCAGAATGAGTCAAAATTTGTACCCACTGATATCAAAATTGAACTTATAAATAAACTAGTAGCCGCTGGAATAAAGGATATTGAGTCAGCAAGGTATATCATAATGATAATACAATTTTAGTACCTAATGAACATTTTAGCCTTAGTTATAACATTTTCTGCTAGAAATGATTATATCATTTATGTTTATCATGTCTTTGTAATCACAATGAGTAAGATCTTGAATATGAGATCCCACCAACTATGAGGGAGCTGCATCCTATATAGCCAAATCTTTAAAAAAAAACTAGCATGCAATAAAACTGTAGTAATAACAGAGTTCTCTGTGAATAGAAATCAGCAGTGAGTAGGTATCTGAAACCCATTTGAGATAGAAGTTGAAACATTTTTTATAATGTAAGGAAATCCTTGTCTATTAAAATCTGTTACTGATAAGCTTTCTATAGCTAAAATCAAAATAACTATCTGCTATAATGGACATTTTATCTGGCTTACAATTCTAGTACAGCATAGTTATATATCAAATCATTTTAGGTTATACAAAAATTATATTTGGTGAATTGTGACTAAACTCTTAACACAAGCATCCTTCAATAATAATAACTAACTTCTATCAGGTGGTCTGCAGATGCATGCTAGGCTGCATCAGCTAAATTTCACAACATTTCTGTTACTGGAGAAAGGGTTTGAATTATGTAATAAACATAAGCAGTCATTTGTCGAACTCACATAGTACACTCCTGAACCATAACCATAGCATGTTTGAAAATGGTTTCAATAGTGTTAACAATATTAAGATAAGATAAGATATTCTTTATTGTACACCACAAAAGTATTATAAGATAACAATCAAACCACTCTCTTCAACTCCTACTCACTACTACAACTACCTACGGTGGGATGGCCAAGTGGGAAAGGTGGAATAGCCGCTCTCTTCAATATGATAGAAGAATAATGTTGACCAATATTAAGCAATCCATATTCATTCATTCACATGTCCTCATAGCATGACTTGTATCTTTGAGCCTCTGATTAACAAAATAGAATGAGTTGCTTTGGCCATATGAGTGGCTTTTACTATGCTGAGGCTGCATGTATGTAGTTACAACATTTATTTTACTATGCAAATACTTATGAATGTGAATTTCTTTATTAAATTAATAATTCATATGTCCGAAATAAATGAAAGGTTTTGAGAATTCAGCAATAATTACATTGCTGAATTTTGTCTGTTTGGTTAAAAAGTGTAATAAATCTACATAATAATTATTTATTATGTTCTGTACAATACATTATTATATTTCACCACCCAAACCAACAAACAACAGTACTAGAATTATAGTTATCTATTATTTTTGTACACCAATAGATTTATGTAAGACTAGTAGGTAGCATGTATACAGTGTAATGTACAATGGGCGGCCTTATCGCTGGAAGCGATTTCTTCCAGGCAATTAATAAAGAAGACCTCCGGCGTTTGTTACAATGAAACCGACACCAAAAGCAAAATGGGCATTAAGCATTCTATGAGATAAATGCGGGGGTCCCACAGGGACCTGTGTTGGGACCTGCACAACTACTATATTTACAGATAATACAGCAAGTTGTATTGTGAGATGCTAGTGATGAAAACTACCTAAAAGCCAACCAATATACATATAACTATATTCAATGTTATGAAATCTACAATCAAGGATTTTATCAATGATACTGGATATTATAAAGAGATAAAAGATTTTTAATTAATACCTACATAATATAGCTCTATAAATAGATTTATTGACTGATACATTACCTCATTTCACGGATGTAATTGGGGCTCATGAATTCCAATTACAGTACATGGTGCAGGGCCATAATAACGAATTTTCGTGACACACATGCCAACCATCACTTGGGAAAATTTACCAACAAAAAGCTCACGCTCTTTACTCTCCTGGGTAGGCAGCTTTACACACTTCACTAGCTTCCTCATGCAAGCCCGGTTTCGAGTGTGTGATATTTAGATCTCGCGATAGATATTGCATTTCATATATTGTGTCTCTAAATTCTACTTCTACTTCCAGTAGGGATGCCGTGGACCGGACGGGACCCTTCTATGAGAACCGTTTCACCCATTGCCCCCATTTCCTCTAATTAACGACTGCCGCAAATTCAATTTGATTCTATTATTCAATTCTATCACAGATATTCGTACGACAAGCGGGACCGACGGCTTAACATGCTCTCCGAGGCACGGAAACACACAGACACATACAGACACATAATATATTATTCATGTATACAAATATTTACACTGAGCGGGAATGGAACCCGCGCCCCCTGCCTAACAGTAGAATGAACTACTGCCACGCCACAGAGACTGTCTATAAATTAGTAATATATTCCTACCTAGATATAGACAGCACACAAATTAACAATCTTATTTATCGAATTTATTATTGTTAACAGTTTCGTGAGTCCAAAATGGGTAAAACAAATGAGCGATGGAGAGGCTTTGATGAAAAGTTTGCAGCGAACGCCCGGTGTCAACTATCCAGTCCTGATGCCTAATTTAAAAGGATATGAAATTGCTGTAAGATATAATTTTCTGTACCATCAATTTTCATGCCCACCAAATGTAAAATTTCATGTGCAATGGACTAGCTTTCTTAATACAACTCATTTAGGTACCAAGTGCAGGGGGCATTCATAAAATATTCATAAAAATGACTAATGTCATTGAATTACTACTGAGCACGAAAATATTTGAGTAGGTATACCTGAAAGTAACAGAACTGATAAGGTATATTATCAAACTAACCGAAAAAGGCATAAAACAGAGTTCCATTGAAGCCCTATTTGCCATTTTGAGCTTGACTGTACTTAGGTAGACTCAAAAGTAAATACAAAACCACCATCAGGTGAAAACCGCCACTTTCCATCAGGTGGGCCGTGTACTTGTCTGCCGCCTAAGTGGTATAAAAACCTCCTGAATTGAATTATTCATTTATAAACGTCGGAAGCTAGTGGTTAAAGAGTCGACTTTACGTTCAAGAGGTCTCATGTTCGAATCCGGGTCATTACACTACATACCGACGCGTGACGTGAATCCATTTCTAAGCAATTTAGCTTAACTAAGCCTTCATCCGCGGCTCCGCCCGCGTGTTTGTATGTTATCGCGACTAAACATAGCCTATGTCCTTTCCCAAGGTTTAATCTATTGCTGTACCAAATTTCATCAAAATCGGTTCAGTGGTTTGGGCGTGAAAGCATAAGAGACAGACAGACAGACAGACAGAGTTACTTTCGCAGTTTTAATATTAATATGGTTTCCGGTTACTAATATTCTATTTGAACAAAAAAAAATATTTTGATAGAAATTGTATAATTAAACAAATTGTTTAATGAATTATGTCTGCTGCAATTTTTCTGCAATATTATGGACATGAAGGTTATTGCTCTTGCGAGAATGCCTCACGCTATCCTCTTGCGTGACTCCGCAAATGCACCGCAACATATTAATCATTTTTGCGTGACGCAGCTGTGCGACGCTATGATGATAATAATGAATTAATTAAATAGTCATTTAATCAACTATTATTACACCATAGAACACGATGGGCGCCGGATTTAGATGAGCACTATCAAAATTGAAAGCAAATTTTGTTACTTAATGGCTAGGCAACCTACTCCTATGTAAAATTAATGTAAAAGTGGATGTGATGGTTACTTATAGTTGTTTGAGGTATACAGGGTTTGTTTTGTAAATGTGTTTAAGGACTTTTGAGGCTGATTCTCTGCTGATTTCCTGAGTATATCGCTAGTCGACATAAATGTACAGTCGACAAAGGGGATACGATATCTCTTTTGTCGACTGTACCCATACACCTTTGTTTATGTTAAATCAATGACATATAGTTGCAAATACCAATTCCTAACACTTTTTCTTATGTGTACAGAGAAAATGCAATATAGAAGAAATAGCTATATTTCCCGCCGCTTCTGAAGGATTCTCCCAGAAGAACTTGAACTGTTCTGTTGAAGAATCCCTGAAAAGGTTTAAACTAGTAGCCGACCAGGCAGTGAAGGATGGTCTGAGGGTACGGGGATATGTTTCTTGCGTCGTTGGCTGCCCTTACGATGGACCTATAGACCCGAAAGCCGTTGCAAAGGTAAATCAATTTATTGACTTTATATAAACTTGTTAAATTTATAATTCCAAGGATATCATTTACGTGTATTCTAATAACTGAAAAATTTATCTTTAAATTTAAAATGACAATTACAAAGATCTTCGACGAAAAAACAAGCCCCCAGTCAATATACCTAGTAGGTATACAAATACTCAGGTAATCCTGAACAAAGTATAGATTACATCATCAAGTTTACCTTGATTGAATATTTGCTATCACTTCAGTAATTTCAAATACATTTGTACACACAATGAGCAATAAAAAGCAAAGTGAAACTCTGATAGGTAATCAATTTCAGACTATAAATTGATAATAAAATCAAATGGTCAGAAAACATGAATGTAGTTACTTATTCAGTTATGCTAAAAAGTTACATGATTTCTTCTTTTGTAAACATGTAATTGGAAAAAGAACAAAACATTGTAGGTATTATATCATTTCATTGTTCCGTCAAGAATTCCGGTAGATCTTCTTACTTACAACACTCGAGACCGTATTTCTATTACAAATTTCAACCGAAGTCAGTCGTAGAAACACGAGTGAGCGGCACAATGACGTAGTGGGGTAGGCTTAGCTTAGCACTGGTGTGCTGATGCAACTACAGCTATACCCTGCAAAATGTTATACTTTTACGATCGAAAACATACACATATTATTATCATTATTTGTTATACTAAAATCTAAAGAATCAAAATCAGCGCTACTTATAATTTCTTTATTTATAATAGTTGTGTGCGTAGATCATTATATAATACTAGCTTTTCGCCCGCAGCTCCGCCTGCGTGGATGTCGACTACCATCACCAATAGTATTTTTTTCTAAACTGACGGACTTGTTGTATAAATATAAGTATCCCGATAGTTCTAATAGTAAATGTTGTATAAACTTTCGACACCTTATTTCGCTCTCTCAGTAGTGTTTTTTTCAAAATATTAAATGAAAACTGTAAAAAACATCGGCCTTGTCTTACAAAAAAGTGGTAGATTTTTAGAATATTACAACAAAATAAAAATACTATTAGTATCTTTATACCAATAGCTAGTAAATGGCTAGAAAAAGACTGGTAAGAAAAAATTACTATTGCCTAATATTTCGTTCTTATCAATCAATCAATCAATAGCCTATTTCAGCCCACTGTTGGACTTAGGCCTCACCCAAAGTATGCCATAGCACTCGATCCTCCACCGTATGTTGGGGACATAATGCTGTCAGTTTGCACATTTGGGCCCCATGAGTCATAACAGGGGAGTAGAAACCTCGACGAATTTTCCCAATGTTGCCCAACCCTTGTCGACCCTTCGATGTACCTATATCTCTTTCTGGGTTTCGTCTTCTAATCTAAAATTACCATCTCAGCAATGAAAATATCGTATCAGCACGACACTGTCGTAGACAATCCAGAAATGCCCAGGTCTAGATGATGTCAGAAGGCTTCTCGTAATCTACAAATGCCATACATAGCGGCTGATTATACTCTCAGGTCTTTTGTATAATCTGCTCAACAGTATTGGCTGCAACACTATAACCCTTTTAAAACCCGGCTTGCTCCAGTGGCTGGAATTCACAACTATTCAAGACGATTCTCAAGAACAAAACTTCTATAGAGATATGACTCAGGAGTCTTATAATTCTTCAGCAAGACCTTATAGCCTTTTTTGGAGAACAGTACCACCGCACTACAGTTCCATATCCTAAATGTTAAGTTCTGCTGGATGACGGAATCAAAGAAGTTCGTAAGCTCTTTTAGAACAGATTCCACCTGCTTTTAAGAGCCCTGTCAACCAGTGCGATATCATCAGTATACCATAACTATGAAGGTTGCTGTTGTATGCTAAGGATACAAAAAATCATCAATTGGCCTATTGCAGTCAACTGCTGGACATAGGCTTCTCCTAATATGCGCCACGTTTGCCGATCCTCCGCCTTCCGCATCCAGTACGTCCCAGCCACCTTTCACAGATCGTCGGTCCAGCTGGCTAGGAGGTGTCCCACCTTCCGTATTCCTTCTCACGGTATCCACTCTAGGACTCGTCTGCTCTAACGGCCATCAGTCCTTCGGCAGATGTGGCCAGCCCACTGCCACTTTAGCTTGCTTATTCTGCAACCCTACGGCCAGATTGGAAACGAAGGTTTGGAAACCGGTTTCCATAGCAGAATTATTTTTCTTTTAACGAACCTGGTTTCCAAGAAAGGATAATAATTCTGTTTTCGAAACTAATTTCCAAAACAGAAAGTTGGATCTTCGTTAGCTATGTCGGTAACTTTGGTTCTATGTCGGATGACCTCGTTTCGAATTCTATCCTTCAAAGAAACTCCAAGCATAGCTCGCTATATAGCCCGCTGCACGACTTTTAGGTCACGGACTACCCCACCTTCAGTGGCCACGTTTCGTCACCGTAGGTCATAGGTAACATAACAGGCAGGACGCACTGGTCGAAAACCTTTGTTTTGAGGCATTGCGGCAGGGGGGAGCAGAAGACCCGACGTAGTTTGCCAAATGCTGCCCACCCCAGTTGAATTCTTCTGGCTATTTCTTTCTCGAAGTTGGTTTTACCGAGCTGGATAACCTGCCCCAGGTAGATAATATTTTTGAACAACTTCGAGTGTCGCTCCTTCGATGGCAATCGGTCTCAGTACAACATGTTCGTTGAACATAATCTTGGTTTTATCCAAGTTTACACCGAGGCTGACTTGTCGAGAAGCTCCATTCAGGCTGTGCAGCATTTCGCCCCGTTGTTCTAGCGACTCCGCAACTATGATGATGTCATCGGCGAACCGAAGGTGCGAGATGTAACTACTCCAGCGTCTTGAAGACGTCCTCCAATGCGTTGGTAAATGCTGAGGATACATAAATTACTATGTGATACGTCAAAAATGAATACAAATAAAACAACATACTTGAAATTTGTGGTGGTTTAATTTTTTTATAATTATCTAAAAATAATATTAAGAAAATAAACATTTTGTATTATATTCTTTGTCATCTTAATCAGAAGTGCTCTGTGCTTGAGTAATTGAGCCCACAGCTGATAAGTGGCAGTTATTGAATTGTGTTCTGCCATCTCTATTATTGTTGCCTTAGTATACTTCTCATCAAGAAAGAAAGTGAAGTTTTCTAGAAGCCAGGCGTTCGTCTATTTGGTGAAACGTTTCTAGCCATTGATATAAATTGTTATTTTGTTTCTAGCTATGAAGCCGCCCCTTGTGTTATATCGGCGGCGTCAATAGATTTAAATTCACATACCTTACTGTTTGAGAGCTTGTAAATGAGGATTGATCTGGATGATAATGTGCTGTATTACTTTCTAGCTGCTATATTATGTTTTTTTTCTATTTCCAATCAATTAAATAAAGAAACTGCAGTACATAACTCTTACACAATATTTTTCACATTCTTGCATATTATACGTGACAGAGAGTGACATTTTTATAAAAATATTATCATTTGACAGATCAAAATGTGACTTAGCGTTGACACCATCACTTTAGTTCCGTTGTCATGGTAACAATTTTGCTAGCGATATTAGCGCCATAATATTTCGTATTTTCTTTAATATTACATTATTTCGTGAATTTGCCACATTTTAATTGTGATAATTGCTATTCGGCGACAAAGCCAAATTCAATAAACCAAAGATCATGAAAATCTGTTCAGCCATTCTTGAGTTATAAGAAAGTACGTTTTTGGCACTTTTTAGGCACTTAGGGTCTGAATTTCGAAAAATCGTTTCTTAGTACACCTCCACGCATCAAAACATACACTCTCTATAAATTTCAAGTCTCTAGGACCAGCGGTTTAGGCTGTGCGTTGTCTCTAAGTCAATCAGTCAGTCAGTCAGTCAGGACTAAGAGTTTTATATATAAGATTATCTTTACACATAGATATTCAAAGAAGATTATAATAAACGCTTGCGATGATCGTTTATTACCTACTTCTTTGACCTTCGAACACCTGAAACCAGCACCAGTGAACCTCGTCCGTCAATCAACTTCATGCAGATGCCGTTGGCTTTGGACCTAGAATATCTTGAAGAGGCTCCATGTACACCCAATTTATTTTGTCAATACCTTATACATGATTCACATAGTATTATGTTCTGTGCAGATAAGTGAACAACTCTTAGCTATGGGATGTTATGAAGTATCTCTAGGAGATACTATTGGCGTGGGCACTGCCGGCTCGGTGGATAAGATGCTTCGCGAGGTCTTACAAGTTGCCAAGCCGGAACAGTTTGCATTGCATTTTCACGATACATACGGACAGGCGCTGTCGAACTTGCTGGCGGGACTTGAGGTAATTATAGTGACTACTGATTATATTGTATGTTTTTCTTTTCTATCCAGCTATTTGAGTATACTGCGCTTGGCCAGCTTGGAAATACAAGAGGTGATGTCACCATGCCAGATCGATGAGTATCATCATATTCTGAAATGAGGATACCCATCGATTAAGATAGGAAAAAGCGAATCAGCTCAGGTGGGATCTTTCCCTTACTGGATAGTATCTCTGCATAGCTTCAGGCGTGGCTTGGTGGCTCAGTGGTCAGAGTATTCCCCATGTAAGGGAAAGATCACGGGTTCGACTCCCGCTTGACCTGATTCGCATTTTCCTATCTTAGTCGATTTAAATAGTTAAGTAGCATATTAAATGCTATAAAATTTCATTCAAATGATGATAGTCAGTTTGTCCGCCTTGATAGTTGATTTTTAAATTCCGCTTAAAAAATACGAGATTATAGTAAGAAGAATACCTACATGTGTGTGTGGGCTAAACCATTTCAGTTCTATATGCCTAATGCAATAAAGAAAGAAGGTAGTGAAGCATTTGGTTCGTATCGCAATTTTATTGTCTGCACCGAATGGGGGCGACACATAACATTGTCACTGACACCTCAGTCAGACACTTAAATAAATTCCTCGGAACTCTAGCCATGCCGCAAACTACGGAACTAAAAATCGAGAGCAAGTACCCTAAAACATAGTTGGTATGGAAACTAGCCTATCGTGAAACTCTTGCGTCATCAATTGCATTATGTCATTGACTTATGGCGTAACACAAGTGTCGAATGACTTGAAAACACCATTGTTACAGTGCTTTCTGCAAAATAATAAATGGTTTGGTTAGACCAAACAACAAAACAGTGACAAGACTGGTCATAATTTTCAACAAAGAATAGATACTTGTACCTATGAACAATTTCATAGAATTATCTATGCTATAAAACTAGCTGAAATTTACTTTTGAGCACATTCACTGTCTGCTAATTTTATATCGATTGATTATTAAGTCAATTGCGTTGTGATATAAGTAGAACATGAGAATAAGTAGAATATGAGTTTTGTGTCATTGTGGCATACAGGCTATATCGCTGATTGACAGCCGAGCATCTGGCATAGCATAGGCTTTCCTTTCGAGGTTCAAAGGTTAGGCGACAGTTCCTTCCATAAAAGCGCTAGAAAAAGAGGAGTATGCAAATTCAGTGCTCTGAAGTGGAAGTCGCGGATGCAACGGGTAATAACGCTAAGATGATGATGATGACGACAGCAAAGCAATGTACTGTTTTCAACAAATCTGCTTATTGCAGCCCATTGCTGGACTATCTAGCTAGATATTCCAACCATTATTTACCAAAATAAACAAGTTGTAAGTGTGATTTTTGTAATAAAGAAAGATAGCTTAACCATGTTGTTGGCATGTATAGTATTAGCAAACAAATGAAATGGATATTTTTTTCTAATTTACCTAACAATTTTCGTTGTGACTGTACACAACACTTATTTGCCTCAAGGTCTAATACAGAAATGGCACGACTATATACATAGAGTATATACAAATGCAATGATTAAACTTAAGTTTAATCATTGCATTTGTATGTACGTTTTATACAATGAAACTACCTGTTCTGGCAATATACTCGTAGTCCTTATACTGGTTGTCTGGAAGAGATCGCAGACCTGCGATAAGAACACTGCATGTATCCTATGTTTGGTGTGTAATAAATAGTATTTAAATTATCTTTATCTTAATAATTACTGCCATTTCTATTTATAAAAACATGTCAATATTCTACGTATATAGTCGTGCCATTTCTGGCTACCTTGTTCAGGTCATCAGCCTATCCAGCTGGGGGTCGAGGGCGTTCCACCTTCCATTTTAATATTGGTACCTACATTATAAACATTTGATGATGAGCATTTCTATTTGGTTCCTTTACCACCAGTTCTAATCGCTTTCAGCACCTTTATATTTTCTGTAATTTGATTATACTGCAGATTAGTTTTAGGTAGGTAGCCTACTGCAGTCCACTGCCGGACATAGGCCTTTCCCAATGTGCGGTATAGCACCCAATCGTCCGCTTTGCGCATCCAGTCACCTTTTAACTGGGTAGGCACATCTATTTTTTGTCGTATCACTACGACATTCTACTCTTCCCAAAATTTACACAGACAATTATTTGTTCCTCATAATAACGACTGAGTGAGTTCTCGACGAACGCTTACATGAACGGTCCAATCATATCGAATCATAACTAATTATTATTCATTTCGCTATCGAAATATCTCTCGCTTCGTATGAGATGTAAGAATCAACTAAGGTCAATAGAAATTATCAATTGGGTGATGAAATCAGGACACGACCAGACCATTGGTTGCGTCACGACATTCTCGACTAATTATGTAGGTACGTACGCATAACACCACAATAACAGTATCCATAAGCATGAAACTTCCTTTTACGTGGGTACATATTTATGAATATTCATTCGCATTATTTTCTAAAATGTACCTACACAAATAATTTAAATTGGTTTGTCTATTTGTAATCAAATCAGTTATTCAATGTGTATGAATGTATGCAAATGGTTTTTTCTGGATCACCCTTGTTTCACCAAAAAACGTATGACAAAACATCATTTTTTGACAAACCACGTTTGAAAAACTAATCATTTGACAAACTTTCATTTCGCAAACATATTACTTTAAAAATAATCATTTGAAATTGCAGCGATTTGCTGCAGAAGCCATTAAGAAGAAGAAGTTGAATCATTTGACATAGGTACCTAATACACGTTTCACAAAATGTATTACTTAGAAAACATTTCGTTTGCTAAAATTTTATTTTAAAAATTTTCAGTTGACTAAATAAAGTTCTGCATGGTTATAAAAAAAAAATAACCACGAAGGCTAATGCGAGAGCCGTAAAATGATGTTTTATTTAATGAATTTTTTTCAAATAACTAGTTTGTCTAATGATACAATTATCAAGTGTAATTTTGTCAAACGTTGTTTGTCAAATGAAAATTTGTCATTCGTTTTTTGTCAAATGATAGGACACCGGACTTTCTGCTTTTTTGTTGCGACTTGACTAATCTCTGAAACAACTAGGCCGATTATGACAAGACTTTCAATGAAAGACAGCTAATGTTATAAGGCGCTGAAGCAACTTTTACTGTAGAAAAATAAATTAGAATTCTGCGCAAAATAATTAAAACCAAGATCACAGTTCGCGCGGTGGTCTTAAGGACGTGTTTGTTTGTTACTTAATCACCTGAATACACCTGGATGGCTTTGGCTGAAATTTAGTATCTATATATATAATATATATAATATCTATCTATACATAGACCTGGAATAGAACAGATTTTTGACGCAAATCACCTTGGCGTTATTTTCACCTCGGAGCCCGGAACCGTTTACTACTTCTTCTCCTTTTGACTGTGATTAAACAGGTTTTATTGGAGTAACTACCGTATGATCGCCCAACACCCCGAGAGAAAAACCTGCGCTAGAGCCTCATCGGTCAATCGAGTGTACCGGCTAGCGGTTGAAATTGGCAAGACCCCATACGCCTTGATGAGGCTGATTTTGACGAAAATACGTCTTTGAATCCATAAAACTTGATGATAAGAAAATAGGACGATACAGTTTGGTGTTGCAACTACAATGTTCTAGAGCTGTATTATTGTGCTCATTCCAAATAATTTGTTTTGTTTTGATAATATTGTGTTTGAATGTAATGTATGATATAATAATATAGGTATACACCCTACACCCACTGTTGAATATCAGGCTAACCTCTAACCTCTAATACAATCATTTGTTTTGCAGTTTGGGATAAAAACAGTGGACTCGTCTATCTCCGGACTGGGTGGGTGTCCTTATGCCCGCGGGGCCAGCGGCAACCTCGCCACGGAGGATCTCGTCTACTTCCTATACGGGCTAGGAGTCAATACAGACGTAGACCTAGTAAAACTGATAGAAGCAGGACGATACATTTCCAACTACCTTGGCAAACCGACTGAGTCCAAAGTCAACCGTGCGATTGGCGATAGAATTAAGAATCGCAAAGATGTTCTCAAAATGGCCTCATGTGACCTCTGAGCAAACAATGGAAAGTTTAAAGAGACTTGTTTACATTGTAGACAAAGACTTTATTAAGTACATAAAATCGTTATTTATAGATATTGTTTATCAAGGTGGCTCTTTTTAAAAACTGCACTCAATAAATATACCTATTATGAGATACCGTCTGCGTATTATTTGCCTACCCGTACTCGTATACACATGGCTAGGCGTACTGTGGTCATGGCAGCAAGTACCTATATACCTACTTAGTAGTTTTTATCAATTATCATACGCAGTGGGACGGCGTCGCCGGCCGCGCACTCGTGCGGCGGGCGCGCAACAAGCTGCTTGCCTTTATATTAAACTGACCTTATTTATCCATTTTGAACTTGAGCAAAGGGTCATTAAACCTTCGCTTCATAGTGTCAGTGTAAAAAACCGGTTTCATTTTGTTTGTTTTTATGGAAAAAGAGGTTACTAAGCAAAATGGTTGAAGTGAACATTACCGGTGACATCAAAATTGGTGGAAACAACCCGTGTTTCATTATAGCGGAAGTTGGACAAAACCATCAAGGTGACATTGAAATAGCAAAAAAGCTTATAAAAGCGGCTAAGGTAAGCTACCTTTCATAGTTGTTGTGGCAAGTAACATTTGCTTTGCGTTTTGTTTACGTCGAAACCGGAACAAAGAATACCTATAGCCTATAGAGACCGGTTTTATTGCAAAAATTCAGCACAATTAGGCTTTCCATTTTTAAAGATTGGAGACAAAAGATCCTAAAGTAAGATCGATTAAATCAAATGATGAATTAAGTAGCTAACGCCTATTGAACACCTATCTATTGACTATAATATCTGTGAGACCTTGTTCTATTACAATATAAAATTAATGATAAATATGGAGAACTATAGATTACCTAATAAAATAACCAGACTTCGTTTAATCAAAGATGTTTTGTTTGATGTACACTTATCGCGGTTGTCAGTTTCTCTTTTTTCAACTCGTTCCGTTTATCGATGATGTCATCAAAACAAAAATACATTCCGGTAAACATGCTTTGCATGGTACCTAAACTTCGAAGCTAAACATTAAATTAACACTCATAATATTGTAGTTAGTTACAGTCATAGTTAGGTACTCGCTTACTTCTTACTTAGGTATCTAGATACTAAATATTAAGCACCTATTTCACATTTGGTTATGTAATATTACAGGATGCAGGGGCCAACTGTGTTAAATTTCAAAAGACGTGCCTTAATGAGAAATTTACAAAGAAATACTTAGAGAGACCTTATAAGAATCCTAATTCTTGGGGTGAAACTTATGGAGACCACAAAAGACATCTGGAGTTCTCTGAGAGTCAGTATAGGGAGTTATTCAAGTATGCACATGAAGTGGGCATTTTATGTACGGCGTCTGCCATGGACATGGTAAGTACTTGCGTCCTGCATACTCCCTAATAATGTAGCATGGCAGAGTAGTCGTTATTGACAGCATTGGATTCTATATAGTTCATTGACACTAAAATTTTAACAACTTACTCTCTGACTAACGCAACTCTAATCAAAATTGAATGTCGTTTAATAGATATAAATAGGTAACAATGTATCATTAAAGCCGCATTTGAGTGTGAATGTCAATCTCTCGCTTCGTTTTATCACTGTCCAATCCAAAGTGCAGCAATATCTCCTTGGGACTTGACAAAACCACTTTCACACTTCACGGTCTCAATTTGGTTATTGAAGGAATTTGCGTTATCTGCATACGAATGTAGCGTTTATAGATTCAATATACATATGTAGCTAGTTCGCTGATCTACGACCTCTATATTTTTCTTAAAAAATTGGCGTTTTGCTCCATATTATAAACATTAGACACCGTGAATAAGTGGTGGACTTGACTGCCCGCTCCATTATAGTCATCACAAAATAAAAGGCCCGTTTTGACAGTTCACGCCTATGAAGTTCTCTGTTTTTACCGATGGAAATGTTCTAAAAATTTTATTTCTGATGACCATAGTTAGAGCATAATTTGGAGCTACATTATGTTTTTTCAAAAGGTAATTATTCCTTTCGAAAATACATAATACACGAAATAGCAACTTAATAGTAGAAGCGTCGATAATTTATGCCAAATCCTAGCTATTACCTACACTACCGAAACTAATGAATCTTAACAAATATATCAATTAAAATACGCCTTACTGAAAGTGCCGAATGTCAGTAATAACCATATTTAAGCTAGCTGCCTTATTACTTCCAGGTATCATTCGACTTCTTAGTCAACATGAAAGTGCCATTCGTCAAGATTGGATCGGGTGATTCGAACAACCTCCTGTTCCTGAAATACGCAGCGTCTAAGAAAATCCCTCTTATTATTTCGACTGGTATGGTCGATAAGACTGCTGTTAAAACGATATACGACATCATATCTTCTCAACATAAGCAGTTCTGCTTGCTTCACTGTATTTCTGCGTACCCCGTGCCCTATGAAGACTGTAATCTCACTGTGATTCAAGACTACAAGAATACGTTTGATATTCCTATTGGATATTCTGGACAAGAGCTTGGCACGGCTGTAGGATTGGCGTCAGTCGCTCTTGGAGCTAAGGTAACTTATTATGTATTAACAATACCACTCCTTTAGATATCAGTGTATCTAGCGCATGTATCAACTATATAGTCCTCTTAATCCACCATCAATGATCATATTATATGATTCTGGTACTTCAGAATATGCAGTACCTAGTGGCAACTGCAGCTTTTCATCTAAGAATCTAAGGTATCTGAAAACTTTAAGTTTTGAGTAATTGAAACTTCACTAAGTAAAGTGTCTCTGGGTGTACACCCAGAGACACTTTACTTAATGAAGTGAAGGTAGGTACCTACCTACTCATATTTTACACGCTTCACGTTACACATAATACTTATAATATAGCAACTATAGGCGTTGACAAAGTCGCGATAATGTTTAGGTAAAACTCGACTAACAGTAAATTAAATATTTTTATCAATACTGCACAAATAATTTTTATCTAAGTAAATAATATTTCGTAACGCTATCACCTGTTTGATAAACGATATCACTTTCTTATGACATTTAGATAAGAGAACCCTATTCTCCTACTTATTGACGTACCCTTGGCACTCACCGGACACAGATAGTTCTGGAGTATGTATGTTGAATAGACCGGGACCTCCCGCGCATCCTTGCCGGATCCCAACTCGGGATAATCTCAACATACGCTGCAACTACGCCGCGAAAGATGACGGCCATCATTACTTGAAGCACTAGGGAGCAGGATCTAGTTAGAATAAGTGGTTTTCTCAGGGTAAATAAAAACGACTGAGATTTAACTACTTAGTACTTTCTCTACTAGAATTAGTCTTGCTGAATACGTACCGGCACACAAATATGTTGAATGATTTCCGGCTGGATGGCGGCAAGAAGACGAGTAGTGCATTCCATTCAAAGGACAATGAATTGAAAGGAAGGGGTGACGTGTTTTGCTCGATCTCTTTAAAGCCGAAGACATGCAGGCTCGCCACTCCCTTCCGCACTTCACAGCGTGACTATTGCCAGAGTATATAGGAAATTCCTAGGCCTAGATCCTAGACTCCCGTGACAATAACCGACTTAATTAATTTACTAATCCAAAAACTTATCTAAAACATCATTATTTATTTTGGTAAATTCATTTCGTTGGTAATATTGCGGTGTGCCTATGTTGCTGTGTGTCTAGTTTGCGGCGTATAACAAATAACACCGATCAAGATAATGAAGGCTCTGTTATCGGTAACATGTCAGAATTGTTAATACGATAACACTAAATTGTTTTCGTTCCCCAATCCTAGCTGACGGTCGCGGAACTGCATAATGTACCTCTCTGAAGCATTTTACGAATTATCACCTACGATGGAATGACTGACAAAATTTGTGCCTGGCTCGGAGACTATTATAATTGAAAGTTTTTTATAGAATTTGTAAAGTATCTAACTCTGATAGAGTTCTGATAAAATATGCTGAAATCCCAAACTTAAAAAACAATAGCCCACTATCAACAGTAGTAATCTACGAAAACACCGAGTAATTAAGTTAAATATCTTGAAACGCACATTAAAATTAATCAGAAGTAAATTGGAGAAGTTAGATCTGCAATAAATTCGCGTCCCTCTAGTGCCTCGTTAGCAACTTGGCGATAATAGAGACAAATACGTAAAAGGCAAAGAAATTAAGCTCCACCGACATAAATAGGTATTATAGGTCCTAACTGAGCTCTTCATATTTGACTCCAGTAATATGTATGGTAGAAACACCTACACACGTTTCCCCCTTTTTTCCAAATTTCCCCAGTTTATACGAGATGCGCCTAGTATAGCCCTACACTTGTCATGTGTAAACTATGAGGACCTGTTAATTTGTCACTCAGGTGTTAGAGAAGCATATTACCCTGGACAAGACGATGAAAGGCACCGACCACGTCTGTTCGCTGACACCGCCAGAGTTCCAGCAGCTGGTGCGTGATGTTCGCGTCATCGAAGCTGGCCTCGGCACGCCCATCAAGAAGGTTGTCACTTCAGGTATGTGTAGTATCGTCACGTAATCCTTACATTTATACACGGACCGGACTTTCGGTATATAAAAAAATTCCCAACGAGTCACAGGTGTTACTGGATGCACCAATTTTTGTCCCAACGAGTAACACCGCAAAATATTGGTGTTACTGATTGGGAAAAAAAATTCCAACCTGTCACAGGTGTGTTACTGGATGCAACATTTCTTTGTCCCAACGTGTCACAGGTGTTACTGGTATAAATAAAGTGTCCCATGTCATATCATTATCCATTTATCATCGGGATCGGGATCGAGTCCTATATTATATAAAAAAAAGTATGCAAAATACCCTGCGAAATGGAAGAAGAAATGTTTTCACCTCGCGATGATGATCGATTGGTTGTTTGCCACCTTAAAAACATATGGAATTATTTTAGCAGTATCGGATAGTTACTTCGATGGATACCTATCTCTGTACATATTATGTGATAAATATTATTATTACTATCTGAGTTGACTGTGCGGTGACCATGCACGTGTATCTAGGTGAATTTATTGTGTTGTTATTGATTGATAAGCACTTTTATTTTATTGTGTCCTACCATGATTATTTATAATAACAACAGATACCGCTATCACGTTACGTGAGCTCTTTACTGCTAATAGCCTATAACATTAAATAACATTGAATAATATCACAGAAGACAGCCTCCGTGGCGTAGCGGTAGTGAACGCGGCCGCTACGCAGGAGGCGCGGGTTCGATCCCCGCTCAGTGCAAATATTTGTGTGCATTAAATATGGGTATTTGCATTGGTCTGGTCGTGCCTCGGAGAGCACGTTAAGCCGTCGGTCCCGGTTGCCATAAGAACATATATGGCAGTCGTTACGGGTAGTTGGTGCCCTAAAAAGTCCAAAAACAACGGTCTAGCTGCAAAGCTTCGATATCGCCTAATGTTAACATTGGATCGTGGAGGTCAGATGGCAATCGCTTCACGGAAAATATCGAGGTCTAGCCAAATCTGTAGCTATGATTGGTAAAAGCGGACCCCAGACTCCGACCTGAAAGCTTCGGATGCGACTGGGAATTAACGCTAGGAGGAAGAAGAATATCACAGAAGACAGAACCTATTCTGTCGCTTACAATATTAATTTAACAAGACTAAAATGTATCTCATCTTAATTTTACCAAAGGCATTTTAATTCTGTCAGAGCGAGTCTGGCTTTGCGCTTGATCTGATTAGCTTCATTTGATACTACTCGTATAAGAAAGAAAGCGGCTGCCTGGTTTTTACACACCCACATTGCTGGCAGTGCTGGCAGTCTAACTAACTTCAAATGATAGGGGGAATTTCCGCCGGTCAAGCAGACGCATACCCCCGGCGCGGCGTACAGCTTAGATATAGTTGGGTATTTTGACTCTGGTTAAATAAAATGATTTAACTGTGCATCAAAATAAATGCGCTAAATGTTGCGTCTGTTCATATTGTTCCCACCCAACTTACTGTTTATTTCATACCTCACAATTGTTTATTTCATACAAGTTTCCTTAAAACTTATCAACTGTTTTGACGTTTAGTAAAAAGTAACTAATTTGAATAATCATCAGAAGATTTTGATATGAAATATCTTCAGTTGCGCATTGGTTGCAAACCGTCACTTGACATGATATCGCCGTGTAGGTACTTATAATAAAAATTAAAGTACATAATATATTAATTTACAAAATATATTTTTCACAGAAATTCCCTGCATCGATAAACTGCAAAAGTCACTAGTAATGGGCAGTACGAAAAATAGAGGTGAAATCCTATACCCGGGAGATGTGAAGATCAAAGTGGCAGAGCCCAAAGGATTGAACGCGTTGCACTTCGAAGAGGTCATCTACAAAACCCTCGTGTACGACAAGAAGGAAGACGAACCGCTCAATTTTGGAGATTTCTGCTAACTTATTTCTAGATATAAACTACAACCCATAATAATTAAATATAGATCATACAAGGATCATACCTATTATATTAGCTAAGTAATTTCTATCTTTAGCTATCTTATATTGTAAGTATCGCCAGTTACCTACTGCTTTCTGTATGAATAGCACAATCTTCACTCGTCGTTTATAAATTACCGAAGAAATTGAAAAAAAAAAAGAACAAATTATTAAATTATTACCTAATTTCAATGTAATTTAAAAAAAAGAAACACTATTGTAATGTTCCAATTTTAAATTTTGGTATTTTTTTTAATAATCTGGTTGTCTTGTCTGTGATACAAAAGTTGAAAAATAGCTGCCATAAAGAGGTTGCTAATTCTAATAATACCTTCGTCACAATGTTAGAATAACTGGTAAGGTAGAAGGAACATTTTTTACATTCTGTTATGTATAATTTGTATAGCAATGTACATGTAATAGCCATTCACAGAACTCACTGTGAAACTCCATATGAATCCATATGATCTTTAGGTATTTATCGTATAACTCGCTTGCCGCCACAAACCGCTCCGTGGCGCTGACTGTTCACATCTAAAACCATGCTCTAAAATCTTTTGGTAGCACCAATATAGTCAATTACTTTTATTATTTAATTTCAAGCCAAAAAAGGAATTTCCCCGATACCCTCGCCCTAAATGTATTAGCAAAACATGTACAAAATTGAAGACTAGTTATGTATAAGCATAATAAGTAGGCAGGTGTTTAGTATGTACGTATAAGAAAACAGAGAATAAATCATATCAGCATGTCACCATTGTGTTCAGTTACGAAAATGTATACAAATTCAAATATTTTATTGAGTGTTTGAGCGTTTGAAGCACAATTCTGACAGCATAGGTAATCTTTCGAATTTATTTTGTCTAAATGTGTATAGACCAATAGTTTATAAATTTATTATAGTGTAGCCATTAAAGCCCTATGTCATGAACACTATATCTCCATATTAGCTGGGTATAGATATTATCTATATACAGAAATTTTATTAAAGTTTTATTATTAGTTGCCATTATTTTATTTTCATAATTTTAGATATCCTCGCCCTCATGCATTTATATTTAACTACCTACGCAATAAAAAAATACGCACGTTGACGTCAACACTCATTCATGAAGTTATTATTGACTCGCCCAACTATAGATACATTTGTAACGTAAATATCCACCGGTTTCCATATTGTCCCGAATTACTAGACTTTTCATTTATTATTCCAACTTCATACGTAGATTAATCTCGTCATTCCATTCCATGACCAACGCGGATATGCGGTTGCGTGACGTCCAGATGCGCCGGCTACGAGTGTGCAGCCGCGACGTCGGCACTCAGGTCCGGCTAAACATTGCGACGAGATGACTCCCTTGACGCGTTTTATTAGCGAATCTGTTTTATTTTTATAAACGGTCAAAACACGAGCACCGGTTCAACGGTGTGTGGTGTAATAGAACATAAGTGGCGCAGCGGGCGCTCTAAGAGTTGGCGCCGTGCCCGCGAGTCCCGCGGCCGCCGCCAGTCCCCGGAGTACCGGCTCCGCCGCCGCGCGCCGCGCCCTGCACCCAACACTCCTTGACACGATCCTTTTCTACTGCATATTACACAACTGACTCAATAGCCTCGACCCACGTCCTCGATGCTAAGCCGCGAGCTATACACCGAGAACACTACCAGTGATAAAATCGCGTTGTATTTACGCGCCTAGGAAGTCTGAGAATTAGTAGCGAGTTCAAGCGGCCGATTTAGGTCGCCCGGTTCAGTGCTAGTAGCGAGATATTTTTATTGCCCCTGTTGGGTGCAGACGTACAATCGCCTGAACACGCTGCCGGTTAAATAAATTATTATTTGTAGAGTAAAATCGTAATGTTCATTCCATAAACATTTGCGTGTGTATGTGGTATTATTAAACCTGGATCCCTTTATAACTGACTGCGCGTGAGAGGCGGAATGTGAAGTACTGTTTACCCTGTTTACTGGCATTTAGAAGAAACCTTTGACATTTGTTAAGTGCATTTGTGTGTAGTGATTCAGTGAAAATGCATCACATGTATCCACTGGCGAAGGGTGACCCGCTGTGTCCGCTGGGCTTCCACCCGCAGGTGCGGTGGCCGACGCGCTGCAAGCGTTGCTTCCGCGATTACAAGGAACACGGTGGTACGGTACGCAAGAAAGAGGATGACTTTACCGCCTCCACACCCAGCCTCTCTTCATGGAACACGCCATCGTCACGGTTAGTGTTCTCTTATATTGTTCATCATTTGCTAATATACCTATTCTGACACGACTTTCTACAGAGATAGGTAATCCATACTTTTCGCCGTGATCTGTAATAATGTCGAGTTGCATAAAAATAAATAAGTAGGTTATTTAAATTTTATGAATGCCTTGCTACTTGCCACAAAAATTTTAGAACCTCCCTAAATATTGCAGTGCCTTCAAGACAGAAAGTCTATCTCAAGTATCGGTAAGTTTGTTTCATGTCGCATGAATCATAACATCGACCTTTTCTCGCTATGCGTTCTCATTCAATGAAAGTCTTGCCATCTTTACCAATATTATTATGTAGACATTATGTTATCTATCAACCATTTCAGACAGAGACATCCCCCGGTTATTAATTTAACACGTAGCCGTTTCCACTGTGATTGTAGCGGTTTCGTTCGCGTACCTACCGTTCGGAGATTTGTGTAACCTGTTTGACAGATTTTATGAGTTCGCAACAGCTTTCTAACAAGTCACATAAATCTATAATAATTAATAACGGTAATAAAATTCCACCAACAATACTCGTGGTTTTAACTTTATTTTAATGTTACGAGTACCTAATATTAACGGCTCATGTCATACAGTGGTTAGAGATGAAAGTAACGCAGTATTGGTCGTTACTGTGTCCGGTTTAATTGCTAATAACAATTACGTAGACATTGCAAATTAAATGAAAGTACGTTAAGGTGTTAACATGGTCGTCTCCGGTTTGACGACTTCCATAGATGGTTTTTCATGCTTTTGCTGAAGGAACCGTAAGTGCAGGCAAGCGGAAACACTTTTTGGTCAAGGATTCCAACTCTTTACGGTGACAGCTCAGCTCTGCAAATATAGTTCTGGACACTAAAGAAGAGGATGTGATCATCAAAACACTTTCCTTGGTTGTAGTGGCAAAATGTGAAACTGCCATTTATTTACACACATCAAGGGTGTTAGTGACTTAGGACACCCAATGATGCTGATTGCACGCCACCGCTAGTAGGTACTTACTATTATCTGTTCTGTGCCACTGCTTTCAATCAAAGAGCGTCAATTCATTAGGTACTGTGCAGAGCCATTTTAGATATGAACAACAGTATTCTATATAGGACCGAATATGACCTCATCTTGTTCTGAAACGTGAGGTCGTTTTGGTGACGTTGTTTTAGACTTCGATTTTCGGTCCAATTTTATTCTTCGATTCGCTCAGTACATCCATACCGAGTACTTACTTGGAGGTTGTTCTGCAGTGTTAAGTGAGAACCCTGAATAGGAAGAAGAAAAAGGAACTTAGATACCTTGACTGTGGACGTGTATATCTATATTTTCTTGATATTGAACTCAAAACTCAACCAAGCTCTCAGAGCCCCGTTGGAAATTGGCAATACGGTCAAACTCGGTGACAAGTTGCTGCAATAAACCGTTTTTGTGATGCATAGCATGACCAAAGAATATCCATGGTATTGCCCATTGCCCATGCTGATTACCAACATGTCATTGATAGGTATGAGAAGAAAGAAAGTGATTGATAAGATGGACCCTGGGGATGGAATCTCGTGCAACTAGTTAGCTGTGACAAAAGCGTGCTTAATGTAACAATCAGCGCCATCTAACAATTTTTTATTGTCCCAACTACCGCCAGTGTTTGTCTTCTTAAACTGTTTATTGTTTGCTGAAGCCAAACGAGCGTAATTTTTTGAGTTGTGAGTCGCGTAATTTCGGTCGCTGCGTTTGATCTCATAGAAAAGTTCTGCTTGCAGACAACTCATTTTACGTAACCAATTAATTTCATTAATACCTACTTAGTATGGATTCTTAATAATTAGAACCAAGATATTATTTCCCGTTACTTGATCTTTGGGTACACTAATCCTCCCTTTCATTTTGTAATTGAAAGTAGCAAAAATTGTGTTAACTGTAATTTTTTTATAAACATCACTATGATTCAAGAAATAGACTGCTAACAATATGATAAACAATTGTAGAACCAAATATAATTTTGGAGACGTGAATTAAAAAAACACGTGTTGACTAATTGCGAGTATTGCGACGTCCTTTGCTAAGTGAACTTCTCGACGTGCATTACAGTCACGATTACAAAAGTAATTATGTACGAGAATTTATTGGCTGACATTTTCTACTAGGTACCTAGTACCTACTCTCATCTTTCTTTTTACCCTAAACGCAATTTATAGATAAGACTTCCCTTTGTGTTAACTAATAATAATGGTTAACTGTTAACCTGTATATGGATGGACATATGGATGTCAAATTTGGGCACTCAAAATTAGTAAAACCAAGAAGACGCAAGATGTGAGGGTTAGGTAGATTCTGGCATATCCCTTACACCTCGGCTGACTCAGGGGACAGTGGAAATGGACTGGCCATGGAATTAGGACAGACGAGAAATGGAATAAAAAGTAACCATATGGTACCCAAGAGGGGGAAGCCAGGAAAACTATCTAGATGATGGGGGACAAAATGGTTGGAACAGCAGGGAAATCTGAACCAGACTGGCACATGGAGAGAGGACTGGAGTGTTGCGAGAGCTTTTTGCCAAAGGGCACACAGAATGAATCTATTGTATTTATAATTACCAACATCAAACAAAATTATGACTATTATTGTTACAGGCTATAATAAATAAATAAACAAGTACATTATTTCGATATAATAATCATCATAATAGAGCTTTTCGACATGAAAGTAATTCAACCAACAACCATGAAATTAATAGATATGCAGTAAAGTATGTAGACCTACATCACAGCTATATTAGTGGTAACTAAACGATTTAGGAAAGCATAAATTCGGTATAATCCTGATGCACGTACACGTGTTAAACATTCGAGTCACGGTCGTATTTTGCGACTATAAATAGAATGTTTCCATATACCTTGCCATCAAGTATCGAGCAGCGCATTCATTTAAAGGATCGAAGGTGGATGCAAACTTTTTCAATTCAACCTATTGGCGTAATTGCTATTGTAGCTAAAAATAAGCTAATAGATAGATATTATCTGCAGCTCATCTTCTAGATATTCCAAATCCCCGGAACTTGCAGACGACAACATTTAATTATATGAACGAAAAACGTTCTTCAGTGTACCTTCTTTATCCTAGCGTTAGTCTCGATCGCATCCAATCTATTTTTAAATGCGAGTTGCCCATGATAAGCAAAGCAATTCCCGATATGTATGAACATCCACTCGTTCAATGCTAGCCCTATCCTTTTGCCCAAATCGCTATAGCTACTCTTCTCACCCAATGGCTAATATATTTTTCTACTTATTTAAGTAACCATGACCTATATTGCGTATACAGTTTCGGGTAAATATTCTAATTTCCTACCTGCCTAATCTTTAACAAAAAAAAAAACGATGGCAAGAATCCAAATTCCTGGACGTTTTTGTGGATTGTTTGCACTGCGCTAGTAGTGAGAAGTTTGACGCAAGCCGCATTCGTTGTATGCGCATTTCTATAATACAACTCTGATTGCTACGTACCTATATGAACGAATCATCATCGATGTGTGGCGTCAAATGCACAAACAGGTCTAGTATATTTCTGTAAAAGGCAACAATAGGTTTGGTGAATTAACAGGCAGAGAATTCATAATGAAACCTCATATGGCCAATTATTCTCCCACTCCAGAATTATTCTTGTCTTTATTTTTATCCAATAGATAAATGAGCATAATGTAAGCTACGCACAAGATAACTATACAAATAAAAGTGAAGTGTATGTTTGTCGAGCTAAAATAACAGTATTTTAATTAATTAATTTAACATTTGTAGGTACGAGTGTGTATGCTATGTGTTTAGAATATGAGTATGTGTGATGTGTAGGAACGATACCTTCTTACATACTTAGGTATATGTACCTAAAAAAAAATCATAACTTTCTGTCTGTTTGTACAGGATGGTTAGGCAGAGATTAACTAACACATACCTTTGCACCAATGTAGGTATTCGGTCCCACGTAATAGTGGGCGAGCCTATTGCCGCGGGCTAATATTCTAAGTGTCTAGATTATTTTGAGGGGATTTGCTGGCAATTAAAAAACCCCCGACTCAAAAAGGACCTATAAAAAGTAAAATAATGACTTTTACATTATGACCTACCCTAAGTATTGACCCTTTTGTCATTTATCTCGTCGGGAGACCGCTAAGTACCTACCTTGGTATGCTCTATACCCCGTAACGGTCAGACGGCGGTCCCCCGACGAGACAAATGACAAAGAGAGAGACTGTGGCACCGCAGTGGTTTTGCTTTAGCAGAATCTAGGGCATGGTCTCAGAAATAATGACTGTGTTACATCAAGTTGACGTCTAACTTAATAATAGAATACAACATGTTATTTATTACGTATTATATACAGGGCCTGATTAACCCTTAGGCTAATTAGGCTATAGCCTAGGGCGCGAGGACCAGGGGGGGCGCGAGCATCGGTGCAGGGGGCAAGGATCGGGGGCGCGCGCGCTGAAATCGTATCGTCGAATGCACTATTCATCAAGCACAATTACATCCACTCTACATATTCCAAATAGACACTAAAACTAAAACCCTATTCCATTTAGTTTAACTCAAATATCAACTCGTTGCGCTGTGATCTGAATAATTTTTGAGAGTCCCTGATTTTAAGAGATATTAATAAGCGCGCACAAAACCAACATCGACTTGTCACTCGAATTGAATACCTACTTAGTTTGCAAAAAAATACTTTCTATGGCAGCCGACTTTTGGATAAACCCCTGGCAAAATGTTGCATGGTACCTATTTTTAGGCAAATTGTCCGTTCAAAATGAGCAAACCATTTTTCGGACGCTTCATTCGTCTACCGGCTCTTCCTCCTACACTTCGCACGATCTTGTGCGTGATTGTAGTGAGACTATTCGCACGCGCATTTCACCCTCCACGACGTCAATCCAGGACTTCTTGCACCTACCCTTTCCGTCTGGACCCGGTGGGGGCGACATTGCCATTAGCCTGGCGGTTCTCGTAAAACGTGACCGCACTAGTGAAGGCGACTTTCTTGCCCTCTATCTGCGATGTCACAGACATGAGGGCTGCAGTGGATCCTCTCGCGATCTTTACGTGTGTCTCCGCAGATCCACCGCAATATTTTCATATCCGTGACACGTAGCGCCTGCGTATGTCGTTCCATGTAAAAGACAGGCCTAGTTATCGTTTTATAGACTTGTCCCTTCAATCTAACTAGCATTTTAGGGTTGCATATGACGCCAGTCGTTTTCCGCTTGACCCACGCCCTTCAATGTAACTAGCATTTTAGGGTTGCATATGACGCCAGTCGTTTTCCGCTTGACCCACGCCAAGTATTATATCTTCTCCACATATAGCTTCAGACTGCCGTTCTCAAGCGCCTCCTTCCACACTTTCACATGTTGCACCAATCTGCTCCTGTCCGTTTCCATCAGCGCGATATCATCACCATTAAGGATACATGAGCATCCTGTTGCTGAAGAGTGAAGCTGTCAGAGTTTCTGATGCTGTCCGATAGAACGTCTACTACTACGCTAAACTAGTAATGCTACGTTTACATACTCGCGGCAGAGCGAGGGAAGTGGCGAGAGAAGTGGGCAGAGACGTTGTGTGAATGGTATATTCGTCATGCCGCGAGTACTGCCGCGTATGTTGCGCAAATACTAGCGCGATGAACTATACGAGACCGCTAGATGGCGCTAAGCTAAATAAAACACGACTTTCGTTATTGCTCCTCGAATATTTACTTTTAAAAATATTTATATCGATCTAAGGAAAGTGTATAGTAGTTGAAAGTGGTAGTTTTTATTAATAATCTATTTAATTAATTCGCTATGCTGTAAAAGCTTATTGCGTACACTGCTACAGCGTTGTCCTCCATACGTTTACGTCCGTCTCCGTTGCAGGGCGAATACTGTAATGCGGACCAACGCGATGATGGGAGTGTGTGAATGCTAGGGCATTAATCGCGCGAATATTTCTGGCAACACGATGAGCAATGCGAGCGGCAGTATGTAAACGCGGGGTAAGGATTAAGGAAGGATCCTTGGTATACCACGACAGTGATGTATCCGGTTTGCATGTCGCCGACAGGGATCCGAACCACGGAACCGGAATCGTGGTATATATCTCGGATGGTGTCAATGTAAGCCTCTGGAACGCCTTTAGACCGCAGTGCTCACTAGATTATCGCACGAGGAATACAGTCGAAGGTCTTCTGCATGTCTAGGAAAAGACAATGTGGAGGTGTATTCTTCGCCTTGTATTTCTCCGCGAATCATTAGGGCAAACGTCGGATCCATGGTTCTGTGACCGGAACGAAACTCATACTGACACTCCGAGAGTGCACTCTCTTATCAGATCTGGGAGTCGATTATCCTCTGGTAGAGCTTCATGGTGTGAATCATTATCTTTATAACGCGATAGCTGCCATACTCCTGCGCCGATCTCTTGCCATTGAATACTGGCGGATAATCCTCAGCGAGCCTCCAATAACTCGGGATCATAAGGAACGCCTAAACGAAACAAGATAAATCCATCTAGTTTGGGCTCATTTGTGTTGTCTTGGCGAAACACTCTATTTACATAGTATTCAGCGTCAGAAAATGGAATCAGAAGTGGCCATAGGAACTCCCTAAACTACACAAGATAAATTCAGTCAGTTTGGGCCCATTTGTTTTGTCTTAGAAAACTGTCTTTTGTTACATGCATGACAGTCAGGTTTTGAAGATGGAGTAGAAAAGTGGCTGTAGGAACTCTTGAACTAAAGAAGATAAAGTTATCGAGATTGGGCTTACAAATAAGCCTTGGATGTCTTGGATAATTATTTAGTGTTACTATGGCACTTTGGAACTGGTCTGATGATGGAAAACGAAGGCGGCCATAGGAATTCCTAAATTAAACAAGATAAATGCATCGAGCTTGGGCTTATTTCTTTTGTCTTGGTAAACACTCTAGTATTACATGGTATTCAGAGTCTGAAGATGGAGTAGACAGGTGGCCACAGATTACCTACTGCGTAAAATATACAAAAATTTGTACTATTTTTTTCTTGTGTATTTAGACTGCGGACAACGCATCTATAGTTTATAATATATCATTGCATTTAGGTGTATTTGGGTAATGAGTATAACAAAATAGCCGCGGACGATTCGACGTAAAAATCTGACTTGCCCTCCTTTCCAGGCCAGAAGCTGGCTACGCCTATGCCTCTCGTCTTTTTATATTTAAAAAAGATTTAAAATCGCAGCATCTTCACATTCTTCACACGCTAGATGACCACGCTCATCATCAATGGCTGTATCACCTAAGTTGTTTATAGAAACTAAGTTTTCTACTTGGTAGCCTGCAGTCACTTCATCACTTGTCGTGATTTTGGTCGTATAATGCGTGAGGTGCTTTACCTTTATGTACGGTCCGCTAAAAAAATGGTTTGCCACCCTAAGGTTGAATGTCGAGTAGATTAAAGGAAAACGTTAGTTTTACTAGCAGATGATCTGAAAACTTTTATAGTACTCGTAGTAAGAACCATGTTAAAATTTTTACACTTGTAAACAAAGTCAAAACTGCTATACCTACCTACTACTCTTTAAGCCTTTAAGGTGACCGTAAACGGTAACACACTTCATGGGGGCGCGTCTTCAAAATTAGCCTAGGGCGCTCAGAACTCTTAATCAGTCCCTGATTATATAACTAAACTAAGTCATAATGTCGCTATGGGAGTCTCACAAGGGTCTATTCTTGGTCCTATTTGATTGTTAATTTATGTCAATGTTTTACCATTCTATGTAGGTACTTGTGTTACTATTGCAACGTCGTAATATAGGTGCCTACATTGACAATAATACGATCACACTCATTTTTAAAGGTGAATGTAATGAAAAAATATAAAGAAAATAGTTAATTTCTGCAAATTATGCAGCAGACGTAATTCGTAATAGCAATCGGTATCTTCCCAGGTTTTCTTTCAGGTTCGAGAATAAAAAGTAGGGTGAAGTCTCCTAGTATCGGCCACGTCCTAATATCGGCCTCTTCGAAAAAATGGATCATAACTATGAAAATAACCCTAAAATTATGATCGTTTTTATGCAAAAAGCGACTCTATATCCATACGAATAACATCCCATATTTTGGTGCGGGTACCTCCACATTTGAACGCTCAGGTGGCAGTAGAGCACGCGCAGGTACTGACTTGTGTCGTTTGTTGGCATTTCCGAGTCAAATCCCGGAGTCGACGCACTCCGTGGATAAGTATTTGAATGGAATTAAACATACCTATGGTATTTTATATTATTTTATAACAAAGAAAAATAGTCGAAGTACCGTTTAGGTAGTGTGTTTTTAAATTTATTTGTACTTTTTATGAAATAATCGGGGGGTCGAGATTAGGGATCTTTATTTTGGATAAATCTCAATATCGGCCACCTGGTCGATATTGGGGAAATGCATGAAAACACTAAACTATAGGTTTAGCTATTTTATATATTAGCAGTAACATTAATAAGGTTAAAAATAAAATAACAGCTCTGTTTGATGACTAGATCCTAACATCGGCCGCCTAAAAACTTTTTTTGCCAGCTACGGCCGATATCTAGAGAATCGATGCGTAATAACGGCCACTTTATTTTGTATAGGGTACTTACTTTCTTACAACCTTCGAACTTTACAATAAACAGGGACGTGGTAAAAAATGAACAAATACTTATATTTTATTTTTAGTCAACAGGTAGGTATGCCATGTCCCAACAAAAAGAGAAAGGTTTCAAACCTATGGTTATATGACCATAGGTTTTATGACCCCTACAGGTTCTATGATACCTATAGGTTCTATGACCTCTATAGGTTCTATGACCTCTATAGGTTCTATGACCCCTATACTTTCTTACAACCTTCGAACTTTACAATAAACAGGGACGTGGTAAAAAATGACCAAATACTTAGGTATTTTAATTTTAGTCAACAGGTAGGTATGCCATGTCCCAACAAAAAGAGAAAGGTTTCAAACCTATGGTTATATGACCATAGGTTCTATGACCCCTACGGGTTCTATGACCCCTATAGGTTCTATGACCTCTATAGGTTCTATGACCTCTATAGGTTCTATGACCCCTATAGGTTCTATGACCTCTATAGGTTCTATGACCCCTATAGGTTCTATGACCTCTATAGGTTCTATGACCCCTATAGGTTCTATGACCCCTATAGGTTCTATGACCGTAGTCATAGTAGAATAAGAGATGGAGTAAATGTCGTACAAAGAAGCAGGCAGTAATACAATGCTTCGATGTTACCATTGGGCTTGTGGAGGATAGATGGAAGACGTTTCGCGGAAAATATCGAGGTCTAGCCATATCCGCAGTTAAAACTGGCAAAGCGGACCCCAACATCCAAGGTGTAAGCTTCGATTGCGACTGGGAATTAATGATAGGATGAAGTAGAAGAAGAGAAGCATTTCGACAATACGAAATTGCCAGGATCACTTTACAAGACAGACTTCCTAGAAGAATAGATACAGAGAGAAAGAGAAATCTGGACAATAGAATATAAAACATAAACCAGTCAAATAAAATAAAACTAGTAGTTAGAAGAAGAAGAGTATTAAAATAGAAGAAGAGAATATTAACGGACAGCGTAACTGACCTCATGATTTACCTTTTTAAGAAGAAAAGGTGTAAATTCTTTATGGTGGCTGTGAAGTAGAACTGATGTCGAAGAAGATGAAGTGATGTCGAAGAAGATGAAGCCAAAAATATTAAACGTGACATATGTATACAAATGGTTCCACTTAAAGTGTACAGTTCATCGTGGGCGAAATTACATTTGTGTGGTTAAAGAAGTTTTTACTTGCCATCACTGTTTAGTGCATTTAAATTGAAAAGCCTTTAAAGAAAGTCAAGTTTTCTGTTGACTTTATGAATAATATTTTTTCTTTATAATAATATATTTTGGAAATCTTCATTTGTCTTAAATTTATTTAATCATTGTGATCATTAGTTTATAATAACAGCAATTACTGTAATTTTCAAGGCTAAGATATAAAGAAAAGACAAATTAATGATAGATAAGCGTTAAAAAAATTATTAGAACCTGAATTGGAATATAAAACGTTATATTTTTTTACTTTACTTAGTTTTATTGACCTAAATTCACGTTGGAAAAGGTATGACGATATTAGGGTCACAGGCATATTAAGGGAAATCGACATACTCGGAAAAAAACATCTATATTTTCAAAAATAACAAAGAATTGGTAATTTTACGAATGTAGTAATGGAGTTTCAGTATCCCTCTACCCAAAAAAGGCATTGCAGGAAAGCAAATGCTATAAACCAAAAAATTACAATCAATCAAAGGTCAAAAAATGTTGACATGGCCGATATATGGTGCCACCACCCTAGTTACTGTCTGCAAAAGTAGATGCACTTTCTACATTACAATTAAATACATAAAATAATGACTGACATAGTTAGTGACGTTCTTTGTGTCTTAGTAACAACATCTTGCTTCCCGACACAATTCGTAAACAGTCGTTGTAAGTAGATAATTATTGGCGATTAAAATAATGGCTGTGAGTTTTCTTTATCAGATAGTTTTATTGCCTTGCGAATCTGGCTTTAAATTGTCAACAATCAACGTTTCTTTGTGATCTAGATGAAAAAATAATAATAATAATCTTGTGGAGGAATTTCACGACGCATTATGCATGTAAATATTTTATTTATTTAATTTAGTTTATTTTAGAAATAATAGTTTGTAGTGTTAATTTAATTTATTATTATTATTTTGAACTTGTAATTATTTAAATGTAAATGAATAAATTTTGATGAACAAATGCATTTGAATTGAATAAGACTCGAATAGATAATTAATTACATAAATCCTTAGATTCGTCAATTTATTGGTTGACTATTTTATGCATCATTTCGTTTCTATTAGGTGTTCTAGCGCTGTAGTAAGTAGAATCATAAGAACCTACTTGCACTGTCTACACAACATGTTAAAAAGCATTGATTATCTACATAAAAACATTCAAAGAAAGTTTTTGACATACACGGTTAAAGATTCGTTTGAATTTGTAAATTCTACGAGAATCATGTGCGTCATGTGGACTTATGCGTAACCTATATTTATTACAATTTCCCTCACAAACTATTTTCGATTGAGATAGTATCTAATGTATCTATAATTACCCCAACAGAACTAGTGATGGGCATCTGTATCAACATTTGAACTAATTTATTCTCCAGATATTTATAATGATATACCCAAATCTAAATCAGTTGAGTCATTTTGCTTCAAAAACCTTCACCATCCTACACCATAAAATGCTTTCACTGCAATAAAGCCTCGAAAAACGACATTAACTTTAAACACTGTGCGACTTTTTATTTTTTTTTACTTTTAGGTACCTACTAAAAAATAGTACCTACATATATTTATTGTTCTATATTTTTTCATTTTATTTTAAAATAATAATTCCCTACTTTGTCGAAAATGAAACTTGGCTGCTGTAATATTTACAAAAAATCCGCAATAATCCCATTAATCTCACAAGCTAAGCTAAATTGTTTACATGTGTTAGAAGTGGCCTCACATCGCGTCGCCTTACAGCCTTAAGGCCTCTACACACCAAACCCGCCGGCCCGCCGGCATTGCCCGGCGGGTCAGGCCGCCGCGCCGCACAGTGCGGGAATCTCGCATTCTAGCGGGATTTAATTCCAGATAGAATTATATAAAAGACTAGCTTTTCGCCCGCAGCTCCGCCTGCGTGGATCTCGACTACCACCACCAATAGTATTTTTTCTAAACTGACGGACTTGTTGTACAAATATAGGTATCCCGATAGTTCTAATAGTAATTGTTGTATAAACCTCAGTAGTGTGTTTTTCAAAATATTAAATGAAAACTGTAAGAAACATCGGCCTTGTCTTACAAAAAAGTGGTAGATTTTTAGAATATTACCTACATCAAAACAAAAATAATATTAATATCTTTATATCAATAGCTAGTAAATGGCTAGAAAAAGACTGGTAAGAAAAAAATACTATTACCTAACATTTCATTCTTATCAATCAATCAATTAGCCTATTTCAGTCCACTGTTGGACTTAGGCCTCACCCAATGTATGCCGTAGCACTCGATCCTCCACCGTATGTCTCCACAGTCAGTTTGCACATTTCGGCCCCATGAGTACAGGGGAGTAGAAACCTCGACGAATTTTCCCAATGTTGCCCAACCCTTGTCGATCCTTCGACGTATATCTCCTTCTAGGTTTTGTTTTCTAATCTAAAGGGGGTTGGGTAATGTTGGCGTCGTGTCGGGATTGAGCGGCCATCAATGAAATTGGTATAATATGAAAGTACAGTATAAAGTGATCAAAAGTTACTATGGACAAACTTCTCTAAACTATATCGGGACTTAGCTATACAGGGTGGTATTTTTCAACTTTACTTAGATGGAAGTACTCTAAATACTGAAGATAGCTAATTCCACTGAAAAGAAACATTCCCTTATTTTTAAAAAGAATCAAAACTGCATTCATAGTTTTCTGAAAATGCCACACCCGGTAGTCGAACCGAGTAAAATCTTCCTATAACCTTCTATTTCATAGATTTCCTTTTACTTAATTTACCAAGTTTGTTAGAGAGATTTGAACCTTATGATCGACCCTATAGATTGATGTAATAAAAATACAGGGTGTTATTTTTTCGAATTGTAGTCGGTTCGATTATAAGGCGTGGTAAACGAGTTTTCAGCATTCCTTAAATGCAGTTCTGTTTCTTTTTTAAAAACATACTAAACTGTATTCAAAGTTTTCTGAAAATGCCACACCCGGTAGTCGAACCGACTAAAATCTTCCTAAATCTTCTTAAATCTTCTATTTCATGGATTTCCTTTTATTTAATTTACCAAGTTTGTTAGAGAGATTTGATCCTTATGATCGACCCTATCGATTGATGCAATAAAAATATAGGGTGTTATTTTTTCGAATTGTTCGATTATAGGGCGGGGCAAACGATTTTTCAGCATTCCTTAAATGCAGTTCTATTTCTTTTTTAAAAACATACTAAACTGTATTCAAAGTTTTCCGAAAATGCCACACCCGATAGTCGAACCGACTAAAATCTTTCTAAATCTTCTATTTCATGGATTTCCTTTTATTTAATTTACCAAGTTTGTTAAAGAGATTTGATCCTTATAATTGACCCTATCGATTGATGCAATAAAAATACAGGGTGTTATTTTTTCAAATTGTAGTCGGTTCGATTATGAGGCGTGGCAAATGATTTTTCAGCATTCCTTCAATGCAGGGCTGTTTCTTTTTCAAAAACACACTAAAATGTATTCAAAGTTTTCTGAAAATGCCACACCTAGTAGTCGAACCGAATAAAATCTTTCTAAATCTTCTATTTCATGGATTTCCTTTCATTTAATTTACCAAGTTTGTTAGAGAGATTAGTTCCTTATGATCAACCCTATCGATTGATGCAATAAAAATATAGGGTGTTATTTTTTAGAATTTTAGTCGGTTCGATTACAGGGCGTGGCAAGCGATCTTTCGAAATTCCTTAAATGCAGCTTTGTATTCTTTTTTAAATAAGAGTGTTTCCTTTGAATGAAATTAACTATCTCCGGTGGTAAGAGTAGGTACTCGTACCCGGTTCGACTACCGTGTGTGGCATTTTCAGAAAACTTTGAATACATTTTAGTGTGTTTTTAAAAAAGAAACAGCACTGCATTTAAGGAATGCTGAAAAATCGTTTGCCACGCCTTATAATCGAACCGACTACAATTCGAAAAAATAACACCCTGTATTTTTATTACATCAATCGATAGGGTCGATCATAGGGATCAAATCTCTCTAATAAACTTGGTAAATTAAATAAAAGGAAGTCCATGAAAAAGAAGGTTTTGTAAAATATTAGTCGGTTCGACTACCGGGTGTGGCATTTTCAAAAGTCTTTGAATGCAGTTTTGTTTATTTTAAAAAATAAGGTAAAGTTTCCTTTAAGTAAAATTCGCTATCTTTAGTATGAGGGTACTTTCCTTCAAGGTAAAGTCGAAATGTTCCACCCTGTATATCGCAGCTCCGATATTACTTACAATGAAAATAATGACATTTGTACGTGTGTTTAACACAGTACAATGAAGTGGTATCAAAATTAATTATGGTCGCTGAAAAAATTAAGAACGCCACTGTCCATACTAGATTACCCAATCCCCTTTAGCATCTCAGCAATGAAAATATCGTATCAGCACGACACCGTCGTAGACAATCCAAAAATGGTCTAGATCAAGGGTGCCCAACCCTAGGCACGCGGGCCACAAAGTGGCCCGCGGACGAATTTCGGGTGGCACGCGCAAGCCACTGCGAGAGGAGCAAAAAAAAAGCTTGTACAAAAGCAATTGCATTAGTCGCAGTCGCAAATGCTATGCTATTTTTTCTTTTCACTCAAATCTATCGAGTATTCATCAAAATGATATTATCTCTTCATATCATAACTAAAAAGTTTAAAATAATTTTATTTTATTTTATTTTTATGATTTTGATTGTATTGATAGTTTGGTATTATAATAAACTTAATATTGTACTAGTGCACTTTGTTATTATACTAATTTTTGTAGTTACATTCCATATTATTGAGTTATAAATATATAATTTATTCGCGTAAAAATGTAGTAAAATAGGAGCTGTCACTGGCGTGGAACGGATCCGGCGGCTGGGTCTGAGGTGACTCTGTACAAAACTGAGGCCATGTTCTCTCATAGGCCTCGGCGTGCACCACCGGAGGGATCCAACCTCACAGTGGGAGACACTCTCATCGGCATCAGGCCCCAGATGACATATCTGGGGCTCGTGTTCGACGGCCCAGATATCGGGGAGCGTCTCCGAAGTCTGGCTCCCAAAGATTAAGATGCACAGCTAACGCTCTGGCGTAGCTGCTGTTCAACATGAGGGAGCCAGAGCAGAGCAGGAGGCAGATGCTGCGGGAATCGTACGTTCCATTGCCCTATACGGGTGTCCCGTGTGAGCGGATGCCCTGAAGTCTAGGCACGTGCACCTACCGCGTGCACAGCAAGAGACGATGGCCATCAAGGCCATCAGGGGTTACTGCACGATATCCTACGCGGCGAGTTTTCTTACCGGTTCCGGAGAGCGAGGCTATGGACAAACATGGCAAGTCACCGGCAATTAATCTTGACATCGCCAAAGCTTTTATAGAGTCTGCCACAAATCGCTTCTTTCCAAGCTTTGGTTTGCCTCTCAGACAGTGCGACTGGGTGGTTAGCTTCCTGCAGGAGCGCCAACTTCGTAGTTCTTGCAGGTAAATGCTGGCGTGCCGCAGTGGTCTGTCTTATCACCCATTTTCTCTCTTCTACATATCAACGATATTCTGACCACCCGGCAGCATTCATTGCTATGCAGACAATAGCAGGCAGAGCAGTCTGATATATAGTCTGAGCGCGGGAAAAAAAGCAGCTTCTTGTCACTGAGCTCGACCGGATCCTTAATCATATTTCCCAATAGGGCTCTGAGAACCTGGTCGAGTTCAATGCCAACAAGACACAGGCATGTGCATTTACAGCAAAGGTATCTTTTTTCCTTCCCTCTGTGGCGTGGGCACTGCCACTGCGGGACAATCTCAGTATTCTCGGTATGGATGTTTGCTGCCTACTGAACAACAAAAATTATATTGAGAGTATCATCAAAACAGCCTCGCGTAAACTTGGAGTCCTGAACAAAGTGAGATGTTTTAACACGCCGGAGCAGCGGTGTCTTCTGTCTCCTGCGTGGAATACTGCTCGCATCTCTGGGATGGCTTCGCAAAGTACTTACTTGATACACTCGACAGGTTCCAGTGTCGTGCGGTCTGCATTATTGGGAATCCTGAGATCACGAACACCCTCGAGCCTCTGCAGATGCGTAGAGTTGTGCGTACTTGGCAGTATTTTAATTTTACCGTCTCTGCTATGGTGAATGTTCTAATGAGCTTTTCCAATTAATCTCACCCTATCCTTTCCTACACAGAACAACGCGTGCAGGACATAAATGTCACCCGCATACGGTGCAAAATATTCGGTGACTCCTTCCTCTGCCGTACCATTAACTCCTGGAATTCCTTACCAGTTTCCCTCTTCCTACAAGTCCCGGATCCCTTAAGTGGGGCGCGAAAAAGCATCTAATGAGGCCGACAAGCTGAGTGCCACCATTGTAACACGATACTTACGTGTCTATAATGATGACCCTCTTTTCCGAGACTGCATCCAGCTTACCAGCAGGCGAGGTGAAGTCCAATTGACGTTATAAAAAAAGTTCTTTCGGGACCATATCGTTACCGAAAAAAGGCGCGGGAACGGGGACACGAACCCGAGCCGTGAAGGGCACACCGTAGTAGCGGCGATATGACCCATCATGGGGGAAAGCTAGAGAGGCCGCCATGTAACCTCTCTAGCCACTCCTCCATCCTGCAGGTTACCACCGGGCACGGATGCTTCGGGGTTTTTCTGTGTCGGATCCGGTAAGAACAAACCACCGAATGCCATCGTTATAACGCGGGAGACGCCATCACCGTAGGAGTGAGAGTTCTCTCGCTTGCCATCTTGCTCACGGCAATAGTACGCTGCGCGAGCGCGTGGGCTGCCGCCCCTCCTTTTGTGAGCAAGTAATAATACAAAAGGAGACGGCGGGGTAGGAACGGAGGGGATTCGCAGCCCGCACAGCCCGTGACGAGCGTAGGGGACGCGGGCGTCGGAGGTGCAGAACAGGCCTCTGTCCCTCATGAGCATGGGCCTGAGGGTGGTGACGGGTGGAGCCGCCTGCACCTCCCCATTCCCAGGGGCTAGATGGGGATGCGATGGTCCCAATACCCGAAGAGAGCCGGCTCGAGGGAGATGGGCAAGAGATCAGCCAATTTCATCTTCCGAAACCTTGGGGGGGGGGGGGGGGGGGGTTGTGGATGTAGTAAAAAGATGTACTGGCCCGCCAAAAATGTCCAAATCGTAAGTTTGGCCCGACAGCTAAAAAGGTTGGGCACCCTTGGTCTAGATGATGTCAGAAGGCTTCTCGTAATATACAAATGCCATACATAGCGGCTGATATACTCTCAGGTCTTTTGTATAATGTGCTGAACGGTATTGGCTGCAATACTATAACCCTTTTAAAACTCTGCTTGCTCCGGTGGCTGGAACTCACAGCTATTCAAGACGATTCTCAAGAAAAACTTCTATCGAGATATGACTCAGGAGTCTTATAATTCTTCAGCAAGACCTTTTAGCCTTTTTTGGAGAACAGTACCACCGCACTACAGTTCCATATCCTAAATGTTAAGTTCTGCTGGATGACGGAATTAAAGAGGTTCGCAAGCTCTGTTAGACTGGGATTCCACCTGCTTTTAAGAGACCTGTCTACCAGTGCGATATCATCAGTATACCATAACTATGAAGGTTGCTGTTTTATGCTAAGGATACAATAAATCATCAATTGGCCTATTGCAGTCTACTGCTGGACATAGGCCTCTCCTAATATGCGCCATGTTTGCCGAACCACCGCCTTCCGCATCCAGTACGTCCCAGCCACCTTACGCAGATCGTCGGTCCAGCTGGCTAGGAGATGTCCCACCTTCCGTATTCCTTATCGCGGTATCCACTCTAGGACTCGTCTGCTCCAACGGCCATCAGTCCTTCGGCAGATGTGGCCAGCCCACTGCCACATTAGCTTGCTTATTCTGCGACCCTACGGCCAGATTGGAAACTAAGGTTTGGAAACCGGTTTCCATAGCAGAATTTGGTTTCCAAGAAAGAATAATAATTCTGTTTTCGAAACTGATTTGAAAAACTGAAAGTTGGAACTTTGGTTCTATGTCGGATGACCTCGTTTCGAATTCTATCCTTCAAAGAAACTCCAAGCATAGCTCGCTACATAGCCCGCTGCGCGACTTTTAGGTCACGGACTACCCTACCTTCAGTGGCCACGTTTTGTCACCGTAGGTCATAGGTAAACATAACAGGCAGGACGCACTGTTCGAAAACCTTTGTTTTGAGGCATTGCGGCAGGGGGGAGGAGAAGACCCGACGTAGTTTGCCAAATGCTGCCCACCCCAGTTGAATTCTTCTGGCTATTTCTTTCTCGAAATTGGTTTTACCAAGCTGGATAACCTGCCCCAGGTACTTAGATAATATTTTTGAACTTCGAGTGTCGCTCCTTCGATGGCAATCGGTCTTAGTACAACATGTTCGTTGAACATAATCTTGGTTTTATCCAAGTTTACACCGAGGCTGACTTGTCGAGAAGCTCCATTCAGGCTGTGCAGCATTTCGCCCAGTTGTTATAGTGACTCCGCAACTATGATGATGTCATCCGCGAACCGAAGGTGCGAGATGTACCTACTCCAGCGTCTTGAAGACGTCCTCCAATGCGTTGGTAAATGCTGAGGATACATAAATTACTATGTGATACGTCAAAAATGAATATAAATAAAACAACATACTTAAAAGTGGAGGTTTAATGTTTTATAATTATCTAAAAATAATATTAAGAAAATAAACATTTTGTCATCTTAATCAGAAGTGCTCTGTGCTTGAGTAATTGAGCCCCCAGCTGATAAGTGGAAGTTATTGAATTGTGTTCTGCCATCTCTAATCATTGTTGCCTTAGTATACTTCTCGTCAAGAAAGAAAGTGAAGTTTTCTAGAAGCCAGGCGTTCGTCTATTTGGTGAAACGTTTCTAGCCATTGATATAAATTGTTATTTTGTTTCTAGCTATGAAGCCGCCCCTTGTGTTATATCGGCGGCGTCAATAGATTTAAATTCACATACCTTACTGTTTGGGGGCTTGTAAATGAGGATTAATCTGGATGATAATGTGCTGTATTACTTTTCTTTTATATAGCTCTAGATAGCTATCATCGCTGCTATCATATGTATTTTTTCTATTTCCAATCAATTAAATAAAGAAACTGCAGTACATAACTCTTAAACAAAGCTCTTAAATAATATTTTTCACATTCTTGCATATTATACGTGACAGAGTGACATTTTTATAATATTATCATTTGACAGATCAAAATGTGACATAACGTTGACACCATCACTTTAGTTCCGTTGTCATGGTAACAATTTTGCTAGCGATATTAGCGCCATAATATTTCGTATTTTCGTTAATATTACATTATTTCGTGAATTTGCCACATTTTAATTGTGATAATTGCTATTCGGCGACAAAGCCAAATTCAATAAACCAAACATCATAAAAATCTTTTCAGCCGTTCTTGAGTTATAAGAAAGTACGTTTTTGGCACTTTTTAGGCACTTAGGGTCTGAATTTCGAAAAATCGTTTCTTAGTACACCTCCACGCATCAAAACATACACTCTCTATAAATTTCAAGTCTCTAGCACCAGCGGTTTAGGCTGTGCGTTGTCTCTAAGTGAGTCAGTCAGTCAGTCAGTCAGTCAGGACTACGAGTTTTATATATGAGATATATTTGAAAATTAACATACCGATCTTTTCAAATAAGCAAAGACATTATGCCTCTCATTAGATTGCAATTCCTCTATGCACTCCCGGGTTTGCTGGAAGAAAACTCATCCTTGAGTTAAGCTCGCCTTTGTACATAATTTTCTCTTTCATTTGTATTATTATGCCATGTAAGTGTACAATAAAGAATAAATATAAATATAAATATAGACATTTAAATAGAGATGAAAAATGCAACAATATTTATTGGACAAAAACAACAATAAAAAAATTATAATAAATAGATAAATAGATATAACTAAATAAATATTGTTATTTTAATCACCGATTCCTCTTTCGGCCTCATTTATATTAGATACATAAAGTAATTTCAGGACCTCAGGGTCTAGAGGACTTCGTTTTCTTTTCATTATACACTTAAGACTGGCTATGAAAGGGTCTGATGTTATAAGAAGCCTATTAAGTAGATCAGTATTAGTGTCTATTCGTGACGTTTTTCTAGTGAAAAATTCCCTGTTTCTTCGGTTATCTTTGTTTCTAGCCTCTTGTGCCTCTTCTGATAGCTGTCCAATATCATTTAAAGTAGTATTTCATTTAAAACACATTCTGGTAATTTTATGCACACGTTCAACCAAGTTGAATTCTTTTTAAAAAGCGTTCGCGATGTCTATTGCTAGCTGTCCATTTTAAATTTAATTTGCCACATAGCTTACGTAAGAAGAAGTTAATTTCTTTTTAGCACCTTCTGTAAATAGTACTTGAGGATAATTACCTATTATAAAAGCAAAAATAGCTTCAATTCGCTCATTTTTGCCATTAGAGGTTCATATATCAAATATTTGTTTTTTTTTTTGTAATTTGGGCGGTCATTCTGAAATCAGAAGAAAAATGTATGAACGCGCGAGAAAGCGCAGGTACTATCAATTGCTCATAAAAGTCAAGACTATAGACCATAAATTAAAACATAAAACACACCGGGATATTCGGATCAATTTTTTTATACACCTTTGATTATACAAATCATCTCCAAAAAAATATAAATTTTAACTCTGCTTTCAAATGATGTTTTTAGATCAATATTTACATTATTTCTCAAATGAAATACACTAACTTACCTTCAAATATATAAGTACACAATACAGTAATCAATCAATAAACAAAACTATGTACGTTTATATAATCACTAAACTCAAATGAAGTAACCACTTTAATGTTGTTATTTGTGTTGTGAGATACAACGATTATTATTTACCCACTTTAACATTTTTTATTCTT
Organism: Eilema depressum; assembly: GCA_914767945.1. Taxonomy (NCBI): domain Eukaryota; kingdom Metazoa; phylum Arthropoda; class Insecta; order Lepidoptera; family Erebidae; genus Eilema; species Eilema depressum. The sequence continues at coordinate 16,610,418 of OU612013.1, forward strand.
TTTATAAACCTACCTACAAGAATTTTTGATATGTAGCTGTAACAGATAGGGTCTTAGGTATAAATAAATAATACTACATTATCAATTATTCAAAATTGATATTTTGAATTAAATCCCGCTAGATTGCAAGATTCCCGCACTGTGCGCCGGCCTTGTTTTGCGATAATCGCGAGCAAACATGAAGTGCCGGCATGCCCCGCCGGGCAATGCCGGCGGGCCGGCGGGTTTGGTGTGTAGAGGCCTTTACAGGCGACATGGTGACGTCACTGGAGATCGACCAATGACAATCTCGATCAAGGTTGTCGCAACGTTGTGCTCGACGCTGAACGCTTAGAGAATTGCACAGCTGCACTCACGAAGGGTGAAAATTTACAAAAGGAAAGCCGGTGGAAAAATCTTTCCTCTTATAGGACAACCATAGTAGGTATAAAATTTAAACATCTACCATGCTACCATACTATGGCTTCCCTTTACAGAGCAAGCTTGCAGGAATCAGTTTATATCGCCACTCTGGGACTTCTCGCCGCTCTGGGCGCTGTTCGGTAGTATGATGACTAGGATTCGATCTGGATTTCTCAATCGTAAGGCCGATTCTCTAACCACTAAGTTGTTCTATTGATATGTAAATCGATAAATAAACTCACAATTAAATTACCTCTATAAACATATAATTAATATTTCTTAGTTTTATGAGTAGGAAAACTACAAGTTTGCATAGCTATACAAACTTTTAACTTGTATATCTATATAGGTATATATTATTACTTGCGATGCTAGGTATATCTACTTGCAACTTTTTGAAATATGAACATTTCATTTACAGAAGTCGTGATGAAGATAATGGTGTCGAAGTGAAGGTGGGGCGAGGCTGGGCATCCAGCACAAATCTCAGCACATTAGACCCATCCAAGAAAGACGCCTTCTCCACGGGTAAGGTTGAATAGCGATTTATTAGTAACATCATCATCATCATCATTTCAGCCATAGGAAGTCCACTGCTGGACATAGGCCTCCCCTATAGATCTCCAATAAGACCGGTTGGAAGCGACTCGCATCCAGCGCGTTCCCGCGGCCTTAACATAGGTACCTACATGTATGATATTTACTGATTGAGTATCAACCACCCTTTTGGGGATGCTGAACAAGTAGCCGCGTGGTTCCCGGCAGAGTAGAATTTGGGCCAACCCATCTCTTCCAATGCTGTGTCGTACAAGACGACTAAGGGATAGGGCTATTTAACATCAGACAAATATATACAGCCCAGACTCAACCTCAGACGCATGACTCGGGTCAATAATAGTGCCCGGAATATGGCAATAGGCTCACCCCCTATTACGTGGGACCTGATACAATTACTTAATTCACCAGTACCTAACCCCCAGGGGATAAAGACGTGATTATACGTATATATGTATGTATGTAAACAAGGAATATCCACATAGTAGGCCACGTAAACCAACGGAAGTGACAATATTTTTATGTTGACGTGGCCTACCTGACTAGGCCAACGTGTAAGAACGTACCTACCTACCTATGTACGTATTTTTTTCTTTGCGTATCCACTGCATTTTGCAGAGAGCAGAGGGTTCAATGAATAATTTGCGGACGAATGGATGTGATCACTGTCTCTGATCGATATCATGAACAGGTCCAGAACATGTAAAATTTTGTGACTTTTTGTAATGCTTTACCAAGTAGGTACAGTCATCATCATCAGGTACAGTTGGGGATTGCAAAATTCGAAAAATTTTCAATTTCGAATTATTCGAATTCCACTTGACCTAAATTCGAATTATTCTAATTTTTCCAAGTTTTTTTTTTGCAAAAAAGCATATTATTTTATTACATTTGGATTTTTAGTGAGCATACCTACACTGATCAATAAGAAAAAAAAGGCAGCCCATTTGCGTTTAATAAACTTTACTGAATTATATTTGTTTGGTATCTTGGTATCTTATTAAGTGAGCATTCCCTCATTCATACTCACTCTCAATTTAATAAAAGTAAATCTTCTAAACATTTAAAATCACAGTCTCAATCTGAACTTAATAAAAGTAAGGGTTTCGTCTTCTGGTCTTGAAGCTGGACGGACATTGTGGTAGTGTCATATAAGCATCTCAGCACCTCGATGTATCGCCAATCGACACAACACCGCTGCAGGGCATCCAGCACTGCCCACGTTTCGATATAGTCGAAGGCTTTTTCGTAGTCCACAAACGCCATACACATGGGCGATTGTACTCCTGATTCTTTTCTACAATCTGCCGAACAGTATGGATCTGGTCCACGGTTCTATAGCCTTTTCAAAACCCGGTTTGCTCAGGTGGCAGGAACTCGTCGAGATTACCCGCGAGGCGATTTGTGACGACCCTCGAGAACAACTTGTAGACATGGCTCAGGAGTGAGATGGGCCTGTAGTTCTTCAGCAAGGGCTTATCACCTTTTTTGAAGAACAGTACCACCGCACTTCCGCTCCATGCCCTAGGTGTTAGCCCTTGCTGGATGACGGAAATAAAGAGACTCGCTAGCTCTTTCTAGATTGGAGCGCCACCTGCTTTCAATAGCTTAGTAGTAATTCCGTCATCACCAGGGCACTTGTTTTTCTTCAGTTGCCGGAGAGCCACCTCTACCTCGCACCGCTCGATATCTGGCGTCTCCTCCGTGTAACGGCGCGTGACTGGATAACTGTGGTCTTCATAGCTGTGTCCCATCGGTTTACTTATCCGTGATGCATATAGCTGTCCATAAAATTTCTCGATCTCTTCAAGTATCTCGAACTTTGAGGTAATCGTTTTGCCATCCCCAGTTTTAAGTTTCGTTCTTTCACTTTCACTCAATTGCCTCCGGGATAGTGCGAGTGTTGGAGGTCGCGTCGTATCAGCTTTTTGATTTGTTGGTTTAAGGCTCTCCCATCCGATGATGATGATCGCAGAGTCCCGGCGCGCGGCGTTGCCAAGTCCATTTCTTGTGAGGTTTCTTTCTTAAAGAACCTATTCATAAGAAGAGCCCCTGTAACTCGAGAAAGCTGACTAGCATTTGCCCTATGCAATTTCTGCTCCCCACTCCATAACGTCAAATTTTCGTCTCGCTGCGTTCTTGTACTCCCACTTTGGCATTGAAGTCCCCCATAACAACTTTGTAAGTGGCCTTGGCGGTGTGATTAATTGCCTTAGCAATATCCTCATATACCACCTCGGCAGTTTCTTTGGGGTAAGACGAGGTCGGCGCATATACCTGTATCACCTTCAACGAACGACTGTTCGTGATTTTCAGGACAAGGTACAGACAACTTCAACAACGCTGCTGATGAGGTCCTTTTTACCAGAAAGCCGACTCCTCCCTGGGGGAGCTGATCACCTTCTCTAAAATAGAACAGGTCGCCTGACTCAAGGGTTGTCGTGTCCTCCCCATTCTTCAGATCTCTGACAGTCTCAATATGTGCCAGTTTATGCGAATTAGTTCTACCTCGAGTTCGGTGAGGTGCTCGTCTAGTCGTAGTGTACTGCAGTTATAAGCTGCCAGCAGTCGATGGTTTCGGTAGCTTCCCGCTACCATGGCTGGGAATAGCGGGATCATCGGGAACTGGGGGCCTTTTATTTTGGCGTCTGTGCATGGTGAGAGTGTCTAGCCTACTATTGCGTAGTAGTTTTTCATGATAGTAACCGAAATTCGAATAATTCGAATACTTGGTTTTAAAATTCGAATTTATAAATTGGCCCAAAAATTCGAATAATTCGAATCTTTCGAATTTCGAAGTATTCGAATTGCAATCCCTCGTACAGTATGTTCACTTTAACAATATTTGTTCTGAAAGTAGTGACGATATGGGGAAAGTCTTTACCAAACTGACCGTTAATGTTCAGGAAATAGCGCTCTTTGATGTTGTAGAGAAAAAAAACCCGCAAACCATTCGAAACGTATACAAAATGATATTGACGCACAATAAGGTAAATTGCAATGCACCTGAAATACTAAATTACAGTGTACTAGCATATCTAATGACTAGATATTTAATAGGGGCACCACATGAAGCGTAGGTACAATGTAAACCTATGAACACAGAATAAGTGATAGTACCTACTACTGCCAGGCCTCCGTCACTCGCCCGTAGCTGCGGAGATAAGCACCTACAATGCGCCAAACCCCTGAGTTGTTATAGCAGTGGGGGCCGGCGCGCGACGGCGAGCACACGAGTGACGTAATTTGCGTATTGTGATCGCATCTATTGGGATCGCCATACAAATATGTCGAAATTTACAAATAAAGAACTCAAAATTCTCTTTTTTTAAATTAGAAGAGCGTAAAATGTAAGTTTTTACTATTTTTATGCACAGATTACTTTTTGATGAATTAGTACCAAAGCCATTACGTTCTAGTTAACACCTTCGTATTATTTATGTATGTAGGTAGTTAAATAACAAAATCGTCGTGATCGTGAACCTACGACATTGGTACTTACCTATTATAGGCCTACCTATAATAATGAGTTCGTAAGAACTAAAAATTGTTCTGTAGGTAGATACTTATTTTGAAACAAGTATGTATTTATGTCGTGCTGGTATTTTAATGACTACCCTAGTTTATTTAATTTGTATTAGTACCGCACCTACTACATGATGAATGATGATCATCGAAAGATTTATATCGGTGAACGCCGTAGAAAATTTACTGAACATGATACTATTGCAAAAAGCTATTAACTTGCATAAAATGTACTTATTTCATCGTTTCATTCAAAGTTTCGTTTCAACCAAGGTCAAGGCACAGCAAACGTGGCCGCCGGCGCCTCCTTCTGCGAGCAAGTAATGTGAAAGAGGCAGCGGAGCGGGAGCGAAGGAGAATAGCAGTCCTTGCGGCCCGCGAAGAGCGGAGGAGAATTGCAAACCGCGACGAGCGGTGGCAACTCGGGCGTCGGAGGTCGCAGAATGACCTCCGTCCCCCATGAGCGCGGGCCTGGGGGTGACGGGAGGGGCCGCCTGTCACCCTAGCAGAAGCAGGCCGCGGCGGCGGCACGCATTGTGTGCCTCCCCGTGCCCGGGGGCGAGTTGGGGACTCTGTGGTCCCCACACCGGAAGAGGGCCAGATCAAGAGATATGGTCCTGGGTCGGCCGGGGTGCGAGGGATATGGCTATGACAATCTCACCTCCGGCAACTGACGGCCCACAGACGGCGGCGTGCGTTATAATCGGTTCGAGTCCGACATAACCTCCTCCTCCGGCTCCGGCGAGGGAGTATCCGTGGGGATTTTTCGCACGATAAAAAAAAAGGCACAGCGAACGTGTGTTGGGCTGTGTTCGACTAGGTTCGGCTGTACTCGTACCTCAGTCGCCCACACTCATCGCTGCATTTTGACGCGAACAATTATCATTATTTTTATTATTATAACACCCAGCCATTTTTGCGACGGGGGTTACAAAATGAATAGTGATTGTAAACATTTTATCGGATTGTTTTATTTTATTCTCTGACAAGGTGACAAGTGACAACCCTAACACTCAAGTTGGCGGCGTTGGATATTCGGAACAATGGGCGATTCCAAGAAAATATCGTAGGTTAATATAACGGCGGCTTTCGTCAATAATAAAGGAGTGCAACTTCTGTACGTAGTACTATTACTTATTCTGTGCTACTGCTATGAATGGGAGTGAGGGAAATTTATTTATTTAGATTGGACATACTAGCCATTTATATACCTACTTCGCTCCGGGGCAGGCAGGCAGGCAATTTACTTACAGGCAAATAAAAATAGGAGAGCCTGTGTTTTGTAATGTTGAACTGCACAAAGCAGAAAATGAATTTCCAAAATATGCGCCAAAGTTTTACACTGACGCATACGCCCGGTAGGTGATAAACACAAACAAATACCTCCTACTTTATAAAACGAACGTTGTTAATTGTTTATGTAAGAATCTACGGATGTACAGTATATTCATCGTCGGATAATTGTTTAACAAAAGCACTCTATCTTTTTCGCTTCATAGACAGATGAATACAAATATCAAACGCTGAACTTTGAAATCTGCGTCACTATTTAACAGTTAGATTTATGTTTGTTAACTTTTTTATTATAATTGTTTTACTGAAATTCGATAATAATTTAATAGGTTTTAACGAAAAATAACTCATATTATTTATTTGACATCCAAACGATACCTATTTGTTAACCAATAGGTACTCATACATCATTTAAGTCTAGATATAATGATATATACTTAAATCTTTAAACTAGGGGTTAGTCCATTGTGCATTTCATGAATCATTTTACATGTCCAGGGTTCAACAGAACCAGTGCATCGTGGACGTCGACGCCGGACCTGGGGGCCAACGAGTCCGATAACACGAACGCGGTCACAGTCAGCCTAAAACTACCCAAACGACGGCTCACAGGACCTATACCGTCTTTGGACACCGGCCAAAATTCAACCACTGGTATGGCACGTTGCATCTAACCAAAGAGTTAACATTAGATTCGCTAATGTGCTTTCTGCTACTTTCAACACCTACTCAAATTTAGTACATATCCAGAGCATGACCTGGATATGGGCAGTCAGTCATCCTCCGAGCCTTTTCCCAAATCAGTTGAAGTCGGTTTTCAGCCTAACTACGAGATGACCGAACTTCATGAAGCGACTACGACTGACCTCCATAACCCACTGGCGATATCCAAGTTCTCTAATTAAACCAAGTATTGGACTTTTTAGGACTGTAACTACATGCCAAAACATTCGAACCACAAAGAACCGACGACGGTTTAATGTACTCGCTGAGGCACGGAGGACTCTCATTGTGTTAAGAAGGTCTATTCTAAGACTGATTAGGCTACTATAATTAAGTAGCTTAATTATGCTATTCGTCGATTACCACTTGACCACGAGCCCCTCATTAAATTAAACTTAAACTGATAGGTAGGAAAAAGGAAAAGACGAGTAACTTTCATCAATCATTATCAAAATCATCAACAATTCATGAAGTATGTCGTTTTGCTACAGACACCGTGACATTGCGACGACCGTCACCATCTCCTCCGCCGTCGACCACAGTGCAGCCACAAGTCACCATAAATAAAAACGATTCGCTTGCTGAACGTGTGCGCAAGGTAAGAGTATCTATACATTACAAAACAAGCAAAGCACCAACCAATCGTGTAAATTTATCGACATAATGCCTAATAAAAAATAGATAATAATTTGAATTTGAAAAAGTCACTTACGATGGGGTTTGAACCAGCGACGACGGTTCCAATTCAGTGTGGGAAAAAAAATATCAAAACTTGATGAATGATGATTGATTTGACTTTTTCAATTATTTTTATTTATCAGTAATGTACCTACCTACCAGTATGATTACTATACAACTCAGGGGCTGCTCTATCCTGCGTATAGCTGGGCATCGGATGCTGGGGGGCGTCGGAGTATTGTGCGTAGACATGTTATGTCATTGAATCTACTTAGCATGGTTTTCTCTAAGCTGAGAGCGCCAAGGTAGTGTAATCACCCGTGCGCTCTATAGGAGTTTAATAATAAATCATCATAATAAGATTAACATACATTTTCATCTCAAATTTCGATCTTATTTTTGGATAAATTCAGGCAACTGCGACCAATTTAGAGAACAATTGAGACAGAACTCAAAGAAATTGCATTTGCGATTCATTACTGAGCTCATAATTATATTATTCCTAACCGTGCACTCCACAGCAAGTTCTTCACATAACTTTTGTATTTTTCTAAAACATCACAAACTAGCGTGTGTCTAATATTGAACTGACCAAATAGTAACACTATTTTGCTCACCTTGGATTCTTAAATGAACGTGTGAGGAACAAGTGGGTCAAACAGAAAGAGATGTCTGCTGATTGCTTTCTACCGGACTATACATTTGCGATACGTTGCTTAAAATAAATATAAAAGGTCATAGGAGTGCTTGGCAAAGTGCAAGCGTTATAATTAACGCTGGATTTACCTTTCATATATTTCACTCCTTTAGTATAGTAACGTATAGATGTCTTCTTCACTTTCTTCAACGTATTGATGTCCAATTTATAGAAAACTGCAATACAGCAACTGCAAACGTTTTATGATATGTACCTAGTACCTAACAATAAATCAGAGAAGCTATATTTCCCACCATAAATGTATCAAAATGTAGGTACATTTGTTTGTAAGAAAGTTGTATGGTTGTTTGAAAAAGTAGGATATAGGTACTCAATTACCCGGCAGTATTACAGTACAAACGTAAAACAATATGGAAGGATATTACAATGACTACAAAGCCGGCACATATTTTCAGATGCAATTAATAAAAACTCAGAATAGTTTTGAAAAAGAATCAAGCATAGAAAAAGAAAGAGAAAGGAGAAGTTTATCTAGGAGTAAAGAAGTTAATCAAGAAGAAAAGACTGCTCGGCCTAAAGAAGATAGAAGTGCAGCTAAGGAGGATGTAAACTTTATGATGCAGGTACCTAAAGACGTAGTTTGGAGTCCTTTGAATAGTATATAATTATAAAATAGATGATATTTTAGCACTTAAAAGAAATATTTTCCAGGTGAAGAATTCTCGTAACTCGTCTGCAGGCTCAAAACCTCCTGTACGAGGTGGGCCCCCTAAGGAGAGAGATGACTCAGACGACGAAACTAGCAATTCTGGCACTGTTACTACTGAAACGACACTTGTTGATGTCAATGTCAAAGAGTATCAGGTATAACTAATCATAGTATAAGGTCATAAGTTCTAATCATAATCTAAGTTTTAATCATAAGCTTTTTTTTCAGACCTCAGTATACTTAGGTACATACAGAATAAGTTATTTAGTTGGGATATCTTGTAAAAATATTGTTGATAAAGTGTTATGCTCCGTTTACATACTCGCGACAGAGCGAGGGAAGTGGCGAGAGAAGTGACGTGGTGTGAATGGTATATTCGTCATGGCGCGAGTACTGCCGCGTATGTTGCTGCGAATGTTGCTTGGCGGCGCGAGTCAAAGGAGCGGCAATACTAGCGCGATGAACTATACGAGACCGCTAGATGGCGCTAATCAGTAAACACGGCTTTCGTTATTGCTCCTCGAATATTTACTTTTAAAATTATTTGTATCCATCTACGGACAGTGTATAGGTAGTTGAAAGTGATAGTTTTTATTATTAATCTATTTAATCAATTCGCTATGCTGTAAAAGCATAATGCGTACACTGCTACGGCGTTGTTCTCCATACGTTTACGTCCGTCTCCGTTGCAGGGCGAATACTGTAATGCGGACCAACACGATGATGCGTACGTGTGAATGCTAGGGCATTATTCGTGGGAATACTTCCTGCAACACGATGAGCAATGCGATGGGCAGCGTGTAAACGCGGGGTTAGCCTAGTGTATTTAAAGGTTCAATATTTTTTCAGGACCAGATAGAGAGCTTGAACCAAGAGATGGAGATTCTACGGAAACGATGTGAGAGAGTAGAAAAAGAAAAAAGTGATATACTGCTGCGAAGATTAGCAAATATAGATACAGTAAATAAATACAGCACAGGACGGTCATCTGAAGTGCTCAAACTACAGCAGAAAGTCAACGAGATGACGTCACAAAATGAAGATTTGAAAGACGAGAAGAAACATCTCAGTTTAAAGATTAGGGAGCTAGAGAGTGAACTTGAGGTGAGAAAACGAATACCTAATGTTATGGCAACGGATGTGCGTATTTTCGGCGGACCTATTCTTCTTTTCTCGATCTTCTAATTATGTAGTTCAGCTCTATCAAAACTACACGTTTTTAGTTTGTTTAAACCAGTTTCAGGCACTTAACCACTGTGTTCATCCTTCAAGTCTACTTTGATTATTTAATTTCACATTTCCAAAATATACGTAGACGATAGTGTTAGACCCGTATTGAACGACACTCAATTCTGAATCTCGAAATACCATTCTAGATTTCGGGCCTTATTTATAATTTACTAGCTTTTGCCCGCGGCTCCGCCCGCGTGGATGTCGGTTATCGCGACCAAACATAGCCTTTTTCCGATGAATTTTCAGTACTGAATTGATGCCGACTCTTGATCAATAGATGGCGCTGTGTGTCCGGAATAAATTTTATTTTTTATTTTATTTTTTGTAATAAAAACTATCCTATGTCCTTTCTCAAGTTCCAAACTATGTCTGTATCAAATTTCACACAAATCGGTTCAGTAGTTTAGGCGTGAAGCAAAGACAGACAGACAGACAGACAGAAAGACAGACAGACAGAGTTACTTTCGCATTTATAATATTAGTTTGGATAAAAACTATAATAAGTATTCGTAATTATTTTAGCCATGAAACACCATTTGATCACAAATATATACTTAGCTTGTGTACATTTCCAGTCTCGACCATCAGTAGAAGCACAGGTTCGTCAGATAGAACAGCTTCGAGCGAAGCTGTTAGCTGCGGAGACCTTGTGCGAGGAGCTGATGGATGAAAACGAGGATATGAAAAAAGAACTGCGAGATCTCGAGGAGGAAATTGAAGAAATGCAGGATAACTTTAGGTCTGTACCTAACTAATATTAATTAACTCATCTGTTTTAGAAATTGTTGGTAGTAAGTAGTAAGTCACTAAATGATGGCAATTTTTTTTTAATGTGCGAGACTTCCATATATTAAAGACACATAGAAATTTGGAAATGTTCAATCTATCCCCTCTACGTCAAATTCTATTAGTGTAAACAGTAACAGAACATTCGTTCGTTGTTCTTTCTTATGTACACCCTGAAAACAAGGTTTCATTTACACTAAAATATTAAGAAAGAATGCTCTTGTTCTAGCTCTATGTTCGTTTGATCTAAATCAACCTTAAAACATTTAATTTTAAATGTAAAGATTTTATATTTCGAAGGTAGGTATTAATTTCGGCTCTAAAGAACTGCTTGCAATAAAGGTGCGTTTCTATAAACTCCACATTGAAATTCGAACACAATGTTTTTAATTATCAACAATGACATCCGTTCATGAACTTTGACTAAACTCTTTTTTTTTTACTGATATTGATAGTTTTATAAAGCGGTTAGATTAAAATTGCATAATAACTTAATCCTATTACTGCATTTTAGGGAGGACCAAGCCGATGAGTACTCGTCACTTAGGAGAGAGTTAGAGCAGACCATTAAAAATTGTAGAGTTTTATCGTTTAAGTTAAAAAAGACTGAAAGAAAAGCTGAACAACTTGAACAAGAAAAAGCTGAACACGAGAAGAAACTCTTAGAAGTAAGTAACCGTAACGATGAACCGGAAGAACTATTTAGCAAAGTATACAACCCTGTCTCTTTTCGGACAAGTTTTATAAACCTCATTCCGTCAATATTTTCAACTGAGGTAGATACAGGTTCGTCGTCAGTAAGCTAAAATTTCCGAACACATCATTGGAACATTCTACAATTACGTTTTCTTCCTATCTTTGTTTATGTCTTGTAGACAGAGCCGCCTACGTGTACTCATGTTTCGTTATGTTACAGATTGTTGGCGGCAAAGACGGTTTACAACGTGAGAACCGCATCAAAGACTTGGAGCAAGAGGTTACTCGTTCGAATGAGGTAGCGCTAAGGCTGCAACGGGAACTGACAGAAGCTAATACTAAGTTAGCAGCTGCATCTGGAGCACCACCAGCGAATCTCAAGAAAAACCAGCTTACTGATGCGGTTATTATCTATACTATTATATAATTGTAAAGTGGTCGTGTCTGTACATTGGAGATATTTAAAAAAAAATACCTGGGTTATGTTATGTTAACGATACTGAACACGAAAATATTTTTTTTTTTAATTTCCTGTCTGTTTGTCTGTTTGTCCACGATGGATGCAAAAACTACTGGACGGATTTTGATGCGGTTTTTTTCGTTAGAAAGGGCTTGCTCAGACTTAAAATCTTACGTTTGTTTGATCGGAATCGGTTGAGTAGAACCGAAGATATGAGCAAAGGTCGCGTTAACCGAGATGCAGGCGGGCGGAGCCGCGGGCGGAAGGCTAGTAATTTTTATGTCCATTATCTCCCAGGGACATCCCATAATAACTCCCATGGACATCCCATACCTATTATCTCCCAGAGACTAAAATTTAATTCAAACAAATTCCGAGATCAGCTTACTCCTCCTCCTTTTGGTTTGACTGATATACGGCTTTTAGGGGAGCGATTGCCGCCTAACCTCGCAACTAAGCTACGCCAGTCTCGTCCGTCAATCAGTAGAAGTATCGACTTGTAGTTGAAGATATCCGGCTCCAAAGGTCTTGGTGAGGCCCCAAGACCTTTGGATACTTAAACTTTTTAATGAATAAATTACTTTAGTTAAATTAATATTAGATACCATTTGAATGTTAATAGAAAGTTTCGCGTTCATCACTCACTCGCGGCGGTAGTCAAGAGGACCCGGCTCAGTTACTCCGAGATCTTCAGGATTCACTGGAACGGGAAGCTGATCTGCGTGAGCAACTACGAAATGCTGAAGAGGAGGTAAGCCGAATGATCTGTCAACCTTACAACAATTTATAATATTTCATTATTATTTGAACACTTTTAAGAACACAATAAATTGATCAGACGTAGTTCATAGAAAAGTAAGTACCAACTCCTGCTAGTCATGTTGAGATTAAAATAAATGAAATATTTTCAGCTTAGACAAAATCATGGCACGAGCCTGCATGTGTACGCGCATCATATACTTACTTACGTGCTCCAATAAAAGCCAAATTAGTATACATGCTTAGTGTTTGAGAATACACCTATGTTACACGCACACTGTTCCATGTATGTGTGCGTTTTGTTTACTTAGCAATATGAATGTATGTGATTTAGTGTCCAATAGATTTCAGAACGAACCGCACGCATTTTTATTTACGACAACCAAGTACAAACCACAATCAACCTTAACGCCTCAACATATGGTCCAAAATCGAGCCGCATACCAGTGACTATCACCGAGAACATTCGAGAAAATTGAACAATAGAAAAAATAATCGAGTGCAACTTTGTGTAAATTTCTTTATAATTTCGATACGATTACATTTGTTTCGCATCTACAATGGCTACAGCAGATGCAGAAGTGCGAGATTTATATAATATCGTCGAGAATATTGCTGAAAATTTATCAAAGACACAAGTTAACCTCAAAAAGTGCCCGAAAGCGAGATTATCACGTAGTTATATCGAAGCGAGATTGAAATGTATAGAAGACCATTGGAATAAATATACAATAGCGTACGATGAAATCATAAGCAACACAACGAAGAAAGACAAACAAACGGCATCGTATTTCACTGAAGATAAGTATTGCAAACACGAAGAACTTTACTTAGTATTGAAATCTACGTTGATGGATATGTTACCCGGACCGGAATTGAGTGTTTCATTACCTGCAACTACGATTCCCAAAGAATCACGCGTTGTGCTGCCGAAAATACAGTTGCCTACATATAGTGGAGTATATGATGAGTGGTTATCTTTTCATGATTTATTCGTGACATTGGTACACAACAATGTAAGCTTAAATAACGTAGAAAAGTTGCATTACTTGAAAACGAGTCTTACGGGGGAAGCTGCAGCAGTATTGAGACCTATAAAAGTAGCAGACTGTAACTATCAAAAGGCATGGCATACTTTAAGAGAAAGGTATGGCAATAAGCGCATTAATTTCAATGCTATTATGAAAAAGTTCTTTTCACAAAAAAGGCTTGCTCAGAACAATTCAAATTCAATCAAAGGGTTATTAGACACCACATTTCAATGCCTAGATGATCTTGAAAACATGAATGTGAAAACTAAGAATTGGGATCCTATAGTCATATTTGTAATAGTGCAGAAGTTGGACCCTGAAACACATTTGGATTGGGAGGAACATGTAAGTAGGCATTGTACTGACCCAGACAGTCTCCCTTCATTAGATTTGTTCCGCATATTCTTGAAAGACCGTTACCAAACTTTAGAACTCACAGAATCAACAAAATCTAAATCAAATGCTGGTCATCTCCGAGAGAAGTCATTTCACCTTGCAACCAATATTGTAAACAAGAAGATTTGCCAGATATGCAGTGAAGATCACACTCTCAGCCATTGCAAAGAGTTTAGTAAACAATCACCAGTTCAACGAAGTGAGTTTGTTAAAATTAATAATTTATGTTACAACTGTCTTGCACCTGGACACTCTGTAAGGCAGTGTCGTAATCCAGTATGCTGTCAATTATGCAAAAAACGCCATCACTCTCTCCTTCATGAAAATAAAGAAAACAACACAAGTAATGAGAAGTCGATGGGCATTAGTGAGAACACTGAAACAAACGCCAACGAGATAGCAGCACACACAAACTTAGAGGAAAACAAAGAAGATATTACAATGATATCATCACATGTCTACACAAAACAAAGTACAGCACTGCTGGCAACGGCAATAATACAAGTATGTAGTGAAGACAACCACACAACAACATTGAGAGCTTTGATTGATCAAGGATCACAAGCGAGCTTTATTAGTGAACGAGCAGCACAACAAATCAAAGCAAAGCGCTATTCTGTCCGAGGTACAGTAGTAGGCGTGGGATCTACAAAGGAAGACATCAAGCAAATAGTTCAGCTGAAAATCAAGTCAAGATATGAATCGTTCAGCCTGAAAGTAAAAACATATGTTATGTCAAAGCAACTGACTACTGAAATACCATCCCGCACAATCAACTCAAGCAATTGGCCTCATTTAAATGGGCTAGCATTAGCTGATCCAAGCTATTGTAAGCCTGGTTCCATTGATTTGCTCCTTGGGGTCGATGTCTACGCTCAAATAGTACAAAGCGAACTAATTAAGGGTCCACCTGGGTCACCATGTGCTCAGAAAACAAACCTAGGTTGGATTCTGTTCGGCCAAGTAGATAGTGAAATTAATCAACCAGATTCAGTCCTTGTTATGCACCATCAAATCATGGCAGATGATTTCTTGAAAACTCTATGGGAGATAGAACCAGATATGAAAAGAATTTATACCAAAGAAGAAGAACAATGTGACGCACACTATGAACATAATTGTAGAAGAGATAACACTGGCAGGTATGTTGTAAAACTTCCATTTCGTACTGACTACCCTGTATCACCTGATGGTAACACCAGAGAAATCGCAATGAAACGTCTTCTTCATCATGAGAAGAGAATACAAAGGACACCCAAACTAAGACATGAATACGACAAAGTACTTGAGGAATATCTTGAAATGGGACACATGGAAGAAGTTCCAGAAGCCGAACTAGGCAACCGCTGTGTATACCTACCACACCATGCAGTTGTTCGCACAGAGAAGGAAACTACTAAAGTAAGAGTAGTTTTTGATGCCTCGTGTAAAGGTACCAATGGTATATCGCTAAACGATGAACTCCTTGTCGGGCCAATACTGCAGGAGGATATGCGAAGCATAATAATGAGATGGCGCATGCATAGAATATGTTTTGTAAGTGACATCACGAAAATGTATAGAATGATTCTGCTGGATGAGAAGGATATCGATTATCACAGATTGTTATGGCGCGGACCCCGCGAAGATAACAATGCAGTCAAGGATTATAGATTGAAAAGAGTTACCTTCGGTACAGCATCAGCGCCTTACTTAGCCATAAAAACATTGTTAAAAGTTGCAGATGATGAAGGCAAATACCATCCTGAAGCATCTAAAATCATATGTGAAGATTTTTACGTAGACGATTTGGTTTCAGGCTGTGATACGACAGAAGAGGCGGTATGTGTCACTAAAGAAATTACATCCATCCTGCAACGAGGTGGCTTTGAACTACAAAAATGGGCATCAAATGACACCGAATTTCTTAAAACCATTGATGCAAGCAAGGTAACTTCTAAAGTTAATTTAGACCTGAAGCTAGACAGCACCATCAAAGCCCTAGGTCTGTCGTGGAACCTGAGAGAGGATGAATTTCAATACCAGCTACATTTAGAATCTGTATCATCAAAATTTACAAAAAGATCGATACTATCGGATCTACACCGATTGTTTGATCCACTGGGGTGGATAGCACCAGTCATCGTCACTGCGAAAATTTTAGTTCAAAAATTATGGTTGGAAGGAGTTGGCTGGGATGAGGAAATACGAATAGACTTAAGCAATGAATGGAAATTCATTAGAGAAGATTTAGAAAATGTAAATAAAATTAAAATAAAACGATGGCTGAATACATTCAATTATGAAAGGGATCTAATAACTTTGCATGGATTTTGCGACGCCTCTATTAAGGCTTACGCAGCCGTAGTATACTGTCGGGTACAGAAAAATGGAGTGATAACAACACACTTGGTTGCAGCACGAACAAAAGTAGCTCCAGTCAAGACTATATCCCTACCACGACTCGAACTAAGCGGAGCTGTACTACTAGCCAAATTGCTATACAAAGTAAGTCAAGCCATGAGAATCCCAACAGTTAACACGTTTGCTTGGACCGATTCCACTATAGTTTTAGCGTGGCTCTTCGGTGAACCTAACCGATGGAAACCATTTGTTGCGAATCGCGTGGTAGAAATACTAGATCATGTAAGTAGTACCCAATGGTACCATGTACAATCATCCTACAATCCAGCTGATATAGCCTCAAGAGGTTCCTCCATATCAGAACTAATACACAAAAGAATATGGTGGGACGGGCCTAACTGGCTTAGGAGCGAACATATTGACTACACCAGACCTGCGCCAGAGTCAACGGAAGAAGAAAAAAGAAAAACAATACAGTTACACACAACCACTATCAGAGAACCTGAAAGAAAATATTATGTGAAGTTTGAAGAATATAGTTCACTTACTGAACTACTACAAGTAATTGTTCATTGTAAGCGATTTTTAAACTCAAGGAGGAACCCACAGATGCTGAATTTAGAAATAACAACACAAGAAATACAAAATGCCTTAGATATTTGCATACGGAAGATACAAGAAGTTGAATATTCTGATGAAATAAACAGATTACAGGAAAATAAGACAGTGAAAACTACTAGTACGTTGAAGTCTCTTAATCCATTTCTCGACAGCCATAATATCCTCAGGGTGGGCGGCAGATTAAGAAATGCAGATGTTGATACAAACCTGAAACATCCCATAATATTAAGTAAAAACAATGATTTTATCCCACTCGTACTGGCTGACGCTCATGAGAAAACTATGCACGGTGGAATCAACATGATGATTACCTACTTGATGACGAAATATTGGATTTTTGGCTGTAAGAATTTGGTAAAAAAATTCATTCATAAATGTCTTATCTGTGCGCGTCAACGAGCTAATTGCAGACAGCAGATAATGGGTGACTTACCTGAGCAACGCGTGACCCCCTCGCGCCCATTCTCTCGCAGTGGAGTTGACTTCGCTGGCCCGGTATATGTGTTGAATTCTAAAGGAAAGGGAGCTAAGAAAAATAAAGCATATATTTGCATCTTCGTATGTATGGCAGTAAAAGCAATTCACTTAGAATTAGTGACCGATTTGACATCCGAAGCATTTATCGCTGCGTTCAAACGCTTCGTAGCCAGAAGAGGAAGGTGCAGCGAAATCTGGAGCGACAATGGAACCACCTTTGTCGCAGCCAATAAAGAATTGGCGGCAGCTTGGAGAGAAGCAGGTTTTGAGATACATGGTAACTTGAGAGACACATTAGTAAGAGACGGCACACAATGGCATTTTACACCGCCATATAGTCCTAACTTTGGAGGGTTATGGGAAGCCGGTGTGAAATCCGTCAAACATCATCTACGCAGAATACTGACTGCAAATTTGACATTCGAAGAATTTGCGACAGTTTTAACACAAATCGAAGCTTGCCTCAATTCACGACCTTTAACACCAATATCTACAGATGTCGACTTGATTGATGATATACAAGTACTCACGCCAGGTCACTTTCTCGTTGGAGATACCCTGATAGCCATACCTGATCGTGACTACACGACTACGAACGTCAACCTTCTATCTCGATGGCAACACACCCAACAATTGGTGCAAGCATTTTGGAAACGTTGGCAAACTGAATACTTATCACGACTTAACCAACGACCCAAATGGTTAAAACCAGCGGCGGAGTTCGAAGTCGGCGACATAGTTTTATTAAAGAGTGAAACCATGCCCCCTAGCAACTGGGCGTTGGCTCGTGTGGTAGAGAAGCATCCTGGAAATGACAATATAACGCGAGTGTATACCTTGCGGTATAAAGGGAAGTTGATCCGAAGATCAACATCACATTTGTGTGCACTTCCAATTCCTACAAATGATTGATTCATTCATGATACTTACGGTACCTATTACCTTATATTGTTATTTAGATTATTAGTTAGTTCACTTGTAATTTGTTAAAAGGTCTTGTAGCCCTTTTGGTGGGCGGTATGTTTGAGAATACACCTATGTTACACGCACACTGTTCCATGTATGTGTGCGTTTTGTTTACTTAGCAATATGAATGTATGTGATTTAGTGTCCAATAGATTTCAGAACGAACCGCACGCATTTTTATTTACGACAACCAAGTACAAACCACAATCAACCTTAACGCCTCAACACTTAGCTATACATTTACAATAACTTGTCTTCTATACACAATTATTTCTCATTAGACATTAGAAAAACAATGCATTTATTAGAATATTAGCTCCCATTCGAGCGATGCCAGCTGGCACACTGTCAAGACAGCTGAGTCACCAGACGACTTCAATAAACAAAACAAATTTTTGATTACATACTGTTGTACTTAGGAACAACAATATAACAAAGCAAAGCAATATTTTGATTATTCAAAATATTGTTTTGCTGCAATTACGAATTTAAACACCTTATATTTAAACAGGCTAGTCGATATCGTCAACGTGGCGACGGGAGAAGAATACGTCCACATCTTATTCCACAATCATCTCGATCTGATCCAATTTCACCACAAATAATGGATGACAACGAAAAGTTCGAACCAAAAACTATTCAAAGAATACTTGAAATGCAGCTTGCATTAGAAAAAAGTTTATCGTCACTAGACAGCAGTCCTTCATCGATCGGTGTAAATCAACATACCCAA
Source organism: Eilema depressum (assembly GCA_914767945.1). Lineage (NCBI taxonomy): Eukaryota > Metazoa > Arthropoda > Insecta > Lepidoptera > Erebidae > Eilema > Eilema depressum. The sequence goes on from OU612013.1 coordinate 16,629,462, forward strand.
TCCCCACAAGATTTGATTCTTAATTATTCTGAAGGTTGTCAAACCGACACTGTCGTACTGCACGATGTGATGACTGATACTAGAAAGATAACTCTTGACTCCGTTGTTCAATGTACTATAGATATATTAGAAATGTACACCCAAACTGAAGCGGCATTCACGAAAAATAAGGTTGTTCAAACGGAATTTCAGGGGTTACATAATTTTGCACAAACTGATAAACAAAAATTACGAAATGCCAATGTACAAACTGCAACAAAACTTTATAAGGATAAAGCCCTTCAAGCTGTAAATGGTTATAAAGAATATGTTGATGCAAGTACAGAAACAATAACCATCATCGACGAAGAAGATAACATTTTTGAGAATGATTTAGAAATTATAAATGATACCCTCGATTATAGAGGAATATTTTGTAAAGATCAATCTGAAAGTCCACCTCTCACCCCGGATAAAACTCCAGAATGTCTATCTCCTTATCCCATGCCATTCATGTCGTTGTTCAGTCCATTGGCTATAAGATTGCCAAATATAGGTACCTATATATTTTCGGTTTACCCGTATTTTAAATGTTGGTTTTCTCAGTAATATCCTTTTTGTCTCTAACAGAATTCTTAGACATTTTAAGCCACAGTAGATCATGTTAATTAGATGTTCTAAATTTTTAACTAACGACTATTTACAGGCAAATAACTTGCGTAAAACTGCGTCCCGGGTCGAGGACGACAATGAGTCCTTGCTACTACAGCTGAAGAAAATGGCTACCAAAGCCAGAAGTACGTCATACACTTATATTGTGAAAAATCAATTGTGTTTTCCTAACATACACTCGTCCAAAAACCAATGCACACGAGAATCCAATTGGGTCACATCATTTTCATCCTATACTTACATAACCATAAATTTATTTTAACAATCCTTTATTACCTGGTGTATACTAACACGCTTGTCTTTGTATTGAACCACACCGCGTTTTGATGGTAGCCATTTTCTCCAGTCTGTATTAGACCTTGTTGAGTCTGCAATAATGTTTTCGTTAGTATATTTATTCATCCCATTGACCAAAATAGCAGAATTAAGCTTTACTAATATTTCACCAAAACCATAACTAATATCTTTACAAGCTTTTATGTGTTTTAAAAATAAACTTACATATATGAAAATAGACTAATCATTTGTAGGTCGTAAGCTGTCACCAACACCTCCATCTAATAAACTTGATGCTAATGAAAAAGAAAAGAAAATAGATGAAGAAGACCCAGGTGAACTTCGCCTACTACTTGAACTAAATGAGCAGGTGCCTACATTACTTAATTTATCAATGCATTACACTACTAAATAAATTATAAAAATCAATTTCAATCACACGAAGTTTTAAAATTTATAGGAAGCATCTGTATTAAGACGCAAAGTAGAAGAAATGGAGCAAGATAGAGATTCTTTGAAGAAACAAGTTAAAGAACTTACTGATAAAATCGCAGCTCAACCCAAAAGTAATTCAACAGTTACACTTCGTCGAACAACTAATGCTAAAAGTAACAATTTGGCTGACGAAAAAGTAAAGGTACTCAAATACCATACGTTATTACTTTCTATTACAATTAAATTATAACAAATTATAATGCGGTTGTCTATTTCAGGTATTAGAAGATGAAATAGCAGATTTAAGGAAAAAGCTTATAGAAAAAGAACGTGACTGTGAAAGACTACATGCTGAATTGAGTTTGACACAGAAGAAACCGAAAGCTTCACTCATAAAAAGCAAGTAAGTACTATCTTATTTAATTATATTTTTATTTAAGATAGGTATATATAACAATAAAACATTATACTTTCACAGATCGCTGGATGGAGACCAACAAAACATCGACTTGAAACGTCAGCTTCAAGTCATAGAACAAGAAGCAAATGTACTTCGTTCGAAAACACAGGCCTTGGAAACTGATAACGAGAAAATTCAGGCTGAAAATAAGAAGTTGCAGGTGCGTATACATAGTACAAAACATCTAGTTTTATGGAATATTGCGTAACTTCACTTTTTATACTCCAATTAAATTTATTTTATAGTTATTGAAGAATGCCAAGACATTGAAGTCTGATAAATCGGTAGAGCAAAGTGCAAATAAAATAAGTAAACTAGAAAATGAATTAAAGGAAGCGTTAGCAAAGATAAGTGAATTTGAAAGTAATAAAGAAAAGGGCGAAAATATAGAACCAAAAAAAGTTAGGTTTGGAGGTGAAATTAATAATAAAAAAGATGGTGAATTACTTAAAGCAAAACAAGATGAATTAGACAAGTTGAAACTCAACTTTAATAAGGTAAGTAATGTAAAACCAATTTCGCTTTCAAGGTTACCATCTGATGGAATAAAGTTAGTTGATCACGTGAATCATAACGTTCAAAGAATATCCAATGTCAATTTAGGATGGTTATAATTTACAACTCTAAAAGCATGGTTCGTAAAGCAACAGATAGAGTCAAGAACAAAGAGTAGAGTAAAAATTCACGCATTATGTAGCTAAACGTATTTTGTTTTTTTTTTTGCAGCTGGAGAAGGAAAAAGCTCAACTTCAAGTTACATTGAGAGCATTGAAAGATGACGCAATAAAATCCTTTAAACCCAGAGTTCCAAAAAAACCAACTGATTTAACAACAAAATTGCAAATGAAGAAAATGGTAGATGAACTAGAAAATGAAATAGGTAATTTTATGGATCCGTATATACATATTACAAACATAAGTGCATTTTTATTTTCTTTACTACCTTATTGCTACTTTATAATTCACAGGTGAAATGTATGTAATAATGAAAAATGCGGGGCTTAATGGTAATGAAATAAATACTAAAACACAACTAGAGAAAGATATAGAAGATGTTAGAATGAAATTATCTAGAAATGATGCAGAATTTAAAAATGAGAAGAATCGTCTTCAAACTGAAATTGCTAAATTAAAGGATCTCAATACAAAGTTAGAAACTGATAAAACGGAAATAAATAAACAGTTGAAAAAACTAGAAACAGAAAATAATAGCATATCCAATCGAAGTAAAACTTTACAAGATGAGAAAAAGAACCTGGAGTCCCAAATAGATAATCTTAATGCAGATCTTAGTAAGTATTAAGAGCAAGAATTTGTTTTTCAAGATACATTTAGTGTGTTCGATGAAGTAATAAAATATTTATATCTTTTTTGATATTACAGAAAATGCTACGTCCTTACAAACTACAATGTCTGACTGTATGAAAAAAATAGAAGAACTCAAAAAAGAAATTGATGCTAAAGATAAGGAAATTGAAAAATTGAAAAAACAAGTCGAAAATGTTAATAAATTAGAACAAGATAAAAACAAATTACTCAAAGAGGTACTGACACATGATAATCTGCTTTTTACTCGTAGCAATATATTGATTAAAGTCTTAATATAATTCAATTTATATGTGGTTGCAGGTTGGAGATAAAACTAAAAAGATAGGAGATTTAGAAAAGAAATTAAAAGAAGCTGATGAAAAATATAAGCGAACTGAAAAACAACTCGCTGCACGAAAGGATCGTGTAGTCAAATTAGAGAAAGAGGTAAGAAAAACTGCGATTAGTATACATCTAAATAATAACAGAATTGTTCACATCATAATAATCATTTACATAACATTATATCAATAATAGCTTTCCCAAGAGAAGGAGCAAACTGAAGCATTATCCAATTCACATCGACGCGTTTCAATAGATTTTACCAGCGAAAAAGATCAAATACAAGCAAAGCTCTTTAAATCTGAAAATAAACTTATAACATTAGAATGTGATATGAAAGAAATGAGAGATGATTATGACAATAAAATCACTCACTTGGAATCAACAATAGCCGCCAAAGATATTCACATTAAACAGCTGGTATTTGTATTTTTATAACGTGTGACAACCTCCCCCCTCTCCCCCTCTAGGCGTGGCTTCCTTAGAATAGAAAGCAGTAATAAAGGATTTTTTTTTCAATACGCATGTTATCGTGTTACCCCACTGTTGAAATATTGCAAACCTGTTTCCTAGCTGCAATATAAAATCGATTACTCAATGTTCAGTTTTAATTCCTTAATGTCATTGCAGGAAGATGCCTTACGAGATACATCCAATCAAAAATACGATGAAGCCATATCGTCTGTCGAAATGACACAAATGCAAGACAAATTACAGAGAGCAATAAGAGATCTTGAAGAGAAAAAAGAGGAACTGAATAATTTGAAACTGGATCACAGTAAGACTGAAAAAGACTTATCGACAGCTCAAACAGAAATGTCACAATTAAAAGCAGAATTAACTAAGTTGGAAAATGCCAAGAAGGACTATGATAGTAAATTACAAGCCGAAAAGAAAGAATCTAGTTACTGGGAAAGTAAAGCCTCTGAATTAGATACTGATTTGCAGGTAAAAATATAATCTTTGGATATTTGATGATCTTTGAATGTCCTACAATATTTCTTTATTTATTTATTTATTTAAATACGTTTTATCAACAGTGCACCGCCATAATCTATAGAAATATCTGTACTATTTGCTTTCAGGCTGACCGTAAGAAACTGGAACGCATGCGAACTGCTCATGACAAAGACATTAAGAATAAAGAAGCAGAGTTAGCGACACTTAAAGGTAAATTAAAAATATTAGAGCAATCGTCTGGTGCTGGCGCAAAGAAAATATCTGATCTCAAACAGGAATATGAAGAAACTGTCAAAAGTAAGTTTTAAATAAATGTTATAATGTTAGTGTACTCGGCGTTTGATTTGGCACCTCAGGAAGAAAAGTGGAAGTTCGGCTTAGAGCGAATTCTTCTATAGAGAACGCATGGCTACAGCTTGATATATTTCTAGAGTAGTTAAATACAAGCTGTTTTAACTACTCTGTAAAAGTACCAAACATTCAGAACCCAAAACCCATTCAAACCGATCTTAGCTGGACTCTCACTCTTCTTCCCCATGCGCGATGTGCCAAATCAAAAGCGGGTTACGGCACATAACCATATTGTTCTCACTTCTTTTTTGGTGGTTTAATCTAAAATATCTTGTTACTTGATCTTTTTTAGAATTGGAGCATGCACTGGCAGTCGAGAAAGCTGAGTATGAAGAGTTGACGGGCAAATATGAAATATTAGAAGAAGAACACGTTGTAACTAAAGCTAGACTGACGGTAGAAAAAGAACAAGCTCAAGGGTAAATATTACACAAAACCTAAAATGTAGATATACTATACACATTACACATATAATATTACTATTCACACTAGTCAGCTTGTTTATGCCGAAAATGTTTTCCCTTGTTATAATAAAAACACTGAACTTCCTTCCAGTGAACTAAGTCAAGTACAAAAGGAACTTAGAGCTGCGTTAGCGGAAATTAAAACACTTCAAGGCAACTATGAGACGCAATCATCCGGCTGGTCAAAAGAAAAGACTGAAATGCAGGTAATTATGTGCTAGGCATAATTTTAATTGCGTTTCTTTAAAATACTCAAAGTTTTAAATTCTAAAAATTGTGTGCAGAATACAATATCATCGCTCCAAGATCGGTTATGTGGTGGCGGTTGGGAGGTGGAACGTGCACGACTCAATGCAAAACTGGAACAACGGGAACGAGATCTACGCACTGCACACGATCAACGAGACGTTTCAGAACATCACCATGAAATGACCAAAAAAGAGGTAAATGTCCACATTATCACTATGTTATGAATGACATAAAACACTCGCCATTATTTCATTGGTTTTATTTTAGTTGGAAGAAGCTAAACAGAAACTGGAAGACTATGAAAGGGTCTCTAAAGTTCAAAGGACTTTAACGACTGAGAATGCAGAACTAGAACGAGAGCTATCGGCTATGAATACCAGACTAGACCAAGCTGAAGTTGCGAGAAAGAACGAGCTTGGTGAATTGAAGACGAGGTATGAGAGCCAAATGACCACCATGAGAGACGAGCTGAAGTCACTGCACAACCAGGTACAATGCAAAACTCTGTACTAAAATGAACATTTCCATCTGCAAATTGTTAACGAACATCTTATACACCAGGTTTCCAGATTCAGGCGAGAAAGAGATAATTACAAGCAGATGCTAGACGCAGCTCAGAAGACTATGTCAGAAATGAAGAATGGTGACAAAAATGCAAGAACACCGAGAACTTCTATATCCAGTACTGATGAGGTAACATACACGCACGGCTCATAATCGCAATTTAAAGCTGGCACTTTTTAGAGTATTGAATTTTTTTTTCCATAACTATAGTGCTAACCACTATCTTGTAGGAAGAATACCGCACCAGATTGGCGACACTGGAGCAACAAACAGCTTGTTTGGAAGACGAGTTATGTGAAGCCCGTCTATTGTCCTCCAAACTCAACACCGAGCTCGTCAGCGAGCGCTCTGCAGCCGAAGTGCGGTTTGCCGAGATGCAGTCCAGACTCAACGAGGTATATCTACTTCAATATTGCAACATACATAATAGTCTACATGGTTAAAAAAAAGAAACATTTGAAGATGATTTTGATCGTTACAGTACGAAGAAGAAAGATTATTGTCATCGGGACGAGCGCGAGTGGCAGGTCTTGCGACGCGCATGGAGCTCGCATGGCACAAAGAACGCGATGAGCAGCAACGTTTGCTTCAAGAAACTTCCACACTCGCTCGGGATCTCAGACAAACACTATTTGAGGTATGGTAAATCATCCATATTATAAAACTGTATTCATGAATCATCAATCCATCAATTAGCTTGCTGCAATCTAGTACTGGACATAGTTCTCTCCTAATGTGCGCCACAGTAACTAGGTACTCGGTCTACCGCCATCCAGTCTATCCTAATTAGCTTCTTCAGGACGTCAATCCATCTGGCAGGAGCAGGAGAAATCCTGACTTTCGTTTACCGATGTTATTGGTCTCCAATCTAGAGCTTCAACAGGTGGATGTGGCTAACTTACTTATCCCATGCCATGAGGTATGGTCGGTAACAGCCACTGAAGATAGGGGCACTTTATTTTGTAATTTTTATTGACTTAAAGGGGTTCTTTACTAACCTATGTGATATTATCGGCTCGATTTGCTCCCCGTAGTTCACTTTTTCGAAACCATCGGAACGGAATGAGCAGTTTTCCAGTAGGTATTTATAGCGTTCCTAAAGACAAGCTAGATGGCGCAGCCGGCACTTTTGGTAAGTAAAGTGTGGTCTCACAACTAGTGTTCCCTAATTTATGGAAAAAATGTTCTTCGGTTTTGTAATGATTTACTTTACATAAATGGTTTGACATTTTTTTTTTTGATAAAATTATTTTAAATATAATAATATTTTAAATTACAGACAGTGATGCGAAAAGAATTGAGCGTTTTATCATATTTCATCTATTGTAATATGGGTAAATGAAATTAAACTTTGGCAACATCGCACAAATAAACCACAGAGTACATTAAAATTACCAAAAGCTATGCTAGCGACATCTCTTGATGATTTAAAAACCAACTGATTATTATACCTACTAGAAAACTGCTCATTGGGTAGTTCACTCATAAAAATGTTTTTATTGCTTGTTTGTAGCTTGAACGTGAAAGAGAAAAGGAGAGGTTAGATATGAAGAGAAGAATAGAACAGTTGAAGAGAACAACTGAAGAAGAGACTGAGGAAGCGAAGAAAAAGGTAATTATTCTTCTTATTTATCAATATTATTATGGTAAGGTATACTTACCTGCTTCTAAATGTTAATATTTCAGGTGACAGAGTTGCAGTGTGATTTATTGGAGTTACGTGACGCACATGCCAAGTTACGCACAGCGAATGAAAAGCTTCGCCGTGACAAAGAGCGACACGATCGAGACCGCGACCAGAATAAACTCCTCGTGGGTTCTCTTAAACGGGCTCAACAGGTACGAGTATAAAAGTGAAATTCGAACAGTCAATCGTATATGGGTCCATATAACATTGCATACCTACCTACTTATTACCATGTTTACAGGAGGATGATAGGATAATAACCCAGCTTCTGGAAACCATAGACGATCTAATGAAGCAGAGTCCGGAATTGTTCCGGATAGATGCTCCTGTAAAACCCGAAAAGAATTTGGTAACCCCTACACCTCCACGAAGAAATAGGGTAAGGATTATTTATGAAATTGGTAAAATTACAAGCTTTCAATGTAGATTCGAGCCAAGATAATTTTGATATATTCCCAATATATATGCAATATTGTTTTGCCAGTCCTCAAAATCTCGATCGCGGTCGGCTACTCCCGAGAGCGGCACCAATGGCACAGAAGCGGCCTCCACCGCAGTGCGCCTGCGCCGCCTCACGGACGAGTTGCGTGCATCTCGTATTGCGGAACGACAGCGGAGACATCAAGCCACGGCTAGACGGTACCTCATCTAAAATACAGTTTACTGACATATGTCAATAAATTAGGCGGTAAATTGTGGCTACGCCAAGTGTTGTTAAAATAATGGCAGTACTTATTGGCATATCACGGTACTGTAGCCAAAATATTACAAGCAAACTTTGAAAGTATGATGGGCTAGTTTTAGTCTAGAAAAGATAAGACTACCGTGACAGAACATAATTATTATCCTCCACATCAGTACAGGCGGAGGAGTGGACAATAATTTTCTTGTTTTCACAGAGCTATGTCGACTGAACCCCGAGACACCCTGTCAGTGACTCCGGCGTCCCGCACGCCCTCACGCGCACCCTCGCTCAAGAAACGATCCATATCTCTTGAACAAACGACCAAAGAGCAGGTACTTTTTCATCTACATCGTCTCAATATTTTCTTGTAGCTATACTTCTTCTGGTATATAAGTTCTCTCACGCTCTAGTATAAGCAACAGATGTCTAAGTTGCAGTGATACGATGTCAATAATGTATAATTCTTTATATGCAGTTCTATGTGACCTCCTTACTCCAATCGCGCTCCATGCGATAATGTATGCACTGATTTATAGGACCTATAACTAATATCATTTGCTTTCAGGGCTCAATATGGAAGTCAATGGATGAAGGAAGCGTGTCATCAATGCAGTCCCTTGATGGGGATGACAGCCGCCTATTTACTATGCAGCGAGATGCAAGTTTGGACAGGTATACTTTTAGATTTATAATTATCATGAAGTTTAAATTGGACACATTAACATTATTGATCGCTATTTGCTTTGTTACAGTCGATTATCGGGAGGATCAGCTCAGAGTGAAGTACTGCCCACAGAAAAGAAGAAAAAAAAGAGTATATTTGGCAAATTGAAGAAATTGACAAAGTCACGTTCTATTGACGACCAAGTGGACTCGACAGGCGTCGTAGATTTTAGACCTATCGGCACAGTTTCACAGGTAACAACATGTTTTAGGTAATATGTTACTAAAGTAACCTTTACGTCGTATTTAGGGCCAGTCCGTGCCCGTGGTCCACCTACATAGTTCACCTGGTTGTACCACGGGTAATTTTTTTCCCCCGTGGTTCACCGCAGTCTAACTGGGTGTACCATGGGAATTAATGTTTCCCCGTAGTCCACCTATGCTGTTATGAAGTATATGTTTTTAATTAATATTGCCCGTAGTCCACCTATATCGGAAAACAGAAGACATTCGTAAAATATTTACGAGTACTTTTACGATTTTTTAAGGTTGAAAATCGCGCGCATCTACAAAGTGAAATAAATTTTCATGAATATTACAATAATATAATTCAACATAAAGATAACATAAAATAAACCCTTCGGACGTAACAATGAACCTGAAGTTTCCTTATCTCAGTTTTTCTAACGCTAATCCTACGCAAATTTCTTTATTTATTAGTTGCATTTGCACACATATTATGTCATCATCATTGTCTACAATATATAATCTTTCTCCTTGTTCCAAGAACCGACTTGCTTTCGATGTCTTTTAATACCGTTAGCAGACGTACGACAGTGACTTCGGTTTTTCTTATTCTTTTATTTAACTGTGAATGGTATGATTCTGATATATTGTTAATAATATTTTTCGCTAAATTGGGTGAACAAGAATGCTCTCCTGTTTTAATCTTAAGGTTATCCTAAAACAAAAAGTTATTATAGTACTGTACCTATCAAAATAAAATTGTTTACCTACTCAAAATTTTAAAAGATATCTTCATGCAGGACATTAAATTGTGGGTATATTTTAAATGCTTACCTTTATGATTATGTTTCCTCTGCACTTATATTTTTTATAATTAGAGCATCGCCATAAACTCGAAGCATTTTTAAAATCTTTTACTTTGTAAAATTGGAAGTCTTTGTACAAGAGGATAGTAGCTCCCTTTCTTTTAATGAATACAACATCTTCTTCGGTACTCATTTTAAGTAGTTAAAATTAATTGTAAATTAATAAAACTACAAGGAAATATAATATATTTTTACATATATATTATGACATTATAGATGACATTGTCATTATGAAAAAATGAGGTAAACAATTAGTTGGTAGGTATGAAGTTTGTATACCTGTACAATATATTATCTTGTACAGGTGGACCATGGGGAAAAAAATTACCCGTGGTACAACCAGGTGGACTACGGGGAAACATTAATTCCCATGTTACACCCAGTTAGACTGCGGTGGACCACGGGGAAAAAAAATTACCCGTGGTACAACCAGGTGGACTAAGGTGGACTACGGGAAAACATTAATTCCCATGGTACACCCAGTTAGACTGCGGTGGACCACGGGGGAAAAAAATTACCCGTGGTACAACCAGGTGAACTATGTAGGTGGACCACGGGCACGGACTGTTTAGGGCAAACTAATAGTTTATTTTCTTGTAACTTCTCAATTTATTATCAGCAGGGTTCAGATTCAGACATGAGCGCTGCAGGAAGCAAGCGTGACTTGAGAGGTCGTTTATCGGATATGTTCACTAGAAAAGGTCAACTATCTCGCGGTAACAGGTATGGACAGATAGACGGCACAATTCATATTGATTTATATAGAATTTAAGTTAGTTAATTATTATATTATTTTTCCAATAGCAAAGAAATGAGTCCTGAAAGGCCGGTGAGCGCAATGGGCAACATAGGAAATTCGTCATCACGACCACCGCTACGCAACGCGAGTAGCTCTACACTGACCAGAGCATCACCAGCGAAACCGGTAACTAGATGACAACACTACGAGCCCTTTATCAGTCTTTTTTTTTTGTTTAGGGTACCCAATGAAACCAATAGTAAATAAAACCACGCATACTTTATTTTATTATTCAGATATAGAACTCTCTTAGCACACTATATAGTAAAATGTTTAAAAGAATCATGATATCCTGGTTCTCTTAAGTTATTACTGCCGGTTTTTTTTCTGAATAGGTACTTAGTTCCCAGTATAATATGTATGAAAACAATGTCTGATCTTTCCCCAACTGTCTAAATACGACTGTATTAGTCCTTCGATTTATACAGGTATTTATTGAACGCCCTACTCCCTCTCGTTCTGTAGATGAAGAAGAAATGTTGTCCTAAAAACTCCTTCATAGGTCTCATAGGTCATCGTAAGTATTAATACATATTTCGTATGGATCCGCAGGACGTGCCGAGACCAGCGAGCGCCACGCCCGCGGCGAAGAGGAAAGGAAAATAACGAATACTATAAAGATTTCGCTTCATTATAGTGTATTTATCCATTTTCCTATGATTTTTCCACATAGCTTGTAATATCACAATACATATCAATAAAATAAATTATTCTGTATAACTATCGATACAACACTATCATTCTATTTGAATGTCTAGCTGGCTATTTATTATTCAAAGCATTTAATGACTCGGCTCCAATCGTCGATAGTTATGCAAGTGTAATATTAATCCGCCGTCACAATGTAGATGTGAAAACCGTGACGTCATTAAAATATTCCTTACGTCCTTAGTTTTCTTACGAGCAACCGCGCGCATCGTCGCGGAACCTAACGTGTATTACTATTTCACGTCAAGCAGTGCCGATGTTTTAGTTGTGTACTTTTTAACTTTATAATAAAGCTGTTGAATCAAATGCGTTAATTATTTCGACTAAAACAGTCAAACATCAATAAAAAATTATATTTAACTAAACTTCTATTCAATTTCAATCATCTTTACATTTGACATGAATGAAAATAATATGCATTCTTACAAAAACGAAACAACAAAATAGATCAAAATAAAATAGAACCTAGGGACATTACGGTCGCAGAGTGTGAAAGTAAATGCGAAGTAGGTTGTTGGCTGGCAGCTAGCTCTGGTCCATGAGGTTGGAGTCCACGCCGCTGCCGCACGTCGAGTCCTTGAGGATCGACTCGAAGATGGGCTGAAGGTCCGGGAACGATTTGATTTGGGTCACAAAATCCATTAGGTGAGGATTTTTCTCTGTGAAAAGAAAATTGCAACATTATAGACGAACTTGAAAATCTAAGAGCTTGATTGATAGAATTAAACCTCTAATAGGTTTCATATAAATGAAACTTCCACTTCCAAAAACGCGTGGTTCCCGGCAGAGAATTCGGGCCACCCCATCTCTTCCCATGCGGTGACGTACAAAGCGACTGAGGGATAGAACTGTTTAACATCAGACAGATTTATACAGCTCAGACTCAGAGTCAACAATAATGCCCGGAATACGGCAATAGGCTCACCCCCTATTACGAGGGACCTAATACAATGATTGGTGAAATGTGGGTGTTAATTCATGTGGGCCTAACCCTCCGGGGATAAAGGCGTGACTGTATGTATGTATAAATAAAACTAGCAGTACCAGGACCATCTCACTACCTATTAACACATGAGGTCGGCAATAGTTTGATCTTAGTCAACAGATAGAGAAGGGAAAAGTCAAAACCATTTTCATATAACAGATGTGGTTAGTAGGTTCCGCCTTACCTGCTTCGGGTATCTGTAGTAATGCAGCAGCTGCTCTGAGCGCGGATCTTTTGAGCTCGTCTTGTTTTTCGTATTCTTGTTTCACCGAGTTGGCCTTCACCTTCATTGTACATGTGGCTCTAAGCGGCTCCACTAAACTTTCTAACCCTGTAGGGACAACATGATTTTAATCATTAGAAATATTATATTCAAGATACCAGTGACTTATTCAGAAACTATGACATTTATTTATCCGAAATTATCTTGAAGGTATCTACATTTGTAAGAACACTAGCCGATGCCCGTGGTTCCGCCCGCGTAGTTGACGGTTATATCATTCTCTTCTACTCGAATGAGCAACCCAATAGGGGTCGACCTAGACCTAGACATACGTATGCCAATCAGATCGAAGGCATTTTAAAGAAAAGACATGTCAAGACTAGCCGAAACCGGTGAGCATGTATGCACACAATTATGAAATTAGAAAAAGCGAAAAATGTATGCCAGGATCGTAGCGGGTGGAAAAATGTGGTCTATGCCCTACTGGGAAAGAGGTGTGACTGTAATACGGTAGATTTTAAACCTGATAAAGACCTTTCTAATAAAAAGATACATTAAAATCAGTTTCGATTTTGCGTCCATCGTGAACAAACAGGCAAGAATTTCTTCTTAAATATGTCCAATATTTCCGAACCTTATAAAAAATTTATAATAATATAGATGTCCACTTACTCTGCAACACAACAGCAGGACATAACTGGGCCAACCTCGCACACATAAGGTATGTGAGCATCTTGATATCGTAGTGGTCACGTAGTCCATCCTCCACGTGTCTCAAGAACTCGAAAACGTCGAGACGGTCCAGACACGAGCCCAGTAGCGTGTACATGCACTCGAAGGCCGCCTTCCTCAAGTCTAGCCCATCATCGACTGAGTGCTTGAATGGACCCATTTCGACTTCCCGAATCAGTTCTTTCTGTAAGTATATGATATTGTTGTTGTATATTCCTTATTTGTATTTTGTCAGACTGATAGAAGAAGTATTGTAACACATTTTCGCTTTATTCTTGCTCTATTCCACTTTAATCCACTAAACAAATCCAGCGATGGATTTGTTTCAACTTTTTTTTCCACTCTGATCCATCGATGGATTTGTTTCCACTTTTTCTTCCACTCTGATCCATCGATGGATTTGTTTCAACTTTTTTTTCCACTCTAATCCATCAATGGATTTGTTTCCACTTTTTTTCCACTCTGATCCATCGAGTTATTCCGGTTGGATCCCCTGATATGATCCACTGCCGATTTTTATTCATCATAGGCATAACCCTAGCGCATTCTTACGATGATGTCACTCGCACGGGTTCGTGGCTTACGCCCCCAGTGGTCGACGCCCCCGTGGACGAGGCCCCCGAAAACAAATTTGTACTGTTTCTACTTTTGCACAACCCTGTGGGTCAATGGCTGGGTCGGGTTTTGGATGGGTGACCGTTGTTTACATTACGAGGTTAAGCTTAATTGAGTGGGTCGGGTTTTGGATGGGTGACCGTTGTTTACATTACGAAGTTAAGCAAAATTGGCTGGGTCAGGATTTAGATGGGTGGCCGTTCTTTGCATTACGAGGTTAAGCTTAATTGAGTGGATCGGGTTTTGGATGGGTGACCGCTCTTTACATTACGAGGTTAAGTAAAATTGACTGGGTCGGGTTTTGGATGGGTGACCGCTCTTACATTACGAGGTTAAGCTTAATTGTGTGGGTCGGGTTTTGGATGGGTGACTGTTATTTACATTACATGGTTAAGTAAAATTGACTGGGTCGAGTTTTGGATCTGTGGCCCTTCTTTACATTACGAGGTTAAGCTTAATTGGATGGGTCGGATTTTGGATGGGTGACCGTTCTTTGCATTACGAAGTTAAGCAAATTGGCAAATAATGCTTTCATCTAATTTGTCGACAATTGTTTACGAAACTAAATATGCAATGAAAATATTTGTAACATATTTAATTGTAATAATACTAATAAACGAAAATAATACCTCATCAACCCACAAGTGCTTAGTTCAAATCGATCACAACCACATCAATCAATCAAATCAATCGCAATCTACCTTCACACTCAAATCCAACAAAATCTCCGTTTCTTAATAATGAATAAGATAAGATAAATACGCTTTATTGCATACCAAACATAGGATACCTACATACAGTGATTTAATGTGATAGAGAGTTGTACAATGGGCGGTCTTATCGCAGATCTGCGATCTCTTCCAGACAACCAGAGTAAGGACTTTATTGCCAGTACAGGTAGTTTACGGTGTACACCAAATCATTGCTAGGTACTTAATATTTGTATCTAGTTTCTACTTGATAATAATAATAAATACCTAATCACACATACATACCATACCTACATACCATACATATAAAAAATACTCAATATACAAATACAGTAATAAAATATAAACAACTAATACCATACACCCAATACGTATCTATAATAAATATACAATAACTATATCTATATACCCATATACTACATATACATACATAATACTTATATCATAATAATTACATATCGTAATAATACATGTTAATACATGTCTACACAACGCTATCTAGAATTCTAGACCCAAAGTAAGCATAGCTTAACTAGCTTGTGTTATGGGTTCTAGAATGCGGATAAACATACATAGATACTTTTTTTGTAAATAAATATGTACATATTATACATAGAAACACCCAGACCAATGCAAATATTCATATTCATGCATACAAATATTTGCACTATAACTCGTTCGCTAATATGTCAAATCGCACCAAATTATCTTTGACTTGCAATAAAACATAACTCACTTGACAGTGAAACCGTAGTTCTTATTTTCGCGATTTCACGGAATCGTTGGTTTTACTATAACTCGCTCACGACACGACTCTCCTGATCATGTGACCTAAAATCAAATTAACTACGAAGCACAATAACTCCATATGCAATTTAAGCATTTTGCTTTATACACGAAAGACGAAATGTAAAGAATCAACGGTCACCCATCCAAAACATGGCCCAGTCAATTAAGCTTAACCTCGTAATGTAAGAACGGCCACCCATCCAAATCCTGACCCAGCCAATTAAGCTTGACCTCGCAATGTAAAGAACGGCCACCCATCCAAAACCCGACCCAGCCAATTTTGCTTAACCTCGTAATGTAAACAACGGCCACCCATCTAAATCCTGACCCAGCCAATTTTGCTTAACTTCGTAATGTAAACAACGGTCACCCATCCAAAACCCGACCCAGCCAATTTTGCTTAACCTCGTAATGTAAACAACGGCCACCCATCTAAATCCTGACCCAGCCAATTTTGCTTAACTTCGTAATGTAAACAACGGTCACCCATCCAAAACCCGACCCACTCAATTAAGCTTAACCTCGTAATGTAAACAACGGTCACCCATCTAAATCCTGACCCAGCCAATTTTGCTTAACCTCGTAATGTAAACAACGGCCACCCATCTAAATCCTGACCCAGCCAATTTTGCTTAACTTCGTAATGTAAACAACGGTCACCCATCCAAAACCCGACCCACTCAATTAAGTTTAACCTCGTAATGCAAAAAGCGGCAAAAAGCAGCGATGGGTTAGAACGGAATATAAAAGGCAGTGGAATATAATCCATCGCAGCGATGGGTTAGAACGGAATATAAAAGGCAGTGGAATATAATCCATCGCGGCAATGGATTAGAGTGGAACAAAAAGTAGAAACAAATCCATCGATCCAAAACAAGTGGATTAAAGTGGAATAGAGCTTATTCTTTAGGATTTGGTATAACAAATACCTAGTCAAATATGGATGAAAATCCAAGGGGCATAGCAGGGGGTCAAAATTGCGTAAATAAAACACAATTTTTCAGGATTAAGAATATCTTGAAGTGACCAAAAATGTGTCATCTCAAAACTCAAAAATAAATCGCTACATACAACAATTGCTCCACCACCTATTTTTATTTATGAAGTGGTAAACAAAATTACGAATAATCTACCTAACCCCTCCAGCTAAGTTAAATTGCTTGTGTTAAGAGTGGGTTCACGTCAGTAGTTTAGCGGTCAGGATTCAAACCAAGGACCTCTTGATCGTAAGGCCGACTCCTTAATCACGAAGCTACCGAACTAAAATGCTTCGTCTATGAGTCTAGCGTATACCTCAGGACACGTATCTTATACCTAAATTGCGAGATAAACGATGCCCTGGCACCCGCAGATTGTTCTGTAATAATCTATGTTTGATGAATTTGAGCTCGTCCACCAGTAGTAGCACCCCGTGCTATCCTCAAAAGACACCTAAGAAACGTTTACTACCCGTTTAAAGCACACTTTAGTTCCAAGATAAATGTCTCGAGCAATATTACTGTTGTATTACCTTAACTTTGGTCTCGCTATAGATGGTAGGCAGGACATGCGGCAACAGGTCCCGTATGAGCGAGGGTTTGTTGTGCGCGGCCGAGTTGAACGCGACGAGTGCCACGCGTCGTACTCCGAGCTCGGGGTCACGCAGTGGGACTAATAGCTCGGACATACAACCGCGGAGCAGAGGGTCGATGGCTTGAGGCTGGTGCAAATACAGTAGGCGTGAATTAAGTGCTATAATAATATAGCATATAAATTGAAATATCGCTATTCATTTGTCGTTATTGAAAAATTGATTTTATATCAATGAATGATATTCGCGTAAACTTTAGAAAATATCATAGCATATAAAAATGCTTTTTATCTTTTTTATCCCTTGAATAAGTGCTCTTGGGCTACGCAGCGGGCGTAGCCGAGTGCAACGGCTGTAAATATTAAAGGATTAAAATATCTAGATCCGATTCGGACTTCCTGGACCAGGGACCACCCTTCCCTTCCCTTTCCAAAAAAACATAGATCATAAAAATCCTTAAACAAGGGCACGGGCCTGTTTAAGCATTGTTTATCTTTTTATAGTAGACTCGCGCTGTCATAAGGAGTGTATACAAAGATAATGTCAAAAATATTTTTTATAGTAGACATTTTGCTATAACAGTGATAAACACCCTGCGTAAGTTTTTATTAGTAAGGCTGTAAATGAAAAGAGTTTCACTTTTTCAATCACTCTACAAAAAGCCATAAAATTTTAGACTTTAACAGCATTAAGGTCTCTGCATACGTAACGGGTTTTTTCACGGACGGGACGGGAAAATGTATGCGGCCCGTCCCGTCCGTGGCCCCGTGACATATGCATTGCCGCATACATTTTGTATGAAACGATATTTCCAAAACTTCACGTCCCCGTCCCGTCCGTGAAAAAACCCGTTACGTATGCAGAGACCTTTACTTTAAAGTCTAAAATTATTATTATTTTGCAGTGTCCGTAGTATGACAGTTGTTTTGCTTTAGCAGAATCGAGGCCCTGGCCAACTATTGCCCACCTCGTCGGCGTTGTCTCGCCGTCATACCCAAACTCTGGGAGAGGCGTGACGTAGCTACATAGGAATAATCATATTTTAGGACATTATACAGCACCATCTAGACCAAACTAAGTAGAGTAGGGGTCTAGAATGTGGATCATCATCATCATCATCATTTCAGCCATAGGAAGTCCACTGCTGGACATGTGGATAAACATACTTAAATACGTTTTTTTTTATGAATATATGGAAACATCCCCAACTGTCGTATTGCATATTAGTATTTTCTTTTAATCAAGAAATCCATGTAGCACTAACCTGATCGGATATAGTAAACTTAACGGCAGTGACGGCAGTCGTCCTAGTAAGAGGTTCAGGTGACTTTAGGAATTCCTTGAGATGTGGTAATAAATCTTTTGGCTCTAATAAACATAATTTGCCTAAACATTCAGCGACCTGAAAAGAAGGAAACATTTTAACATTACATATTTTGTACAGGTTCGGTTAAGATAGGAAAAAGCGAAACGACTCAGGCGGGACTCGAACCCGCGACCAGTCCCTTACAGGGTGAATGCTCTGACCACTGAGCCACTGAGTCCCGCCTTGAGTGGTTGAAATTCTCCTATACAACCATCTTAGGGCGATGCCTTGGTTCGAGTCCCGCCTGAGTCGTTTCTGTTTTTCTTATCTTATTCGATTTGAATAGTTAGCATACTGATTGCTTTAAATTTTCATTCAAACTACTTATAGTTCTTTCAAAACAAATAAACAATACTTACGACATTACGAGATCCTTCCTCTGCACATTGGCAGTGTTTGGATAGCTGTACCCAGATTTCAGGTATGAACGGCCGTAAAGCTTCTACTCCCTCAGGAGTACAGGATTCGCAGGAGATTATCTAAATGAAACAAAATAATAATTTATAAATACTCTGCTCACCTTTAGTCAACAAAACTTTCGATATTTAAAATAGTTATAAATAAGTTCAAGAAAATAATTTCAAATAAAAAAACAGGCCTTATAAAGGTATGATTCCGTTGCCGACCGCATACGATAACGACAGACGCATGCAGCACATACAGCGTACCTATTCCTTGTTAAACTCCGATACGGATAAAAGGGACCATTGAGAAGCCGCAATGAATTACGCGCATGTGCTGCGTGCGTCGCCAGTTGTCGTATGCGGTCGGCAACGGAATCATACCAAAATAGTGGGTGGTATTTCTATCAAAATATAGATACAGTACAATACAGATAGAAACAGAATACATAGGTGCACGTTACTTGATGTGTCTTTTTAATATTTTCATTAAAAACGCACCTTATTAATGTTTTTCTGTTTATAAACTCATTTTAAAGACTAAGAACCTAAATTGAACCACTAGTTTATGTGTTTTTATAAAAAGTCGCCACAAAAGTGTTTACCTTTAGTTAGGTACCTAATCGAATGGAGTATAGGTATAGTTTAGAAAGAAGAGTAATAATTACTTACCTCCCTTAATGAGTGTAGTAACAGATACTGTCGCTTTGGTTGTGCTTCAATCTCCCCCAGTATGAACGGCAGAAACTCTGGCAAGTTGCCTACCGCCACGGAACCGAGTGCGTAACTCGCCGCAGATTTCACCTCCTCGGACGATGGCGCGAAAGAACACAGTAGGACCTCCTTCAAGTTCGGTATTGTGCTTAAGTCTCTGTGGAATTTCAAAGTTTTTGTCATAATTGTTAAAATCTCTATCATTAGATTTTGTTTTCTTTGTCATCCAATCGCCGGAGCCTGGAACTTTGGAGCCTTCTTTTTGGGCTTAGTGAAATCTACACTACAAAAGACCCAAACATTGCAGCAGTTTCCTTATCAACTCGATCTGACGCATAATTGCTTCCAATACCACAGCCGTGAAACTTTAAAATCGTAAGAGGATTACGGTTTTGGCTTTTATTACGACGAGCGGCTGCCGTCTGACTTGCCAACCTCAACACATTAGCTTGCCCCACAGTTTTGACCGCCAATCAGCAGGTATACAAGATTGCAGACAAGGCAGACTTGGTCTTGAAGATCTTTAAAGGCATCCTATTCTGATGGTGTTGTAACAGTTCATATCATAAAACCTATAGGTACTTACAAATGGCGGCCGATTTCAGCTAGCGCAAGTAAAGCAAACATGTGATGAGCATCGGAAGTGGGTTGTGCAGCGTCACGCAGGAACCCACGGACTACTTCTAATGCGTCCGCACCGCCCTCCACCACTACAGCCGCTACGCACTTCGCTAGAGAGTGGAACGCCTGTTGAGAGAGAGAGAGAGAGATGACGTTGGTTAATAGCTGCTATCGCACGGGACATATATCTTGGACCTATAAATGTGCCCAAAATATATACGCACAGTACACGTTTCTTGAATGTCTTTTGAGGATAGCACGGGGCTACTGCGGTGGACGAGATCAAATTTACCAAGCATAAATTATTACAAAACAACCCGCGGGCGCCAGGGTCTCATTTGTCTCACAAATTAGGTCCAAGATACGTATCTTACCGAGGTATACATTGTTAAATTTCTAATATGAATAAGAAAGTACGAATCCCCTCTTATTATAACTTCCGTACACCAGTATCATAGTAGTATTCCACAAAACATCAATAATCACAAGAGGGAACTTCCTTGGAAAACTTCCAACCCTGTCGGTTTCATTATAAATAATAGAATAACACCAATTAAATCGAGATAGAAGTCGTTAAAAATAGTTTTATTTCAATGTGTAACAATCGCGTAAACTTCCGACAATATATTTTATTTATACCACTTAGGTGGCAGACATGCACACGGCCCACCTGACGGAAAGTGGTTACCGTCGCTTATACCAGGAGCGTTACACTCGTGCTGCTGACCCTGAAAAACTTTGTAATGCCTTTCTTGAAGAACCTTCTTGTATTCGCTTGAGACCTTCATTCCACAACATGACTGTGCGTGGGATGAAGTTCCTTTCATACCGCACAGTGCGCACGGTTTCCGGTCGCAATATGTGAAGATGGATTTCCTGCCTATGGCGAGCGGTGTGATGTAGCTGTAGGCATGATGTCAAACAATTCATCTGAGCTCAAACCATTGTATAAGCGGTAGAACATATAACTATCTTGGAACCCGAGTAAATTGGAAGAGGACAAGCAATATCTGTAAAAAAATTCTGTTATGAAAAGACAAAACTGTCAGTAATGTATAAATACCTGTTTAATGTGATGCGCAGATGCGTTGTGTTCATGCAAGCGATGTACGGGCGCCACCAACAGAGCCAGCAACTCGCGACGAGAGCAGCCCGCCACGTCGGCCGCTACCAATGCGCTCAGTACGCCTAACATCGCCTTCAATGCACCGCCTTCAATATCCAAAGTGTATACTGTATACCTCGCGATTAATACGACTCAGTTATGGGTGTTCTGTGTATAACACCATGGAATATAATGTCAAACAAGAGCGAGTACTCCCTAGCAATAATTTGTAAAATGTTTTAGAGTTGTATCACGAAAAACTATCGTAATCGTATCGTGAACATAACGAGAGCACGGAGTATTGCGATTGGTAGGCTTCACCCGCACACACGCTCAAAGTAGGCAGGCCACCAATCGTAATGCACCGTGCTCTGGTTACGCTTACGATACGATACCCCACTGGGCTATCCGACTATAAGTCTTCAACCCACTGGTTGAAAATAATTGTGAACCACTAAAATTTTGTCAAATTATAGTCAGATAACTTAAAAAAACATGAGTTGAAAAAAATGGTCGATTTATTGTCGTGCCGAGCGTCGATGTTATGAATGACTGATTCATAACCCTGATACACATGCAACGAGCTAGCAGTTAGAATATAAGCTACTAGCTGTTGCCCGCGGCTTCGCCCGCGTGGATGTCGTTTATCGCGTGGTGTTGTAAATAGTGCTGAAAGTTGAGCGTTGAACACTGATTAGACATTGTACTCGCCTCTCTATTCGACTCGAGGAGGTAGGTAGGTACTTACACGACGGTATATTCGTCTCAATCGAGCAGTCCGACTGGGGAAGTATCTCCGCTCTACAGAAGGCCGCGGCTTAATAACCTCGTGTTGTGTTTCCGACGGTGAGTAGGGTAGCCAAAGCTCACTGGAGAGGAGCTTGTGCTTTGTACTGTCAATGGGAAAACCAAAGGCTTATCTTTTGCGCTGACGGCACAGATTATCTAAGTTCTTACAGGGTAGGCAGCACGAGTGTGACTCCCCTGGTGTTGCACTCACCCATAGGCCACGGTCCCCCACCCTCTCCCCTACTCCTTCCCCTTCCCCGTTGTATCTCTTGTCTACTCCACTATATCCCTCACCACGCTCTAATCCAGGGATGGCCAACCAATGGCACGCGTGCCAAAGGTGGCACGTGGCACAACTTTCTGGGCACGCCAGCAGTGCCATCAGAAAGTAGGTATTTAGCTGCGCCCGTGATATACGATAGCAACAAAAAAGGTTCGCCATTCCTGCTCTAAGTTCTTACAGGGAAGGCGGCACAAGTGTGACTCCCTTGGTGTTGCACTCACCCATAGGCCACGGTAACCACTTACCATCAAGAGGGCCGTGTGCTTGTTTGCGACCTCATTACTACAGTACCTACGACTCGCGACTATAGTATGGGGTACTTCAAGAAGGGCGAGTGTGACGCCCCTAGTATTGCATACTTTCATAGGACACAGTAACCACTTTCCATCAGGTGGGCCGTGTGCTTGTCTGCCACCTAAGTGGTGTAAATAAAACTTTCTACCTGCAAAATATCTACTCGACTCTCTACTCCCCATACCTTTGCCCTTCCCCCACCCTCTCTCCTACTCCTACGCTTTCCCGTTGTATCTCTTGTCTACTCCACTATATCCTTCACCACCTCTAAGTAATCTGTCTTTGTGTGGAAAACGATTTTGTAACTGATCTTAAGACAGTACCGACATCTATTTCATACCTGACAAATTAAAAATTGAAAAAAAAAGCAACTGAATAAAAAATGCTTATATACGTCCAGTCGGAACGAAACCATAGTAAGTTCAAAACCGCGTTAACGCCATCTAGTTACGGAAGTGGAAATAAATTAATTGACAAGAAAATAACAATTTCATGATTAAAATCGTATTTGTTTACACAACTGTAAATGTAAATTAAAGTCTATTTATTTACATACTTGCTCGGATGTAATAAGATATAAAATTTCATCCATAAGAATAAAAAAGCGCCATCTATATTTCCGCTCATATGCTGTATAATATCAATATTGTTCACAACTCCGGTTCTACTCAACCGATTGCGATCAAACAAACGTAAGATTTTAAGTCTGACCAAGCCCTTTCTAACAAAAAAAACCGCATCAAAATCCGTTCAGTAGTTTTTGCGTCCATCGCGGACAAACAGACAAACAGACAAACAGACAAACAGACAGGAAATGAAAAAAATATATTTTCGTGTTCAGTATCGTTAATATAACATAACCCAAGTATTTTTTTTTAAATATCTCCAATGTACAGACACGACCACTTTACAATTATATAATAGTATAGATGTTTAGTAGTGGTCTAGAGTAAACAGTAGTCTATCTATCTCAGTCCTAATCTTGACTTTGAATATGAAAGACTGCTGTGTTCTAATGGAACAAATAAGCAGTGTGGGACACACGAATGTCTATAGATGGCTCCCACCGTCGCCCCAAGACGGATGTATAAAAGAGTTTGGATCGACTTCGGGCGGGTCTCGGTGGCTTATTGGTCATAGCATTCCGCCTGTAAGGGAAAGATTGCGGGTTCAAGTCCCGCCCGAGGTCGATTCTCTTTCTATATCTTAATCGATTTGAATAGTTAGCATAATACATGCTTTAAACTGTCATTCAAGTGTGGGACAGTTATGAAGTAACTACGCACCTTGTAGTAATGGCGACTTGGCGAGTGCGAGTATGTTGGGAGTCAGGGCCGCTCGGGCTTCAGGCGTGAGCGCCGCAGGACAACGCAGGCATGCGCCCCGCACTAACATCAGAGCAGTCTGTGCGCAATGCAGGTCCGCTTCACACACCAACGCTGGCACCTCCATCAAAACCTAAGTAAACAACATTCGATGACTTTTATGTACTCGCTGTACAGTTCAGCCGTATCACAGTTGGACTGAAAATAAGCCGACCCCAACATGCCGTATAGAACAAAAAAAAAATTGGTAGATTTTTAAAAAAGACCGCAAGAAATCGTTATTTTTTGTTGTCATCATACTCCTTTTTCTTTAGATTTGGTTTAAGCGATACTAAAGCAAGCTATTCTCGGAGTGGGGGAGTCAGACGAAATTAATTTATTGGGAGTAGCAGAGTGTACCTCCAGTTCCAAAGTACAGTCAAAAGACCTGGACACGTCATGGATACCAAGACGTTTGTATAGAATAATTTCGGCTTTCAAGGAAGTGTCCAGCTAGCTCTATTGATCAGAGTATTCTTTTTAGAAAAGGAACTGATTGCAGGATCAAGTCCTGGATACTGACTTCAGATCAAAATTTAAAAACAAATATGCACAACAATTACATACCTTACTTAGAAGCTCTATGCTAATTGCATTACTATAGTTTTGTACGAGAGTGTCAAGTAGCACCAGAGTTGACAATTTTAATGCCCTCTGATTTTTCCTCAAGAACGATCCCAAAATAGGTACCGCATCAGTCTGAAACAATACAACGTAAAAACACATATCCAACAAAAGTAAACTATTCGATATTCTATTGGTAGAATTAATTACTTACCAAAATAGGTCTGAGATCGATTCTTAGAGGAGACGACGCAACTTTAGTCAGAGCCTTAACGGTAGTCAAGCGGGTGATTTCATTACGTAGACGTTCTAAGAATATTGGCAAACATACAGGAAGCTCGTGCTGGAAACAAATATATGTTTTTTACAAAAAAACACAGACAGACATCGAAGTTATCCTATAAGGATTACGTTTTGTTCCTCTGTACGGAACCCTACAAAAATAATAGTTTCTTAGATATAACTACCACAAGAAAAGCTATTGCTTACTAACTAGAGGGGTTAATGGGAATACTAGTAATTTCAGCTGCTAGTACTCTTTAAAAAAAGAACTTACCTGTAGAAAGTCGCCGAAATGGCAGAGCAATTGTCCGCAGGCAGCGATTGCACGCTCTTTGACTTCCTGGTCCATGTCAGTCGCGCGAAGACGAACTAGAGTGCATTCGTACATCGCAGGGATGAACTGTTGCAACTCTTCAGCGGGCGGCTCTACGAAGATGTCGTCAGTTTCGATGTTCCCGGTGTAATCTATGGCATTTCAATACAATTAATTTGTGTATAACAAATTTACGAGATAGAGATTTATCTGAAA
This sequence comes from Eilema depressum, assembly GCA_914767945.1. Classification (NCBI taxonomy): domain Eukaryota; kingdom Metazoa; phylum Arthropoda; class Insecta; order Lepidoptera; family Erebidae; genus Eilema; species Eilema depressum. The sequence continues at coordinate 16,655,112 of OU612013.1, forward strand.
ACTGTTTTTAAAGTTGAAAGTGAGTAAAAAATATTATTTTTGTAAAATTAAGAACAAAGTCTTTCAGATCAATCAAAGTTACTATATTTTTAAATATAGTCTCGGTGTCAAAAGTTGATGATGATCACTTTTGACTTTAATATTTGGTTTTGGAGCAAAGTAATTTAGATTTTGTAAAAAAAAACACTGCTATTTAGCGAGCACTATATAATATTTTTTAGTTTGGAATCTGTGCAATCATCATCTACTTTTGACGTTAACTGCACTAAGACACAATTTGGATAAAACATTCGAAAAGCAGCTTACCCAGTGGACGCATAACTTTGACGAGCGTTTGCAGTACGCGCAGTGCTTCGGCAGTGACCTTGTAGAAGGGGTCGTGCACACAGCCCAGTACTGCGGGCAGCAGGGCCACTACGTGCGGCCTCATGGTCTCAGGCGGGTGACCACGGACCAGGCATACTATGAAAACTAGCGTCTCGATCTTCATTGATGATGCTGTGCTTTTGTCCCTGCACAAACCAATTCATATTATATTATCAACAACTTATATCCAAATCTCCTAATTACTTTCGGCTTTATGGACATAATAATAGGTTTTGTGTATAAATATGCTACATAATATTACATCCATTTTTTAAAAGGCAACCGTTCTTACTGATTACGACTGTTACTGACTGTTATTGTTCACTTTACATAGATGCATAGTTGCAGGTAAGTACTTGGGTTTATGAGACCCGAACAAGATCTTCGAGGCCGGTACACCTGCTGATTGCTTGACGATGACGAGACTTTGGCGCCGACTATAGGTACTCTCGTGCAGAATTCATTGCTAAATAATTATAACTTTGGAGTAAACAAAAATGATGATGCTTGCATTTACATGGTTTCGTAATTATATCAAGCATAGCTCGTACAAGCAGACTCCAAGCTTTGGATGCTAGAGATTAACGCTCGGATGGATAGAACAGGTAGATAGTTATACTCACGTGAGTGCAGGAGTGAGCGCGCGAATGACCCTGGCGGCGTGGTCGACGAGGCAGCCGGGCGCGGCCGCCAGCAGCTCGCGCAGCAGCGCCAGCGCACAACCACGAGCGCGCACGCTTCGCCCGCGGATCACGCGCAGCGCGCCGCGGACTACCCCTGACACCTGCACACGTGGGGACGACGACGAATGACATTAAAGCCTCTAACACACAGACGCGTTATTATCGGTCCACTTTATCCCGGCTCCAGTCAACAATAGTGCCCGGAATACGGCAATAGCGTATTCGGGAATAATGGTGTGACTGTATGTATGTGTAATACACATAATATACAGACCATGTATATTATGTGTATTACACACATGTATGTATGTATATGTATGTATGTGTATGTATGTATCTCGGAAATAGGCTGCGGGAAGAACGAGACTAAAATTCCACGCGAGCTACAGTTAGTACCTAATTATGTAAAATTTATCAGTAAAATATACCTCTGAAGATGACTTACCCTTTGCAACAATAAAGCTTGAGGCGAATTGTCAAAAGGAATAGTCATCTGCAAAGCAGGTGGTGGACGTGTCGCCCTCAGCAAAGCTGTGTACGCGCTGAGAATGTCACACTTCACGTTCTCCTCGCGTTCTGTAAAATAAAATACAGGTCAGAATCTGTTGTGTATAAACCATACACCATAATTTGTTCCAAGATGTCAGAAATACCTTTAAATCTGGCGATTAAAGCGGGAGACACCTTGATATACATTTCAGCAAGAAGTTCATGACGCGTTGCGATGACAGACTCAAGGCACTTAGCAGCTGCACGTCTCACCTACAAAAATGGCATAATTTTAGTGAACTGGCAATAACTTTTCAGCACAGAACTAGTTGCCAATGCCATCAAAGGTAAAAAATTCTTCTTCAGAATATCGCAAAACCACAGTGGCGATGGCGGCCGAAGATAAAAAAAATGTATGTCATTAAATTGTTTGATATTATTTAACAAAAAGTGAGTACATATTTTTTATTCAGAATCGACTGCCAGCTCACAGACAAAAGCAGATTAGCCAACAGTATTATCTAGTTCAGATTATAGTATACCTTCCACGACATATCGTCATCATCGGAATATTCTTCAGAGTCGGATTCAGGATCAGCGTCAGGTGTGTAGGACTCGTCCTCCATTTCTTCATCCTCACCACCGCCATCCGCCTCTTCATCCTCATAGTTATAGTTAGGATCGTATGTGATCATTTTCAGGCAGAGATCAATTATCTACAAATGCAAATTAAGGTATTGTACAACTATTAAGGTATTGTACTGTTGATTTTGTTACATGCATTACTTTTGTTACTTCACTTTGAATTTCTGTCTCTTTATACTGGGAGTATCATAACCCTCATAACAGAGAAGCTATGATGTTCAGCACATAGGATTGTGTGTAAATAGTGGACCAACAGGGAGTATGATACCATACCATAACCCCCAACGCCTTGAACAACAAACTGGTGTAGTCAATTGATAGACTGAATATAATATAAAAATATTACATCTATTAGCCCACACCCCATTAGTTCACTAAATACCGAATACATCTTTATGGGTTGTGTATTTGTATAAAATGCATACAAGCCCACACAACTAACAAACATGCGTACCCAAGCTCATAGAATAATAAAAAAAACTTGCATAAAAATATCACTCAAGTAAGTATATCAAACGAACAACAACTAAATAAAGTTGAGTCAAGTTTATAACTGAAATACTCTTATTTTAATGTTGGTAGATTTTGCTTCAACTTAGTGAAACATACTGCTATGTTTCACTGATACTTAAAATGAACACTCACAGTAGGAATATGAGATTGCACTTCCTTGGGGCACTTAAGTACAAAAGCTTCGAGAGCTTGCAGACAGTGTTCACGAAGTTCTTCATCACTATCAGTTGAGTATTCTAAAACTTGTGGTGCCACACGCCACAACTGTTCACCAAATCGGTGGCCTGCTTGCCGACTGGAAAAATAAGAACAAATATATTCTTCTGCATTAGTTGACTAATGGAGAGCTCCAAATCTCTCAGGCTATATTTGTAATGAAAAAAGACTTTTAATACAAACCAAATCAGACTTTAGGTTACATATCACATTTTATAATATTCATTCTAAGTCTAGTTTCTAGTATAAAGCCATGTGGCGTAAATTATACGTTTATAAGGACTCTGCCCAGTCATAATGTACATAGATATAATAAACAGAAAGTAACCAGTATTGTGTTTTGCAGTTAATGAAAATGTAATGTGTTGCATAATACTTACCAAATAGAAGCAATACACTGAATATGTGTGCGGCTAACACTAGAGGAAGTTGAGGAGCTTAGACCTTCCAACAGATGATCAATGAGTTTGTTGTATAGAGCTGCATTGCATGACATGACCAAGTGGGACAATGCAACTATGGTGCGTTTGCGGACAGCCTGTATAAGTAACATCATAGATAAATGTTGGACATAATATTACACATAATAGTTATATTAGTTATTAACTTTTAAACAAAGCCCACAAAACTATGTGCATACAAACCACCCAGATGCCACCCTCACTTCAGATCTCTGATATGAAAGGATTACATTTATAACATTTATTATAACATTATATTATAATAATAACTTTTTTTATTATATTTAGTTTTTATTATTATTACATTTATGAGTTCTTAAGTGGCAAATGAACTGACTAGACATGATCTGACTATTGTGTTACTTCTGGGCATGTAGTCATAGAGTATGAGTGAGATGTGCCATAAGAAATGTGTAGATGTAAGATCTAAACAAGGTTAGTCACATGTGGTTAACTTCCAAAAAAAGTTGATTAATTGATTAGAAGCAATAACATTAAAAAAATATTATGTAATGCTCTCATACCTGACGTGGGGAGGCCAATTGAGGCAACAAAGAGTTGAGCAACATGGGGTGAAAAGAAATCAACAGGCCACCAAATCTACTCAACAAATCAGCGAGTATATCAAGAGCCTCAAGTTGAACAGACACATCTTCTTGCTGTAATAAAAAAAGATATTAAAAACACTGGTAAAATTAAAATTGGATAAATTTAATTTTACAATTTTACATATTTATCCTTAGGAAAGCTATTCATTGTAAATGAAAAATAGACAATAATGTAAATGTATAAAGTAACACATCAGGTAACAAGCATAACACCGAGTAACAAACACAACATATTAGGATACCTTTTCAATAGCACTGCTCAATTTTCCAGTTATTTTCTTACATACATTAGCAGCTAATGTGTTAGAGCCGAGAGGGAGTTCTGATATGACAGTTTTCAAGCCAATGCTGCTGATATCTCGCAGTTGTTCTGTATCAGAGAGCATATTTGCACAAAGCGCATCAACAATACCTTCCACTTGATACTCTTTGACTTTATTGACGAGAGGGCCGAGGCTGCAAAAGGGTGTAAATTGTTATAGAAATGTTTGAAATGCTACAGCCAAAATTATCAAAATTTATATTAAAAATTCGTACCATTTCACAGCTAAATTTTGCACTTCACCATTCTTATCTTCAAGCAGACGCAGCAACATTTTTACTACTTTCCTTTCAGAATCATCATCAAGCTTTATGCTGTCTTTTTGTAATTCAGTCATTAAATCATTAGTAGCCATAAACCTGAAGTCTTTGTCGGTGGAGGTCATCTAAAGACATATTGTAAATTATAATGTTAGGTAAGTCCACATTTAGATAGCAAAACTATTCTATGTTAAGAACACCGGCTTACCTTCTCGAGAAGATTTGCTATTTGATAGGATACACTAGCCATTTTGTACGGTGTTCAATCTTGTGAAACCAAAACAGAAAAAGTATAAAAGCGAAATAAAGATAGAATTAACAATTTATCACGTGTAATTGGCGAAGAAAAAACATTTGAATGATTTTTCGGGAAATAAAAGCGACAAATCGAAAACTTGCTTCGTGGTGCTTCGCTAAAATTGTATAGACAAAAATATGTTAGAAGATTGACTTGTCAAATTGTAATCGATTTACACATTTGAACGATTTTGAAGATGATGTAAAAATCGATTACAGAAATGCGTAAAAATTCAATATCATAATAATATTATAAATACGAAAAGAATTCTGTCTGTCACGCTTTCACGCATAAAAAATCAAAACCACTTAGTATAATACGTCCATGAAACCACTGAACCGATTTTGATGAGGTAAGTACGGAGATTGAAATGTATTTCAAAGAAATGACACAGGACACAGGCTATGTTTGGTCGCGCTAACCGACATCCACGGAATAGCAACAGCCAAAGCTATATGTATAAAAAAATGGTCGTATTTTTTTAACCTAAACAGAAATAACTCTCTTTGTATTATACTTTTACAGTTTTATTTGGTTTTATATTGCTTGCGAATCTTGCGATACATTACCGTTCCGTTTCACACCACTAGACTTCAATATGATTATGATCACTGGCCACAGGGGGGCCCCGTTCAACATATAGAAATTCTAGTTATACAAATATGAGGCAAACATGAATTGAACCTTGATTATATCACTTTGTCTCTTTTTTTCCAATATACAGTTGTGTCTGCTAAAAAGAGACAAAAAATTTAAGTTATTGCTCACTTGGGAAAATGAGTATGAGAATTTGACAGCGTGCCGACGGTGCCAACATTTATGAATGATTTGCGCCAACATTATGAATGATTTGCGACAGCCATTGTTGAATTTTTCTAGAACATACTACTACAAGCATAATAGTGATGTACTCCAATAAAAGATTTGACGACGAAACTATTCTTCTTTACAAAAATGTACTCTTTTGAAGAAATACGAATTGACAAAATTGTAATGTCTTCTGTTTTTCCGTATTAGAACTGGGCAATTGTGGTATTGTTAGAAACGTCTTGATCATCCGCTGGTTATAGGCAATAATGCAATATGACGTGTGAATGACTCTCTGAAACTCTGACTATAGGTAATGAAAAAAAACTTGAGATATATAGACCGTGTTTGGTATGAAATTAAAGGGCTCAATTAGCACATTAAAAACATGTATACATTATTAGGTGTTGCTTGCACCAAAATAATACAAATAAAAATCAAGTTTCAAACTAAAAACTAAAATCCGACTAGGTACTGCAAATCAGGCTCTAAGAAGTATTAAGCAAGAAAATATCAAGAATAGCCGTGGTCGTATACCATTTACTCTAATAAAACAATACATTCTAGAGATTCGTGATTTTGCAGTAGTCGGGTTTTAGTTTTATAGTTATGGTTAGTACACTTTAACAGGTAGTATAGAAAGATATCGACAAATGTTACGATAATAGAAGGTAATCCCTAGCATAGTAACCGTCGGCAAACGTTCATTCATAAAAATGGAACGTAGGTAATACACGTTAATTCTGTAGGTATAACCCATCTGTTCTATTATAAATTTATGTCACTGGCGTAGCTTCGCCTCTTCGCCTGTAAACTGTTCTGTTCTGTCATCAATGTCAATGTCAATGTGATATGCTTGCAGCTTGCAGTGTTTTGATTTTTATTTTTTAGGTTATGTACAGGTGTACAGGCTACCACCTTACCTTACCTTTTACCTTTATGTTTATGCTTGGACTGAATCGTTCGTTTATATAACATGTGTTATCAGATTTATTGATTAAAAGTCTGTGTTATAGTTCTACACTATTCGAGCAATTACTATTTAACATGGATTTATTTGTTATTAACAGGTACATACATATTTTATAATTTAATTAATAGTATTAACCTCAAATTATTAAAAATAACTCATACCATTTTGTATTAATAGGTATAGGGATGATAATGATGATATAGATGTGGTAAATCAAGAAGCTAAACATTTAGAAAATTTAAAAAAGAGAATAGCAGAAAGAAAATCTGCATATACTATAAAGAAAACAGCTTCAGTTATAACCTTGAAACCACAGAAACCATTTCAAGAAACGCTTATAGAAGAGAATCCTCAAGATAAAGAAAGTAACAAAGTTATTGAAAATGTTGGGTTACATAAAGCAGATCAGGATACTGGTAACAATATAAATAAGATCCTGAAAACACCAAGTGACAAAACTAAACAGACACATGAATACAAAGTGTTAGGAATAAATGAGTTTGAGAAAAAAACAAAGGTTGGTTACATCTTCTTTTTTAATTTATTTAATAACGAAAGGTATACAATTTCTTATGCACTAGAAGTGTAACAAAAATCAGAAAGGTTTATCCGTACACTGTGTTTGTTGTTCAATTGTGCTCAAACATAGTAATACATTGGGTACATAACTTGTTCTAAAATACTAATGTAACATTTATTTTTTACCTAACTGCCAAGAAGGGTTATGTTTTTCGCCCATATCTTGTGTTTTTTGTATGTATGGGGCTGTCCATTAATCATGATTTTCATCATCATCATCATCATTATAATTCAAGTATATTATACACTCATATTTTGTATTAAGACAATGAAGTGGATGAAATGTAACAAAAGGCTAATATCAATTAAAACTGTAGCATTTTATCTTAACAGTGTCTCCTATGAATGAAATTCATTTCATATTGATATTTCAGGTTGCCAGAGTACTACCCTATTGGCTCTCTCATCCTAGTAACATTTCTAGGGACTTGAAAAACTCATCATGCCATGTGGAGGATCAAGATTGGATACACAGTACTTTAAAAGCTTCACTTCTAGCCGAAGGGGTTACTAGTTTGTTTCCAGTACAAGAAAAAGTCATACCTTTTGTGTTGAATGAACACAAATCAGTGTATCCATTTAGGCCACAGGATATTTGTGTATCAGCCCCAACTGGCAGTGGTAAAACATTATCCTTTGTTTTGCCTATAATTCAGGTACTCATAACTTTAGTACTATTTACTACTAAAAGTCAAAAGTTTATTGTATATGCGTTTTATATCTAAGGCAGCCTACTGCTATATGACACCTAAAGATAAGCAATCACTGGGGTAAATGAATGCTTGCAACGCCAAATATGTCAATCACATAACAACTAATACATAACTTCATACTTTTTTCTAGATTTTGCTGAATGAAGTTGGATGCCATGTAAGAGCTCTAGTGGTTTTACCAGTTCAAGAATTAGCAGCACAAGTAGCAAAAGTGTTCAAAAAGTATTGTCTGAAAACAAGATTAAGAGTTGCTTTGTTAGGTGGTTCTACTCCAATACAGCAAGAGCAGCAAAATATCATACGCTATAGTAAGTCAATATCAATGCCAGTAGGTAATAGTTTCTTACACTGCAAAATTACGAGTTCAATAGTTCATAAGATCAACAGTTTGTTTTGTCAACAAATAAGTTGATGAAAGAGAACTATTGATGTAGTAAATTGTTAACGATACAAACTGTTGATCAAATGAACTATTGAACTCGTAATTTTCTAACTCGTAAGTTATGGAAACTGAGCTGAAGTTGATCCCACATGTATCCCAGTGCAGACTGGCTATCGTTTGTATTTTTTAATAAACTTCTTTTATATCAGTTACTACTAGTTGTTGTCTAATGTGTTGTTTCATTTTTCAGCTGCATCATCAGAATGGGTCAGTGAAGTTGATATAATTGTATGCACTGCAGGACGACTGGTTGAACATCTTCAAAACACTGAGGGATTTTCCTTAAAACATCTGAAATTTCTAGTAATTGATGAAGCTGATAGAATTATGGATCACATTCAAAATGACTGGCTGTACCATCTGCATAGACATATTAAGTTAGAAAATGAGTTAATGGAGGGTAGAAATTCAAATCTCTCATGGAGCAGCCTCATTGAGCAAAAACCTCCACCTCATAAATTGCTCTTCTCCGCAACTCTATCACAAGATCCAGAAAAATTAGAACAGTGGGGCTTATTTCAACCAAAACTGTTTTCTGCCGCTACAATAACTAATTACGATAATGAAGACCAAATTAGACTATATGCAACACCCAATGAATTAGTAGAACAAACTATTACGTGTGAAGCTGAACACAAACCACTTATCCTGTATCATTTTCTGGTTGATCAGAAATGGGACAAAGTATTATGCTTTACTAATGCTGCTGAGTCTGCACACCGATTAACTGTGCTTCTGAATACGTGGGGTATGGGTAAATTAAAGGTAGCTGAACTCTCTGCAGCATTAGATAATTCAACAAGAGAAACTGTGTTGAAAAAGTTTACTTCAAGCGAAATAAATGTGTAAGTATATATTGTTAAATTGTTATACCCTTTCATTTAAATCAATAGGCCAAAACCAGTATTTTGCCTAACTAGAAAATACTTATAGAAACGCACAACTTGTCTTACTCTCATATTAAAATATTGTTTTAAACAATTGTTTACTACATTTTGATTATGTACTGTACAAGAAGGCAATAAGTATGGGGATACGTACGCGGTATCAATAGTTCATTAGATAAATAAGTCAACGCCACAAGGTCAAGCTTGCACTCTTGTGCATGCAGGAGTGGGAGCGAAAAAGTACTACTTTAATATTACTTAAGGCGGCTTCACACGCGAGTTCGATGCGTTTCGTCTATGTTATTCTTTTAGTCTGCCACATTAATAACCTTATGAGTTCAATAGTTCATTAGATCAAATTGTTCTTTACAACAACAATTTACTACACCAACAGGTCATTTCCGACTCTGAAAAAGAAGTCTTATATAATCGATTTTTTTAAATGTTTTAGATTGATCGGAACTGATGCCCTTGCTAGAGGTATTGATATTCCAGACTGTAATTATGTGGTTTCATATGACCCTCCAAGAAACATAAAAACTTATATACACAGAGTTGGACGTACAGGGCGTGCTGGACGCGTAGGACATGCAGTATCTATCCTTCTGCCCAATCAAATCAATATATTCAAGGTATAAAGTATAAATTATTAAACTTTTTCCCCCACTACTCAATTTCAAAGCGATTATCCTGTTGCATTTAAAGTTTACACTTTGGAGCCCACGGTCCACTTTATTTTTTTAATAACATAAGTTTGCTTTTCTGGAAGCGTACCCTCGAACTTCGAGAGGAAAGCCTGTGCCAAAGCCTCGTCATTATTTAGCAATATGCACCAATGAGCTGGTAAAATTGGCTTGGGTTCCAAAGATGTTAGTAGGTCCCTATACACTACCTACCAACTATGGCTATAATACGTCACTTTAAAATTGTGTTTGATTATATCTATTTACTTTTTCAGGAAATTATTAAATCTGGTGGAAAAGCTCAGCTACCTGAAATGGAAATACAGAAAGACATTCTTATTCAGCTGTTAGATACCTATCAGCAAGCTATTAGTTTAACTAAGAAACATATTCATGCAGAGATTGACTCCAAAGTGAAAAAGTCTATAGGAATAAAGAGAAGATTGAAATCCAAACCTAAAAGACTGAAATGAAATGCTTCAATATGTCATCAAAAAATATAATTCCAAAAATATTATAATACCTATTGTAAATTACAGTGTTTTTTTTAAGTATGGGGACGAACAACACGAAGGATCCAAGTTTCAATTAAAAAAGGAAAGCTATTAATAATCTAGTCTCTATCAGCCGAAATTTAGATAAGAGCACGTGTTATTATATTACACCTATAGCTATGTAGATTCCTTTCCGTCATCACATATTGCATTTTTAGCTGAAGTGGAGCCAAAAACATTTCTTTAACCGCTATAAATACGCTACGTTAGATCAACAATAACGGTCAAGGCCGTTGATACTAAGATACGGCTTAAAATTCATTATAGGGAAAAATTACTTCATTAAACACATTAAAAAAACAATTTGAATAAATGAATGAATGACATTAGTTGGACAATAATTAGTTATTTGCTAATTTGCTTTTGCTTTGTCAATCGTTAATTACATCCCTTTAGTTAAGTACTATCCATTCGACTTATTATAATGTCATTAACTCCTTAGTCATAATTCCTGCATGATTACTTGATATATTTATAAATCTGCCTGCAGTGCCGGCTGGCATTAGAGCATTAGAGTCAATAGAGTTTAGACGCATAAATTGTCTTTACGCATATTTGAAGCTGAAAATTGCAGTAAGTACATAATATTTGAATAATTATTTTATTTGCATTAAGAGAAACACATGTAAGCTTGTAACTTTCCATTTCTGATATTTCAAATTAGACTGTAACAACAAATCGGCGGTCTCTCCCACCGAAAGCAACACGTTTGTTACCATTTTCATTTTCATTTCAGAAAAATATGGAGTACGAGTATGATCTTGATGGATGGACTTCATGCCCTTACAATTCGGCGCACCGTGTCCCGCGTTCCCGTATCCAATACCACATTATCAAGTGCCAAAAACGGCATCCAACCTGGAAAATATGTTTGCACAACGCTGCTCATCGCTTTCCCGAGGAGGAGATCAAATCTCACATAAAGCATTGTCCTGATAAACCTATAACGAATACAATACGGGAGAAACCTAATACGGGAGGACAGATCATAGTACCAAAACCAATATTTCAGAAGGAGAATATACCTGAGTCAGATCCTAATCATGAATGTTGGGATGAACCTATAACGAATATACGGGAGAACCCTAATACGGGAGGACAGATGATAGTACCGAAACCAATATTTCAGAAGGAGTATATACCTGAGACAGATCCTAATCATGAATGTTGGGATAGTATATATGTTAAAATGGCATAGTGCATGGGTTTAAGTCCTGGAAAGCAGAAAATAAGTACTTACAGGAATAAACTAGAGAATTTTCATCGGGGACACCAGAAGACTGATGACAGGAAGTCTAAAAAAAGCCACATGGTATCTTTTATATTCTTTAATAACTGTAATATCCAACACTTTTGTATAAAAATGCATAAGATGATCATGATATTCATTTTGTCATTATGTATCTTAATATCATAATGAGTCTTAACTCACTATGATATTAAGTAATATTAAACATACATACATACATACATGTTGTGGTCTTTTAGACCTTTAGATAGTGAAGTGATTAATTTATAATTTGCAATGGAGAACTATCCTGCAGTCTTCCACGATCTTATGCAAGCAGGTACCTATCACTGTATCAGCACTGTATGCTGTTTTTTGCAATATACATTTTACTGCTCTTTGTATTTGTAGTAACTGTAGATTTGTAACCAACGGCATTGTGAATTATGCTGATCACCTTCACAGCATTGTAAGACACTTTGTAAAATATATGATGGCTGCGCTGGGACACATATATTCTAAACTTGGAATCTAGATGTACTTAAATACTTACATCTTCTAATATATAAAATTCTTCTGTCACGGGGTGCGTAATCGAACTCCTCCGAAACGGCTCGACCGATTTTGATGAAATTTTTTGTGCTTATCCGGTATCTATGAGAATCGGCCAACATCTATTTTTCATCCCCCTAAGTGATAAGGGTGCAGCGGGAACGGGATTTGAATACCACGCGGGCCGAAAATATGGCGGTACGAAGTTCGTCGGGGCAGCTAGTATATGTATAAATAAATATGTTAATGAGAGGTGCACGATATCCTGGCTGTGAAAATTTCATAACTGTCCCAATCCAAATTTGAAATTCAGAATTTATTCCCCTCTCACTCAAGTACTGCAAATGTGTTTTTTTTTTTTGTTGTAAATGATTTTAAGTTAGGTACATACGCATTACAAAATTTAATGTATTGCTCATCAAGTGTTTTATTTCTAAAATGCTCCAAACATTTATAAAACCGAAGACTCCCGTACGGCAGTGTGGTGAGAACCCCCACATACCCGTTATAGTTTCCCCAGCCAGTATGTGTCGCAACCAGTTTAATCAGCCGATCATTTAAGTGCCTAGGCTATTAACAAAACGGCGCCGTTCAATTAACGGCCTGAATGATATTCAGCCGTATTTAATGCCGCTTCGCTCCGCTCCTGCATTAGCCTATCCAAGTCGGATTGCGCTGCTTTTCTCAGTAAATCTATCACTAACTTTCTGTCTTAGGTATTTCTGGGTGGCACCCCATATCGTACAAACGGCCTAAGCATTACCTAGTCAGCCAATTTGTGTCATACGATACCGCTGAATATCATTTAGGTTAGGCCGTTAATTGAACATCTGATTAAGCTAGTTGGCTGCGACATATTCATGAGGCTTTCCGCTCCAACCTACTTCGACGACATCTTCTTACTTTACAAACATACTTACTTCAGTTTATAAGTGAAGACAATGTAGGTAGGTACGCTTTTTATTACAAGCGTGTATTATGTTCACAACTTTTAGCTTAGATTCCTTTTTCCAACTATTCTGAAAGACCTACCAGAGAAGGGCATAACATTCTTAACGCAATTATACAATGCCATCATCCTACGAAGAGAATAGGTACCTCCACAACGGAAAGTAGCAAAATTTATAATGATCCCAAAACCAGACAAGGAGCTCGAAGAAGCTAAATCTTATCGGTCAATGAGCCTATTCCCAATTTACAACCAAAGTAATGGAGACATTAATCCGTATTCCGGGCACTAATTGTTGACTCGAATCATGCATCAGAGGGGCCGTGTCTGTCGGATGACTCGGATGTTAAACAGCCCTATCCCTTAGTCGCCTTGTACGACACCGCATGGGAGGTGATGGGGTGCCCTAAATTCTACTATGCCGGGAACCACGCGGTTCCCATCCAATACCTGACCATCAATTTGGATTAAGTCATTTGAACAGAAAGAATTTAAAAATAAATACCGCTTCTTTCCTTCTTCCTCCTAGCGTTAATTCCCAGTCGCATCTAAAGCTTTCGCCTCTGAGTCTGGGGTCCGCTTTACCACGTCTTAACTACGGATTTGGCTAGACCTCGATATTATCCGTGAAGCGATTGCCATCTGACCTCCACAACCCAATGTTAACAATTAGGCGATATCGAAGCTTTGCAGCTAGACCGTTGTTTTTTTGGACTTTTTAGGGCTCCAACTACCCGTAACGACTGCCATAGATGTTCTTATGGCAACCGGGACCTACGGCTTAACGTGCTCTCCGAGGCACGACCAGACCAATGCAAATACCCATATTTCATGCACACAAATATTTGCACTGAGCGGGGATCGAACCCGCGCCTCCTGCGTAGCGGCCACGTTCACTACCGCAACGCCACGGAGGCTGTCAAGCTTCTTTCCTTGACATATCAGTCATATCCTTAGAGTATTAAAGAGTAGCAACAACTACGATTTCATTCATAAAATCGAATCAAGCTTGACGCCAAATCGCCATCTTTCGTTCTCACATACTTCTATTTTCATGAATGAACGTGTGTAGACCATAGACTTAGATTGTAGACGGTTACTATGTTAGGGATGTATCATGTATCTCTATTATCGTAATATTTGTCGATATCTATCGTCTATCCTGTCATCTAATGTGTATTAACCAAAAGAGAGCGGAAAAATGCTAAGCTCATGATATTATGATAAATGATAATGATAATTTTATGGTTTATGTGAGATAAAGCGACAATAAAATAAATGATTATTTCTAAATATGATCCTTACTAATATTATAAATGTGAAAGTAACTCTGTCTGTCTGTCACGCCCAAACCACTGTACCGATTTTGATGAAATTTGGTATAGGGGTAGATTAGACCTCGAGAAAGGACATAGGCTATGTTTGGTCGCGATAACCGACATCCACGCGGGCGGAGCCGCGGGCAAAAGCTAGTTGATAATAAAATTTAATATCTAAGAACTAAGAAGGCCTCATCAGATGCTTTTTATGCCCCGCTTAAACGACCCGGGACTGTAGGAGGGAATTTTTTATGGTTAGTATCGTTTATATACCATAAAGGAAGTATATTTGTTTCTTCTTCATCCTATCGACAGTTTACTGGGCTTCTCTATTATAGACGTCATTCGAGGCTTGTGTACTACGATTTTCTTGTGATTATACCGTATACGTGATAACTAGTGATTGTGGTGTGTAAATCGTGATAGCAGCGAAGGAATACGTGTGACGAAGATGCCTACCTGCTCAGTTGTTGGATGTAAATCATCATAATATGCAAGGAATAAGCCAAAAATAACACTACATAGGTACGTACTCTTTTCATTGAGTTAATTTTGTTATTTGTTGACCTACGACATCAATAGTTCGTTTTGTCTGTCTGTAAATCATACGAGCTTGTAAAAATCACAATTTAAATCACTAATTACGTTGTATTTTTCTAAAATTCAATATAGGTAAAAAGTATTACAATATTATGTAACGAACTGCCCGTTCTCCTTTGTTGATGGATATATATTAATATAAAGGACATATTGAATAAAGCACTAAACTTGTACTCTTCCACAATTGTTTTATTTTTTGTTGCCTAACCGGTTTCGCCTTACGGCATTCTCAAAGGTTTACAATGGTTCAAACTATTATATTTAGCAAATATATGCTAAATACTAGCCTTTCGCCCGCGGCTCCGCCCGCGTGGATCTCTTATCTTCGGTTCTACTCAACCGATTGCAGTAAAACAGACGTAAGATTTTAAATTCCAACAAGACCTTTCTAACAAAAAAACTGCATCAAAATCCATTTAGTAGTTTTTGCGTCCATCGCGGACAAACATTTTCAATTTACAATTATATAATAGTATAGATAGATAGAAGATAGATTAATAGTTTAAACCCTTGTTTACATTTTTAGTCTGTGCTTCTTTTATATCGATAAGGTGGTTATCGACAGTATACTGGGCTTCCCTATTATAGACGCCATTTTCCGTTCTCATCCAAGTTTAGGTATACAGTTTTTTTTCGTAGGTATTTATATATTTCATCTCCATATATACTTCCATACTCAAAGGTCATATCACAAGTTAGTATTTGACACTTTTGACAGAGTCTGGTATGATAAGATAAAGATAAGATAAATACGCTTTATTGCACACCAAACATAGGATAGGATACATACTTCTGTACAAAATAAAAAAGACACTACCTATCAACTATAAGATATTATCTGCTTGGTAGACACTTCATAGTCAGTCAAGGTGAAGCAAATACAGATCATAAATAAATCCAAGCTGGAGTGCCGCAGGGTAGTGTAATGGGATCTCTGTATCTTCTTTATATCACCGACTTGCCCATATCTGACGACGACGTAGTTATGGGCACTTATGGGCACATTCGCCGATGAAACAGCTGTCGTGACATTTACAACTCGGTGACAAGACTGGTCCTCCAGTTATATTAAATTTTTGTTATATAAGATAAGAGTGCAAAAAACCAATATGGACATACGGAATACAGCTATGAGGCACTGCTGCCAACTCTTACCTAAAAATTATTGCAAAGGCTTCAAAAATGCTAAGAATGATATACATAGGTATTATTAGCAATTTTCTTTCGGAATTCATAGAGGGAGGTTACTGGCAGTCTAAATTTTGATTTGCGTGGTATTCCGTTCATTGCATTCTTCACCATTTTGAATTTAAGGGTGAAATTTCAGTTACTGAATAAGTCGTCTATTTTAATTTTACCTACACTAAAAATGGTAATTTAAAATTTGTTTAGAATTAAATTTCAAAAAGAAAAAAAGATGTTTCATCACCATTATTCGTGTAAAACTAAAAATAGACGACTTATTCAGTAACTAAAATTTCACACTTCAATTCAAAATGGTGAAGAATGCAATGAACCGAATACCACGCAAATCGAAATTTAGACTGCCAATGACCTGCTTCAACTAATTTCCAAAGAAAATAACTACTATTCTGTGATTGTAATATAAAAATGAATCCCTAAGGGTTCATTACACGCTTATGCATCATGCCGTCAATCATGAACATTATTGGTCAATGGCGTTATGTTATTGGTCAATGACGGCGTGATTGCCGATTTATGGTTAAACCATGGCAAAACCTAGCGTGTAATGGACCCTAAATGTGTTGCTAAGCGCAAATCTTGAGAACGGCTGAACCGATTTCGCTAATTCTTTTTTTAGAATATTCCTTGAAGTACGGGGATGGTTCTTACGGAGAGAAAAATTTAAAAAAGAAAAATCTACTGCTAGTCGGTACGAAGTTCGCGGGGTCAGCTAGTATAATATAATAATTTTCCATTTTGTCAAGCTAACGCCCATTTGAATCATTAAAGTGAATCATTAAACGTAACGTTGATAAAACGTACCGTTACCGTCTGCGTCTATAAAAGCGCCCATTGACTTGCTTGCTTCATTGGCAACACTGCTATGTTGGTGAGTGAGGTTTTTTGGCGGCAATTCTAGGAAACGCATCACGGTGTTATTTTATTTTCCGAAATTCGTGTGAGTTCGAGTTTTTATGTGTAAATATGGTGGAATTTTAGACATAACGTCTTGGAAAACGCGCACACATATTACAGTGGATTGTGACTTGTGACTTCTCGTGTTGGTTTCAAATCTCCGTAGAAGCCTTTAGTAAAGTTTCCACCACTTTACTGAGGCAGCAATCATCATCATCTTCATCATCATCGTCATCAACTCACCATCATCACCAACATCATCCTCATCCTCATCCAAATAATGATAATAAAATATCAAAAAATGAAGACATGGCTCAAAGGTCTTTGAAACCAAGCCAAAAGCATTCAAAAAAAAAAAAGTGAGTAAGTGAAACTCCAAAATTAGTGTGAGTTCATGTTTTTATGTTTAAAAATAGTGGATTTTTAGACATAACGTCTTAGAAAACGCGCACAAGAGTAGGAAAGTGAAATATTACAGTCAATTGTGACTTCTCGTGTTGGTTTCAAATCTCCGTAAGAAGCCTTTAGTAAAGTTTCCACCACTTTACTAAGGCAGCAATCGACAGCCTCCGTGGCGTAGCGGTAGTGAACGCGGCCGCTACGCAGGAGGCGCGGGTTCGATCCCCGCTTAGTGCAAATATTTGTGTTTATAAAATTTGCATTGGTCTGGTCGTGCCTCGGAGAGCACGTTAAGCCGTCGGTCCCGGTTGCCATAAGAACATCTATGGCAGTCGTTACGGGTAGTTGGTGCCCTAAAAAGTCCAAAAACAACGGTCTAGCTGCAAAGATTCGATATCGCCTAATGTTAACATTGGGTCGTGCGTGGAGGTCAGATGGCAATCGCTTCACGGAAAATATCGAGGTCTAGCCAAAATCTGTAGCAATGACTGGTAAAAGCGGACCCCAGACTCCGAGCTGAAAGCTTCGGATACGACTGGGAATCAACGCTAGGAAAAATGAAAATGAAAATGAAAATTTATTTATTACTGCAGCAATACACAATGAAAAAGGAGGAAGAAGACTAAGGCAGCAATCATCATCACCGTCATCATCATCATCAACTCATCATCATCATCAACTCATCATCATCATCATCCTCATCATCCTCATCGTCAAAATAAGATAATAAAATATCAAATGAAGACATGGCTCAAAGGTCTTTGTAACCAAGCCCAAATCATTCCAAAAAAAAGTGAGTTAAACGTCATTTTGTACGTCAAATTTCAAATTCAAAATATTCAAATCAAAGTAGCGGTTTGGTTTAGATTAAAATTTAATATTGTGGTGAAATTCATTGAGGATTTTAACTACCTAATTAACTTTTGGAGTGTTATTTCATATTTTTTGTATTCAGTAAATATGACGATCACTCTGTCGCAAATTATAGCGTTACCATCGTATAACACATCTTATATCGAAGCTGAATTATGTTATCCAAAGTTAGCACTTTTCATAAATAGTAAAAGTGTAGTTATTGTTGATTTATTCAATATCAAACAAAAAAATGAAGATGAAAATGAGATACGTCAATTTGAAGAGAATATTTCAGATAAAATGTTGCTTGAACAGTATCTTTGGCTTGTTTTTAAGTCTGGTAAAATAGTGGTGATAAATGTTTTAAAAAACACTGAAGTTATCGTTGTCAATGAGAACAATGTAAGCCTTAAATTACGCCAAGTGGGAAAATATAAGAATCGCCTCTGTTTTCTTAGTGAAAGTGGAGATTCCTTTGAGATTCCTTTTGACATCAAAGAACTGATGGGAAAATTAGAAGAAAGCAGAAGTGAGTTGCCTTTACCTTTCCAAAAGGCTCATATACTTCATACCCACTTTCAAATTAAAGTTCAAAATATAAATGCTATGAATATATTTAAAGAATCAAAAACTGTTATGATTGAGTGTCCAATAACTGGCATAAGGGAGGCTATAACCAATGACACACAAATCAATCATTTAGCAACATGGGGAGACCTAGCAATTTTGTCAAATGATTCTAGTATGTGGATATTTAACCCAAAAGATGGTAAAATTATTTATTCATTTGAACAAATGGCAGGAAATTACTATCCAGTGCTGGCACATGATGATACATTTTATTATATGCAGGGAAACACTCAGCAGGTAATTAATCACTCAGTAACAGTCTAGCTGCATCTATTCACTAGCTACTTGAAACACCTTCACAGGTGCACAATGTTTACTTAAAATAATTGCCTATAAAATTTATTCTAATGCTTAAAGTGTATTAAATGTACTTATAATTTACTTAATTCCCCTAGGTGCATCAATCCGAGTGCTTTAAGTATACTACAGGGAATATTTCGATAATAGCTTTTTATAACATCTAAATCGGTATTCATAATCCATGAACATTTGCAGCACTACCATCTGCCACATTAGTACTTAGTTTAAAAATGTAATATCACATACCTGGATCCAGATCAGTAGTTTGTAGAAAAGAGTTTTGCAAGAAAATGATCCAATGCAAATTTTACTCTGCAGAGTTTGGGAACCTACATAATTAACCCCTCTTGCGTTGGCTAAAGAGAACTGGTGCAAACCTGTAGTACTTGGTACTGCTGGTCGCAGGGAGGTATGGATGGGCAAAGGGCTACATGGACGGTTTTATCGGGCCTTAAATGGGCCCGATATAGACTTAAAAGCGTCCGTATCTTGGCTACCCTTCGGTGATCTTTTCGGAGAAACCGAAGGTTTTGTCTTTGCGATTACGGACGAAGTTGTCATGACAAATAACTACCGAAAGTATATTCTGAAGGATGGTACGGTGTACATCTGTCAGGCATGCCACCACCCCGGTGAATCACTCAGACACATTATTTCTGGTTGTTCTTGTCTTGCCAACGGCGAGTATTTGCACTGGCATAACTAAGTGGCCAAGATTGTACATCAGCAACTTGCCCTGAAATACAACCTTGTGACTTCGGAGGTGCCATACTACAGGTATGTGCCCCACCCAGTTCTCGAGAATGGTCGTGTCACATTATATTGGGATCGATCTATTATCACTGACAGGACTATTGTCGCCAATAAGCCTGATATAGTGGTGATAGATCGATTAGAGCGCCTTGCAATGATTGTTGATGTCACCATTCCTCATGACGAAAACCTCATGAAAGCCGAAAAAGACAAACAAAAAAAAATATTTGGATCTGGCTCATGAGTTTGTTGACATGTGGAATGTTGATTCGGCAATCATTGTCCCGATAGTCATATCGGCCCATGGGCTGATTGCTAAGAGCCTCGACCAACACCTTAAGAGGCTCTCGTTAGGTAGCTGGATCAAGGGCTTGATGCAGAAGGCGGTACTCCTCGACACTCGGTTCCTCTCTCTGGAGCCCTAACCACCGGTAGCTTGGTCCCTGTACCCAATACCGGTGGAGCATTATTTTTTATATTTTTAAATATATGTTTTTATATATACAGGGCGTCCCACGGCGATGCCACATGGAGGGAAAGTACCTTAAATCCTTAAGTTAGCTCATTTTACTTAAAGGAGACATCATTTTATTTTTTTAAAGAAACAAAACTGCATTCAAAGATTTTTTTAAATTCGCTTACCACACCCGGAAATCGAACCGACTGAAATCCGAAAAAGTAACATCCTGTATTTTTATGGCATCAATCGATAGTGTCAATCATAGGGATCAAATCTCTCTAAGAAACATGGTAAATTAAATGAAAGGAAATCCTTGAAACCTAAAATTATAAATTCAATTTGGTAAAATAAAACTCTTTCTTATATGGTAATGTCGTTCAACCCTACCTATCAACACTAGAGATATCTTTGATGAAATTTATTTAGTAAAATGAGTACTAAATGAATGAACTTCGTTACCTGTTTAGAATGTAACTTTATTGGGCGCATGAGGTATGTAAGTAGGGTAGGTAGAGTAGGTAGTTATTTTTGGGTGCTTGATTAGAAACCTACACGCGGTGTACCCTGGGCAGCGAAAATGGCGAGAGAATTGCCCTATTGGATCAACTTATAACCTGTTTATTGAGACGGCGTGCGGTTTTAGTCGGTTTGAGTTCGACCTAAATACTACTGCTGACCAGCAGCGGTCTCAGCACGATAAAAAAAGAAAAGTAATTTAAATATGGAATTTTATTGATGGATGGATGATTGATTGATTGATTGATTGATTGATTGATTTTATAGATGGATGGATGAACTTTGAGTTAAAGTGTTTTATTTTGCCAAATTGAATTTATAATTTTAGGTTTCAAGGACTTCCTTTCCTTTAATTTACCATGTTCCTTAGAAAGATTTGATCCTTATGATTGACACTATCGATTGATGCCATAAAAATACAGGATGTTACTTTTTCAGATTTTAGTCGGTTCGATAACCGGGTGTGGCAAGCGAATTTTTAAAAATCTTTGAATGCAGTTCTGTTTCTTTTTAAAAATAAAATGATGTCTCCTTTAAACAAAATGAGCTAACTTAAGGATTTAAGGTACTTTCCCTCCATGTGGCATCGCCGTGGGACGCCCTGTATATGTATGTAAAAATATAATTTATAAGATCTTACAATGAATAAAGAGAAATAATAATAATAATAATACATCGAGGTGTTAAGATGCCTGTATGACACTGCCACAATGTTCGTCCAACTCCAAGACCAGAAGACGAAACTCATTAGCCTCCCAACGTGGAGTGAGACAGGGAGATGTTACATCTCCCAAACTATTCACCAACGCATTGGAGGACGTCTTCAAGACTCTGGATTAGAGTGGGCGGGGCATCAACATTAACGGTGAGTACATCTCGCACCTTCGATTCGCCGACGACATCGTCATAGTTGCGGAGTCGCTAGAACAACTGGACGAAATGCTGCACAGCCTAAATGGAGCTTCTCGACAAGTCGGCCTCGGTGTAAACTTGGATAAAACCAAGATTATGTTCAACGAACATATTGTACCGAGACCGATTGCCATCGAAGGGGCGACACTCGAAGTTGTTCAAAATTATAGCTACTTGGGGCAAGTTATCCAGCTCGGTAAAAACAACTTCGAGAAAGAAATAGCCAGAAGAATCCAACTGGGGTGGGCAGCATTTGGCAAATAGCGTCGGGTCTTCTCCTCCCCCCTGCCGCAATGCCTCAAAACAAAGGTTTTCGACCAGTGCGTCCTGCCTGTTATGACCTACGGTGAAGAAACGTGGCCACTGACGGTGGGGTTAGTCTGTGACCTAAAAGTCGCACAGCGGGCTATGGAGCGAGCTATGCTTGGAGTCTCTTTGAAGGATAGAATTCGCAACGAGGTTATCCGACATAGAACCAAAGTAACCGACATAGCTCGCAGAATAAGCAAGCTGAAGTGGGCTGGCCACATCTGCCGAAGGACTGATGGCCGTTGGAGTAGACGAGTCCTAGAGTGGAGACCGCGCGAAGGTAAACGGAAGGTGGTACACCCCCTAGCTAGGTGGACTGACGACCTGCGAAAGGTGGCCGGGACGGACTGGATGCGGAAGGCGGAGGATCGGCAAACGTGGCGCATATTGAGAGAGGCCTATGTCCAGCAGTGGACTGCAGTAGGCTAATTGATTGATTGACAGATACTAAAGTTTAGAAGTACTTACAAAGTGTCTTGTCTGACAGATACTAAAGTTTAGAAGTACTTACAAAGATTAGAGGTTAACCTGATTTCTTACTTAAATGTGCCAGGGGAAATAAGTGCAATGCCCTCACAATACATGTAGGGTGTCATCTCTCAAGTTACTGACCTGGCATCCCCTTTGGGAATAATAATAAGAAAAAAAACAACATATAATTTGATGTTCATAAAAGATGTAAGTACCAGTCTTAAAGTTCGGATGTCTGCTTTCTACATTTAAAATATTTAGGAACGTAAATAAACAGTTAGGATTTTTACTGTCTTTACTTGCTTTATCCAGTAATATTCATTGTCTGTTATATTTCAGCTCCAGATTTGTTGTGCTACCTTTGCTCAATCAACATCAATGAAACATGCAGGGAGTATTGATAGTCCAGACAACTTGAAACAAGTAACATCACAAGACACTCTTAAAGCCCAATTAACTGCTCTAAGTGAATCTATAACACTTTCTACAAAACCTGTTGATGTGTTACCTCAACTACAACCACTTTTTGAGCAGATAGATGGGTTTGACTTCCTTATTGAAATATTGCAGAAACTGTGTCAACTCAATCTTAATTACAAATCCATTTTATATCCACTTCAGAATAGAATATTTTTGACAAATGATATCAACTTGATCCGCATGGTCAGTGACTTAGCTATAAAAATTGATTTAGTGGAATATATCCAATTTACAGGAAACCAAAATTACCAAAATATTAATTTGTTTGAACAAAATTTTAAAGATCTTTGTGTAACATTTTTAACTAAACATGACTTTGATATTGGTTCTATTTGTTGGTTAAAGTATTCTCAGTTGAAGTTGCCAATCTCACCTGACGATTTAGTAAATATTTTAAACTCTATTAACACGAATACCAAAATTGCTTCCATTATTATCTGGTTAAAGAATTTTGTGCCACCATTGTTAGAACAAAATCCATTTTACATTGATACATTTGTTCGATGGGCGACTGAAAGGGTTTTTATGTTGGAACAATCTGCATATTGGCCTAAAATAGGTGTAAAATTTGTTGAAGAAGTGATTGTTATTCTGGAGGCATCCTTTAAATTAATTTCTGTGCGGCCCATCTCCATGGATGATCTTGATTTGTTAAAGACTAGAATAACTTACATCATAGAATTAAAAGAAAAATATAAGATTAACATGTTACTCAATGAATTAAGCTCTCAGAGTCCAAATGAAGTTGCTTTAATAATGATACGACGCTGTTACACTGAAGATCTGAAATTGTATTTACAAAATTACTTACCATCATATGCCATGCAACATTTATTTGATATGGATGATATCTTGACTTCTTATATTGAAAGTGAAGCAGCAAGTAGTGGAGGCGGTATTGATGGAACCCGTCTGAAAATCTTATTGGAAGCTTTTCACTCATATAATAATAAACTTGAATGTTTGCTTCATGTTTTAAAAGTATTGGATGTGCCTTGGAATACATCTGTTGTGGATCTTGCAATTTCTACAGTTGCAGACACTACTAAAAAATTTGCTGCTTTTGACGTAGAAAGATTATTAGCACTGGAGATACAAAAAGAAATAAATTACGCAAATGTAAAAGTGATACTGAAGAAATACAATTTTCCAATGTCATGTACAGATTACATGTTAGTACTTCATAAAATAGTGAATAGCCCAGTGATAGAATTAGATGATTTGAATGTGATAACAAGTGTTATGCCAATGTATACACATTATGGCAATGTCTTATACATTGAGAGATGTCTTGAAGATTGTGAGACAAGAATTGCACTAAATTACTTCAATAATAAACCAACAAAAGAAAAAAAGTTATTACTCAAAGCTGTGGTAGCCAAATTTGATCAGATAATTAGCAGACCTTCATGTAATTTGACTATGGAAAGAAATTACATTGATTTTATCAAAGGAACAATGCTTTTAAATGAAATTGAAATGAACAACTTAAAAATATTATATCATTTCAAAAATTCTTATAGTGTATTGCTAAACATAAATGAAATATATAATGAAAGTTTTTGTGAAAATACAGTTGGCACTTGGATAAATCAAGACGAAGCCACGGCAAGCTCAGGGCGCGGTGGAAGTGTTATTCAACTCACACAGGCATGCCAATCACAACATTCTGTGCTGATGAATTTACTACGAAGCACCTCTACATGTCATCAGGTGCGAAAACTTGTTGAATATCTTATACGGTCATTCTCCACCAAAGATATATCGGAAGACGAGTTTGTGACAATGTTATCTCAATTTCAGTTTGGAGAGAATTCCAATCTTTTGTTGAATTCTTATAATGTTTTAATTGAATTGGCTTTCAGTTGCAATGAAGAATATTTACATAATTTGATGAATCAAGTATCTTTATTAAATACTCTTATTCATACGAGTATAATAGTCAAAAACTTATCAATAGCATGGAAATTCCAATACATATTTTTACCAATTTCGTCAAGCACTGCAATTAATGAGTTGGTAAATTTCTACAGAACTAAACAATATCCAGAAAACTGTCAGAATAATCATCCAAATATTCATAGCAAATGTGATTTTACATCCCTTCGATTAATCTCTAATATTTTAGTGGATGCAGATGTTGCCACAACAGCTTGTCCTGGTGATATGACTGAGATAACTAGAAGACTACTAGGCAAAGTAGTTGCAACCCAAGAACTTGATGAAGTTTTAATCACCTGTATATTACTTGTAGTAAGAGCTTATGAGGAAGATAATTCTTGGGTTATTGATGTACTAAGAGGCCAAAATGAATTTCTACCACATCACATTCTGTGCTATCTTACTCTGCCACAAATTCGTCATACATTTGTTTTTGACCACGACTCATTTAACAAAGATTTATGTAACTCAGTATCATTTCCTCCCCAGCATATTCTCAAATCAAAATTCAATATCAATTTAGCAGATATAGCTTTACCAGAAAGCAGTGAAGAAACATGGGATGTGAAAGTTATACTGTTTTATGTTTTATTACAATATCCGGAGATAGGTTTTGAAAGACTACTGGAACTGTGTCGTGCGTTAAATATTTCAACAAATGATGGCCTTTCACTGCAATTAATTGCATTGTTATCGACTTGGGACTTAAAGTATAAAATTAATGAAGATAATTTAGGTCACCAGCAAATTGTTATTGATAATAATGATAACCACTTAAATAGGTGTTACATTATTTGGCATAGCATAGACAGCAAAGACTTATTGAAGGATATTTTGAGTGATTTCTGGAAAAATGGGGAAATTACATTGCATGGGCGTGTAGTTTCTGTAAATCCATATTATTATGAAGTATTCTTGTGTATATATCGTCTTATTTTTGGGCATACTGGAGAAATGAAGAATACAAAAGAATATTTTCTGTTACACTTTCTAAAAGAGTACGAACGAAAGAGCAAGCCAAAACAATACGAATATGAACTATTCTCTGTCAAGGGGATGTTCCCTGAAATTGGACATTTTAGGCTACCTTTCCATCTCTTCATGAGAGAAGATATGTGGGCTAATTTAAAATCTGAAATAACTCTAGAAACATATGAACGTTGGTTACCTTCTGTGGCTTTGCTATCCTTGGACTCTGATATGCAAACTGCTAGAGATATGATTTGTAGTAATGCTGTAAAGCAAACTATGACTACTCGAAAACTCAATGATGATATCCATTCCGATACTAAACATGAACCATGGCGGCTAACTAGTCAAGAAGAACCTTTGCTCCGGGCAGCACATCGATGTGTTAGGCATATCGCTAATATGGAATGGGCAGGTGCATGTCTTTTCTACGTACTTCAGGGTTGTGCACGTGGAGCAGACCAAGTTGCAGCCGCTCATCTATGTTACCAATTTGCCCAACGCTGGGCTGCTCTGCAACCTGGCAATCGGGCTGTTCGACAAATGGATCGCCTATATTCTACACTATCTACTCGTCACGCTTTATATAAAATAGATTGGGCATGTGAAGAGTTTATTAGACTCTCAACAGAACCAGCTCAGCTTATTCGTACACTGTATCTTCATTCTGATTTTGTGTCGAAAATGAATCGTCATGATGTAAATAGAGCTGTAAACGAAATAGCTGATAAGAATGGTATTAATGTTAGTTCCATTAGAATTCAAATTTTAGAAAACATTATTAATAAATCTAATTCTGATAATAAAGATGTCATTGCTTTAAATGTAAAAGAATTAATGACTGCCAAGTATATACTTCGAGCAACATGCCCTAAAATGGGAGCCATATACTTATCTCGAATTGCTTTCGACGATGAAAGTGAAAACAACAGATCAAAGAAATTAAGAGCTCTCCAGTGCCTTATGAGTATAGTAGACTCTGACACTGCTATTAAAGTAGCAAGCAAGGAAAGAGACGCATTATGGATATCACTACTGGAATTATTCAGTGTTGTTAATTTGGAGAGTGTTGATATGCCTTGGATTGCGGCGACATTTACACATGACAAAACCCGAGGTCTAGAACAATTGCTGTCAGCTGTAGAAGGAAATCCAGATGGATTAAAAATTGCTGCACAGCTAGCATCCAGATTCGGATCAAAACAAATAATACGCAGTCTAATTCCCCTTTTATTGCGCGCTGGGTTATTTGAAGAGATGATTCCATTATTACTTAAACTTTCAGCTCAACTTGATAGTGTCATATGCTCTGCTTGGCGAACCGTTATTTTGTCACCGTTTCAACGTGCAGATTATCCTATAACTGAGCGACAGAGGACAAAATGCTTAAACGCAATTAATTTATTACCTATCTGTCCCCTCATTAAAGATGAAGATTTGGTAGAAATATGGAAGAACTGTTTAAGATGTAAATGTTTTGGTTTGGGCTGTTTAGTTTTGCCATACATGACTTCTCAAATGCGACAAACATTAACCGAGCTACAAAAAATTGACAGAAGAAATCTTATAGCTAGTTTAAAGAATTTGAATTCAGAAACTTATCTCGTATCTGGTGCTATGTTTGTAATAGAAAGAATGGCATCCAAAGCATATCGGTAGTTTTATTGGTTTGATTTATAAACTTTTTTTATTCTGTAAATAATAATTTTATTGTAATTTGCATAATTTTCAAAGTAATATGTAACTTTAAATTATGTTTGTATATAAGTAGATACCTTATAAATTATAATAGTGCTAAGCTAGCCTCTTGTTTTTAAACTCACAATATGTAAGACTATCTTAAATCCAATACAATACTAATGTAAAATATATTTAAGCAAATAATAAAAACTGATTTCAACTTAAACCTTTTAATGACACATCATTTCATCATCCATAACATATCTTACATAAGGATTACAAGTGAATGCTACAGATCTTATATAAGAAACAGAAGGACATAACATTTCAAAGAGAGGGGCATATATACCATGGCCTTTGGCCAACATCTCAGGTGTTTCCTCAGAATTATTCTTCTTGGTAGCTAGATCCATAGTATCATCTCTCAGGAATAAAATAAGCAATGTTGACTTACAGTGACTGATTGCTGCTGCTAGATGCATAGGAGTTTGATCTGAAATGTAAACGAAATTAAGTAAATACCATAAAACATTGCAATTTAATGTAAATCTTGTTGCTTTATCTATGTCCTCAGTGCCATTATAAGGAGGGGTTAGCTAATTACTACAAACAAAATTATGAAGTTGTTCAAACAAGTACCAACCTTGAAACATTTGTTGTATAATTGTCTATTCATATTTTTAATATAAATTATAGTAAGGCATTATGTTAGTTAAATGTGAAATTACAAAATTACATCTTACCTCCATCAGAAACAGCTGAAGGATCAGCACCAGCAGCCAACAATCTAGCAGCAGCTGCATAATTATTCCAATTGCATGCTGAATGCAGAGGTGTCCACCCAAGTTGTGTTTTAGCATGTATTTTGGCTCCACTACTGACCAAATATGATATTACCTCAACATGATTACTGTATGCTGCTCGATGAAGTGGTGTATACCCATCAGAATCTTGTGCAAATACTAAACCTGGTTGCTTTTTCAATAGCTCCTTTAAGATATCCAATTTACCATTCTCTGCAGCCCACAGTACATGGTCAACAGGATTAGCTGTAAAAGAAGAATTGAGTTTTAAATGTAGAAAGGTACCATAATTAATATTACTTACACTCAACAAAATATTAAATAATACTAGCAGTCCCGGCAAATGTCATCCTGCCCAGAAAACCACTCCGATTATACAGAGTTATACTAAAAGCAGTGCCACCAGGAAACTAACTAAAATATACATTAAAAAATTCATCCAAATCGGTCCAGCCATTAAGGAGGGGATAGGTGACAAACACCATGTACAGTCACATGCAATAAAATGTATACCTACACGGACAGAATTTTGAATCAATGTTCATTCTGAAAATTTCAGAAATAAATAGTCACATTATCAATATTATAATTCTTTGTAATCATCGTGATTTCTCGCAATAATGTAAATTTTTGGCATTTTGCATTTTATTTTTTTGCAGTTTTTGCATTTTGCAAATTTATCACTGTATACATATCAGTGCACGTGATTGTACAGAAGAATTGTTACCTATATCTAATAATATATAATATGTAGACCGATTGCTAAAAAATATGAAAAAAAAAACATGTTTTTAAGAGTGATGCTGATGAGCTTACCCCTACAGATACCCATACTTTAACCAAAATTTTCTATAAGTAGTGCCTAGGGAATTTGGCTTAGGAATTATGAGATGAAAATATAGTGATAATTTTCCTAGAAACAAATTGCATGATTAAAATAAAACTCAATTTAACTATGAATAATTCCAATATGTATTTGTATTATGTACCTATCCACTTATCAAAAAAATGGTGCACTCTCATATACAATTTTATTGATTGTATTTATAGATAAATAAATAATTAGGATTTATTTTCATCAGAAAAAATTGTGACCATAGTAGGCTACCTTTGGTTATAAACCCCTTATTTTAGTAAAGCCATTAATATTCCTTATTACAAAAATAATATAGACCACAAATCAAACCTTTTGGATCCTTTACAGCCTGCACATCTTCATCAGCATCATCCCATCCAGACACAAACATGCCAGAGGTTTCTGGATCCTTTTTGTATTTTTCTATTTCTTTGTGTATATCGGAAAAACTTCGCACAGAAGCTCCTTCATCTTCTGATTCAGACATATTTAGAGGGGTATATTTAATACCTAGTTTAAAACAATAATGTTAGGGTCTAGATGTAATGGTTTCATTGGTTTCACGAAAATTCAGTTGATTGAATACATATCGTGGGCACTAATTTATGTACTTCACTGCACATGTGCAACTGTATTGATCGTCGAGTGATTTGATTACAATAAGTTTAGTTTAGCCCTGAATAGCCAGCCAAAGGCCAAAGTGCCAAACTGCCGGAGCAGTTTCTCACGTTTCAGGTTTCAGCTTGTATTCTCTTTGGTTTCAGCAATATCAATAAATTCACTATTCAGTATTCACTAGAAAATCAAATCATCAATAACATCAAGTATCAAGTCAAAAATGATCACCTCTATCATATCATCACTCACTCAATCACTTATTATATTTAGATAGAACATAATAATATATAAAATATATTATTTAGAATGAGTCCATAAAAGCGCTATTACACCTTCCTAA
The DNA here is from genome assembly GCA_914767945.1 of Eilema depressum. NCBI lineage: Eukaryota > Metazoa > Arthropoda > Insecta > Lepidoptera > Erebidae > Eilema > Eilema depressum. The sequence continues at coordinate 16,685,651 of OU612013.1, forward strand.
ATTTAGGAAACGATATTTAGGAAACGATTTAGGACGAGAAATTCAGTCGCCGGAGCTCGCGATTACACTTTCACTAAATTAGGATCCTAAATCAGTTTTGTTGGACGAGCGGCAAGCGACGGACGTGTCGCAGGTGTCGCTGTCGAATAGAGATGGATGATAAATTAGGTTACGATTTTGATATCGATGTTATTGAATATTACTTTGATGATGTTGCCGTATGATGTTACTGTTATATATTTCTAACAAATTACATTTCATAATATTGTTATGGTCGACTCTATTTGCTGAGGCTAATTTTTAAATTAGCAACTTAATCTGTCAATAATCTCATTGCGCGCATACTTCTGAATAAAAAAGAATCGATAATACATACATACATACATACATACATACATACATACATACATACATACCTACCTACATACATACATACCTACCTACATACATACCTACCTACCTACATACAAACATACATACATACATACATACCTACCTACCTACCTACCTACATACATACATACCTACCTACCTACATACATACGTACGTACATACATACATACATACGTACATACATACATAGGTACGTACATACATAGGTAAGTACATACGTACATACATACATACGTACATACATACATACATACGTACATACGTACCTACCCACGTACATACATAGTCAATATATCGATAGCTTTATTATAAAATTATCAATATCGCTATTTATCGATACAATATGTATCGATACTGCGGCGGTGAGCGGCCACTGAGCGTCCTGAATTTAGGAAATGCGATTACACTCATCCGATTTAGCCATTTAGGACGTCGGAAGCCGTCCTTTATCCTAAATCGTTTCCTAATTAGGATGCTACCATCCTAAATGCGATTACACTTTCCTAAATTCAGGACGTCCTAAATATCGGATTCTGAATTTAGGAAGGTGTAATAGCCACTATAGATAGAGATTCACTGACTGACAACATGAGCAAAATCATAGCAAAATGAGAATTTGTCCTGTCATATTTTGTCAGTCTGGCACTGGCACTTGCTGGCAGTCAGAATCCATATTTTATAGAAAAAATGACAGACGTTCCGGAACGTTATTTTACGGGAACGAATAGCAGTTTTATCGAAACGGGGTTTGGGTTGGGTAAATGTGTATGGACAGTGGTGTCATTTATTTTTTCAGCGGCCATCAATAATTTTGATACTACTTCATTGTACTGTGTCAAACACACGTAAAGTATAATTATTTTCATTGAAAGTAATATCGGAGCTGTGATATACAGGGTGGAAGATTTCAACCTTCGAGCGAATTTTACTTAGGAAATAAAACCTTGTTTTTAAAAAGAAACAAAACTGCATTCAAAGATTTCTGAAAATGCCACACCCAAAGAGAATAATAATAATAATAATAATAAATATATGCTTTTTCTTTTAGATGTATTTAAAAATGTAATTTATAGGTTTTAAAAAATGAATAAAGAGATAATAATAATAATATATCTCTTTATTGTATGTACACAAATACAGAGGAATACAGGAAAAGAAAAAAGAAAAAAAAAATACAGTAAATACAATGCAAAAATACATAAATGCAAAAAAACCGACCAAAATCTTCCTAAACCTTCTTTTTCATGCATTGCCCTTTATTTAATTTACTAGTTATGTAAAGTGGGTGATAGACGTACGTACTTTAAGCACGCGGTTTTTAAGTTCGCGAACTTACTCGGCTCGCCGTCGGTGAAAGACGTCAAGCTTGCTCACACTGTATTGCAAAGTCGTCGAGAGAAGAGGCTTTGTGCTATCTAGGAATTCTATCATGTCATATTTTTCTAAGAGCTTGCTAAAACACCGGTGTTTTTCACCGAGTCCGCGTACTTACTCGCACGTCTGTCACCCACTTTAGAGAGATTTGATCTTGATTTTTGACCGTATCGATTGATGTGATTGTGGTAAGAATAAGATCTCCTTTCCTATGAAATACTGGCTGTCTTGCAATGACTGGCAATGAGTATATGCATAGTATATGAACTATATGAGCATATTGAGTATAGTAATATAAAGGAGAAGAGTGACAACTTTATGCAAAAACTTGCATGTATGGAAAGAAAGTGCTGCCGCCCGATATCGCTAGGTCTGATATCGATAAATAATATTTCATTTAATAGTGTGAAACGCGATCTAAAAAATTAGCGACAACGCCATCTAGTAAGCTAAAAAAATTCAGCTCTTATACTGACAGTGTGAGTGAACCAATACGCGATCTAAAAATTAGTGACAACGCCATCTAGTGAGTCATGTAAAACTAAAAGCGTATCAACATCCGAATGTTACCCCGCGTTAACATACTGCCGCTCGCATTGTTCATCGTGTTGCCGGAAATATTCGCGCGATTAATGCCCTAGCGTTCACACACGCGCATCATCGTATTGGTCCGCATTACAGTATTCGCCCTGCAATGGAGACGGACGTAAACGTATGGAGGACAACGCTGTAGCAGTGTACGCATTATGCTTTTACAGCATAGCGAATTAATTAAATAGATTATTAATAAAAACTATCACTTTCAACTACTATCTATCTACTTTCCGTAGATCGATATAAATATTTTTAAAAGTAAATATTCGAGGAGCAATAACGAAAGCCGTGTTTACTGATTAGCGCCATCTAGCGGTCTCGTATAGTTCATCGCGCTAGTATTGCCGCTCCTTTGACTCGCGCCGCCAAGCCGACATTCGCAGCAACATACGCGGCAGTACTCGCGGCATGACGAATATATCATTCACAATATTATCTATGCATTCACACCACGTCTCTGCCCACTTCTCTCGCCACTTCCCTCGCTCTGCCGCGAGTATGTAAACGCAGCTTTAGAGAGTTATGTTGACAATTAATGACACTTAAGGTCTCTGCATACGTAACGGGTTTTTTCACGGACGGGACGGGACGTGAAGCAAAATAAACACACATAAACACAAACATAAAAACTTATTACGTAATAATTTAGGACAGAAGGTATCTGAAGTAGGAACTGAATAAATTAACCGACTTGGTATAACATGGATCTCACAACTTTTTGCGGTAGAAGAACCGAGGTCGCCGCCCTCGGTTCTTTTACCGCAAGTAGCTTGGCATTTTTTTACAAGTATTGTTTTTGATGGGATTTCAGTTCTTTTTGTAGATTACCTTTCCGGTTTCTCCCACTCCCACTCCCACTCCCACTCCCACTCCCATTCCCACTCCCACTCCTACTTCTTCACTTTTCGTCATCATTAAGTTTATTCAGATACTAGTTTAGGCGTGAAAGCGTAATACTAACAAATAACAAACGCTCAGATAGGTACTTTCGCATTAATTATAATACTTCGTTAGACTGATATTAGTATGGATGGATTCATGTACACTGAAACGTTCACTGCAAATGTAACTTTGTAATCCCATAATATATTTATATGAGATTACAAAGTTATTTATGCAGTTGGTGAAATTGCTGAAATTGAAGAATATTTTAATTTTCCCTTGAGTTGTACACTAAACACTACTTATCTTATCTAAATTTGAGGTTTCTACGTCTGCTAGAAGTGCCTTAGAGTTTTGATGATCGGTCAGTCAGTGAGTGACAAAATTTGCAAAATTTGCAAACTTTGACTAGTTATAATTCTTAAACTACGGGTTCAAATTGAATGAAATGGCCTGAAGTGCTTCGAGAAAATAGTGTTACGGCCGCCATGCCGCTCTTTTTTGCTCGACTTGGCGGGGGCACTGCCGTGCCCCCAGATTGTAAACCATCGTCAACTATTTTTAATTTTATACGAAAATGTACCAAGTACAGTGATGCTATCTGCATACTCAATAGCACCTACGAAAAGAGACGAAATATCACCTTACGGCCTGGCCACGGTACATTCACCATAGCGAAAATTCGCGCGGTGCGAACGGCGAAGCGTCTAGTGACTCAAATAAATGAATAGAAATGTACTTATCAAGTCATCATTTTCATTAGAGGAACATCATTTTTATCAGAGGAATTGAGAACTTTTCTAACAGACCTAGGTACGGCATGCAGCAGGTTGATGGAGCGCCTCAATGTGTGGAGGACGCTCTAAAAATCAAGACATAGTTGATTCGGGGTCTGCGCTGCCTGTGGCTCTACATTCGATAAGATCATTACTATCTACTGGGACTAACGCGTCACCTCACGAGAGAATGTTCAACCATCCAAAGCGCTCATCAAATGGCAATCCTTACCGACATGGTCGGTTACGCCAGGCCCTGTCTTCATGAAAAAGCACGTAAGAGGTTCCGAATACTAGCCAGAATATAGAACAGGTAGAGCTTCTGCAGAGCAACCCTGATTACTCGTCGTCAGATTACCCTACGGCCGCGAGACCACGATATCAAATAGATCACTTGTACCTTTCCCTGCAACTAATGAGCTGCCATCTGATGATGAGTACTTATCCCCGGACTCAGAGGAAGAGGAAGCCCCTTCTTTTAAAGAATCGCCGCCTCCGGTAATGGCGGTAACCGTTCTCGAAAACAACAGCCCCGCCGTTCAGGTCGGGTACACAGACCACCAGCTCACGTACAGGATTATGTGAAGTCTTAACACCAGGGTAAATGTGGTGGGATTTCCTATGAAACATTACCTTATTTTTAAAAACAAACAAAACTGCATTTTATGATTTCCGAAAATTCGCTTGCCACACCCGGTAATCGAACCGTCTAAAAGCCGAAAAAATAACATCCTGTATTTTAATGCGTCAATCGATAGGGTCAATCATAAGGATCAAATATCTCTAACAAACCTGGTATATTAAAGAAAGGGAAATCCATGAAAGACAAGGTTTATGAAGATTTTAGTCGGTTCGACGGCGGGTCTTGTCTGCAGTTTTGTTTCTTTAAAAAAATAAGGGAATGTTTCTTTTGAGTGGGATTCGCTATGTCCAGTATTTAGAGTTTTGTTCATCTAACTAAGATTGAAAAATACTATCCTGTATAGCTAAATGTCTACGTCCCGATCCCGTCCCGATATAGTTTAGAGAAGTTTGTCTATAGTAACTTTTGATCAATTTATACTGTACCTATTCTCAAATTTGTACTATTTTTATTAATGACCGCTCCATTCTAAAACGACGCCAACATTACCCAACTCCCTTTCCAAATAACTGCTATAGGGTACGAACGTTATTTCATCGGACTGCTATCGGGCACGAAAGTCATTTCGTCGGACTGTTATTGACTGCTATTGGTACTTGGTAGTTGAGTGGTTGAGTTGTCAGCAGACTGCTGTTATCTTTATTTTGATTTTGATACTTTGTAATAGGATACGAAATAAAATAGGAATGCAATATGTATTATACCATAAAATAAAATAGGTATGGTAGGTGTAAGAGTGAGATAGGGGTTGCGCTTGCGGCTGAATGGCCTGGATTTCTTTACACATAAAGGCTTATGATTTCTACATTTTCTATGAGATTTTCTACTATAATACGTCTAAGGTCGCGGGTTCGATGCCGATGCAAAGAGTATAGTAAGTTCGATCTGTTCGATGCCCACTCAAAGTAAGTGTGCAATGGATATTCATAGACTCAGTTGGATGTTCATATAACTTTAAAGTTTATATTATTCATGAATAATTGATTAAGACAGAGAAAAGAAAGAATTCAAGAATATCGAAAACAAATAAAATTATTTTATATACAAACACGTCACTTTTTTGTTGTCACACAAGTCTGCTATCTCATCTTCTACAGGTTTTTTTTATTACAAACATTAGGACCACAGAGTACTATACTATATACTGAAATTAGGACATTCTTACTACTTAGTTAGTATAACAATGCAACTATCAAGCCCGTAACTGTTTATCTATTGGTTTGTTTGATTTGATTTGTTTTATTTTTGTTTAAAATATTTTTTATATGCAAATACTACATAATCTTCTAAGTAGTTTTATTTAAATAACAACACTGAATGTCGGCCATGATTGGAATTTAGAAATAATTTCAACATGGCGCCCGGTTGTTCAGAGTGTGTGTGTGTGAAAGTGCAGTGAAATTATGTTATTATCTAGAATTTTTAGTGATTATTTTAGTGATTAAGTGAAAAGTGTGTGCATTAATGCAGTGGTATTCTTATCATGGCTTTGGATTTACGCCTGCATTCTCCTGCAGGCGCGGAACCTGTTGTTTATACATGGCCCCTCACTTCAGGTCATGGCTCGGTAAGGAAATCGTATAATATAATATAATGCAGTAAAATATTGTGACGCTAAAAGAATGACTATTTTTCTAAATAGTAAATATATCTATGTACTCGTCATTTCGTAGGTGATGTAACTGAATTCGTTGATAGGCTAATGGTACTCTGCTCCTAATGTACAACAAGTGACTTCGAACTAAGTACATGCTCGTGTTAAGTTGAATAAATTGTAGAGTACATAGGAGTTTTAATTAACGATTGTATGTTTTGAAGCCTATTACATTAGATATACTAATAGAAACAATAGCATGATGTTTATTGAAGATGTAATCATAGGTGAGCTCTTCTTCACGTCACATGGGTATTGCAGTAGAGTGTAATGACCTCGTGTTTTGTCAAGGTGTCGGCTTTTTTTAGATATGTACACACTCTAGCGTAGTTTTCAATCAACTTTTATTTACATTTTATACAATATGATGTATGGACATGAAGTGTGTTTATATTTTATAGAGACTACAAGAGTATTGGAAAACTTTAGCCAATATTGAATATTTAGGTGTTAGTAAAGACAAACAACCTGTGTTATCTGTTTGAAATAATGAATATCTTTATCAAGTATGAGTATAATTCATTTCAAACAATACAAAGGTACATAACATAGTAGCAGTAGTAGTAGTTGTAATCTGTCATTCTGATTCTTATTAATAAGTATTGATAAATATTAACATGTTTAAGAATATAGTTCTGTTATACCTTTATGTATAGTAGTTTATACATATTACAAGGTTATTTTTTTATTTATAAATAGTCATCATCATCTTAATAAATAGTGATGCATTTTAATATCCATGTTTAAAAAATGTTTATTCATAGGCAGTAGCAATATTCAAAGTAGGCATGATGATAGACAATCAAAAATCACTGAAATTATAGGTAGGTACATATATTTAACTAATAAAATAAATTAATAAGATAGATATATTTCCTGGGTTCATGCAGCTACTCTACATAGGTATATTATGTATATCTGTATTGCAACTAGAAATTTCTTCTTTTTTATTTAGTAATAATTAGTGGCTCTTATGAAATATTATCTGCAATTGCCCTTCATTATCTGCAAATGATGTAGGTAGTAGATTATAAGGGGCCACTACAGTTGATTTTCAGATATAGGAAAGTATTTTTTCATATACTCTATAAATATGTAATTATATTTGTAGGAAAGCATAGAACAGAAAATTTATAAATGAAGTGTACTTTGTGACACTAGATACCTAGTGCCTAGGCCTAGATAAATAATTGTGGTCAAAAAGTGAAACTTACAGTCAAGAGTGTTTTATCCATCATTTAATTTTATTGATAGGTACTAAAACAACAACACAGTGTACATATCATTTTAAAACATAATATATGAAGTGTTTTAGATTAGAAAAAGTAAATGCTCATGATGGGATTTGAGAAGTTAGCATACTAATTGCTTTAAAATTTCATTAAATAGGTGTGAAATATTGTAATATTCTCATGAATCAATTTGGGAATTGACTTAAACACCTACATTTTTAATCATAAATATTCTTTTCTTGTGTAGAATGTAAACAAAGAAGTTACTATGGTCATTCTTATGTGTAATCATTTAAGGGCTAGTTAAATAGTCTAAAACTCATGTTTATAGCAAAATTGCAAATTATTGTATTTGCACTGAATGTCAAAGATTAATATTAGGTAATGGACAGAATTAACAGTATTATCTCTTTATGATCACAAGGAGTGAAATATTTACAGTTTAAATAAAAATTACAAGTTATGCAGATATATGCCATTAGTGGGCTTATTGTACTCTGGCCTGATCAAAATTACTATTCATAATAATATTAAGTGTTGTTTTACAAATGAAGAAATACATGTAAATAATAAACCTAACAGTTATCAAAATAGCAGAATGTCAGGGCTGTGGTATCCCTTATGATGAGTGCCATGCAAGGTGACTAAGGGATACCTCAAACTGTACACCAAAGTATACATACAGTCCAGGAAAAAGTGCCAAAAAAGCAATACTCGACCTATGTATATATATGTTGTATGTATTTACAAAAAATAATATATCTAAGTATGTTTATCTGCATTCTATCACCCGTAACACAAGTTAGTTAAGCTATGCTTACTTTGGGTCTAGATAGCGTTGTGTAGAATGTCCTGCAATATTAAAAAAAAAAATTAATATATTCTATTATATGGGGCAGCAATATGTACCTACATAGTGAAATGTGCCTTTCAGTAGGTCATCTTATCTTACCTCTTCAGAGATAAATGCATGAGTATAATATATTTATGTATATTATAGGGTCTTAGGTGTAAATAGCACATAAATTTCTCTAAGTGCCTTACAAATTAATTCTTTATCCTTAGGTAAATATTCAAGTGTATTTGTGTTTATATGTAACTATAAGATTATATATTCAGATAGAATAATGTCTACACTGACAATTTGCTGCTTAAGTTCTAACACCATGTAAGCAAAAATAGACACTGTTCATGTACCATTTAATAATTTGTGCCGTATAGATACTAATTATAGAATCAAAAGATTTTGTTAAAACATTGTAACCAACACAAATTTGACAAATGACAAAAAATGAGATCAAAGCCCCCAAACATTTCTTCTTTTTTATTTAGCAATATACATAGTATTAGAACTTAAACCTGAAAATATATGTAGGTATATGGTTCAATGCCTTCAATTACAGCTATCAATATACAGTAGACTTCATTTGTTTCAGGACAAACACGATGGGGCCCTGGAGATAGTAGAAACTATAAGGTGTGACATTATTGTTATTATTACTTAGCCTATACATATATGTAATAAACCTTAATTATAAAAATAATGTATACTCATCCTATCCAAACTAACAAAATCATGTTAGGATTACAATATTATAATATACTCTATAACTCTATAATAAAAAGTATACTAACAATATAATAATGATAAACAAAATTATGAATAACAATGTGCATAATTATCTTTATGACAAGGTACTTACTTACTTACTTAAAGTCTAATCTATCTCTGTACCATATTTCATCAAAAGCAATTCAGTGGTTTAGGCATGAAAGCGTAACGGACAGACAGACAGTTACTTTCACATTTATAATATTAAGTAAGTTTTAGTAAGTATGGATTGCATCTATTATAATTCAATCTATATTATTATTATTATTAAAGCTCTCAACATTATTACTACTTCCAGCAATTCACGTAGTATACTACTACTACTTTGTCCTTGACCGTGTGTGTGTGTATTGTGTGGGCCATTTCACCCATTTCCCCTATTTGAACACATTTTGAACATAACATAAACCCACGCCTATATCCCCAAAGGGGTAGGCAGAGGTGCTAGCTATTTTGAACCCAGTTTCATTATAATATATGAGTTCATTGAGTAAAATGTGAGAACCCAGTTTAGTTAAATGGAGTGGGTTACACAATGAATTGATACCTTTCATCACAAACAGCTTGATAAATATTTTTTAAAAACTAGGTTAATATGTTAGATACTATGTTAACCTAATTATTGTTATGTTAATGTGGTAAATGGTATCATCTGTTGGTTAAAATTATGATAATGTTATAGATTGTAGTAGCATTTAATAGAAGTGCCACTTATAGTACTCACTAATACACTTAAATTAGAAACCTTATGTTTGTAAAAGTAGATAAACTACATAGGTATCTATCCAATCCACATGTGATGTTTTTATGCTTAAGGTAGTTATTGCCACCTGTCTCCCATGCGGGCTGTGGCGACTACCGCCCGGTGCGCTGCGCTCACATACACTTTGGCGGGCGTTACTATGATTCACAGAACTATCTATATATTATATACTATAATTTAATATTTTATAGAGGAAAGATTTGATTGTGTGTTAATTTCTATTGATTAGGCTCCGAAACTAACTACTGGACCGATTTGAAAAAATATTTAACAATTGAAAGTCACATTATTTGTGAGTAACATAGCCTGCTAATTATATACACATCACGCTACTATGCAAAGGAACGAAGCAGTAATTATAAATGTCAATAAATTAGGTAGATTTCCGTACGTTATTTGAAATCTAATAAATTACGACCATATACAATGGTTCTGATAGTTCGTACGAGTATCGGTAGATGGCTCCCACCGTTGCTCCAAGACGGCCAAGACGGATGTATAGAAAAATTTGGATTAGCTTGGGGTTGTTGGCTCAGTGGTCAGACCATTCAAGGTGCATTGTAAAGGAAAGATCGCGGATTCGAATCCCGCCTGAGCTGATTTAATTTTTTTCTATTTTATTATTAGCTGTTTGTGACGAAAGGTGAAGTTGCATCGGAAGGTAATGGCAAATTGTTCAAAAGAAAGTTAAAAAACTACTATCTCAATTCTCAATAGTCTGTCATCATGGTGATTTAGCGGTATAGTACCGCCTCTAGTGTATGGCTGCGTGTAATGTGTTAATAGGTATAAATTGTATTCTGTGTATAGATGTATTATGTTTGTGTGTATGTGTAATTACATGTAAACGTACAGGAATGTGTGCGTGTGTGCGTATACTTTTCCATGGTATGTACACATGTGTGTACGTGTGTGCATATTATGTATGTATAATATATGTTATGTTGGTTATGGTTTGACTAGTCACTCCTCAGGTCTGATTTGAAGTTTTAGTCAAAGCCCAAACATTCGACCTCTGACTAAAGAATTTTCGTCAAACCTAGAAGAAACTAATTTGGTTAGGCAAACTTCAAACTCAATATAATGAAATCGGGGTTTGACCAGTCAAACTTCAATTAGGTATTAGAAAGTCTTAGGTATCATAAATGTACAATATAATGTCAATTTTTAAGGTTACATATCAAAATCCCGAAGCTTATACTCGTAATACTAAATATCATAATATCGACGTACGAAAGACCGAAATTCAAAATCTCAAATATTCGTTTGACCGAATGTTTAAAATACCGAAAGTATAATATACCGAAAGTACAAAATCCCGAAAATTAAATTCTTGGGTGGTTATAAAAAAATACCGCCTTAACCTTCTAACCTGATTAGGCTTAGCTTTCTATCCAAGTCGGATTGCGCGGGGTGGACATGAATGTATTCATTGCATTGACCGAGCCTGCCAGTCTCTTCTAGGATCGACTAGGCAAAGCCCGAAAGAGATTATTTTACTTTTGACGTTTGACTGAAAAGTTAGGAACTTCTGGGTTTGACTCAAAATACTTTAATCAAAGGCCGAAATTGAAATTTACATTAACATTTCTAAATAAATAAATACCATCACGGGTGCCATACGCCCTCGAGGACCTTTTCAATAAACAATCAATAAACTTTATTTTTTCCAAAATGTTGACATCATTTTGAACACCATGACATGACCAATGACATTTCATATAATTTTATATAATATCTTTGACCATGACCGCGTAGATATATTGCTACATCGGATGCGGCGATATTTGAATTATTGGATGTGAAGAACAAATTGAATAACTGAATGCTTAAATAATTTTGCATTGCCTGCTGAGTTACTTTTGGCGCTTTAGCTGCTTCAATAAAAATGACACATTGTTTGCTGAAATAAATTTGAATTCTTATTGTTGAGACATTTTTGCGGATTTTAACAGCTGCAATCATTATGATGCTGACTGTACTATAGCTACGATTCTAGCATACGCCACGCCAATAATAATAATAGTTACTTTGGCCCGTTTATAATAATGTGTTAGCCCTGACATGGACGACAAGTGTACATCTGAGTTAGACTTCGGAGCTTCGATCAGCAATACGAAGTTAGGTAAGGGGTTATTACATTTAAATTTAATCAACGCACTATAAACCCAATAGGTAATAGTGATGACGTGCGTAACTTGTGCGGCATTTATCAAAAACATCGCGTAATATTCCATTACTCTGGGATTGCTCTTCACTTCTTGCTATATTGACACTACTGCCATGTCATGAGTTCATAATTACCTGACATTTTAATACATGCGTACGAGCAGAATTAAAAAAAATCGTAGACAATATTTCAGTTCTGAATAAATAATAACGTGAAAATAATAAAGTTTTTTACTAAAAGATTGTAACTTTATTAAGTTACAAACCAAATTTAGATTGGTTTGATGGAGTTCGTTCCATTCGCATTTATAATTTACTAGCTGACCCGGCGAACTTTGTATCGCCATATTTTTTTAACCCGTTTAGACCTTCCCTGGACATCCACGAATATTTCAAGACTAAAATTAGCCAAATCAGTTCAGCCGTTCTCGAGTTTTAGCGAGACTAAAGGCCACCCACTTACAGTTTATCGAACGACAACCGGATGATATCGGTCTGTCAGTTCATCGCAATAGCCCACACAGTTTCGTATATGATTTTGGACTGACGGATAATATGTGTGTGGCCGCTTGACGATTCCGGTCAGCAAAGACAGTTAAAGGCCGGACAGTCTATGGCCGTCGGCATTTTATACGTAATACTAATAACATCAGACTAAAAGAATAAAATAATGTTATTATTTTAGTCTGAGGTAATAAAATTACCTCGTGGCAACACAGTTCGATCAATCGAAAAAACAGTATTTTTATTATCCTCATTGTTCGATAGATCAGTCGAACCACGAGTTTTCATTATTTAAAGGTGCCCCTTCATGGTCAACTGAGCCCACATCCCATTGAGCCCGCGGGCTCAGTTGACCACGTTCGTTTTTTTTTGGTAGTGACTCAGCCCACTAACCAGCCAACTTCACCTGCGGGCTCAGTTAACCACTTGCTATGGTTATGGGTCTACTCAGCCCGTGGGCTCAGTTGACCACGTTCGTTTTTTTTGGTAGTGACTCAGCCCACTAACCAGCCAACTTCACCTGCGGGCTCAGTTAACCACTTGCTATGGTTGTGGGTCTACTCAGCCCGTGGGCTCAGTTAACCACTTGGTACGGCTAAGGGTTTACCCAGCACATGGACAAAATATCCATTTAAACTGCCGAATCTAGAATTTTCGCTCACTTTTTCATAAATTAAAACATTTAAACAAACAGCGAATGGTTTTTTATTTAAAAAATATTTAAATAAAAATAATTGAGATTTACTTCATTATCCATTTTTTTTTCTCTTCCAATAAAACTAAATAACTACAATCTAGTTATTTATTGACGCAATAGCAAACTGCGATCCATTCAATCAGCCCAGGGCAAGTAAATTAGGCATTCTATAATAATAAATAATAATGCCTAAAACGTTCAGGCAATGTGTATACGATTAATTTCATACATTGCCTAGGTATTGTATTAAATGCCCGAAGCGCATCAGGCAATGTGTATAATGGACGGGTAGAGATTATTAAATATTGAAAGCATCTTATAGTAATAGGCCATTTGACAACATTAAAAATATACTACAAATTATGGTCATCCTATTAGAAAATAACGTTAAAAGACCTACGATACTACAATTTACTCTCAAATATGTGTATTTTATGAGAATTTCAATTATAAAAATGTTATATTTTGTTGATTTATTGTCTATGGCAAAAACGCTCGTGATTGGTCTGAGCTCTGGGTGACGTCATTCCTATAAAATATCTCCAGTTGTATGAGCTATTATTCTTTGTTTCGGTGTTATTATTTGCTTTTTCCTTGATCATCGCGAGTTTTATGGACATATTTTGTGATTAAGTTCGAAATGGATATGTTATAGGCAATGTGTATAATCCGGCATTGTATAGAATGCCTAGGCATTCTATACATTGCCTAAAACGTTCAGGCAATGTGTATAATACGATTAATTTCATACATTGCCTAGGTATTGTATACAATGCCCGACACGCATCAGGCAATGTGTATAATGGACGGGTTGTTGTAAATTCGTCTCTTCAAAATGATATTTCATGTGCGAAAATTCGTCTCACCTTGATAAATAAGTACTGTTAGTAAAAAAAATTTGAAAATGGATATTACTGCTGAAAGAAAAATTGTTCATTCCGACTTGGATAGATTAGGTTAGAAGGCTAATGCGGGAGCGGAGCTTCAGCATTAGCCTTCGTGGTTATTTTTTTTTATTACCATACAGAATTTCTATAGGCCACGGCAACCACTCTCTTTCCATCAGGTTAGGTGGCTGACCAGAACAGGGATGATGGTAAGAGAGTGGTTGCCGTGGCCTATAGAAATTCTGTATGGTAATAAAAAAAAATAACCACGAAGGCTAATGCTGAAGCTCCGCTCCCGCATTAGCCTTCTAACCTAATCTATTCGGGCATTTAATACTATGTGAGAAACATTCTACGCAAAAAACACGTAGGTACTTAGGCATACCTACCAATAGAACACATGTCTTATCAGCACCGTCTGTTGGTGGAAGTTGAAATTAGGATTAGCTCTCAAAAGATTAGTATCTATCTAACTAAATCATGGAGAAGAAAAATAGATTACATACATTGCCTATGCTTCGACCGGCATTCTATACAATGCCTAGGTATTCTATACATTACCTAGGCAAAGTGTAAAATAGTTTAAAAATTGAATATCATTTCATACATTGCCTGAACGACCCCGGCATTCTATACATTGCCTAGAATACCTAGGCAATGTATAGAATGCCTGCATTATACACATTGCCTATAACAGATACACATTTTGAGCGAGCTGATGATAACAGCAACTTACGGTGACGTCAATACTCACACGCATCGCCATTTTGATGAAATATAGCGTTTTTCGCGCACTTTTGAAAATTTAAACTTTATCATTGATTTTTTAACATAATGCATTGTTTTTTTACAAAAATATTAATGTGATATGTTTATACTGTAATAAGCAATCATTTAAAGTGGTTTTTGAACATTAGTCAAATAGCCTATTCCCTTAAATCTGCCAATTTGCATATTGTGTCCGCGTACTGGGTGTGTGCTGGGTAAACCCTTAGCCGTACCAAGTGGTTAACTGAGCCCACGGGCTGAGTAGACCCATAGCCGTAGCAAGTGGTTAACTGAGCCCACGGGCTGAGTAGACCCATAGCCGTAGCAAGTGGTTAACTGAGCCCACGGGCTGAGTAGACCCATAGCCGTAGCAAGTGGTTAACTGCGCCCGCAGGGTAAGTTGGCTGGTTAGTGGGCTGAGTCACTCCCTAAAAAAAACGAACGTGGTCAACTGAGCCCGCGGGCTCAATGGGATGTGGGCTCAGTTGACCATGAAAGGAAAGGTGCACACTGTTCGATCAATCGAACAAACAGTATTTTGAAATCCTTATTGTTCGATAGATCTGTCATCTCAGAATGCCAACTTCTCATAATGACAACCGCTCGCAAATTGCCAACTTCGCGGAATGCCAACTTGATTCTATTGATTGATTCTATGTCATGTTAATAAGGTCGAAAATTGCTTGCACTAAAAAATGGCAAATCAGACTGATTTTATCGGATATGAAATCAGCACTGTAGTCCGTATCGGATGTCGGCTGTCGTCGTCCGACACCGATTACGGATATCGGACAATGGGAAAACGCTCTTAGGTTCAAGATATGTGTCCTTTAGGTTTACTTTCTGACCGCTAGAGGACATCACATTAGATTCAGTGAGACGACATATTATAGCCTACTAGCTGTTGCCCGCGGCTCCGCCCGCGTGGATGTCGGTTATCACTGCACATCCAAATAGAAGCGCCATTTTTGTAGGTCTTATTTTTAAAATATTGGCGGCCTTTATGTAAAAGCACATTCCCTCCTTTACGTTTGATGATACATGTTCTTCTGCCATTTTAAACAGAATTACCAATGAGAGTAATAACGAAATGAAAAAAATTTGAGAAAAACTACTTCTGTTCAATTCAATTCAATTTAACACGTATTGCAATTGATTTTTGTATACAATAGATGGATAGATAGATAGATAAAAATAAATAAATAAAATAAATTATTATAGTTCAAAAATTCCGACTGATGCTCAAAAGATCGAAACAAGCTTGATAGCAGGCGGGAGTGCGCTATGCGGGACCCATTAATTTTCATCGGGTTTATGATTTGCAAATGATGATATCTAAGATCAGCCAAACCCGCAGTTAATATGGTAAAAGCTGACCCCAGACTCCGGGGTCAAAGCTTCGCATGCGACTGGGATTAACGCTGGGATGAATTAGAGATGCTTTGCAAATTGCAAAAATAAAAATGTGTACCCGCTTGCTTTCAAACTTGTTTCGCTCTTTTCAGCATAAGTCGGGATTCTTAATCTTCTCTAATATATAAAAATCAATGCCACTTTTCGTTGTTATTTTATAACCCAAGAACGTTTAAAGGATGAGAAAATAGGTGCAGCGGGAACGGGAAAAATATGGCGGTACGAAGTTCACCGGGACAGCTAGTTTTTAATAATTTATTCACTTTTGTACTTTTTAGTTATGAGATACGTATTATTTTTGTTATCTTCTGGGTTTCTTCATTTTGATACCCCACTCGATAAGTTTGAGGGTAAAAATGAAGTGTTAGTGTTTTTTTTAATAAAATACAATTTGGCGCCAAAAATTCATCGTATAGTTTTTGTGTCTACATCCCATCCCATTATTTGGTAAACATCGCATTTCGTAAACCTATTTTAATAGCTACAAATAAGTGATGTACTTACATATTCAGCTTCAAAAAAGTGAATATATTTTATTTAAGTATAAAATTATCTTATTAGTTTTCGATTTGATATATTTAGATATGCATAATGTACATAGGTACATATGTATAGGAACTTCCCGCCATACATTCCTTCGGCGATAACAGATGAAAACAATCTCTGCGCCTTATCACACGCTGTCGTGCTGTCTGTCGATTCCACTTTTTTCACACATACCTCCTCTCTCCTTACTCTACGGCCGCGCAACGTAATCGTGCAGGTAATACAGCGGAATTTTCATTCGTGACACTACATCCAAACCTCCATGCCGTCCACCATCACCTGGAGACGATACGACCAAGCATTGTCCTTCCTCGCGGAGACGCAAATACGCCGCCCTGACAATAGTCTTACTTGCTTTACTCCGACTTACGTGCCAGAGGAAAATTTCCGTGAAAAAGCCGAGGTGTGCGTATTTGTCAGACGGGATGTTTGTTACCGCTTGCGCTGCCTAGAGGACCCTTCCTTTTCTGTCCTCGGGCTACAAGTGAACCACGACTCCTCTAGGCGTGTTTACATGTGCCTATACTGCTCGCTCCTATTTCGAGGATACCACGACAACTCGGCTATTCGACCACCTGAGTCAAATGGCAGACCTTGCACAGGAGCGGTTCTAGTCCGCCGAACTGGTATTTTTGGGAGACTTCAATACCCACCATGAGGTCTGGCTGGACTCCCAGAAAATGACCTTGCGGGACGAGTTGCCCATGCATAACTGATCTGTGCCAATCAGTCACCGCACCTCCACTATCTGTGGAGGAAAAGCGGCGCCTATGGTACTACTCGACAGTTATTAGCCATAACTTTAATCGCCGAAGAGAAGTTTTCTAGAGTGACAGCAGATATGCCAGAGTTTTCAGATTTTCTAAGGTTGAGTTGGCATGTTTTTAGGGTTCCGTAGCCAAATGGCAAAAAACGGAACCCTTATAGATTCGTCATGTCTGTCCGTCCGTCTGTCTGTCTGTCTGTCTGTCTGTCCGTCCGTATGTCACAGCCACTTTTCTCCGAAATTATAAGGCCTATGCTGTTAAAACTTGGTAAGAAGATGTATTGTTGTGTTCTGTTGTGTGTACTGTTGTGTATGTATTCTGTGAACCGCATTAAGAATTTCACACAAAAATAAAAAATAAAGCATTAAATTTTGGGGGTCCCCATACTTAGAACTGAAACTCAAATTTTTTTTTTTTCATCAAACCCGTACGTGTGGGGATCTATAGATAGGTCTTTAAAAATGCTATTGAGGTTTCTAACATATTTTTTTTCTAAACTGAATAGTTTGCGCGAGAGACACTTTCAAAGTGGAAAAATGTCCCCCCCCCCCCCCCTCTAACTTCTAAACTAAGAGAATGATAAATCTAAAAAAAATATATGATGTAAATTGCCATGAAAACCACCACTAAAAATTGGTTCGAACGAGATCCAGTCAGTAGTTTTTTTAATACGTCATAAACCGCAATTTTCGCCTTTGCTACTACGGAACCCTTCATGGGCGAGTCCGACTCGCACTTGGCCGATTTTTTTCATTAGCTCTGAGGATATACCAACTGAACCAAGCGAGATGCTACTATGGTATTTATTTTTGAACTCAAATAAAACCAAGGCCAGTGGTCCCTCAGCTTTGATACCTAATAAAGAATGCTAATAGCTAATGCTAGTAGCGGAATGTCTCTTTTTTTTTCTTTGGCTGGCAATTTCAATTTTGGACCTAAATAAATGGACGAAAAACGACGATTTGCTAAATGCGGTTTAATTGTTAATGCTTCTATCTGGGGGCACCGCAGTGCCCCCGCCAAGTCGAGCAAAAAAGAGCGGCACGGCCGTAACACTATTTTCTCGAAGCACTTCAGGCCATTTTCGACCCCCTATAAGTTCGTTGTGGATAAACCTAGAAGCCTGAATCTTCGGTTACCAAATTGGCACTGTAAAACACTTTATATTTCAAATTTCATTCAATGTGAACCAGTAGTTTAAGAATTATATATCTACTCAAAGTTTACACTTTTGGCAAATTTTGTCACTCACTGACTGACCGATCATCAAAACTCTAAGGCACTTCTAGCAGACATAGAAGCCTCAAATTTAGAAAACAAGACGTAGTGTTTAGTGTACAAATCAAGGGAAAATTAAAATATTGTACAATTTCAGTCTCTCTCAACTGCATAAATAACTTTGTTGCGAAAGTAACTCTGTCTGCCCGTCTGTTACGCTTTCACGCCTAAACTACTGAACTTAATTTGGTACATAATGTAGATTAAAGTGAAGAAGTGGGACCGGGACTGGGATCGGAACTGGGACCGGGACCGGGATCGGACTGGGACTCTCCGACACAGAGAAACCGGAAAGGTAATCTACAAAAAGAACTGAAATCCCATCAAAAATAATACTTGTAAAAAAATACCAAGCCTCGCCGCCCTCGGTTCTTCTACCGCAAAAAGTTGTGAGATTCATGTAATACCAAGTCGGTTAATTTATTCAGTCCCCACTTCAGGGACCTTCAGTCTGTCCTTAGTTATTACGTAATAAGCTCTTATGTTTTAAATATAATATATTGACTTGGCCATCGCATGAAAACACAATGTATCGCACATCACAATAATTACATTAAATAAGATTATTTAGTGCGATTGTCGAATCAATTTATTACATTTAAAACATAAAAGCTTATTACATAATAACTTAGGACAGAAGGTCCCTGAAGTAGGGACTGAATAAATTAACCGACTTGGTATTACATGAATCTCACAACTTTTTGCGGTAGAAGAACCGAGGGCGGCGAGGCTTGGTATTTTTTTACAAGTATTGTTTTTGATGGGATTAACTATTCTTCCAATGTAGCAAGATATTTTGTATTAATTTTCAATAATTCGTTTCTTAAAAATGTAGGTTTCCAAGATTTTTGAACTCAAATAAAACCGAGGGAGGCTTGGTATTTTTTTACAAGTATTGTTTTTGATGGGATTAACTATTCTTCCAATGTAGCAAGATATTTTGTATTAATTTTCAATAATTCGTTTCCTAAAAATGTAGGTTTCCAAGATTTTTGAACTCAAATAAAACCGAGGGCAGTGGACCCTCAGCTTTGACGCCATAATAAAAAATTTAAACGAGGACGAGTTCTAACACCACATCATATTGTTTTTCTTTTGCCGGCACTTTCAATTTCGGACCTAAACAAATGGACGAAAAACAACGATAATTATGCAGTATGGGTTCATTTTTTATTGCTTTCATTAACTATTCCTCCAATACAGAACAATATTTATCATTCATTTTCAATAATTCGTAACATAAAAAATGAATATTTTCAAAATCTCTGAACTCAAATTAAACCGTTGGAAGTGGTCTCTCAACTTTGACGCCATAATAAAAAATACTAGCGAGGACAAGTTCTACCGGAATATCGTATTCTTTTTCTTTGGCCGGCACTTTCAATTTTGGACCAAAAATGTATGCAGATTGCAGCGTGAATATAGATGCGAAGCAGTAGTACGAGAGCCCACGACCAAATTTTTTGTCTCATAGCAATACAGCCAAAACCGCATCAAATCGATAGATACGATTATCCTGAACTCGAAAAAACCAATATCAGACATTTTCCGCGTAGCGTTTGATCTGACCGAATTTTCAAAATTGTCAAAGAATTTTACCGAACTGCATCATAGCAATATGTCTGATTTGCAGACTGTAGTTGAATGATAGTTTTGAGATACCGGAAACATATTTTTCAGACGTTAGTGGTGTAGCGCAAACCCGTAAAATCACTTAAAAAAATTAAAAATGAGACAAAAAAAAATGTCTCATAGCAATACGTCTGAAAATCTTTTTTATTAGTAAATTTTGGTTATTTGATGCGAACAAAACAATTTTCAGACGGAAATGTGAACACATTAAATTTTGAGACCGTTTTGAAAATGTTAACAAATTTTACCGATCGGTATCATAGCAATATGTCTGAAAATTGTTGGACATGATAAAA
The DNA here is from genome assembly GCA_914767945.1 of Eilema depressum. Classification (NCBI taxonomy): domain Eukaryota; kingdom Metazoa; phylum Arthropoda; class Insecta; order Lepidoptera; family Erebidae; genus Eilema; species Eilema depressum. Next base: position 16,706,532 of record OU612013.1, read on the forward strand.
TAAGTTGTCTACATGTGCAAAAAATTTATATCAGACAAATTAAGTGTAGCATCTTCTCTATCAGACAACTTTTCCATACTCAGATATCATTTAAAAATCGTATTGAGGCATCTTGAATTCTCTGTTACAAACCAATGAATACGTTGCGACCCTGAATTCATTACATGATAATTAACAAAGAATTTACTCGAAACCGTAACATTGAAGTTGAAGGACTGAAAAAAATCGCACAAAAGGAAACTGGGATGAAGTTGAAAAAAAAAACGGTTTATTCAAAGTTACAAAATATTCTCGTATTCAATCGCTGTCGGATTCGGAATCGTCGTAATCGGAAGACTGATTGATTTGATAGTTTTGGTTTTATTTAAAGCATAAACATATTCGTACTTATTTTCGTTTTTGGGAGTATATGCTACACTTAAAGTGTCTGAAAACAGGTTTTTGGTAATCATGGCAGCAATACGAAAAGTTATTTTTTTTTTTTATCCGTATTGCTATGATACAGGTCGGCTAAATTTGTTGACATTTTCAAAAATGCGCTCAGGCTATGTGCTACGCACAAAATGTCTGAAAACAAACTTTTTCGTGATACAATTATAAAATCTATGTACATTTTCACTATCAGACGTATTGCTATAATACCGACTGCCTTTTTTTTTTGACACAGCAGAAATGGCCTCCCACGCAGTTGCTACACTTTCGACCGTTACTACACACTACACACCTAGTCGGGTTCAGAATCATACAATCTAACGATTTTATAGGGTTTTTGCCGTATTGCTATGAGACATGGTTTTGGTCATGGGCTCTCGTACTACAGGTTATTAACGATTTTAACTATATAAAGATTTTAATCGTAGTCGCAATCTATAAAATAGCGCAATTTCTTTACTTTCGGCAAACATTCCAGGTAACCCCTAACTTAAGCAACAAATAGCTAAGTACTAAATATTGTATAGTTTTTTTTACAAAAAAAGTCAAACCGACTTTCAAAAACAAAAAAGAGACACTCAAAAGCAAAAAAATAACAGAATTTACCGACATAAAGAATGGTGCAGATAATAATGACAGCTTCTAAGACATAATAACAATTGTATCAGTCTAGAGTTGAACAAATTTAAAAAGTCTTATAATTGCTGGTAGTTCGAACGATCGAGGCCCGAATTATCGAGAGTCTGGAGCACAAGAAACTTTGCTATGACCTCTTTTTGTCCGGACGCGCTCATTCACCCGTTCGTAACCTTGGAATCGATCCCTATCAAAATAAGCCGAGATCGCATCGCAATGAATTCTACTTAAAATTCTTTAAATAATAGTACATAAGTGTAAAGTTGGTGATTACCGCTGAGAGAGCCGAGGACGGTAATCACCATACACGCGAGTGGCATACGATTATTTTCAACACACTTGCGAATAAAATAATAATAAAAATACTACATAACACAATCAAAACACAATAGTAAAAATCTATTTATTGTCATACTTGTCATAAATATGCGCGCGCATCTAACATTTTTTTTATTTGTTCCTTTCGGAACAGGCTAAGGTGCTATCACCATGCTGCATTGTCATCTACTTACTTATTTGAATTATGATTTTTTTTTCTCTGTAAATACTCACAGAGATAAAAAAATACATTTTAGTGAAAGTTTTGTTTATTAAACACGTACTACAAGTTGAAATTATCTTTTAAAATACGAAGTTGCATGAAATGAGTAAGCAATAGGCTTAGAGTATCCATTACTATAGTATAGAGCAAGTCTAACACTATGGTCCATTGTGCCGAGTGTAAGCAGTTTTTTATCTGTGGTATAAAGCGCCTATAGTGATGTTTCATGTACATATTACCAAAATTATCGATAGTTGGTTATGTTGTGAATTTGGATGGATAAAATTAAAACCAAGATACAAATATTAGTATCATTGAATGAATTGCAGAAATTAAAATCCCACAAATCTAACATATCAACAGACAGAGTCGTATATAATATTACGTCGTTGCGCTTGCCAAAACCTCTATGTGTTTTTGGTCAAGTTTTCAGGAGAGACAATAAGCTGTTTTATTAAATAATTGATGAGCGTATCAAAAAAACTAAAAATGCAGTATGATGCCAAAAAATATTTTGAATGAACTGAGATATAAGTGAAAATCATAAACGGTACTGTCCATCCACAATAAATTGTTTTTCCCATTTTGATACACATATCAGAATTGTCTTCCTAGTGCCATTTCTTACAAGTGAAAAATGTACACGTATCAGATTTGTTATGGAACTCAATAGGATTTATTTAGCCGATAAATACTGACTGGTGGCAAGGTACATTTGATGTAAATAACATACGATGTAAATAAATACGTACTATAAACTTGATAAGGCATACAAGTAACAAAAAAGAACAATACTGAGTTAAGCTCGCCTTTGTACATCAAAATGTATCAGTTGCTAGTCGGTGCACATGTTAAACAACGGACGAGGCTCTGGTGCCGACTTTGCTCTCGGAGTTGGGAACTAATCGCTGATCGTTCCCAGTATAGCCGATAATATGACAATCAGAAAAGAAGAGCAATTCCCGAGTTCCAAGCACATTATGGTACCAATTAGTTATACAATTTAGTCCCTCTAGTCTCAGTAGTCCGGTTGCTAGTCCGGTTGATTCGCATCCGAGCCCTTCACCTCGGAGTCCGGGATACGCTTTTCCAGTCTAATTGCGACGCGGCTAAGCTTCGATATTTTCCGTAAAGTGCCATCTGACCTCCACAATCCTTTGGTGAATCTTTGATATCGAAGTACTGCTGCTAGATCAGTTGTCGATCTTTTACTACGTCACGTGACCATAGAAGTTTGTGTGGTGAAATGTGTGTGTAACCCCGCGTTTACATACTGCCGCTCGCATTGCTCATCGCCTTGCCGGCAATATTCACGCGAATAATGCCCTAGCATTCAAACACTCGCATCATCGCGATGTTCATCGCGTTGCCCAACACTCGCATCATCGCGATGTTCATCGCGTTGCCCCGCATACAGTATTCGCCTTGCGATGGAGATGGACGACTTTAGTTAAGTGGACACCTAACCGAATGCAGTATAGGCATTTTATTAGGCTAGGCTATCTACTTAGATACTTAGCTAGTAGGTAATCAGGCTAATTTGGTAGGTAGGTAGGTACCTACCTACCTACCTATTTTAATTTGGTAGGTAATTAGGCTAATTTGGTAGGTAGGTACCTACCTACCTACCTATTCTAGTTTGGTAGGTAGGTACCTACCTACCTACCTATTCTAATTTGGTAGGTAGGTATCTACCTACCTATCTATTCTAATTTGGTAGGTACCCTAGCTACCTGTTTGGTAGGTATACTTAGGCTAATTTGGTAGGTAGGTACCTACCTACCTACCTATTCTAATTTAGTAGGTAGAGGTACCTACCTACCTACCAAATTAAAATAGGTAGGTAGGTAATTAAGCTAATTTGGTAATTAGAATAGGTAGGTAGGTAGGTACCTACCTACCAAATTAGCCTAATTACCTACCAAATTAAAATAGGTAGGTAGGTAGGTAGTACCTACCAAATTAGCCTGATTACCTACCAAATAGGTAGGTAGGTAGGTACCTACCTACCTACCTATTCTAGTTTGGTAGGTAGGTACCTACCTACCTACCTATTCTAGTTTGGTAGGTAGGTACCTACCTACCTACCTATTCTAATTTGGTAGGTAGGTACCTACCTACCTACCTATTTTAATTTGGTAGGTAATTAGGCTAATTTGGTAGGTAGGTACCTACCTACCTACCTATTCTAATTTGGTAGGTACCCTAGCTACCTGTTTGGTCGGTATACTTAGGCTAATTTGGTAGGTAGGTACCTACCTACCTACCTACCTATTCTAATTTAGTAGGTAGAGGTACCTACCTACCTACCAAATTAAAATAGGTAGGTAGGTAATTAGGCTAATTTGGTAAGTAGGTTACCTACCAAATTAGAATAGGTAGGTAGGTAGGTACCTACCTACCAAATTAGCCTAATTACCTACCAAATTAAAAAAGGTAGGTAGGTAGGTAGTACCTACCAAATTAGCCTGATTACCTACCAAATAGGTTGGTAGGTAGGTACCTATCTATTCTAGTTTGGTAGGTAGGTACCTACCTACCTATCTTTTATATACATATGTATTACCTATATTATTTAATGAGCAGTTTTCCAGTAGGTATAATAATCAGTTGGTTTTTAATTCATCAAGAGATGGCGCTAGCATAACTTTTGGTAATTTTAATGTAATCTGTGGTTTGTTGTTGTTCTTTTCGCGTCGGTCTGTAATTTAAAATAATAATATTATAATTTAAAATAATTTCATCAGAAAACATGTCAAAACATCTATGTAAAGTAAATCAATACAAAACCGAAGATCATTTTTTCCATAAATTAGTTACCAAAAGTGCCGGCTGCGCCATCTAGCTTGTCTTTAGGAACCCTATAAATACCTACTGGAAAACTGCTCATTAGATCCGTAGCAAGCATTTCAATAAATTCTATTGATTTTTCGTTGGACCATTCGATTGGTTGCGTCATTGTCATGATAATAAATTTGAAGTAATCCTGTGACTGTGACACGCGCGTACACAACGAGCGCTCGATGCGAAGTGTGCGCGACGCGAGTATGTGAATGCTTCATCGCGCTAGTATTGCCGCTCCTTCTCGCGCCGCCAAGCCGACACTCGCAGCAACATACGTGGCAGTACTCGCGGCATGACGAATATACCATTCACACCACGTCCCTGCCCACTTCTCTCGCCACTTCCCTCGCTCTGCCGCGAGTATGTAAACGAAGCATTAAGTGTTATATAATACACCTTGCCCTACACCTTCGTGAGCGTTCGAGGACGACTGTATCGGGAACACATATTAGGTACACAGGCAAATATCCCTCAGTCAGCGATGGAGGTAAGTTACAAACTTGTGTCTGAAATCGAGACTACTCTCACTAGAGTATCCGATTGGGGACGACTAACCCTAGACCAATTCAACTCGGCTAAGACACAAGTATGTGCATTCACCGCTAAGAAAACCCCATTTATTGTAGCGCCGCAATTTTCTAGACACACCGTTTACCATCTCTTCGAGTATAGGGATCCTCGGTGTTGGTATCTTCAGCGACGATCAACGCCGTAGTCACTTGAAAGACTAAGTCAAGCTGGTATCAAAGAAACCAGGAGTGCTCAACAGGACGAGGCAGTACATCACTGCGGGGCAAAGACTTCTTCTTTATAACGCGCCCGTTCGGCCCCACATGGAGTACTGCTGTCACGTTTTTACCTAGACCCTTTCAACTTGGCGCAAAGACGGACGCTGAGGATCGTCGACGATCCCATACTCACAGGCGGGGTGGTAGTCCCTCTCAACCTCAGAACGAACTTCCTTGCTGTGGGTGTTTTACCGCCGATGGTTTGTGTTCAGAAGAATTGTTCGACATAATGCCTAGAATTTCGTTACTTTTCATCGCCGCACCGCTCGCCATACGAGTAGACAGTGAATTCATTCTCACACATTACGACCGGAAACGGTGCGCACTGTGCGGTATGAAAGGAACTTCATCCCACGTACGCTCAAGCAGTGGAATGATCTCCCTGTTGTTTTTCCACGCGACTTCAATATGTATGGGGTTCTTCAAGAAGGTCTTTATATTAAGGTTTCTACAGGGTCAGCAGCACGAGTATCACGCCCCTGGTTCAAAGGCCACTAACACTTACTACTTTCTAAAAGGAGGGCTGTGTGCTAAAAGCCATCCCAGAAATACCAGCAGTATTCCACGAAGGAGCGAATTTGTGTCTTGTACAGAAGACACCGCTGCTCCGACGTGTAAAAACGTCTCACTTTGTTCAGGACTTCAACCTTACGCGAGGCTGTTTTGATGATACTCTAAGTGTAGTTTTTGTTGTTCAGTTTGCAGCGAACATCCAAACCGAGGATACTGAGATTTTCCTACTGTAGCAGTGGCGTGCTCTGAAGAGTGGAAGGAAAGAAGATATCTTTGCACTGAACTTCTTGGTCTTCTTGGCACTGAACTCGATCAGGTTCTCAGAGCCCCATTCGGAAATGTGCTTCAGGATCCGGTCGAGCTCAGTGACAAGAAGCTGCCTTTGTTCCACAATATCAGACTGCTCGGCCACAGGATGTCCATGATAACTCAAGTGTAAGGTTAGCATCTGCATAGCATAGCGTCTGCATAGCAATTAATGCTGTCAGTGGACAGCATACGTTTATATGCAGAAGAAAGAATGGATGATAAGACGGACCCCTTCGGCATGCCAGCATTTACCTGCAAGAACTCCGAAGTTCGTCCATCTCTAAAGGCGCAAATACGGCACACCTGCAGGAAGTTAGCCACCCAGTCGTACAGTTTGGGAGGACTGTGCGACTGGGTGGCCAGAGGCTGATAGACGGGAAGGAAGGCGCCAGATTCTATAGAAAGCTTTGGCGATGTCAAGACTAATTTGCCAGTGACCCCAAAACTGAGAACAGCAATATTATTGTACAAAATTTAGTCACCTGTCTCGTTTTATTTCCTATTATAAGATTATTTACGTTGTTACAAAGGTAGAACACCAATTTTACAACCAACAAACCGAAGAGAAACAAGCTGTCAAATTATCTATGTGCAAACCAATTCTGACATGTGCAATATGAGGGTGAAAAACTTTTGATGTGGACATATAACCAATTTTGCAGGGTCAGAAGTGCACATCCATATTTTGTCAAATCTATTTCTAGAAGGAATTAACACTTGTTTGTTTTTTCAGCCGATGCGCAATTTTTTTTTAAGGCCGTCTAGCGAATAATTTTTTTTTCGAAAAAATGCACATAACGACTTTGGCAGGCGCACTGAAGTATGGATAAGCATATAAAGTTTTGACGCACTTTGGAAGAGGCCAGTGGTTAATTGAAATATAAAGTTTTGCATAAGCATTTACCTACGTGGAGGTAAAGTTCTGGTACTGCATCGTCATTCAGTTTGCAAAGCCCTTTCTTAGTTACTTATTTGAAATCAAGCTTAAAATAGATAGAACAGATGAAACTTCGAATATTCGGCTCCCAATCAGGCCTCTTTATAGCTTTTAGCTTTCACTCATGCATCTATTATTATGCATCTTAGTATTTTTGTAAACCTAACAAAAATAATAGTGCATAATATATAAAAGTAAAATGAGTAAAATGAGATTTATTTGTTTACGCAGTAAATACTCTATACTACATAAAAGAAAATAAACCTACAATGAAATTCTATTGCAAAAAGAAAATTATCGTAACCGAAAGTGCATGTGCTACATCACTATTCATTTAAAAGCAAAAATGGCCGATGACAGCCGTCAGCTGTAACCCGCCCCGCGTTTCTCGCATCCCCCTAGGAGACCCGTATAAATTATATGAAAACAAATAAATTAGTCATATAATACTACTCACGGGTGATATGAAATGTTATCATTCTTTTTATTTTTCTTTCGGGAATCGTTTTGAGAGCCTGGCAATGCACAGTTCACCATTATTACCACAAAATGAAATAAACTGTTATTTGCGAAATCACTTTGGCAGATATTGTTTTGCTACTGATTGCAGTTGTCAAAAATTCTAGGCACTGTTCACACCCGTGATAGCAGTTCATACTTGCTAAGACGCGCTCTACAGGTGATAGATACTCTAAGGCAATAGGTATATTAATTCGTTTGTAATATTGGACACGATCTTTTTTATATCAAAACTTTTTTAAGAACAAAGCAATTTAATCAATGAAATTAAAAAAAAAGAAGTCTATAACTCACTTTTGTGAATAATAGCAATGAAAAGTCACAGTTTTATAATAGGTGTCATTCCGTGCTTAATTGCGGTGAAATAAAAGTCTGTTTAAAAGCAAGTGTGTTGAAAAATTCATTTCTTGACTTTAATAAAAAAACCGACTTCAAAAAACTATCCAATAAAAATAAAATGCACTAAAAAGTTGAAAATAATTGTGTATTCTTCAAAAACTTTATTACAAATTATTGTCAGTTTTGGAGTCGGTGTCGTGAGAAGTTAAGGGTCCATTACACGCTAGGTTTTGCCATGGTTTAACCATCAATCACGCCGTGATTGACCAATAACATAACGTCTAATAACCGATTGACCAATAATATTCATGATTGACGGCATGATGCATGACGCTTGCATAAGCGTGTAATGGACCCCTTACAAACCTACCTTGGTTGACAGGTTGACACCAACTCCAAACCTGACAATAATTTGTAATAAAGTTTTTGAAGAATACACAATTATTTTCAACTTTTTAGTGCATTTTATTTTTATTGGAATATGTAGTTTTTTGAAGTCGGTTATTTTAAACGTAGTTTTTTTTTTTTTTTTTTACTTTTTGGTGTCTATAATAGGCTATTCTGGAGGATTGTTTGATCTGTAGGATTGCTACGGGTAGTCTATAACATTTCGTTTTTATTTTAGTAGCTATGGGTAGGCCTTCGAAAGGTGCAGAATTTTAGTGGTCTAATTCAGTCCAATATATCTTCAATGATAGTACCTACTTACCATAGTATTGATTAAACTTGTCAATAACTTAAACGAGACATTCATGCTATACATCAAATGAGTTCTCCTCATAAACTCATATGAGCTTCTGATGTAATCAGGAAAATACGTCTCCATGAAGATGATGATGATGAATGATGACATTTAGCCCGACGTAGACTAGATAATTTTAGCACGCCCTTGACCATCGTAATGAGGTGACATAGACACCGTGTCACAGGGTCGTCATAAAACTAGCTAATTTCTTATCACCTATTTGATTTCGAGGAGTTCTCTGGTATCTCCGGAGTTCAAGGGCCAGTACCCATGAAATTAATATGGAACTACCTGTGACTAATACCGAACCCAATGCAAAAAGATTTTTCGAAACCAGTTCATAAACGACGGAAATATGGGACAACATATATAAGAAGTTGGGTAAAAATTTGAACTAAGAAAACACACTGGGCCAAACTATGTTAAATTTCTATGGGACTAAATGACAACTATTTCACATCGAATAAAAAAAGAATCACCAAAATCGCATCATAAACCTAGGAGTTATCGGTGTACATACATAAAAAAAAAAATGTACTAATCGAATTGAGAACCTCCTCCTTTTTGAAGTCGGTTAAAAAATCAGAAGATAATGCATTTCAGACGTATGTACACTTCCGCTGCTTAAAATCAAAACCTAGTAACTCCTTCCAAGTTCCAACAAAAATGTTCAGGAGAGCCAAAAACGAGTTGCTAACTTTGATTAGTTTGCCCGGCGAAACCGGAAGAGTTAGCGATTTGGGTGTTTCGCGAAAAGTTGTGCCATATTGTTGACATATTTTAGTTGGTTCCGTATTATAATAACTACAGTTATTTTAACTATTTTCAAGACAACTACGGTCAAAAGAACTACTGTTTAAAACACCTAAAGATCGTTTCACATATTTTTGTAATAACTACTGGTCGAAACAAATAATGGACGATTTACCTACGGTTTATTCAACTACAATTAATTGTGCTAAGGTTGATTGAACTATGTATGAAATACCTAATAGTCGATTCACCTACGGTTTATTGATACTACTACTTTGTGACAGAAATTTACGTTGTTGCAAAACCGACTTCACGTAGTCTTGTCTGCCCTACCCCTAGAGTGTAATTTAAGCCCGCGAAGGCGCGGAGGGGCGAGGCGGCCCGCGAGCTGAGGAGCAGGTGGTTCTAACGAGCACTGCCGCGGCTGAGGCTGGCCGGCAGAGCCGGCCAGCAAGCCGAAGCTGCGGTAGTGATCGTCAGATCCATCTGCGACGATAAGGTCGCGTGGGACCGCCGGAGCCCCGCAGCGCCGGAGCCGTTACAGAAGCCATGCATGCTGTATGCAGCATGCAAGCAATCATGCAAGCAGGCATGCAGCATGCAAGCAATCATGCAAGCAGGCATGCAGCATGCAAGCAATCATGCAAGCAGGCATGCAGCATGCAAGAAATCATGCAGCAAGCATGGCTTCTGTAACGGCTCCGGCGCTGCGGGGCTCCGGCGGTCCCACGCGACCTTATCGTCGCAGATGGATCTGACGATCACTACCGCAGCTTCGGCTTGCTGGCCGGCTCTGCCGGCCAGCCTCAGCCGCGGCAGTGCTCGTTAGAACCACCTGCTCCTCAGCTCGCGGGCCGCCTCGCCCCTCCGCGCCTTCGCGGGCTTAAATTACACTCTAGGGGTAGGGCAGACAAGACTACGTGAAGTCGTTTTTGCAACAACGTAAATTTCTGCCACAAAGTAGTAGTATCAATAAACCGTAGGCGAATCGACCATTAGGTATTTCAAACATAGTCAACATGTCCAATATCTTAAATGAACATTATATTAATCGTCCGTTAGTTCAAATAATTTTAGTTTATTCGAAATTATGTGTATGAACCAGTAGTCGAGTCGATCAATATGCATTATGACCATATGTGAATCAACCGTAGTTATCTTGAACATAGTTGAAATAACTTTAGATATTATGATACGGAACCTTTTAGTTTCTATAATTCGTAATAGTTTAAGTGTATAGTTATATTTGGATAGCCCATACTTTGTTTTTTTCTTGTGAATTAACTCAGTTAAGGCTGTAAAAACAATATCAAAACCTAGTAAACCCGCTTACTAGGTTATCAATTTGCTTTTCTGTCGTAAACGTAAAGGCCCAGACCCATACATCAAGGACCCAGAGAGAGTATTAACTCTCCGTTAATCTCTGAGTGTTCAACGGATGTACCAGTAACGACGTTTTCTCTTCTTCTTGTCTAGAGCCAGTTAAAGTGTATGCGCCTGGCCTAATTTGTTATAGGTAGGATTTATGTCCAAAAGATTAGATCAGGAGCTCCTCCTGGAAGCCCACATCGTATAGGCCTGGATCCTTGTGCAGGAGAGGCCTGTCCAGTCCAGATAGACGATGAGGCGAAATGATTCCGGGAGGCCACAACCCGTGTCTGTGACGCGGCGATGCCTAGAGCTCAACCCATCCGGTGTTCCATAGCAAGGGCGCCCAACCTTTTTAAGTCGTCGGGCCGAACTTACGATTCGGAATTTGTTGGCGGGCCAGTACATCTTTTTGTCACGTACAAATCCCCACGAATACACCTCCCTAAGTTTCCGGAGATGAATTTGGTTGATCTATCGCCCATCTCCTTCGAGCCCCCGGGAATGAGGTGGCGCAACGCTAAGCGCATTAGTTGCTCGCACTCGCGCAGCGTACCATCGCCGTGAGCAAGGCGGCAAGCGAGAGAACTCCCACTCCCAGGGCTACCACTAGTGCCCACCTCGATGTCTCCCGCGTCGCGTCATATGGCACTTTGACGTTGACTCTTGTTGGATCCGACGCAGAAAATCCCCAAAGCATCCGTGCCCGGTGATAGCCTGCGGGATGGAGGAGTGGCAAGAGAGGCCACCTGGCGGCCTCTCTAGCTCTTCCCCATGATGGGTCATAAACGCCGCTACTACCGTGCTCGAATTTCGTCAGGCTCGGGTTCGTGTACCAGCTCCTGCGCCTCCTTTCGGTACCGATATAGCACCGAAAGAGCTTTTTTATATAAAGGACACGCCAATTTGACTTCACCTTGCCTGATGGTAAGCTAAAGGCAAACTCCCTTAAAACGGGTCACCATTATAGACACGTATCATGTTACAGTGGTGACACTAAGCTTGACGGCCTTATCAGATGTTTTTTTACGCCCCGCTTAAAGGTATGATTCCGTAGCCGACCGCATACGACAACTGCCGATGCATGCAGCGTACCCATTACTTGTGAAACTCCGATACGGATAAAGGGGACCATTGAGAATCCGCAATGAATTACGCGCATGTGCTACGTGCGTCGGCAGTTGTCGTATGCGGTCGGCTACGGAATCATACCTTAAAGGTCTCGGGACTGTAGGATGAGCGAAACACGTGTCTGGTAAAGAATTCCAGGAGTTAATGGTGCGGCAGAGGTAGGAGTCGCTGAATATTCTGCACCGTATGCGGGTAACATTTAAGTCCTGCACACGTTGTCCTGTGTAGGAAAGGATAGAGTGCGACTAATTGGAAAAGCTCATCAGAACATTAACCATAGTAGAGACGGTAAAATACTGCCAAGGATGCAACATCTCCACGCATCTGCAGATGCTCGTGGGTGTTCGTGACCTCAGGAATCGCAAAAAGCGGACCGCACGTCACTGCAACCTGTCGAGAGAGTAAGTACTTTGTGAAGCCATCCCAGAGATGCGAGCAGTATTCCACGCTGGAGCAAATTGGTGAAGACACAGACTGCTCCGACGTGAAAAAACGTCTCACTTTGTTCAGGACTCCGAGTTTACGCGAGGCTGTTTTGATGAAACTCTCAATGTGATTTTTGTTGTTCATTTGGCACTGTTGGCAGCGAACATCCATATCGAGAATAGTGAGATTGTCCCGCAGTGGCAGTGGCGTGGGAAAGGGAAGGAAAGAAGATACCTTTACCGTAAATACCAATGCCTGCGTCTTCTTGGAATTGAACTTGACCAGGTTCTCAGAGCCCTATTGGGCAATATGCTTCGGGATCCGGTCAAGCTCAGTGACAAGAAGCTGCTTTTTTCCCGCGATATCAGGCTGCTTGGACCCAGTACGAGTATGTCCGTGATAACTCCCGTGTAAGGTGCTATCGTCTGCATTGCAATGAATGCTGCCGGTGGACAGCATGTCGTTGATTATGTATACTATGTACTTCTTCTTTCTTCTTTTCGATCGATCAGTGAGAATGATACTAGTTAACAACTAACAATCGTTTTGAATTCCGAATCGGCATACTTCATACTTAAGTAAGACTAGCCGACCCGCCCAGCTTCGCCCGTGCCATACTTCGTAACCCTATCACCAGATTATAACCTTCCTTTTTAGGGTTCCGTAGCCAAATGGCAAAAAACGGAACCCTTATAGATTCGTCATGTCTGTCCGTCCGTCCGTATGTCACAGCCACTTTTCTCCGAAACTATAAGGCCTATGCTGTTGAAACTTAGTAAGTAGATGTATTCTGTGAACCGCATTAAGAATTTCACATAAAACTAGAAAAAAGCATTAAATTTTGGAGGTCCCCATAATTAGAACTAAAATTCAAAAAAAAAAAAAATTAAGTAAAGGAAAAAAAAAGACCTATCTATAGATACCCCGCACCTACGTGCGGGGTATCTATAGATAGGTCTTTAAAATGCTATTGAGATTTCTAACATATTTTTTTTCTAAACTGAATAGTTTGCGCGAGAGACACTTCCAAAGTGGAAAAATGTGTAGTGTAGACGACCATGAAAGTTTAAATACCTAAAACCCGACTACTGCAAAATCACGCTCTAAAAAGTATTAAACAAGAAAATATCAAGAATAGCCGTGGTCGTATGCCACTTTTTCCCAGAATGTATTGTTTTGTTAGAGTGGCATACGACCACGGCTATTCTTGAGATTTTCTTGTTTAATACTTTTTTATAGAGCGTGATTTTGCTCTCCACTGGGGTAATTCCTGCTTAGCGCGTCCTTGTCGCGGGGGTGGGCACCCTTCACTTCAGTAGGCCGGAGTGTATGGGTGGCTAAGTCTAAGTAGGGACCTAGTTTCGTGGGGTATAACACGAACCCCTGCCAGGCGTCAGGTCTTGGTGTCAGGCGGCAGCCGGCTATAAAACTTAAAGCCACTTTTTTATCCTTGTCTGAATATGAGTAAGAACAGAAAAGAGAAAGAGCGTTTAAATGCTAGGGCGTTCCCCAGAAGCGACGGAGATGCGAAGAATACTAGGGCGTCCCCCCGAAGCGACGGAGACGCGAACAATGTTCAAGCATCGCTCCGAAGCAATGACAGAGGCACATTATTGTGTCGTACGATTAGCAACATGGAATGTGGGTTCAATGACAGGCAGAGGGGCCGAATTGAGTAAAGTCCTTTCTCGACGCTGCATAGACGCATGCTGTGTTCAGGAAACAAGATGGAAGGGGTCGAAGTCAAGAATGATTGGGAACGGGTACAAACTACTCTACTACGGCACTGAATCTAAAAAGAACGGTGTAGGCGTTATATTATCGGAGGAATTAAGCAATAGATTAGTAGATGTTCAAAGAATTAGTGACAGATTAATGTCCGTTAAAGTTGCCTTAGATAAGCAGCCATGCTTTAACATAGTCTCAGCTTATGCACCTCAAACTAACTGTAAGGAGGATGAAAAGGCGACTTTTTGGGACGAAATTCTAAATCTTATAAATAGCATACCACCTGAAGAATCTATCCACATAGGAGCCGATTTTAATGGGCATGTAGGCGAGTGTAATGCGGACTTTGAAGGATGGCACGGCGGGTTTGGTTACGGAACCCGAAACCAAGATGGACTTAGAATACTCGAGTTTGCTGCTGGATGTGATCTTGCCATCATAAACACATTTTACAAAAAGAAAGATGCACACCTTATTACGTACAATAGTGGTGGTAATTCAACACAAATCGACTATACACTCAGCAGACGGAAACACCTTGGCTTTTACAAGGACAGCAAAGTCATTCCAGGAGAACCATTAACTACCCAACACAGGCTGTTAGTCACAGTATACAGACTTCCAAAACCTCTAAAACATAGCCGTAATGTAGCGCCGAAACTAAAATGGAAAAGACTACATGAACCGTGCGGGGAAAATTTAATTGAAGATCTTGCAGAGAAGCTTAGATCCATGGATACAAAACAGATGACTTCAGATGTAATGTGGCACGAGTATGAGCAGTTTTGTAGAAATAGTGCAGAAAAACATCTGGGGAGAATGAAACCCAAAAAAGGCCCATTCAAAGAAACGAACTGGTGGCAAGACAGCGTCAAAAAAGCTGTATCCAAAAAGAACGAGCACTTTAAGTTATGGCAGTCTACCAAAGATGAAACCCATAAGGAAAACTACAAAACAGCTAAGAAAGAAGCCAAGAAAGAAGTTGCAATAGCAATGGCAGCGGCTGACAGCAAACTTTACACCGATTTGGAATTGGCAAAAACGGACATTGATATACACAAAATTGCAAAAACTAGAAATAATAACACACGAGACTTCACCAGGATCAAATATATTAGGGATAAAAATAACACTTTACTAACAGCTGATACAAGTATTAAAGAACGGTGGATAGATTACTACAAGCACCTGCTTAACGTTAAACACCCAAGGATACCAGACACAGAGAAACCTAAGCCTATCTGCGGACCAATACCAGCTTTAACACCTCAAGAACTAAAAAAAGCCATAATGCAAATGAAAAACCAAAGAGCCACGGGACCAGACGAAATACCAGCGGAAGTCTGGAAACGTCTTGGTGAAACTGGAATGGTTTGGCTATATGAGCTTTTCCATAAAATAATTGAAGGTGTAGCACCTTCAATTATTTTATCCCCGATTCATGGCGAAATAGCTTTCTGATGCCGTTTTACAAAGGAAAGGGAGATGTCCGTGATTGCAATAACTATAGAGCCATAAAGTTGATGTCACACACATTCAAAATTTGGGAGAGAATAATTAATAATAGATTAACTAGCATTATAAAACTAACATCAAATCAGTGCGGGTTCACTGCCGAGAAAAGTACTTCAGGCGCTATTCAGACCATCCGGTTACTGCTGGAAAAAGCCAGAGGAAGTAACACAAATCTACACATGATCTTTATAGATCTGGAAAAGGCTTTTGATCACGTGCCAAGAGAACTTATTTGGGACGCACTTAGAGCCCAAAATGTCCCGGAACATTATATCGCCTTCATTCAGGACATGTACAATGGTGTTACAACTCAAGTCGTTTGCCCAGCAGGTACCTGTAACAAATTTGAAATTACAGTTGGCGTTCACCAGGGTTCGGCACTGAGCCCTTTGCTGTTTAATTTCACCATGGACTATCTCACAAAGCGCTGCCAGAAACCAGTGCCATGGAATATACTGTATGCAGATGACGTTGCTCTGATATCAGACTCAGTGGAAGACCTACAAACTGATTTCAACCGCTGGTTGAAGTCACTTGAGGATAACGGTCTTAAGATAAGTCGTAAAAAGACAGAGCATATGTCGTGTATATTCGATGGTCACACGGACATGAGTCAGATCAAACTTTCCATAGACGGAGCACCTATACCAACAGTTGACCATTTTGAATATTTGGGATCAATAATTAGCAACGACGGCAAAATTGAGCGAGACGGTACAGAATGCTGGGCATCTACCAAACAACATCTGTCAAAGCTTCACACTACAGAAATGCGCATGTTACGCTGGTCAGCGGGTGTCACACTGCTGGACAAAGTACGCAATGTCCACATCAGAGGCAGCTATAAAATTGCCCCGATTATGGACAAGGTCAAAGAACGACGCCTACGATGGTATGGACATGTGCTTCGCCGCCCTGATGACCATATGGTACGAGTAGCCCTAAACTTACCCACGACGACGCGACGCCGCGGAAGGCCCCTCGCCACGTGGTTGACGACGGTCGAGAAAGACCTGAAAGAATCGGATATAAACGCAGAAACGGCAAAGGATAGAGAAGAATGGAGGAGGCAGACAAGGAGAGCCGACCCCAGATAATGGGAAGAAGGCTAAGGGAAAGAAGTGATTTTGCAGTAGTCGGGTTTTAGTTTTATACTACACTATACAACTACATATATTATTTTGGGGCAAGCAACACCCAATAATTTATACATATTTGAAATGTGCTAATTGAGCCCTTTAATTTGATACCAAACACGGTCTATTTATCTCAAGTTTATTTTTTAATGCAGTACTTTATGACCGCTAGAGGGCGCCACATTAGATTTAGTGACACGTGATATAGCCTATAACCAGCGGACGATCAAGATGCTTCTAACGATACCCCAATTATCCAGTTCTATTAAGTAGTTGAAGAGCTATGAGGGAACAAACGAACATACATACATTTATACATACATTTATATACATACATTGTCTGTCAAAATCATAACTCTCCTTTGGCTTCGCCGTAGTCGGGTAAAAATGTAATTGCCATTTTGGTATAGCTAAGAACACTCTCGGCTACTTCATCTTTCATACAATACAAAAAACTAAATCAAAATCGGTTCATGCGTTCAGTAGCTGAATGTAGATCGAAGAACACGTGGACGAAATCACGGGTAAAAACCTAAAATACACGTCATAAAGTTTATATTTACTGTGGTTTATAGTACTACCACAGTATAACAAGTAACAAGTCATACAGCAGTTCATCGCCTTTCATATTTACGGAAATGCTGACACCGTCTAGACATTTGCGGTTTTGTCAGGGTTGTCTTGTCACATTAGTTTTTATTTAATATCAGCAACATGTATTTAATGCCTAATCTAGTCTGTTTATTAATGAAAGGCATTTCAAATCACGCTAATGTAAATAACTCGGTGACGCCCGCGGCTCCGCTCGCGTGGATGTCGAATATTGCGACTTTTGGTCATATCACCGGTTCTACTCTACTAATTCCGATCAAACTAACGTAATATTTTAAGTCTCACCAAAACCTTTTCAGCTAATAAAACTGCTTTAATATTCGTTCAGAAGTTTTAAGTCTATGGTGAACAAACAGGCAAAAAAATAAATTTATATCCTAACCTAATCGTTAATTTAATATAATCCAATTTTTTTTTTAAGTGTCT
Organism: Eilema depressum; assembly: GCA_914767945.1. Classification (NCBI taxonomy): domain Eukaryota; kingdom Metazoa; phylum Arthropoda; class Insecta; order Lepidoptera; family Erebidae; genus Eilema; species Eilema depressum. Next base: position 16,724,230 of record OU612013.1, read on the forward strand.
CCAAAAGTACAAAATATCTACATTTCAATTTTATAATAGTACTAGCTGATATGCCCGTCGTCGTTCGGCCCATATGTTTGTAATCGTTTTTAGTCATATTAATATCTCCGGTTCTACTGTATCAATTGCAAAGTCAAACATACGGCAGATAAGTGTATGTTTTTCAAATAACAAATAATTACGTCAGTATATGTATTGTCTTATTTCGTTAGAGAAATATACCGACATAACTTTAAAACGATACCCATATTGATTTTATGGAAAATTTCGGGTTCGCCATATTATTGGGTCGCTAAATGGTGAGTATATTCGTAATCACCAACCCAGAAAACCTCGATAATGAAAAACCTCGGTAAGCATCAGGAGGGCCGTATGCTTGTCTGCAACCTAAGTAATATAAAAAAAAAAAAACAATTTTAACAAACAAAACGAATCAATTATTTTTTTAAGTAAAACATGGACCTTCCATTACAACTACAACTGAGTCAGCCCTGAATTCTGAGTGCATGTTAGTACCTACCGAGCAAAAAAACTATGGCTACTCGGTACGGCCTCCCCCTCCGTCGCCATTCTGCTTGCCCCGCACCAATGCTCTGTCTAGCTAGACGGCTTTGTCGACAGACTGCATGTAATCGCTAAACTGTGGTTCATGGTTCAACAACCTAAATTAATCTATCTATAGATAGATATTTAAAAAATTACATTTAGTTGTCTGTACATTGGAGATCTTTAAAAAAAATGCTTGGATTCATCATCATCATCATCATCATCATCATTTCAGCCATAGGAAGTCCACTGCTGGACATAGGCCTCCCCTATAGATCTCCAATAAGACCGGTTGGAAGCGGCTCGCATCCAGCGCGTTCCCGCGGCCTTAATAAGGTCGTCTGTCCACCTTGTGGGTGGACGTCCTACGCTGCGCTTGCCGATACGTGGCCTCCACTCGAGAACTTTTCGACCCCATCGGTCATCAGTCCTCCGTGCTATGTGCCCTGCCCACTGCCATTTCAACTTGCTAATCCGCTGGGAATGCTTGGATTATGTTAATTAATAATGCTAACCCAATATTATTAATTCCTGTCTCTGTGTTGATTCGTGCGTGATAAACTACTGACCGGATTTTGATACATACAGTCACCCCTTTTTCCCAGTGCAGTGGGATAATTAGAGACCACATGTTTCCACTGGCTACGATCCTGGCATACGCTGCTTATACTTTCCTAATTGTTTTCATATATGTATGCTTATTGCTCAAGCTCGATGGTTTTGGGCATGGCCTTTTTCATCCTTAAAATCTACTGTATGTTTACTTGCAATTGATTAAGTGAAAACCTGGATACGAACAAAAATAGAATCATCAAAATATAATATAATCGACATCCACGCGAGCGGAGCTGCTGGCTTCGGATAGTAACTTATATGAGTAGTTACATATATGAATGTTCTATATCGAATTGCGTAAGGTAAACGAACTTTTTTGTTGACAGGTGGGTGTGCGACGATTTGCCCGATATGAAGGCTGCTCTGGAAAACAACATCTTGTGCGACTACGATACCCACTCCTACGACAGCATGAGAGCCCTATGCGACCGTTTCAACCGCGCCATCGACTCCGTCGTCGCTCTGGTAAGTTATAATGGTTATATTACAATAATTTTATTATGATTCTGACTGATTCTGACTGATTTTATTATGACCTTCACGCCGCATTACTGTTAACCGGATCTCTGTACACACTCCTCATACAAGCAATTTAATTTAGCTGGAGGGGTTACCGAGAGTACTAGTAATTTCAGTTACTAGTACTTTACTTGCGGCTTGCGGCAACCGCCAGGATATGTGGGTAGCAAATGCCTGGCAATGGCGCCCCCGCCGGGTCCAGGTAGAAGAGGTAGGCTTACGAAGTCCTGGCTTGACGTCGTGGAAGATGACATGCGTGCAAATGGTCTCACTACCTTGGACGCCCAAGATCGTGCGAAGTGGAGGAGGAAGAGCGGGAAGGCGGACCCTGAGCTCCGAGGTTATCTTGGCCACGGATGCAATCAGGAAAATTCGTCTTTATGATGATGATGATACTTTACTAAATATTCTTAATTAGACTACTTGGCCGCATGGTTCTTTTTGTCAGACTGTCTTAAAACGACTTAGGCAGACGATGAAATCCTCCAACCCGTTCAATGGTTTAACAGGCATACCAGACGATGTCCACCTCAGAAGTAATTCATAGAACCCAGACGTTTGGCCACTTGCAGCTTAGCAGAATATTAAACGGAATCAGAAACAACTTCTCAGGAAAACGTAAAGCTTGCGGTCGTATTTTCATCAGATAAGAAAGCGCCGTGCAAAATGCTCATACATATTATGAATCAAAATTTAATATACAAGTTACATCATTATGAATAACCAAATATCATTCAGGTAGAACAAGTTACCTTCAACGATAAAAATAAACGCAATCTGTGTCGATTAATGCACCCCTGACATTGAACTTGCAGCTCAATGAAATATTCTTGTTGATGACTTGTTTTAGTAATAAATTTTAAAGATCAGATAATGAATTTATACGGATAATATTGATGAAGCTACTTCCGACTATATATAGCTAGACCTTGGGTAGCTAGAATTCTGTGTGTATCATGATATCTATGTGAATTTAAAAGTGCCGTTTGGGTAAAATATTACTTTGTCGGGCTGGTAAACTTATTTTACTTTTTTGAAAACGTTAAATATACGTGGCTAACTGGCTAGTCCGAAAAGAAGTAGGTACTTACCTTTAAAAAGATTTAAACAGTAATTTCTAATCTCCATAAAATATGCTTGATGCAACAAAATAGTGAAGGTTTCCATTTCATTACAATCTCTATTTGCCCATCCATTCAATCTGATTCTTGAAACCCTATTATTGGAATTAGGGTTTTGCATAGTACTTCAATGAAGTTGATAACCTACGTTAAAAACTAACTGCTAACTGAACCCCTTGACCTCAATGAATGTGAAAAGAAGATGAATGTCAAAGAATGTAGGTCGTTCAGATTGTCTGCAATGTTATTGTTTTTACACTGTGGAAAATGAATTGCACAGTTTGAAGTTAATAGGTACTTCTCCTGTGACTAAAATTGATTTAATATTAAAAAAGTTATAATCCTATTCAAAAGAATTTTAAGAAGTAACCATTGAACCGATAGCGATGATTTATTATTGATATGATTGATAAATGAGTCGATCAGTCATAGTCGTGACTGAGAGACACAATTGGTATAATGTTAAACTTATTTCAGTACCGACATTGTAACTAGCTAAGTGGGAACGCGGAATACAATTATCTCCTTGAAGATGTTTATTTTTGTAGAGCTACAAACTCTTAAGCCAAATGTTGAGTCAGCTAGCTAGAAACAGCGGACATGCCGTATAGTGGAGCTAGCATGTGCGAAACGGTGTGGTGAATGTGGGGCAGTGAGGGGCAATACAAGAGAGTGGGGCGCGGGCTGCAGGAGGGAGACACGAGGGCCAAGATGGCGGCGGGGACGCAACGATCGATGTCCGCAGACGCCGCGCGAGGCTAACTCTATTTATACACATTGCATACCATTTTCACTAAGACATGGAGAACTTGCTTGCCTAGCTTATTTTCAACACACCAATATGGACAGATAGGAAAATGCGTTAAGAATTTTTTTTTTTTGGTAGGAGAAATATTTTTTCCCATTTTCCAATATTGGAAAATTATTAAAATTAATCATCTAAAGTTCTGAAGTTTCAGCACCATATAATTACTACGCGAGTGTGACTGTGTGACATTATTTTTAGGTCTATTTTCTTATCAGCGTCTTAAAAAAATGTGTTTTTTTTTAAATATAAAATATCAAGGCTCCCGGGGTTTAGGCGGCAGTCACTCGCATAAGGCCCGTATAAGCAAAATGAAAGGAAGAAGAAGGAGTAAGCGTATCTCGACTCGAGCTTCGAGGCGAACGCGTCGGATGCAAGTGCAACCGAGAACAATGCTAAGATGATGATGAGGGTGATACTGGTACCTTTTATGTTGAATATATGCACATAATTGTATTCAAATCCCAATCGCGTTTGAAAATTGAAAGTGTTGTTGATTTCGAGCTCGAACCGGGAGTCACAGGTCACAGGTCTACTAAATCGCGATAGAATCCGTTAAAAATAATTAGTTATATTTGAACGTGAGAATTTAGTTTCGTTGATCGAATTTTCACTGATGATTTGCCTGTGTGGATGGATGTCCATTGAGTTAAACAAAGATAATATAATATCAATGGTGTCCAGTCCACATCAACCAAATCGTAGGTTCGTCTGGTGAGGATCTCTTAAGTCTCATACTGCCCATTCTAATTTCCACTATTATTATAATTACATTACATACCTACATATACATAATGTGCTCCGGAAGGATACATTTGTTTGCGAATGACACATTTGTTTATACGTTATAATTAAATAAATTTAACATTATATCTTGAAGACATATCACGGGCACGGTACAAAATGATTTCAAAAAAAAAACCAGTAAAATATTTATAACTAGCTTTTGCCCGCGGCTCCACCCGCGTTGATGTCGGTTATCGCGACCAAACATAGCCTATGTCCTTCCCAAGGTCTAATCTACCTCTATACCAAATTTCATCAAAATCGGTTCAGCGGTTTAGTCGTAAAAGTGAGACAGACAGACAGACAGACACACAGACAGACAGACAGACAGAGTTACTTTCGCATTTATAATATTAGTAGGGATTTACTTAATGTTTATGGTTTTGGTGTCTCGTTCTAAAGGTAAAACAAGGCAAAGTGCGATCATCACACGAATCTGCGGCTGCGATACAATCGTGTCATGACCTTGCCATTAATATACCTACAAACATTTTAGTCGCTCGATCGAATAGCGTGAACGTGAATGAAGATACCTTATTCCAAATCAGGTTTTAACGCGGATTTGGACTTCTTAACTATGCGCGAAATTGCGATAATTGCGAAATTTTTTTTTACTAGTACAATTCATATCCATAATTCGTCTATTTTAAGAACGTCTAAAAATACCTACCTACCTAACCTATTATTTGGCTCTTCGGATGATGCAGCTTTAATAAATGTAGTATTGACCATACTACTCGTAGTACAAACTACAAGTTATAGATGAATAATATAATCATCACGGATTCAGAGGATGTTTTCATTGTTGATTTACAAAAATAATGCAACATAATAATAATAATGAATGTATGTAAGTACATTGGATGTTATTAGTGGTCTGCAGGACTGCAGGTATAACGTAGAGAGCACTTCCTAACTCAGTTTAGAGATACATTCGGCTAACAGTGATTGGGCTGCGAATCTCATTGTAATAGTGAACGTCTCAGTGCGGGCCACTTGCGGGGGCGTTGACCGTATTATTGAGCGAACGCGAATGTCTCACGCAGTGTTAATGACCTTTTTTTTCGGCTGCGCCAGCGGCGGTTTAACTTGTACTATTCAGTTTCTTTAATTTTGATACATTATACATATAGCTTTTTTTTTGTCGATTCCGCCATTGGTATTTCTAATTGTACTGTTTAGTTCTTTTTCATTTTACATGCTATTATTAACTTAGCTCTCTGGATTTTCAGATATAGGACTTATGGAAATGAAAATTATTCACTTTATTCACCTTTCGCACTAGACCATGATCATTATAACACGACACGACCAAGACCCTGTTTCCGTTGTTATAATTTGTCGGTAGAAAGGTAATTTGCAGGTACATATTATAAGCCCGTATTTTAATGAATTTCCAATACTGTACAGTACATAACATATGGGAATCTACCTTATAAGAACCTTTGTGACTGAACTTGTCTTGGGGGCCTAATAAATATAGCCTGGTTAAATACATAAAAAATGGAATTGCTATATTTCCTAAACTACAGAAATTACCTGATGCCGCTTATGTATTATTGGACCGCATGTTACCGCATGCATTGCGCTGAATTAGCCTGGGCCACTTTCTAATTTTCACCGAGTAAGTACAGAGTGAATGACGCAATGTTAGTAGGTACTGTTTGGGCAGCGGACTTGCTCGTGAGAACTTATTGCATCACTGGCCAAAATATTAACCTGTATCATCGTATAGATTTATGTAGATAATAATGGGATATCAATATCAAGAGTATAATTACCTATTAACATATTTGTTTTTACAAAGAAGATATTGATTGGAAGTTAAAGGTTTTTACATTGATTTATACATATTATTATTTAGCTAAACAAGGCTAGACAAGCGCCATGATTTCAGAGTGACGTGACGGGACGCAATGTTTTGGGAGTCATTATTGATTTCTCAAACTCGGCAGACTCCCCTGACCTCGTTTCCTCTTTTGATTTAAATAGGGACACGTTATACGCATGACACCGTTTTACTGCTCTATATTATTACGACATATTCATAACTTACATATATATCAAAATATATCAGAGAGCGCTTTTAGTCGTTCAGTTCAGACCTTTATCGTGTATGAATGAACACTCAAGGCACGTAAACAAAATGCAATAAAAGATCCTACAACAAGGTCACGCCTGCACTCGACAATCTCGTTGTTTTGTTTTGTATTGCAAATTGCACATACGGTAGTAAATAAAATGAAAAGTCATTGCACATCGGTCTTATACAATGTAGGTTTAGGCATTTTATGATCTATAAATCCTAAAATAGAACGGTGACGCGTATAGAATTTACTTCATCGGCTAAGTGACAGTCAATAGTACCTACACTGTAGTATTTTTTATAAGTACATTACTGAGTAATGTAACTAAATTAGACGATCTTAAAACGGCGTTCGCAAAGACAATTTATTTTCCATAAATCATTTCCCATCCAAGTTAGAAAGATTATTTGAACAGAACGTTCAAATCGTTGTATTTGAACGAAGCTATCCGACTGACAGGAAACAATCGGAGGCCAGATTACCGCGCACCAGTTGGAAAAAATAAACACCACTGACGAACAGATAAACTGCAACAATAAATCCACCTGATTTTTTTTACTAAGTAGATACCTAAACTTAGTATTTTTACTAGGAACTAGCTGTGCCCGCGACTTCGTCCGCGTGAATTAAGATCTGGATTTCCGTCTGGTTTATTTCCTAGTCGAAAAAAAAATCTGCAGAAATTGTTAGCTTTGGTCACAAAGTATTAAAAATCAGGCTAAGTGAAGTCAAATTCACGTGTCTTATATAAAAAAAACCGGCCAAGTGCGAGTCGGACTCGCCCATGACGGGTTCCGTAGCAGCAATGTCGAAAATTGCGGTTTCTTCTTCCTCTTAGCGTTAATTCCCAGTCGCATCCGAAGCTTTCAGCTCGGAGTCTGGGTCCGCTTTTTTACTAGTCTTAACCACGGATTTGGCTAGACCTCGATATTTTCCGTGAAGCGATTGTCATCTGACCTCCACAACCCAATGTTAACATTAGGCGATATCGAAGTTTTGCAGTTAGACCGTTATTTTTGAATTTTTGAGGGCTCCAACTACCCGTAACGACTGCCATAGATGTTCTCATGGCAACCGGGACCGACGGCTTAACGTGCTCTCCGAGGCACGACCAGACCAATGCAAATACTCATATTTCATTCACACAAATATTTGCACTGAGCGGGGATCGAACCCGCGCCTCCTGCGTAGCGGCCGCGTTCACTACCGCTACGCCACAGAGGCTGTCAAATTGCGGTTTATGACGTATTAAAAAAAAACTACTTACTGGATCTCGTTCAAACCAATTTTCGGTAGAAGTTTGCATGGCAATGTACATCATATATTTTTTTTTAGATTTATCATTCTCTTATTTTAGAAGTTAGAGTGGAAGGGGGGGGGGACACATTTGCCATTTGGCTACGGAACCCTAAAAAGTTAATGAGTGCTTAGGTGCAGCGATCAGAGATCAGCGAGCTGAAGATCACGTGTCGCGTGACGAACACCCGCATCTACGGCAACCTTCATGTCCATGACATCACAAAATGGAATAGAATCGCAACCGTCTGGCCCCATGGGAAACGAATGTCTGGCCTTACCACTTCCGCCTAGCCCCGCTTCCATAGCCCAAAAATACTGGCTCGATCTCATAAAGGATAACATGCGTCATGCGTGTCAGTGGTTTACTGCCAAGGATGTCGAAGATTGTGCGAAGGAGTTAAGAAAGTAGACCTAGGCCTTGCAAAGTGGTAGGTTTAGTTTAGACGCAACCTGGATTAAAAATGGGATGAATCATGTTTCACCTTTCTTTTCTACATTACTTGCTGTTGGTTCCGCCCGCGTGGAATTCTGATCCCGTTCATCGCTGGATTCGCTGGTATATAGCCTATGTGTTATTCTGATGTATAAGCTCACATACTTAACTCCAACCTCACATACACATCCTCACATACTTAAAAACTTTCGCGTTTATAATATTAGTAGGATTGATATACAACTAAAATAAGTTATTGGAGATATCATAGGTTCTATGAAAGAAAACAGTAAAAATAAATGTTACTCAGTGTCTTTTTAACTTGTTACTTTTTTATGCAAAAATAAAAGGTTTCAACATGTTTAAATGTAAAATGTTATTGACCTCTAGCTTAAAGTTCAAGCTAGCAGGTAGGTACTCATAAGTTGCTATATTTATTAAACCTTGAACCGCGAATCGGACTCAAGGCCATCGACATTGCTCTCAAATGACGCATTTGCTTGCATCGATCGGTCATTTTACATGTTTGCAGTGTCAAGGTTAACTTATGCTTGTAATAAGCTTACAGTTCCATAAACTAGAGAATTTTATGGCTACGATTAGTAGCCTACTTACATAATCGAGTGTCATGCATTAGTCAATATTCTATTATTATAATTTTATCGGTCTCTGAACAGTGAAACCTACCTAAAGGCTATGTATTAACGGTATTAAATCATACAGATTTATTTATAACGCAAAAACAACACTGATTATTTCGTAACCTTCAACAACTGGATATTATACACATTTCAAATGCATCTAAATGTCATTGGAATTTAATGACTCTAGTTAGGTACATTGACACCATAATTTCCAATCATGTGTTGATAATACAAACCCGAAATAGATTTCTATAAATAGTCACGAAATTGTATTTGGTTTTTGCTATCGCAATTTTTTTGACTAACAGTGTCAACCCTTTTGTCCAAATGGAACGACCTGAAAACCATACGCTGTTCCGTCACGACTAGTGTCTGTGACCGGGGGCCCAGGTATAAGTTATAACTAAATCACTAAAACTGCGGCAGAACTTGAGTATCTGTCATATAAACCCATCAAAAACAATACTTGTAAAAAAATTCCAAGCCTCACCGCCCTCGGTTCTTCTACCGCAAAAAGTTGTGAGATCCATGTAATACCAAGTCGGTTAATTTATTCAGTCCCTACTTCAGATACCTTCTGTCCTAAGCTATTACGTAATAAGCTTTTATGTTTTAAATATAATAAATTGACTTGGCAATCGCACTAAACAATCTTATTTAATGTAATTATTGTGATGTGCTGTACATTGTGTTTTCATGCGATGGCCAAGTCAATTTATTATATTCAAAACATAAAAACTTATTACGTAATAACTTAGGACAGAAGGTATCTGAGGTAGGGACTGAATAAATTAACCGACTTGGTATTACATGGATCTCACAACTTTTTGCGGTAGAAGAGCCGAGGGCGGCGAGGCTTGGCATTTTTTTACAAGTATTGTTTTTGATGGGATTTCAGTTCTTTTTGTAGATTACCTTTCCGGTTTCTCTCACTCCCACTCCCACTCCACCTCCCACTCCCACTCCCACTTCTTCACTTTTCGTCATCATCAAGTTTATTCAGATACTAGTTTAGGCATGAAAGCGTAATACTAATAACAAATAACAGACGCTCAGATAGTTACTTTCGCATTTATTATAATACTTCGTTAGACTGATATTAGTATGGATGGATTCATGTACACTGAAACGTTCACTGCAAATGTAACTTTGTAATCCCATACCTATATTTATATGAGATTACAAAGTTATTTATGCAGTTGGTGAAATTGCTGAAATTGAAGAATATTTTAATTTTCCCTTGAGTTGTACACTAAACACTACTTATCTTCTAAAATTGAGGCTTCTACGTCTGCTAGAAGTGCCTTAAGAGTTTTGATGATCGGTCAGTCAGTGAGTGACAAAATTTGCAAACTTTGACTAGTTCTAATTCTTAAACTACTGGTTCAAATTGAATAAATAAAGTGTTTTTACAGTGCCTACTTAGTAACCGAAGATTCAGGCTTCTAGGTTTATCCACATCGAAGTTCTAGGGGGTCGAAAATGGCCTGAAGTGCTTCGAGAAAATAGTGTTACGGCCGTGCCGCTCTTTTTTGCTCGACTTGGCGAGGGCACTACCGTGCCCCCAGATCATTGTAACATACCTCCTTCGGTTCCTCCAGCCTCCTTCTTTGGCTATACCGACATTGTCACTTCGAAGTTCCATAATGAAATTCCAAGTGAGATATCCGAAGGAGGCCGTGCCGTGTGGTATTCTCGTATGACCTTGACAATTGACAGTCCTCATCCGCGGAGGACGTCGCCAAATGGCAACATTGCAAGCTATCCGTGATTCCATAGCACAGCTAATTAAGCTATGCTTAGTATAGGTCTAGAGAGAGCGTTGTGTAGGATATTAAAAATACCATGGTCCAGTTGTTTTCTCTAAATTCTCTAAATTCAATAAATTAACGTATAATCCAACATCAAGCACTTCCTTAATTTTACACATTTAATTATTTTTGTGGATTCACTGTACTGTATTCGATATTGAAAATAATTTGATTTTATTTTGTTATTTATAGGAAAAAGGTACATCATTACCAGCACAGCGGTTGAACAAGTATCCATCAAGAGGCTTGCTAAAACATATACTACAGCAAACTTATAACCAAGCGGTGTCCGACCCTGATAAACTGAACCAGTATGAACCCTTCTCACCTGAGGTTAGTATTAACGGTTTTTATGTATTACATAATCAGTTAATATATCTGCATTGTTCATGAAGGTCACTTAGTTTATCACGTGATCAACCTCGGTTGTATACGTCTATGTCATATCGTATGCAGTACTGCATAGGTACTATGTTATTTGATCTCAGTATTTATTTTTCATTGTTTTTTTGTTCTTTAAAAATTATGTATTAACACAAACATTTATCGTGAAATACATTGTTGTTCTATCATATTATTGGGTATGACCGACATGACATGACCATATCCTATTGTGTGTTTCAATGTTATATTTATTTATCTTATCTACATGAACTGAACCAGAAATTGCTAGGTTTTAGTTTTATAATAACTTGCTGGCCAGTATCTGCTCTACCAGGAAAAAAATCGTAATGAAAATGTATCACAACTTGTTTATCGTTCAATAATTATTAATGTACGGCACATAAGCAAAAGTTGTGGATGTTCACAACTCCGCATTTACCAATTTATGTGGATCTGTTGACAAAAGCTCAAATGAAAGGGTGTTTTCATCGAGTGTTTTTTGACCTCCTTCCTTGCCTCAATAAGAAAGAACTGAAGATTTTGAGAAAGAAAGGTATGAGAACATTGAAATGTACAGTAGGTACAGTACAGGAGGACATAACTTGAGATTTGAGAAGGCTGAAATGCTGTTTTAAATGATTGATAACAATGATAACTAATTGTATGCCGATTTCATCAATATTAAAAATAAAAAATATCGGTTTGATAGCACGGCCGCACGCACTCCTAACGGATTTCATTTCAAGCTGTGTGCCACTACAGCTGTAAAGATGTTCTACATATTTGTCACCGCGATTGACTACTAATTATTAAAATGTACTGTCAGGCTTGTTTTAGTTAAATTGAAAGTTATAACGTATCACGTCACTTTCACGCGTTTCGTGTGACGTGATTGGTTTCGTTTCCATACTAGAAAAGTTTAAGGCTTATTTCCTTCCGCTCCGGGACGTAATAATTCATGTATGTTCTATGTTTTTAGGTATATGGCGAAACGTCGTACGAGTTGGTGTGTCAGATGATCGATCAAATTGACATAACAGCGGAAGATGTGTTCGTGGACTTGGGTTCCGGCGTGGGACAGGTGGTACTACAAATGGCGGCCGCAACACCTTGCCGCGTTTGTCTTGGAGTTGAAAAGGCGGAAGTCCCTAGCAAATATGCTGAGGTAAATGTTACTTAAATTATTGTCTCATTTACAGAAATAATAAATTTATTACTTATGTTGTTGTTCTAAAAATTACGTATTATATGTATGATGTAATTTATTTTCTCACTTTTCAGTGCATGGATTCATATTTTAGAACGTGGATGAGATGGTATGGCAAGAAAGTTGGAGAGTATAAATTAATAAAGGGCGACTTTTTGTTGGATGAACATAGAGAAAAAATAAATGCAGCGACAATAGTTTTTGTGAATAACTTCGCATTCGGTCCCCATGTAGATCATCAGTTAAAAGAAAGATTCGCTGATTTAAAAGACGGTGCTAAAATTGTTTCATCGAAAAGCTTCTGCCCGTTGAACTTCAGGATAACGGACAGGAACCTGAGCGACATCGGGACCATCATGCACGTCAGTGAAATGTCACCGCTGAAAGGATCTGTGTCGTGGACGGGCAAACCAGTCTCTTACTATTTACACATTATAGATAGGACCAAATTGGAGAGATATTTTCAAAGACTGAAAAATCCGAAACTCAAGGTCAGCAAAAGGGTCTGTTCCAATCACTATAACTTTTTATTATGAATGATTACTTAACATTGACACATTATTTGTCAAAATTCATCCCACCCACTGTCGTGGTTGACAAATATTTATGTTGTCATTTGTTCTAGTTACAAACTGCAGGTAGATCGTTCGATTCGACTCCTAAGTCAGCGGTCGCAGGTTCGATTCCCGCTCAGTGCAAATATTTAAGTATATGATATTTGTGTATTTCTACAAAGGATGATGGGCACTTTTGTATGAACCCTGGCCGGTATAACCAATAGAGTTGGGATGTGTCTGATTTTATTGTCTATAATGTAGCGTTACTGAAACGAAAGACTTTTTGCTATAAATCAACCGGAATTGTTCAATAATGGACATAAAAATTATATTTTTCTTGCATTATTTTTTGGTAAAAATCAACCCTTAAATGGACAAGTATGGGCTATGCTGTATTTTGATCAGATTATCGCTTGGGTAATTAACCTAAGGGTGATACAAACAAAGTAAAACACTTTTGAAATATATAATTATGTTTTTATTATGGTTTATAACTTACGCTTATTACGCAAGCAACGAGCGAAGGACAACTAGCAAGCGACTATTTAAAAATCGGTCAGTAGACCCGTTGCGATGCGGAGAGGGAAGGGCCAAGTGTGGCGGATGCTACACTCTCAGTTCTCAGGTAGTTATTTTACTGTTTATCAATGCGCGTACGTACGAACAATAACATTTATGACTTCAAAAAAGGTTTTTTTGAGCATAAGGTTCGTATTATCGTGGTTTAAATGCTATGATGTTAGGGGTGATAATTTTTTTCTCCCATACTTTACAGTGTTCTGTCCATAATTAAAATTGAAGCTCATGATATAAGGTTTCAATTAATGGGCAAGTAGTTTTTATTGGGTATGCCGGCCAACTTGTCGCATCATTCTTTGTATGTATGTACAAAAATGCATCTATTTAAGTATATATTATATGTTTATCCGCATTCTAGAACCCATATTACAAGCTATGCTTAGTTTGGGTCTAGATAGCGCTGTGTAATATATCCTAGAATATTAGAATAATTATTATGGACATGGAAATAGCCAGTAGTATATGGAAATATATTGTATTTATTTTAATATACTTAAAGCTGTTTAACCCGGAAACTGTTCGATATCACGTCATGTGGGTCAGTGGTTATCTAGAAACTAGATGTAAATATTATACAAGTTAAAGAATATAAACACGAGGAGACTATTTAAATAATATTACTAGTATATATCCCACTAGGCCACTATATTGTGTTTAGAAGTCCATGTCAATCTGTGGTCTGATTATTTCCAACCAATTTCTTATTTTCTTCTCTTTCCGTTCAGGTGTCTATTTACATATTTTATGTAGCATATCACTCCTGTATTTCTCCGAAGGGATACTAGTCAGAGGTATATTTCACATCCACATTTCGCCACGTTCGGTTGTGCGAGGGTGATGCTGTGTTCCGAGGTACTTATGTACGGTGTAATAAAATTAACTCTCCGAACTCATTGAGATTACTTGGGGTATCTGAAAATATGTTCATGAAAAAGGAAAAAAATATCGGGTGGCCTATTTATAATCTATTGTATATAATCTATACATCCATTGCAAAGATTTATATCACGTCGACGTACCAAATCGATACGATAGTCGTAGTAATATTGAGCGCATATCGAGACGCGAGCGACTCTGAATACCAAATTGCAGCTTTGCAGATTTATGGCAGATTTGCTAACATACAAAATATGAAGTTAATATTAAATATTAAGTGAAAAATTTACATGCGTTTTAAACGAACTCAAAATAATTCAAAACAACTTTTTTTTATTTTTCGGGCATAGTTACTAATACCGACCAACCACTCATAGTTCCTAGAATTAATTCTGTTACACCTTATATTAAATAAGTATTAGAGGATATTTAGATATTCAGTTGATTTTCTATGTCTCACATTATTTTCATTAAAAATGCGCCGAATACCTACAAGTTTTACCGAGTACCTAACTGAGTGTCGAATATTAGATACTCGGTATTATTCACCGAATCGAATACTCTGCTGAGCAGCTCGGTTTAGTTTACGTAGATATTAGTACCAGTACTTCTCCAGTCGCATCTCGTGCCCAGCACGCAATAAACATTTTTACCACTTGGTGATTATGCAAGCCGTTGCAATAAGTTAGGTATTTTATTGTTCTTGTTAGAACAATATATCATGATTGTTACTATTAGAAATATATGCAACTATTTGAGATATGAATGGGCGCAAGAGATCAGTGAGTTAGAATTTTTGTCACTATAAATGACGAGATGACAAACAAGATAAAAATCTTAATTTTATCGTTCAATAATTTGTGGAGTTTCTATAATTTATTAATAAAGGACTTACAACAACGATGTATAAACTATATAAAAAACACAAAAAAGAATCAAGAGACTTAAAAAATGAAACAAAATAAATATGTAGAAGGCTTTGTGATTTCAATATTTATGACACGGGAAGATTAAAAAATTTGTACAGATTTGATTTGAGTACAGAGAAAAATAAACGAGTATTCGACGCATTTTTAATTTTCATAATAGTGGATATTAAAAACTTGACTTTTATCTATGTGAGTAATACATTTAACACAATGGTTATTCTCATTCTTGACATACACCTTTCGATACTTTGTTTATCATCATCTTTTTTATACATGTTTGCTGGTCAAGAGAACCCCTCTTGACCTGGCCTATCTCTAAAACGTCCTCGGACTGTTCGCCTGACGTGCGCCTAGATGTGTAAATGGAGGGGAACTGTTTCGTCAATATAACTTCTAGCCATAATATCCATTCTATCCATGTGTCGGAACCATCTAACTTGGTCACTACATCTTATATAATGTATAGTTCCCTTATCACATTGTTTCTCTCTTGGGTTATCACAATATTTGTGATGCAGTATTTGATTTCGAAGTTAATCCAGAATACGATTTCAATACACATCTAAGAACATGATAGATCAATCTTTGCATTTCATATTTCGCTCCCAGTAACGGGACATTCTTGGCTCCTGAATTGATATTCAATTATAAACGTATTAGATATTGCGGGCTTATCCGTGTGTATGAGAACTAGTTCGTTATATAACATGTACTTTACAGGGGTCGCATAATGGGTGTGAGGAGGGCGAGGGGAGTAAGCGTAACCTGAGTGCACCACCGACGAGGCAACCTACGCCGGACCTGCTCAACGGTAACAGCAACCACAGCACTGGTTCGCTGCCTGAACGACGGGGTAAAGTGGCGCGATCTAGACCTGTCCGGTGAGTGCACACTCATTCAATAACATCGTAGGTTTGATTAACCAGATATATAACTTTAGATATGGGAAGCTCTTACAGGGGAGTATTCATACGTCCTGGATGGTTGAAAGTCTCGTTGAACTGTCGCAGGTACAAATCACTTTCTGGTTGTAAACTTTGCTTTTACTGTGACGATTTGGACAAAAACGATGTTTTTGAATCCCAGGACTCAATCCTTTACAGAATATGTGGTTAAGAAACATACTTTAGAACTATATTTTAGGCCTCGTCTACTTGTTCATTTGAGCTGGAGATAAAATGGAATATTTTTTATGTATGTTTATATAGTGGTGAGAACGGAAGGACGAGGGCGCGCGCTGCAGTGACCAAGCGACGCGTGGTGCGACGGTCCAGTGACGAGAGCGACGAGGAGTCTAGTGGGACAGATGACGCGCCGCCCGGACCTGAACCCGCACCACGCGAGTGGGGTGCGCCTTGGGCTTCCTCATCAGACTCGAGTAAGTATAAAACTTATCAAAAAAAAACATATTTCAATGTTTGTTGAGATTTAAAATATAGGATTGGCACGACATCTGTTTAACTTATAGTCTCGAGTAGCACTTTAATTACTAGGATTACGAGTAGAACTCAGGCAGAGTTCTGAATGGCTAACTAGGAAGTCAAACTGAACAACTGTCTATAAGTCTATTGTCTATGTGAATGGAAATTCACAGTATACACATTGTAGAGGCAGGGAATGTGTATAATTCAGGTATTATTCTATACAATGCCTGGGCAATGTATAGAATACCGAAAGCGACTACGCAATGTACGAGTACATTATACACGTCGATACACAGTGTACATGTGTGATGTGATGATATAGCGAAATGCAGTGTATGCTTAGCCTTGCTCGATTGGTTATATGCTCGTGTTTACGCACCAATCAAAATAAACTAGTGTGATAGGAATAAAAAGCGATTAATAATTTGCACGCACTAATAAAATATGTATAATAAAACTTCTACCTCCCCAATTACTCACTACTTGAAGCAATTAGTCAAATATCTAAGTCAACGACCTGTGTGCGAAGCGGTAGAATATTCGACTGCTAATTCAGAGGTCACAAGTTGAATTGGTCTATGTGTTTCATCATTATTGTATGTTATTACTGTTATTAGTTATCAACGAATTACTAGCTACCGGATTACCGATTATATTTTATGACGTCAAGAGGTTCATAATATTCAACTTTCGTAACATAATACATAATTTTCAGTAGGCCTAGCATGAAGCAACGGCATTTGCGGATATACATAAGTTTCGGGCATAGGCTACTACAACTACTACGACGTCTTCCATTGGGGACGCCGTAGATCAGACGGGTGATCATCAGCCCTTCTATGTGGACCATTTCACCCATTTCCCCTACATAACGACTGCCATAGATGTTCGTATGGCAACCTGAACCGACGGCTTAACGTGCTCTCCGAGGCACGGTTCCATAGACTGTCTTTATCTTGAAATCCAATCCGAAGACATAACCGTAATACTTCGGATATAAGTGATTTCATGGCACCTACATGACAAAATACTACGTCTTTCGTTCGTGTTTCGCGCGGGCTCGAAGTTTCGGATGTTCCATGATAGCCTTAGTTCGTGTTGCCTAATGTGACCATACTTCATTCTACAGACCGCAGTCGGCGGCCGGCGAGCAAGCGTAGCGCGAGTGCGGGCGGCGCTAGGCGGCGGGCGGCGCGAGCCAAGCGTCGCCGGCCCGCCCCGGCCGCCATCGCCGGCCTCGACCTGCTGCATTCCACCACGCTAGCTTCCACTTTACACAACGGCGCCGTGAGTATTTTACACTACCCTATACACATTTTACAGACTTACAGCTGGGTATCTCGAATTCCGAGGTGAACTTACTATAATGACTGGATCATAAGACGTGAGATCACTATTTAGGATGGAAACGTTTACACTATGTGTATGAAGTACTTACCTACTTGCTATAACGATATCTAGATTCTAATCTATACGGAAGCAGTTGCAAACGCCTCTTCATATTCATTCATTACCGTCATTTATTCCAAATCTTCTAAAATACAAAAATGAATCGCTGAATGTGTTGCTGACCACAAATCTCGAGAACAGCTGAACCGATTTCGCTAATTCTCTTTTTAGAATATTCCTTGAAGTACGAGGATGGTTCTTACGCAGAGAAAAATTACTCTACTACGGGAGCGGAGCAGTAATGATAAATGTCAACAAATCCGGCAGATTACCATAGGTACTTTGCGGGCCTATAGATGACTGAAAGGGGTGATACGGGACTTCGAAATGTGCCACGGGCGAAGCCGTGGGTCGGCTAGTAAGTGATAAATACGGACTCGATTCGCTCGCCCCCGCGCCCAATAAGCATAATCCTCGAGTTATATTCTTAAGTATTTTTGTGTAATTGTTCAGGTAACGGTGCCGCCTCCAGGGTGCGTTGAACAACGCCTGTCCGCTTTGGGTGTACAACTACAACCGACTGATCGCCTTCACTCAGAGCTGGACATACCTCGCTCCCCCCACACACCTTACAGTCTGCAACTATTGCTGGACATGTTCCGTGACCAGTACCTCGCCTTCATCCAACGTATGAACACGCCAGAATACGCCGACGATATCCGACATCAGATAGATAAAGAAAAGGTAAGGTGTTCTACTTTTATTAATACAATTAGGCGTGTTTCTTTCTGATCAATAGAATTTTAATTGGCAATATTTAACACAGGAGAGGAACCAGAAACTGAAGTCGCGTGCATCGCAGTTAGATAAACAGATCAGTGTGCTCATCAGTGATAGTGTCGCGCTGTTGAAAGCGCGAATGAGTGAACTGGGTATTCACGCCAATAACACAGTGGATTTGTTGGCGAAAGCGAAGGAAATTGTGGGCAGACACAAAGAGCTACAAAGCAAAGCTAGCAAACTGCAAGCACAGGTATATTATATTATTCTTATTCTTTTTTACGTGGTATCCTAAGGTACCGCAGAATGTCTCGATTATCTATTACTGTAATTACTATGAACATACCTAGCAAGCTAATTTCAAGAGGTAGTATAGGTCAAGGTGATTGCAGCATCATTATGAGACAAAATAATTGTGCCTTAGATTTATATTTTTATGTGCAGAAATAGCTAAAGTTTGAACATTATTTATTTTATCTGTAATTTGAAATGAAAGCCATGAATATAATAATTTATCTAAATAATAAATATCTCATAACTATAAATAGTCAAAGCTTAGACTCGTTCTGAACGTGGGTGCAGGTGCCGATACAGGTGCATGCATATTTATCATAGTTTGTTTATATTGTCTTATGAGCTAAGCTTTTGATTTCTTGTGACAACGAAAATCTTGTTCCTACACAGCAGCTCATGGCTACGTTTAGAAATTTCAGTGAAGTTTGACTCGTATCTATGTTTATATATTTATTTTTCTTATATTTATTTGGTTTTAGGTAAATAACATAGAAGCTGAACAAGCAATGCTTGTCAAACAAAGGACTTTTGAGATAACGGAGAAATATAGACAGCTGGGTCACATACCCCCGGATGTCGAGATCACTCAGAGTATTACACATGATTGTATTTTAAAAGAAATATCTGCTACATTAGCACAGCGAAAAAGGTTACACGCACAGGTGGGTCATTTGCAGAATGAAATTATGCAGATAGAGAGAGCTAGCGAGCAAAAGGTTACGCCACCGACTGTACCAGTAGCTACGGTCAAACCCCACACTGTTAATAATAAACCTAGGAAATCTAGAGAGCAGAGGTCCAAATCGCAAGAATGGCCAGAGGTTCCAGAAATTGGAAAAATAGAGGAGCAGAATCCGGAGGTTCTCGCTCAGAAGATACTCGAAACGGGGCGACAAATCGAAGCTGGAAAAATTATGAAACCTAACGTCATAGTGAACGGATACCCGCGAGACTCCTCCGACAGGCACGGTGATCATCATCGGTACCCGAAAGCCTCCACACCCATACACCGGACACAACCGCAGCGAGCGTGTCCATCTCCTGCGGGGTTACAACACCGCCAGTCCCCGGTTAAGCTCCAGAAAGGTCTCAACGTCGTCAGTAAAGTGCAGGAGTCACCGAAGGTGATCAATTTCGAGGATAGGTTGAAGAGCATAATAACCTCTGTGCTAAACGAGGACCAGGAACAGAGGAAAGCGACGACGCGGCCGACGGCGCCGAGCCACCCTTACACCAACGGCTTCGTGCGGCAGAGTCCGACGCCGCACGCGTTTCCGCGCGGTGCGCCGCCGCCCGCCGCGCCGCCGGCCGCCTACCGCGCGTCGCGCGAGATGCGGCGCGAGCGCTACCCGGCCTACGAGCGCCGCGCCGAGCCGCGCCCGCCCGACCTGCGCCACCTCGCCGCCTCCGCCTCGGCCACCCTACCGCAGCCCGACTACACGCAGGTGAGTTCTGACCACGTTCCGCCGAGCGGTCAAGCTTGCATATCCACGCCTTCACCCTTCGCTCTCTCAGTATAACGTAATCCCGACTCCGCAGGTGTCCCCGGCCAAGCTGGCGCTCCGGCGACACCTCTCCCAGGAGCGGCTCGCCGGGCCGGGCGCGCGCACCATCGGCGACCTCGTCAACGGCGAGATCGAACGCACTCTCGAGATCTCCAACCAGAGCATAATCAATGCGGCCGTGAACATGAGCGCGCGCTACCACGAGCCCACTGCAGCTAACCAACCGCTCGAAGGTAAATTTTACTATACATTTCGACAGCTTTTGACCATTTTGTAGGCTATTTGTCTTGCAGCATGGGTGTATCGAGATACAATTATAGAGAAGATATTTAGTCTCTTTACCATGTCCATAACCAAAATGTCCTTTCAATAAGTTTGATCTACATAAGCATGGCTGGAAACGGACGTTTCTGACTTTATTAACACTAGAGACTGGTCATCATTCAGTCTAGATAATGATCTATCGGCGAGCGTACAGCATTTTATAAACGCTATAATTATTTGGAAAACAATCCTTATCTTAATGCATACTACAGTAATAAATGATTTGTGTAGTAAAAGAAACAACCTTACACTTTTACAATATTATTGACAATAATAGATGTGTTAATATCGTCGGCCACATATTTTTCACTTTATTATTTTTGTCTTGTTTTCGTTTATAGTCATTTGAGTATTTAAGAATATTGGTGTAAATGATGTAGTCGTACTAATGTGAGCATGTCGGGGCGCAGGTCTGGCGGCGTGCCTGCAGGCGCGCGTGCTCGCGTCGGAGTACTGGCGCGGGCGCGGCGGCGCGGCGGGCGAGGAGGCCGAGCCGCACTCCAACACGTCCACGCCGCTCGTGGACGAGCTGCCCGACGGCGCGCGCCCCGCAGGTAACGCGCCGCCCCCGCCGCCGCCCGGCGTGCCGCGCGCGCGCCCGCCCGGTGCACTCACCAGCCGCTCCGTTACAGAGGGCGAGGGCGGCGAGGAGGTGGACGAGAGCAAGTGGCAGGACCGGATAGCCTTCCGGTTCGACCAGATCATATCGTTCGCGTCCACGGCCATGGAGGACAAGCGCCGCCGCTCCGACGAGGCGTGCAACACGTCGCCCGACTCGGGCATCGGCCACGGGGAGGCGGGCGCGGCGGCGGCGCCGGTGCGCGCCACCGGCTCGCCGCCCGCCGCGCACTTCAAGAAACGCTTCTTCCGGCGCGAGCGCTGGGGCGCGTGGGGCGGCGCCGCGCCGGCCGTGGACTGGGAGCGCCCGCCCATGTGACGATCGAAGCCCTAGCGCCCCGAGCGCCCCGGCCGCGCCGAGCGGCCCGGTCGTCCCAGCCATGTCGAGCGCGCCGGCCGTTCGGGCCGCTCCGATCGTCCCGGCCACCTCGACCGTCCCGAGCGGTCCGGCCGCTCCGAGCGCCTCGGCCGCCCCAGCCCCGAGCGCAGCGGACGGCCCGACTGCAGCGGCAGGCCCGAGCGCCGCAGTAGGTCCGACCGCCACAGTCGGCACGACCGCCACAGTCGGCACGACCGCCGCAGTCGGCACGACCGCCACAGTCGACCCGAACGTCGCAGCCGCTCCGAATGTCGTAGCCGGTCCGATCGTCGCAGTCGGTCCGATCGTTGCAGCCGGTCCGATCGCCGCAGCTACCCCAGGCGCCGCGAGCGCATAGCGTAATTGTAATATCGGTGTCGCCCCGCGCGACCCTCCTCGGATGTTGACTGTCGATTTTTTTTTTGTTATTTTTTCGAATATATAATGTAATTATGTATATTATTGAGTTTATTTTACGTTTAAGATGTGTAATTATTTAAAGGTAGTTCTATGTCGCCGTTTCATTCGGCACCCACGGGAGTTTAGCGCCGTGGCAGATTGTATTTCATGTGTTCATTTAGGTCTTAGAGTCTGAAATACATGATTCGGTGACGATGCAGCGGATCAATCTTAACGCCGGTCGTTTGATGAATGTTTGTTGTTTTATGTGTTTTGTTTTCGATGTTATGGGAAGCTCTTATCTGAATAATGTTAATCATTTCTTTGGGCGATCTTCAATTTTAGATATTGTACTTACGTGTATATCGAGTTTGTATAGAATAGATCATATGAATTCCCTTGTGTAATCCGTGAATTATGGCTTTAGAAATTTCATAGTTAAGTGTGGCGCAGTTGTCATTGTAAAAAATGGGACGAACTTCATATTAAAAGCATCGAGAATAATTGAAATCGGCTATCACGCTGTGATACACAAAGCACCATTGTTGTTATATTTTCAATAACTACTTGCAATAATTAATATTTACACCTCGACATAGTAACCTTTCAATGATGACTATAAAGTAGTTTATTAGATTGTAAAGTAAATAAATTCTAATGTTATTAAAGCCAGTAAGTTCCTGTAAATGCATAATGTATTGCAGGCTTAACTTTACTTTAAAACGATTTGAATATTTACTGTGCTGTTTTACCTAAACCTGCAAAGGTGCAGTAAGGAATGGATATTGCCTAGTATAAATTGACACGCTATTTTTATAGGGGATTATTTTAGATAAGGTTCTCGTTCCACTAGTTCCAATTAAAGTGTGATAAATATATTAGGTCGTGTGCAGTCTCGCATTTATTTTGTTAGTAATATGCGAGAAGAACGCACACTGATGCAAGAATCGAGTCGTGTCTTTTTATAATAATCAATCTCTCAATAACCTTTGTGTAACAAGCTACTGTCGTGTTATTAATTCTTATACACAGTGATGCGTTTTAGTTATTACTAAATCATAATAACTCCCTAAGAGATACGTATTTTTAATTATGAAGTTCTAAAACCTAAAATTATAAAAATTTCAGGGTGATATAGTATGTAATATAATATATTGTAGCAGTCGTAATGTGATGCTAGAAGTGTATAAAATCGTAACGCCAATTAATATTTAAATGTATAATAGTCTTGTTGATGCAACAGCAGCTCTAATCACGACATGTGCTTCTGTAATGTATTATAACCATATTTTGATGGTTTTTTTCTTATTTTATGAATTGTATTTTTTGTGTTGTATTGTTATTTTTATTTGTACAGATCGTATACATTAACTTCTTGTATTTAGAATAATATAAAGTATAGTTGAAAATTGAAGCAGAAACATGTTTTTTATGTTTTAAGTGGTTAGACGCTGCTGTGATAATCACGAGCGTACAAGTAATTTGTAATGCCACGCCAGTACCCTTTCAGTAACGTGATTTTTCTGTCAAACTCGATAATTTTAGAAATAAATATAACAGTATCTGTCATGAAACAAATTAGTTCGAATTACTTTTGTTCCATCTGAGTGACAAAAAGGAGCTCCATGATATTTCTGTCCATAGGATATTTTTACATCTTCGACTAAATATGCACATAATGTAGATATATATTTCGTTAGACACATAGTTGTAATCATAGGACCAAAGAGTTTCTGGCGACGTGCCTAATTATACGGACTTTCTACCAATACCCTCAAACAGATTCACCCATTTGTAGCATATTTATATATTGTTATACTAGTAATGCTCCCAAATTGAAAAAATTATACATATTTTGGTACAATACTCTGTAGTCTGTACATATTATTTTCTCTTGCTTATAAATATCGATGATTGATTAGTGAAAAATTTCTTACGGATAGGCAAGAAAACGGAAAAGCAATGATAAAATAACGTAATTTACGATAGATTTCTTTTTCAATGATAAGCCAGACAAGGTAATGGCAGACTAAAGAAACGAGGAAGTAACATCAATATAAATTGTGTAATTTGTTATACATGAAGTGAGAAATCACTTGTTTCCATAAACCTATGGGCTTTATGTTCAAAAACATATCTATTTCGGTTCGGGAGTCTACAGTTGCTTTAAATAAATCAATGTAGGACACCACAAATAACTTAGGAGTAAACTTTTTTCGCTCATGACGATTATCCGCCTCTTAGGAATAAGATTTAACAAAAGTAAGCAATTTGTTGTTATGAGGTTAATGATGTCATTGTTGATATTCATACTAATGATAACGGATTTTTATTTTCACTCGATATAGCACTTAATTAAAATTTGTAAAAATATTTATAATTGGAAGTAATATGTGATTGTGGTATGGATTTAGGAACCGACTTATTTCTCTAGTTATCTATGGTGTACTAGTACTAGGGTAAACTACCTCGTCGTCTAGAACGCATTATTTGTGTTGCTAAGTGACAAAATGTCTACGCTATAATGCAAACCGCTAATGGTGTAACGTAACGTAACGTTTATTGTGCATAATATTTAAAAATAACGTCTAAGTACCCATTGATAGAAAAATGGGGTAATTTTATACAAATATATCCGCAAACAGGTGGAAGGTATCGTTTAGCGTGAACATTTTTCTTGACTATGTCTCCATTTATGAATCAACCGATAAGGGATGTTAGGTGTAAATTACATCTAATGTTTTAGTACGAATAACGCGTTCACTCTCATCGCCACTTTTCCTCTTTCGGATTTTTTAACATTAATGTTATTTTGAGAGTCGCGATTCTTATGATGAAGCGATGCTTATAAATTTTACATTAAAAAAAACCTTCTCTATTTAAATAAATATAAATATTGTTGCTTATATATTTAAATTGAGGAGAAATAATACTATGTGAATGTAAATGTTTCAAAATGTATTCATCTTTACACCTGTGGTCGGTTTTAAAATGATGAAGTATTATAATTTTACATCAGATCCAAATAACATCAACCAATAGAAATATAATATTTATAGGGAAACTTTAACGAATAACTTATAGCAAACCTTAAGATAAATGAATATTATGTGCTAGTAATTGTATTTGTATTCTATGTAACAGGTTTAATTAATTATTTTTACAGAAAATTGGATCGAATACCGTTGCCGTTGTACATTCTTGTGCTACTCTAAAATAATATTTGTCGTGATGCAATTCTTTTTTTAACACCTAAATTAATTCAACTATTCACGTTATCCGATTAAATGTAACTCTGAATCAGTGCTTCAGAACACTACATAAGCAAAATAAGTTTAATATCACTTTGCGTAAACGTTACGGGCTTGATAGCAAAAAGATAAACACACATTCACATTGGGTATAAGTTTATATAAACAAAAAAATAGCTTTCGAAGCTATCAGTGGGTCGAAAGACGTGTAAGTCGGTTCTAATTTTAAGTTATTTTTGTACAGTATGTTTTCTTACTGTGCATGGTGTACTATTTTATTGTTAGGTAAGGATTTGTCGAAATGCGAAATTGTATGATTCTAATAAATGAAAACTGAGCAGTTTTAATTATTTGAGATCGTTGACTATCATACTGTAAATGCGAAATTCCAGCATGTTTTAAATACACGTACGATACTAAACAAAGCGACGCGACCAGTGGGGTGAGCACGAACAACTATCGTATTCGTATCGTGAACGTAACGAGAGCACGGAGCATTGCGATTGGCCGCCTGCCTGAAGCCTGCCAATCGCAATGCTCCGTGCTATCGTTACGTTCACGATACGATTACGATAGTTGTTCGTGCTCACCCCACTGTGCTTAAAATGTATTGTTTCGTGTATTTTAAACATTGGGGTGCACTGGTTTGATTGTGCCTGAAAAACTCATCAATGCCGCTCCAAACCTCAAAATTATGTATTTGTATATTGATAAGTAAGCTTAAAATCTAATCTGATGTAGGTATCAATAGTAATATAGAGTAATGTCGGCAATAAAACATCTATTTTGATTGGATTAACTCGAGGAGTGATTACATTATTCAGTTTGATTAATTTTATTTTTTGATGGGGAATAATGAGCTAATCTGTGTGACGTTATAGTGTCTAAAATAGTACAAATGAGAAGACTTATCGTCGTAAGCCTCGGACTATTCAACATGCAAATGCTAGGTTTGAGATGTATCCCTGTGTACTAGTTTTATTTTGTACTAAAAGTTAAAAATAAACGAATAATTATATTGAAGCTTTATTATTTCAATCTCTAAAACTAACCTATAGTACCTTTTCGCCGGAGCGCCTGCGTGCCAGCTTGACCCTTTCGACTCGGTACAAAGACGGGCGTTGAGGCTTGTCGGCAATCCCATACTCACAGGCGATGTGGAACTAGTGATGTACAAGCCTCGAGGCGTCCGAGTCCCTTTGCCTAGAGCTCGGTGTCGTTTACAAGGCTCGCCGCGTTTGTATGGCGCTCGACGACTCGGGAGTCTTTTTTAGAGCTAGAGCTTTTTTCAAGTTTCGAGTCCTTTTTGAAGGCTCGAGCTCTTTTTGAAGGCTCGAGCTCTTTTGAAGGTTCGAGTTCTTTCGAAGGCTCGAGCTCTTCTCAAGGTTCGAGTTCTTTTCAAGGTTCGAGTTTCATAATGAAATTTCAAACAAATTTTCATCCCCGCCTACCCCCCTCCCTTAACCCTTTTTTTCGCGTAAAAGTTATCCTTTGTCCGTTTCCAAGCTCTAATCCATGTACAAACTTGTGTACAAAGTTGCATCAAGATATCTTAAAAAATGACGAACTTTCATACAAACTTTCATCCCCTATTTCACCCCTTTAACCCCCATAGACAGACAGAGTTACTTTCGCATTTATAATATTAGTATGGATATTTTAAGACTCGAGCTTGTTTTACGGCTCTTTAGAAGACTCGATTTCTTTGAAGGCTCGAGCTCTTTTGAAGGCTCGAGCTCTTTTGAAGGCTCGAGCTCTTTTGAAGGGTCGAGCTCTTTTGATAGGTTTGAGCTCTTTTGAAGGCTCGAACTCTTTTGAAGACTCGAGGCATGGCTCAAAAAACTCGCAGCTCGGCTAGGCTCGGGACTCCGAGCTTACCGAGCTCACCGAGTCTTGCCATTCCGCCTCGAGGCTTCAGAAATAAGACTCGACGCCTCGAGGTTTGTACATCACTATGTGGAACCACTCAGTCTCAGGAGAGACTTTGCTTCACTGTGTGTGTTTTACCGCCTATACAATGGTTTGTGCTCAGATGAATTGTTTGACATGATGCCCACAGCTACATTCTATCATCGCACTTCTCGTCATAGGCGGGGAGTTCATCCTCACACATTGCGACCGGAAACGGTGCGCACTGTGCGGTATGAAAGGAACTTCATCCCTCGCACACTCAAGCTGTGGAATGAACTCCCCGCGATGTTTTTCCCAAGCGACTACAATATGGGGATTATGGGGTTCTTCAAGAAGGGCATTAGAAGGTTTCTTCAGGGTCGGCAGCGCGAGTGTGACGCCCCTGGTGTTGCATACGTCCATAGGCCACGGTAACCACTTTCCATCAGGTGGGCCGTGTGCTTGTCTGCCACCTAAGTGGTATAAAAAAAAAAAAAAATATTTGGTGTTTCGAATGTTATAGGCATTCGGCGGATTGCGTTTAATATATTCAGAAGAATATTAATTAATGTTGTGTGAAAGAGAATCTTCTACGAGTATAAGGAATAAGTAGGCACGAATACCGTCCAAATTGTGGTTTATAGTCGGATTTTTAATTAGACGATATCCACTGACATTAGCTAATGTCACTTCGTAAAATAATGTTGCTATATTCAGTATTAGTGATGCAACTGATGCATTCAGTTCCCGTTCACTCATATGAAATGAATGGAATGGAAAGGGCACTCTTTTGTCCGCACTTAGCATCCTTTTTTGGGCCATTGTGCGTGGAGATATGAAATGAATGATGAGGGATTGTTAATATTTTCTTACTATACAAAAAAGAACTATTTCTATTTTACAATAAAATTGTATTAAAGTGCTCTGTATGTAATTAGAATCAGTTTTTTTACCGGCCTATTTCAAAGCGCGGCGGTAACACTAGTGTCAACATTTGTCAATGCCGCGCGTATTAGTCGCCATTCAGATCAGGTCATTATAATATAATGACCAAAAAAAGTCAGTTGCCATTTTGTTAGCTACTTCATACATAATCCAGATAAAATAAAGGTTTCAGCTTGCATATATTCGCATACAGCTGAAAATAGGTGAAGGTCTTAAATATACCATAATTATAGAAATATCGAAAGTCCCCATCGATTGCACTTCTGCATTTTTTTTATTCAAGGTCAAATATACAATAACCTATACCATGATCGCGTTAATTCCCGTTAACATTATTGTATATCATGGAACGCGAGAGTTTAAAAGGTCAAATATACCGGATGCTCGAATTTTTCTCGTAAACAGCAAATATTAGGGTAAAAGTAGGTTGGACAAAGTTGTAGATCATGAAATTACCTATAAAATTAGTATCCATTTTGTTTTTGTACGGATCACCATTTCAGAAATATCGCGATTGCAAAATTGGAAGTTAGTCGTTCCCATAGTATGATTCAACAACGCAGAGCCTCAACGTCATATGAACTTGAAATTTTGGCAGTAGATGCTTTTCATTTTGCGTGTATCCACCAAGAAAGGATTTTTAGAAATTTTGTTACTAAGGGGCTAAAATAGGGAGGAACGGAAATGAACTTCAAGACAAACTTTAATCCCATATTTTACATCCTTAGCAATGAAATTTCAAAAAATTCCTTTCTTAGTAGATACTAGCAACATGATATAAGCATCTACTGCCAAAACTTCAAGTACATAGGGCCAGCGGTTCAGGTTCTGCGTTTATGAATCCTATTACCTATGGTGAATGAAATTTCATATAAAATACATAATTGATTTCTTTCAATTTTTAAATCACGATATCTCCGAAATGGTGATCCGCACAAAAAAAAATTAACACCAATTTTGTAGGTAAAGTCCGACCAATAAAATAAAAAACCCGTACTGGGGGCGCCAAAAACATCTATGATTATGACAACACCAAGTATAGTGATACACATGTAAAATGCCAATATTTTTCAACACACTTGCTTATGAACAGGCTTTTATTTCCCCGCAATTAAGCACGGAATGACACCTAATATAAAACTGTGACTTTTTCATTGCTTCTTCTTCCTCCTAGCGTTATTCCCAGTCGCATCCGAAGCTTTCAGCTTGGAGTCTGGGGTCCGCTTTTACCAGTCATAGCTACAGATTTGGCTAGACCTCGATATTTTCCGTGAAGCGATTGCCACCTGACCTCCACGACCCAATGTTAATATTAGGCGATATCGAAGCTTTGCAGCTAGACCGTTGTTTTTGGACTTTTTAGGGCACCAACTACCCGTAACGACTGCCATAGATGTCCTTATGGCAACCGGGACCGACGGCTTAACGTGCTCTCCGAGGCACGACCAGACCAATGCAAATACCCATATTTAATGCACACAAATATTTGCACTGAGCGGGGATCGAACCCACGCCTCCTGCGTAGCGGCCGCGTTCACTACCGCTACGCCACGGAGGCTGTCATGTTTTTCATTGCTATTATTCACAAAAGTGAGTTATAGACTTCTTTTTTTTAATTTCATTAAGTTGCTTTGTTCTTAAGTTTCGATACAAAAAAGATCGTGTCCAATATTACAAACGAATTAATATAGAAAGAAAAGAAAAAGAAAGAACTTGTAGTACGTGTTTAATATACAAAACTTTCACTAAAATGTATTTTTTTTTCTCTGTTAAAAAGTTAAGTTTTTCTCTGTTAAGTTTTCTGGTTAAAATAGAAAAATAGACGCGGCGTGTTATACTGGTTACAAGGACTGGGCACAAATCACAACACAGTAGTATCCGTATAATAGTTTACTGCTTGGAATGGTAAATACAAGTTAGACATACAGTTACACCATGTATAGAACAGGGACCACGCGATATTGTTTTTCGGACTGCATAAAATTCTTGTATTTTATGCCTAACAGCACAGAGATCAAAATAATCGAGCATGATTTTCTTTTTTGCGTTAGGCTTATTTTTCTTAGGCGTAGAAAATACATTTGACGTTTGACCTTCTCTTCGTATTTTTATTACAGAAGATCGGGATATACCTAAAAATGTGAATAATAATTAGTCACAGTAAAATCAGTAGATTAGGCCAATTTCAGTTGCACGTACTCTATGATGTCCTACCCGTCATGTTGACAACAAGGTCCGTGATGTTATTTAGAGGAACAGAGTCCAATCCTTCCTACTTTTTATCCAACAAATACTTTGTTATATTATAAATTACTTTTCTTAACTGGCTTTTAATAGTTTTCGGCATATTACTATAGTTTTGTAGTTTTGTAGCGCTCTCAAACTCAACAACACGCACAATTGACACCACACTGACAGATGACCATGACATATTATATAGATTGTTACCATATGAAGAAATTAGTTCCAATAGTTTACCGCAATATGGCGAGGTTTTTTATTTTACTGGTCGGGCTTTAATTACATGATCTACAACTTTGTCTACCCTAATTTTACGATAGCATTTGTTGTTTACGAGAAAAATGCGAAAATCCGTTATATTTGACTTTTAACCTCGAAAAAAAAATGCAAGGTTCAAATCGATGGGGACTTTTGATATTTCTTTCATTATGATGTATTTAAGACTCCCACCAATTTTCAACTCTATGCGAATTCATGTGAGCTTACCATTTAATTTCGTCTGTTTTGATTGGATTCACATTCATCATGATAATATCATTCATCATAATATAGTTCACTTTGTCACAACACTATTTTTATTTCATAAAAAACTTGCAACACAGTAAACGTCAGATAGCTTCGTCTAATTAAAAATCCGACTATAGAGCATAAACTTTAGTATGGATTAATTCTATGGTTTATTTAAGACTCAAGAGTCAGATTTAAAGCCGTTAGTCGAGATCGAGCGCACGTATCTATCTATCGTGCATCGCTCTATTTTATAAAGCAGTTAAAACTGTTAGGTATGATATATTAAAAATAAAACTTCAGTTTGAGTTCACCTAAAACGATATCAAGTCTTAGTAGTAGACAAGCGTTGTCCGCTAGAGGGAACTTTTGTCATTTAAGATAATAGTGGTTAAAATGGTTTGGAGGTTTGAACGGATTCTTAGAGCGAATTTTACACTAATCGTTGGCAAAACAACCCCATCTGAAATCAAAATCTCAGTCAAAATATACCTACCTACATTTTACTCAATGGCATTGCTCTATCTATGGGGTCCATTACACGCTAGGTCATGGTTTAACCATCAATCACGCCGAGATAGGCGAATCCCACTATTTCCATTATGTATTTCCATTAATGGAAATACTGGGACAGAGTCTCCCACTATTTCCATTGCCTCTTAAGAATTTTAATTCTTCAATATTCCCCGTTGACACATAATTTTTATTTAATAAGGATTAGGACCTCGACTCAGAGTACCCCGACTCGGATAGGTTAGGTTAGAAGGCTAAGGCGGGAGCGAAGCGGAGCGGAGCTCTCGCCTTAGCCTTCGTGGTTATTTTTTTTTTTGCGTCAACGGGGAATAGTGAACAGAAAGTTCAATTATCCCCATCAACGGGGATTGTCAATGGGGAAAAGTGGAATAAGCGGGTATTAGAGGTTTTTTGCCCCAATGGAAATAATGGGATATAATTTGTACAAAACGCTTGTCCCACTTTTTCCATTTTGCATTTCCATGGAAATAGTGGGATACACCCGCCGAGATTGACCAATAACATAACGTAACCGATTGACCAATAACATTCATGATTGACGGCATGATGCATGCAAGACGCTTGCATGAGCGTGTAATGGACCCCTATGGCTATAGTGTCTGTTGCGATTCTGTGACCGCCACATATATGGTCACACTGGAAGCGAAAAAACCATATTATTTTTATTAAAAAATTGCTGACAGGAGTAACAGGTTGACGTTTCTAGGCATTGGCAGGAGTGCAGGAGCTGGCAGTGGAACTAAGTAAGCTAAAGGTCAATTCTACTAAAATGTTCAAAATGAAGTCTCGTTATAATCTCAAACTCCCTGATATCAAAAAGTTCACGATATCAATGAAAATACGGCCAATTCTCGTAGTGAATAATTTTTATATTTCTTTTTCACATACATGCGTACGCGCGTAACACGTTATTCTCGCTGGCGCAGTCGGGTAAAAAGTGATGTGTTATCCCAGACTATAATGTTATTCAATCTGACGCATAATGACTACTAGTATATAAATTCTTGTATTGACATATATACGCGGAACGACTAATACGCTTAACAACGCATACGCAAAACGACCAATGCTCTTAACGATACATACGCAAAAGGACCAATACGCACAATAACTAATAAAACTGCAGGGGCTGATAATACAAAATTAGCCAACCATACAAAAAAACAAAGTATTTAACGTTTTTAAAATCTCTACACGCAAAGACAAAATTTTCTGCCTGTAATCAGATTTTTTGGTCAGCTTTGTCACTTTCTAGTTTCTTTTCCTTGCTTAAGTGGGACTGGCAGGATTTCTAATTTGTTGCTGGTCATACTACTCAACTCACTACTCGCCGCTGGGCGGAGTTTTTGGCGGCAATTCTAGGAGACGCATCACAGTGTTATTTTATTTTCCGAAATTCGTGTGAGTTCGAGTTTTTATGTGTAAAAATATGGTGGAATTTTAGACATAACGTCTTGGAAAACGCGCACAAAAGTAGGAAAGTGAAATATTACAGTGGATTGTGACTTCTCGTGATAGTTTCAAATCTCCGTAGAAGCCTTTAGTTAAGTTTCCACCACTTTACTGAGGCAGCAATCATCATCATCTTCATCATCATCGTCATCAACTCACCATCATCATCAACATCATCCTCATCCTCATCCAAATAATAAAATATCAAAAAATGAAGACATGGCTCAAAGGTCTTTGAAACCAAGCCAAAATCATTCCAAAAAAAAAATGTCTGTCTGTCAGTGTCATTGTACTCATTGTCAATATTGTCATATTATTAGATTTTGATGTTAATTGGTATAGGCAAAATTTTCATTTCTCATTAGTAGTTTTGTTTAAAATATCGTAAATAGTCATTATAAAATGAATAATTTCAATCTACTTTAGACCATCCAATTTAAACAAGCCGTCGAAACGTTTGTGTTAAGATTACGTGTTTACTAATTTAAAAGTTTGTTGTTTATTTTGTATGTACCAATGAAATGCAATATTCGTGAACTTGCTCAACTGAGCGATCAACCTTGTGTAATAGAAGGAAGATTGAATTATAAAAAGATATCTAATGGCAGTTATCGTAATCCATCAGGTTTGTATATCACACCATAGTTATTATTTTTCAATTACACTATTGCACATTATCAGCTTATCCTCAATTTTGGGTATTTTGGAGAGTTGTTCTTCAAAGTAATTTATAATGCCACTGTTCATCAATTTGTATGTATCAATGTGTTTAATATATTGTTGTGGTTGTTACTAATTCCATTTAATATTGTTTCTGAAATTCACACCTGTAACAGGATAAAGTGTGATTTCATTCCATTCATTTATATTTTTCGGTTAATAAATAATCCTCCGACGACCTGCGAAAGGTGGCTGGGACGGACTGGATGCGGAAGGCGGAGGATCGGCAAACGTGGCGCACATTGGGGGAGGCCTATGTCCAGCAGTGGACTGCATAGGCTAATTGATTGATTGATTGATTGTTTCTGAACTGGCCTGTGGCGTTAGTTAATGTTATTCAAGGTATCCTTTATGGTAATGCATACAACTTGGTGTCAATACATAGTGACTGACTGACAGTAGTAACAGGGTGACTCCTTATTGTGTAGGATAGGTAAATCAGTGTATTTGAACACACCACTGCCATACCTTCAAGGCATACAGGTGTGAATAAATTTATTTCATAATCATATGTATAAATCTATGAATACCCATGACTTTTCAAGTAAATTTAGTACTGTTCTGTCTCTATAGTTCTACACCACAATGACTAATGAAACATGTA
This sequence comes from Eilema depressum, assembly GCA_914767945.1. Classification (NCBI taxonomy): domain Eukaryota; kingdom Metazoa; phylum Arthropoda; class Insecta; order Lepidoptera; family Erebidae; genus Eilema; species Eilema depressum. The sequence goes on from OU612013.1 coordinate 16,758,663, forward strand.
GGTAATGATCATCTAAATGTAGACATTTATTAGTCACTTACTGCATACCTAATATTACACTATCAAAATAATACCTATTTATTTCATAACAGGATAAAGTGTGATTTTATTTCATTCCATTCATTTATATTTTTAACCGACTTCAAAAAAGGAGGTTCTCAATTCGTACGCAATTTTTTTTTTTTTTTTATTTTTTTTTTTTTTGTATGTTTGTTACGCGATTGTGAAGCCAATCCTGGACGGATTTTTAAAATTCTTTTTTTGTTTGATAGAGGATACTTTCAGAGTGGTCCCATATCCAAGATGTCCGGATCTAATGCTATGATCCTGGAGAAATCAAGGGAAATCCTCCGAAACCAGACTGATGCGCCTTCAAGCGCCTACTCGTTTATATTAGCAATCAGATGAATGTTGTTTTATTTTCAAAGAACCAGGCGTTGCTCTTAAAATTACAGTATAGCGAAAATAATATAAAAAATACAACTTTATTAATGATACTTTACAGTACGTACGTAATAATCAATATTTATGAAATACAGTGACTTAATAGTCATAAGTACGCGTTCTACATGGCTATGCTAGGGAGTATCTATAATATAATATATTATAGTAGTACGAGTAATAGTAGAGTCATAGATGAATACCTATGTGTACCAGCATTTGCCAAAATTTTGATACTATGGGGGTAAAATAGGTGACGAACCGTTGTATGTAAAATCCGTATTTTGTGAAACGGATTTTATGATCTTTGTTTTGTTGGAGAGAGAAAGGTGGTTCAGGGAGCCAGAATCGTATGACAGGATTCAGGAAGTCAGGATTGGATTATGGGATCTAGGGAAATCCTCAAAATGATGACAAAACACTGTTTCTGCTGCTTTAACATATTTAATTTCAATAATTGCCTTTTAAAATTATCTTCACGTGATTTTTAAGCTGCTGATGATAGGAACCTAAGCAGAGGGTGGGATTATAACTCACTAAAAAGAGGAAAATAAATTCTTTTTAACAAAAAAGTTTAACCGACTTCAAGAAATGGCAAAGAGGCACTGAAAAGTGAAAAATAACGTAATTTACAGACTTACTGATTTATTAGAAGTCGGTGCCAGCCAACTTTGTTTGTTGTGTCTAAACTACTCGTACTATGATGCAATCAATTGAAATATTGCCTCTCGGGCTTGGCACCGACTTCTAATAAATCAGTAAGTCTGTAAATTACGTTATTTTTCACTTTTCAGTGCCTCTTTGCCATTTCTTGAAGTCGGTTAAACTTTTTTGTTAAAAAGAATTTATTTTCATTATGTGTCTCATGTCTTTATAATTTTTTGTATATCATTAATTACAGTGTTCAAAGAGAGATGGTTTCGGTTAATAAACAATTACTTATTTTATTTTAAAATAAGTGAGATGGGTAAATTTGACACAAAAAATCCTGCAGGAATGTTTGTCTTGGAAAACTCTTCAATACAAATGGAACATGGACAAAGCATTCCATTCTCATTTTCAATATCATTTATGTAAGTTGTTTATTTTTTTTGATAGCTCCTGTTTTATCACAGTCATACAAAAGTGTCATTTTTATTTATACATCATGTGGGTGCTAGGTCCATCGCTTTACTTGATAGATAGGATGATTTATTGCTATAACAGTAGGTAACTGGAACTTTTGACTCAGACATAGGTTAAGAGTTGTACTCCTTTTGATGCAACGGTACTCACAAGCATGGTCTGCTGTGTTTCCTTTTCTATAGCCCTCCTTAAAGTCTTTAACTTCATCAAGATCTGGGTTGTTCTGAATGGTTGCAACAATATTGTGAGGACTAGCAATGTATTGAAATGCAAGCCCCAAAATGAAACTGCCATTAATTTTATGGGAGGTTTGGCTACAAGCCTGGCCAAGTAACATAATTATGATTAATTGAATTAATGCAATTATTACACTATATACTGAATATATTGAAAAACTGACAGCTTGATGACCCAAGTCACTGCTCTAATTTTAGTTATGATTTTTGTAACTGAGAATGGCCTATAATTACAGAGATGAACCAGAAAAACGGCATATATTTGCTGCACGTGCTGAAGACAATGTGGTACAATGGGTGATGAAGTTACGAGAGTGCTCTTATGAATCTCTGAGGAACAAGCTTCATGCTTTACAGTCTAAAATATATGCCATAACAGGAAAGGTTTGTTTAACGTTTATTTATATCTGCTAAACCTTGACAAAGTGTAAAATGTTTATCATTTTATCCACTGTATATCGTTATATTTGTCCTAAAGCCTTGGCCAAACCAACGCGATCAGCTTGCGTCCGCGGTGGCGTGCGCGGTGGCGATCAGGAATTTGTATAGACGTGTTTACACCGCCGCAGCCTGCGATTGGCCAGCAACTGATCGCCACCGCGCACGCCACCGCGCACGCCACCGCGCACGCCACCGCGCACGCCACCGCGGACGCAAGCTGATCGCGTTGGTTTGGCCTTGCCTTTTGGGATAAATATAATGAAAAATATCCAGAAGACACATCCCTATGTCTCAAAATCACTGAAAGTGTGAAAGTACCTGTGACCATCACAGGTATTTTCACACATTCAGTGCCATTCACAACTATTATGATTTTTTCAGGACCCTTTGCTGTTAGTACCAAGGAATGAGGGTGCTTGCTTATGGGCACCTTCTGTACCATTTTCGACAGCACCTGCATGCACGGTCAATACTAGTTCATTTAGTTGCCATCTGCATACAAATGGTGCGTTTACATTAGAAAGAAGTAAATCAGATATTCAGGCTTACAGAGTGTTACATACAGAGTATACAAAAAAAGCTACCTTTTATACCGATAGTAGTAACACTAACACTAGCACTACCACAGAAAAAAAAGAAAAAACATGCAATGAAGTTCACTCACTTGAGAGAAGTAAAACGTCCGTGCTTTTACCTGGAATTTTAAATCCAATACCTGCGTCGATATTCGATACTCGACCGACCTACTCAAGAGCGGCACCTAGTCCCCCAGTCAGAAAAAAGCTATCGCCTGCCAGTAGAAGGGCTGAACTCAATCATGAAGTGAGATACTTTGCCGAACAAGGCCATCATTTGGGCCTTACTGGAATATTAGATGATGCACCAGTACCACCAAGAAGAAAAGTATCACCAAAAAATTTTGACATTCAAAATACAGATATTGTGATTACTAGCGACCATGATAGCACAGGTAATGCTGAATCTACTGACGATCTGATAAAATTTTAACTCATACTATTGTCTGTAAAATATCCCACCAATTAACTAAATTTTTATTTAATACCTTGCCAACTTGTAAAAGGGAAATTATTTTTTAGATTTGTTTGTTGATTTGTCAGTTTTTATTGATTGTATACTAATTGAAGTCAGTAAAAACTGAAAGGAAATTTTATTTATGCTTTATTAAAGTTAAGTTTCTATCTAATGAAAACCATTTGGAAAAAATCTATAGAGTTAGTAGGTATTATAGAATTTGCGTACATCACAATCATTAAGAGTTAGACTGTATTCTATATAAACACTTTTTGAACAAATGTATTCTGTGATTTGAATTTGAGTGGACATTGGCATCAGCTACTGTTGATATGACCGATGCTAAATAAATTATGTTATATAACGTAGGTTAATTTTAATTAGATCATTTGAAAGTTAAATACCTACCAATTCATTATAGTCATCTTCTGTTACAAGTTTTAACTCATTCATTAAATTGTCTGATACAATAGTTAAGCAAAAACTTAAAATTGCATTACTTCCGTACTCTTATTATTAGTTATTATATAATTATTGTACATTGGATATGTAAGTTCGCGATGGACGCAAAAACTACTGAACGGATTTTGATGCGGATTTTTTGCGTGCGTTCTTGGTCAGGCTTAAAATCTTACGTTTGTTTGATTGCAATCGAATGAGTAAAACCGGAGGTGAGAGAGTCACGCGGGCGGAGGGTTAATTATTAATAAAATTGCCCATTGCAAGTATTGCAACGCAATTCCGTAATTTTTGACGTATTTTCTCCCTTTTACCGTGTGTAAAACCTGAACTGTCGAATTAACTAAAACCATACAGCTATTTTGATATTATGTACAGTCTAGTAAACGTTATTTTGCGTAAAATCACTACATATTATAAAACAAAGTCGCTGTCGCTGTCTGTCCGTCCCTATGTATGCTTAAATCTTCAAAACTACGCAACGGATTTTCAAGTGGTGGAAACATTAATAAATTTAGAGATAATACCACGCGGGCGGAAAATATGGCGGTACGAAGTTCGCCGGGTCAGCTAGTAAACTATAAATTACAGTTTTTAAATTTATCAACACCCTGTATGAGTTCAAACATGTAACACTTTTCTAGGCTTAAGTAGAATAATTTATTGTATTGAGATTGTTAGTGTGTACATAACTAAATATACATCGAGATGCTTTTATACTTAGTTTAGATAGGTTTTGTAAGTTTTATACAAATTATCAAACCAAAAACATAGATATATGTTATATGCAAGATAGATTTTCTAAAAGTTTCTGTTCTATTGTTTTAAGATTGAGCAAAATGATAAATACATATTGTAATTATTCAAAATTATATATACATATATGTATATATTTTTATATTCGACAATTACAACAAAAATGTACCAGTAAATTAAAATATATGTAATACCTAAACATATATAAAGACATATGCAATAATAATTTATGGTGCTGTAAACCTATGCCCAGTAAATACATTAAAATTATACAAACGTTTTTCTCCACCTCTGTGGATATGCCCGCTTTAGATTATAATGTTTGATAATAAGTCAGGTATTTTTTATTTATTTATTTATGTAATACGTAGGTACGCTTACATTACTTGAGGTCGACGCTTTGCTCTTCATGTTCTATAGTTCGTGTGAGGAAAAGTGTAGAGTTGTAGAGTAGGTATCTGCCATTATATTTACTAAAATATAAAGTTTGTGAAATTTTAATTAGAGTTCAATAAACTTCGGGGTGAAAGATCGAAACTGCTCGTCAAAATGGTAGGTACCTACTTCTAATCGCAGGTTAAGCCTATTTAATTCAATTCTGGGCCTCTACCAATGCTAGAACACTTTAAATCTCAATGGCAATGATCGATGGAGAGTGACGAGGAAATAAAGGACCACCGTTTACTCTCGTTACTACCTATGTCATAATAATAATATATGAAACTCAAATCGGAAAGGAAGGGACGCGCGACGTCGAGGATTCAATGTAGAATAGTATAAAATGAAACAAATTTTGTATAAAATCATCTTTATTGTGTACTTTGCTTTAAGCTTCATCAACACCTTATCTACATAACATCAATTACAAATTGATTGTATGACGCCCTAGTTAACATAACTACGACGCATACGTTTGAGGCACTCTTGTTTTAAGGTACATACAGTACTAAATTACATAATAATTACGTAATTATTGTTCAGTCAAGACACTGCTTTGACTTTAGTCAACTGTCCGTCCAGGCTATTCAGATGAGGGCAGAGTCAAAATGTAGAGATCATTGACCTAACGTATTGTATTTGTAATTCATTTGGACCGTCAAGATTACTTAATTAAGTAATCATAGCAAGTTACATATGCATTTAGGTACCTACGTGGATTCCTGCAGTTGGTGTACCTTGAGTCATAAACTCAATTCAATGTGCGCTAGTCCTTATTTCAATCAAAAGCCGTGTGGGTTGTGGATGTCGACCTTATCAACATGGTTCACGTATTTCCTTATCACAATGGTCTGTTTCACTTTTCCCTTTAGGCGGGAAACAAATAATTAACCAACCTACAGTGGAGTGTGCACTCGTTGCAATACGGTGCACAGATAACATAGAGTAGAGTATGTCAAATGTCTACTGTTGCTTCGTCTAGTCATCTATTGAATGTATATCTTTAAAGACATGCCTTTAAAGCACGCCCATTTCTGCTACTACGTATTTCAATTTAAAATATTCCTCATTATACGGAAAAAATTAAACAACATTAAAAATTAAAGTAATTGTAATGATTAGATTAAATATTTAATTGATTACAGTCATTTATGTAAGTAAATGTAATAGTTCACTTTCATAAGTTTAGGGATTGGATAAAAACAAATAGGTACTTTGCCACTAATCTCTGAGTAATGTATTAGTGGCCTTCGTTCAAGTTATCTTGAAGTGCCAGCTTGATTGAACTTTTGCTATATCTTTAAAGAGCACTACTTTAATTCTTCCTTTCAGTACCTACCTACTATTAGTTATTCTGTGACACAATACAATTTTATTGATTTGATACATTCCTATCTATACAAGTACCTAGTAGGTGTTTAGGTAATGGTAAACAAACCTATCTTCGTCTATATCGTAGATACTTATGTAATATCTATTAGGTACTTACTAAAATATTTTAAGTCTATTTACGATAGTTAAATACATCGTTTACAATATATAAAAAATACTATTCACATATTTTCAGTAGGTATAGACTATATCATTAGTTAAAAATCCCAATAATATTTTTATTGACAGTGCCCATGTAAAATACCTACCTACAATCATTGTTAAATATTATATTACACAGGTTACATCATATATTTTTATACATAATATTTTAATCCAAAATCACTTCGCACTTGACTCATAGTAAAGTACGTATTAATTATAATAACATAAGATGGCATTTTGCAAATAATTTTAAACCCAAAATAATTTTAATATAGGACCACCATCTATAGTACCTATATTAGGAAAGATACTAAATAACTTTCAATAAAAGTGGGTAACTAATAACTTTCTCTCCTTTAATCTTATTATGTCACCTTTTGGAAGTTCTTTCTGTCATTAATAAATACAATTTTCTGATGAGATTTCTCTGCTAAGACTATATAGGTTCCTAACTAAGTATTATTAGACATAAAAATGACGAGATTCTTGCTTGTTCTTGTTTTATACCAGATTTTATTATATCTACAAGGTGTAGGCACCACTCATAAGATTTGCGTGTGCGATACGTGTTGTCATCTGATTGTTGTATCTGACTTTTAGCAACACGAACCGCGGCCACTGTTTCAGAGTAACTGAGTTATTTTCTCTTCAATACCTGAGAGAATATTTAAACCGCATGTGGTTGTGGTATAATTGTGGGTAGTGAGCGTGGCGACGTTCACGTGACGCCCTTGTTAGTTGCCGCCGAAGTCGCGCAGGTCGCGGTTGCCAAGCGGCAGGGTCGGCCTGTAGTTGTGCAGTAGCTCCATGGCCTCCACTCCACACGACGCTTCACCGCACTTCAGTTTCCGCATTGAAGCCAACTGAAAATCAATTTCAAATGTTAATAATCCGGTACCAATTATCTTCTTTAGCGAGGCAGTGACTGATGACGAGTCTGCGATAAAAGACCAGGAGAAGTCTAGTATTCTCCCTTGCCCCAGAAGTCGCATTGGGCGGCGTAAATGTGCACGGGATTAGGGGTGACGTTGGGGCTTGCCGTCACCCTAGCAGAAGCAGGCCCAAGGTGGCGGGTGACTCTTAGTCAGCCACCGTTAAAAAGTAGATGATGATTGCTTGGATTTCCAGTTAAAAATATAAAACAAAATAATTATTAATTAAATTTTAATCAGAATTTAAAAAATATTCTAATAGAGCCCACTCAATGACATTTCATAACATAGACATTAATATCTTTGAGCCCACTTAATAGTTAATAATATTTTTGTTAAGAAATATAAGTTATTTACTTATTAACTTTCAAAATCTGGAAATGATAATAATTTGCGCTCTTTCTGAGACCGACTGTACGTTCAAAATTACATAGGTACTAGTAAGTCATGATTTGTATCTGGTTTTATTTTAATTATTAGTGTTTAAATTTAATTTTTATGAGTAGATATTGTAACACAAACGTCAAGAACATGTTATTCCTAATAAGTATTTGGAAAGTAGAAATAAGCAATCTGCAAAGTAGATCGAGAGCAGATGTACCTACCTACCTATTATTTAGCTTGACAGTAAGTGGTCTACTTTGACTGCAGTATAGCGTGTAAACAGAAAACCGGTAGACACCAATTATTAATTTGTGGCGGCATACTACTGATTTGTGATTTACTTATACCTAAAGCTTCCAGTACACAATGGTCCATGAGAGCCACGGCAAGTCATCGTTATGGTGTACTGGGGAAGTGGTAGGTATACAGTGGCGCACGAATCACGATTGACCATCATGACGCGTAATCTGCGCCCAAATTTAGGGCACACTTCAAAGGAATCGTGGGGTCGTTGTCGTAGCAATGAGCAATGCACTATTGTGTGAACATTTACGCTCTACGTGATGATGGCCTACATTCACATTGTTGAGCATGGCCCTTCACTGGCCACTGTGTACTGGGGACATAATGATCCAACTGTTAGTGATGCTACAAAGCCCGGAACATGCCGGAACCGAATAGCATCAATGCCGAATCGCGACACGCACATTTAAAACGACATGATTGCGGTTGTTTGTATCCTGTCGATAAGGACGATTGTACTAACCTGTGTAAGAATTCCCATGATGTTCTAATCGGCTTTAGTACTTATTCACATTATTTTTGTAAGATAATAGTGCGATTAAATTTGAATATTATTAGCATTAGATTGCACAGGTACAGAATACATTATTCTTATGATGGTATCAATTACTTCCTACACACATATCATGCGCATTTATTGAATGAGACACAACTAAGTAATACCTTGATACCTATACTTATATTAGTCGATATTCTATAAGTACTAACCTACCTAAGTATCTATTTAAAAAAATGGATTACTTATCTATGCAAAAAAATAAAATTGAAGTTTACAAACAGCATTTATTGGGGATTCCGAAAAAATACCCAGATCTACGTCCACGTGGGCGAAGTCGCGTGCACAGCAGCAGCTGGTAGGTAATTTTATTGACAGCTTTGGCTTGTATTAAAGTTTCCACATGAATATGATAGGTAAGTACATTTGTTACTGTATATTTATAGTGCCGTACAATCTACATAACCGTAACACGAAATAAATAAAAGGCTCGAAGGACCATTAATGTAGAGATGTTTCTTCTCATTCAGTTGTTATATGTACCTACCTATGCTAGATTAATAAGAGTAGGTACTTCATCAAAGTATCTGCAACTACCGACAAAAGGTAGCTACAGATTCTCAGAAATTAGAATTTTACCGTTTAAGGTTATTTTTAATTCTCCTTTTGACCACATAATTGTAATGTGACTAATGTTTATTATGGGAAACTGAACATGTAGGTAGTAAACATATAGCTACCTATATAAATACCTATTTTGTATATTTAGCTTTAACTTGACAACGCATAAATTAAGTTAAACAACAGGAAAATGTGTATCTCAAGCAAGTATGTGCTCGATCGCGATATTGGACGTTATCGTGGATCGTGAGTAATATGAATGCGTCCATCGAACGCTCTGAGCAGCGCGTCCCTTGGACACCCCAAGCAAAGCGATCAATGGACGCTTTTATATCAGCCACAATATTATCGCACGATATATTTTTATTCGGCAAATAAGGCGGAGGATCGGCAAACGTGGCGCATATTGGGAGAGGCCTACGTCCAGCAGAGGACTGCAATTGGCTAATTGATTGATTGATATTGTGGATAATATAAAAGCGTCTTTATGTACTAAAAAGAAAATCGCAATGTACCTAATATTAAACGTTGTTGATCTATTATTATTACGGATTACCTAATGCTATAATTAATTACGTATTTAGTTAATTTCATGCAATTTTTGTTTGTGTGCCTTTGTTCTTAGAAAAAGTTACGATGCAAATCTTCATTTTTATTTTGGGTTTTAACATTATTCATATTATGCTTAATCCCAGCAGTCACGTTTATTGTAGGTAGGTTTACCTTATTTTATTTCCTCTTTCCCTATTTATGATACGAGATTTTAGAAAATATTGATTAGTGATAATTAATATTAGATTGGTACAACCACGCATTTCTTTTTCAGATTATTTTCATCTATAAAATAAATGTACCTATACAATGCGTGACATGTGGGGTGAGCACGAACTACTATCGTAATCGTATCGTGAACGTAACGATAGCACGGAGCATTGCGATTGGCAGGCTTCAGGCAGGCGGCCCAATGATCTCTGTCCGAAAATCGCGTGGATCCTGAGCCACGCGATTTTCGGATAGAGATCATGTCATAGAATTTTGAATTTTAACATTTTTCATATTGATGCCGGGTACTGACCGGCTGATGATTCTGTTAACCTATTAACAGGTAGTTTAATACTACTAACCTGGTCAGCGGAAACTTGGATGGGCTGCTTAAATAATATCCAGGTAACAGACTCAGTGCAAGGCGGAGTGGTGAGCGAACCAGGGTACGTCCAGTATCCGTTCTGTGGAGGAAGTAACTTCACTGGGTCCAACGGGTCTGACAGTGTCACCTTGTCGTTCTTATGTGTGACGAATGGCAGCAATCTAATAACTTTGTCCAATTCTTCATTTTTGGAGCCAGCCTGTAAAGAAAGGAAAGATTGAAAAATTAATATACTTAATTTTCATTGTTTTATGAATTTTCATGGTGGCCTTCCTCTTCTCCCGACCGCGATGTCGTCAGCATGTTGGTGATATGATAAGAGAATATGAGGCTTTCGTCTCGGATCCTGGCGTCCGCTGATCCCATTTTATTTGACTAATTTAATTTTGGCTATTACAGTTGACGGTAGTGACTGCCAATGAGCAGTTTTCCAGTAGGTATAATAATCAGTTGGTTTTTAATTCATCAAGAGATGGCGCTAGCATAACTTTTGGTAATTTTAATGTAATCTGTGGTTTGTTGTTGTTCTTTTCGCGTCGGTCTGTAATTTAAAATAATAATATTATAATTTAAAATAATTTCATCAGAAAACATGTCAAAACATCTATGTAAAGTAAATCAATACAAAACCGAAGATCATTTTTTCCATAAATTAGTTACCAAAAGTGCCGGCTGCGCCATCTAGCTTGTCTTTAGGAACCCTATAAATACCTACTGGAAAACTGCTCATTGACTTCCAACCTCGAGAAAAGCCTGCGTAGCTGCCAAGCAAAAGTCTAGAAATATAAGTAAGACCCCATCCATTACCCTGTAGATGGGAACGAACAATGGCGATAATAGACCCACCAAATGATTTCCTCGATCAGCTGTAACCTATGCGGGACCAGGATTATTACTTAAATAAGCATCTAGCTGTTAGGTACTTATCATATTTGAACTTCAGCGAATAATTTAGGTTTATCAGATATCTACATAATTTTAGAACACTTGAATTTCTGAATTAAATTGTAAATATATGAAGAATTTATTTTATTATAATACATTAACTCTAGAAATAAAACTTTCGTCGACCGCTATCTTAGGTATACCGTATAGATAGTCGGTCGTCAGTTTATTATATTGTTTTATTTTCCTAACATTCCGCAAAAGAAATGTTTATTGTGAGTTTAGTTGCCTCTTAACGAGCTCTTACCGTTTAAACTGCATCGACGTCGATTTTAGATTTTTCACGCATCTATGTACTATGTATGTATTATCTTGAGTCTACCTACTGTAATCGGAGCTACTGGATAATCGAGTCTCTACGTATCTACTTTATTATAATCATTGGTTCGCATTTGACCTAAAGACTGTTATTGTATAAATAATTCGCTAAATCTGTAATGACTTTGTAAATTGTGTTTATTTAAATTATTTCCATTCAAATGTGAATAGGTACCTAATGTGACTTATTGTATTTAGATTGTGACCTACCATCAGAGGCGACGCGATAATCCAACCTAATTGTGAATTTACCTATATTACTCATTAGGTAACCTACCCCTACCTATCCGACATAACCCCTACCCATCCGACATAACCCCTCCCCCATCGGGGGAGGTATCCATGGGGATTTTTCGCACGATAAAAAAAAGGTAGGTATAGTACCTACCCCTACCTTACTTACTATAGTTTCAAGAGCAATATTCAAGCATTGATAATTAATTTATATCTTAATTGCATGAAAATTTTCACGCATTTAATGAGGCGATGTGTGCTAAACCACAGTAACTCATTATTTCTGTTGCTCGTAAAAGTTATGATAGTTGATAAGAATTTCGTCGCCATAATAATATAAGCGTACCTATGTATACGAGAAATTCAGCTATTCAGGATAATATAATATGTCCCGGTAGTTCAATTAATAATTGGCAGAGAAGTTCTCCTAGATAGGGATGAGGGATGAGCGAGCGAGGAGTCCCTTCCTGAACTTTGATTTTTCTAATTTAAATTTATGAAAACGAAAGCAGATAGCTTATTGCTTCAAAAATTAATTTAGAATTCAAGATAGATAAATCGCTTAATTTAGCAATTAAAACATAAGATTTCAGCCTTATCTATTCCTGACGCTTAAGTACAGATCAAGTAGGTATGCAGCTTGCACGCAGTTACAAGTAATTATTGATAGGTACGACATATATGGAGAAGGTATGCATCGCGTAACAAACCTTGCACTAATGGATTTTATTGTTGGGCTTCAGTTATATAATCGCATTTTACTGTAGCTAGGTATATTAACTTAGTGTAACAGCTTTACTTACGATAATGCATCCAAGCTAAGTAAATAAAATGTTCTAGGACATCCACAATGTTTATGGTAGAGCCATAGTATATGTACTCGTACCCACCTATTTAGACTGTGGTAGATGTCTGTACGTAAAATCAAACCTCTACAGTAGACAACGTTATTTAGACCCGGACTAAGTACATATTACTTGTAATATGGGTTCTGGAATGTGAAACTTAGGTACTTTTTTATATATTTTTATTTTTAAATAGGTACACTTGTACTTTTTGGAAAAAGAATAGGTTTCAGTGAGAAAAAAAAAAGTAATCGTGTTCGCAGCGGCATCGGCACAGTTAGGTTAAAAGTATAAAAGAATTGGACCCAATATCTGCGAAGGTTAGTAGGTTGTACAGTTTGACGACCTTTGTGGCGTAGCGGTAGAGCGGGCGACTGCTACTTCAAGAGTCGCGGGTTTGACCCCCGTTCAGCGTTAGGTACATATTTGTATGCGTGAAAATGTTAAATTTGCATTAGTACCTATGTCTGTTGTTGTTTCAAGTATAAATTAACATCAAAATTAAGTACGTTTATCCATATCCATGTTTATTCTACTTCCTACTAATATTTCAGAATTCAAGTTCAGGTAGAGATTAATTGCCATAATTAACATATTTTAGAATTGTTTGGAGGTAGGTACCTATTATTTAATTGCCCTTTGCTACTACTGCACTAACAGTTAGTTATTTTTATTTTGTAATTAAGCACCTATCATGTTGTGTACGTCATGTCTTAACTTTTTTTTTATTTGTTTACTTCATTACTGTATTAATGTTAATCGTAGCTGGTACTTATAGCACAGGCTTTCCTTTTTTAAGTAATTAGGTACCAGCTGATTATTATCTGTTATTTGTACATCAATCTGTTAAACAATAATGTAACATATTTTTAAAATTAGTTTTCATAGAAATAAATATTTTTTTAATAATATCCTACTAATAATGTTATAAACGTAGATGTTTATGATGTTTGTTACTCAATCACGCTCTAACGGGTGAACGAAATTTATTAAATGGTATCGTTTGGAATAACACATAGCAACTTTTCCTCCCTGGAAAGGTTTTCATGGATTGCGGTAGCTGGATCAGAATTTCATGCGGGCAGAGCCGAGGGCAAGAGCTAGTAGTTCATATAGTTTGGATCTAAAAATTATTACAATAATGTTATTTATTGGTATTTACGTGAATTACATACGTGCTTCTCTGTAATTGTCTATTCCCGTTGACATTATTGTATATACCTACCTAGGTCCTCTTTCATTTCATTATACTAATGAAATAGGTACCCTATTTCATTATAGACTACTGGCCCGTGTAGAAAAATGATGGGTCATTTGAACCACCAGGTGACCTATATAGAACGATATAAGAACATAAAATAATAAGATTCAGCACTATACCGTCACTTGTAAGCTGTCCAACTGAGTGCAGGTGAAGAAGAGACAAATTAGTTGATGAATCACGAGCGTAGCGAGTGATTCACAAATTAGAATCTTGAGCGTTAGCGAGGGAATCAAAAGAGCACAAGGTGAAAAATCTTTGCACTCGAGTGCAACACGTAACTTTTCATCCCACCTCAGCGAGGAAATAATGAAATGCTTCTCCTTCCTAGCGTTAATTCCCAGTCGAATCCGAAGCTTTCACTTCGGAGTCCGGGGTCCGCTTTACCAGTCTTAACTGCGGATTTGGCTGGACCTCGATATTTTCCGTGAAGCGACTGCCATTTGACCTCCAATGGTGACATTAGGCGATATCGAAGCATTGCAGCTAGACCGTTGTTGTTGAACTTTTTGTATATTTATTACTCAGTGAGAGCCCCCACCAAGACCTGATTGTCATCCTCTCGGGTTTTGGAGGTCAGAGAAAGTCGCTTCCATAAAATTCGTATAGGTAAATCACACCAAAATGAGGAGATGGGAGTAATCGGACCTTAGGTTTTGATTTGAAGGCCTCGCATGTAAGTGCAACTGGGAGCCACGCTACGATGATGACTATGCACTATAGCCTAAATAATAATTGAGGATTGATGTACGGTACGTGTATAGCAGTGGTGAGGGGTTCCCCTTTAATCCGATTCCTGCCGGCTTCCCAATGGGTGCATGACAAACCAGAAAGAAGTAAGTTTTTTATTCCACCGGCTTCTCTTTTAGAAATGTTCACCCTTTGCCGCTGTTGTATAGTTAGTATTTTTGTGATCTTCAGAGGACAAGTTTGTTATAAAAATTTCATGTCTTGTTTATTTTGTTACGAAATGTTTTACAGCTAAGGTGATCGGTAATTAACTTGGAATGTGTAAACTTTGTTTAGTAACGTTAGTTATTTATTAGTCAGTGCGAAAGTATATTGGTGAGTATTCCTGGAATAAGTTCACTTCAGACCGAGATGTGGGCGCTTATATTTTGTAAACAGAGTTACGAACAGTAGGTAAACATCTCGAGTTAAATAAACTGTGGGTTAATTTATGATATTGTGCTTTATTCGTGTTAATTGTGCTAATTCGACTAGCTAATTGGCTAAGATAAGTAATATTCCGTTTATATAGGTACCTACACTTTAGTCAGATAAGTCGGCTGGATTTAACCCGATAAATACGTTATAAACGTGTTTAATTCAATTTAAACTGCGATAACTAACACATTTTATTTTATTGAGTAAAACGTGAAAACTCAATTTGGTTAAACGAATTTTTCACTAGTGGTGAGTAGCATGTGATCATGATCATGGTCATGTCAAATTAAGTTCTTTGAGTATAGGTTTATCGATTTTTAGGATGATCGTTTGCGTAGGTCTTTAGGTTAGGTATGTAGGTACCTAATTTTATTATGTAATCAATGAAATCCAGCCCCCTTAGTAAATCTTAATTTTTAAATTAAACATAATGCTAGCAACGGACGTGGAATACTGTTAAAAGAAATCTCGAGGTTCTCTTATTGCGTCGTTTAAATGCGTGCAATAACGTCACTGAGAGAAAGTAACTAAGTAGCTGTATAGTCTCTCGTAAGCGTTATGTTGTTATTTGTTATCACACCCGTCACAAAATTATATCTGCTTTATTGTAACATTTAGAATTTATTTCTATACAATTTTAAAATATTACACTAATTTATAAAAGAAAACTTAATTAATACTTCGATATCTACTCTAAAGAATCATAGACTACTGGCCCGTGTACAAAAATGATGGGTCATTTGAACCACCAGGTGACCTTTATAGAACGATATAAGAGCATAAAATAATAAGATTCAGCACTATGCCGTCACTTGTAAGCTGTCCAACTGAGTGCAGGTGAAGAAGAGGGGGTTGTAACCCACGATTACTTCACCATGTCGCATGATTTTTGTACGGCGTTGCGGAATAATGGATTAGAAGCAGTATTGAAATATTATGAAACTGATGCCGTACAAAATCAAATGACCAAATTTACCCTGGTAATGTCGGAAAATAAAATAAAAATTCCGACTTTGTGGCTCACCATTTTTTGTACAGCACTACGCGTTTGCTTGTTATTTTTCATGGATCTATCGATGGTAAGAATGCCGTACAAAAATATATGACCAAAATGTACTCACTCTACCTGTACTTTGTACCTGTACTCACCTGCACTCAGTTGGACAGCTTACAAGTGACGGCATAGTGCTGAATCTTATTATTTTATGTTCTTATATCGTTCTATATAGGTCACCTGGTGGTTCAAATGACCCATCATTTTTGTACACGGGCCAGTAGTCTATCACTTTTACTTTGGTCTCTCTTTGTATTTTATTTTGTGAAGATCGAAATCTTTTTGCCGATGACTTTGCGATAGGTACCACCTGTATTTTACTCTTCTTCCTCTTAGCGTTAATTCCCAGTCGCATCCGAAGCTTTCAGCTCGGAGTCTGGGGTCCGCTTTTGCCAGTCTTAACTACGGATTTGGCTAGACCCTTAACTACGGATTTGGCTATTTTCTGTGAAGCGATTGCCATCTGACCTCCACATCCCAATGGTAACATTAGGCGATATCGAAGCTTTGCAGCTGCAGCTAGACTGTTGTTTTTTTTTGGATTTTTGAGGGCTCCAACTACCGGTAACGACTGCCATAGATGTTCTTATGGCAACCGAGACCGACGGCTTAACGTGCTCTCCGAGGCACGACCAGACCAATGCAAATACCCATATTTCATGAACACAAATATTTGCACTGAGCGGGGATCGAACCCACGCCTCCTGCGTAGCGGCCGCGTTCACTACCGCTACGCCACGGAGGCTACCACCTGTATTTTACATATAAGAAAATCTACGTCAGCCAAATGTCTTCCTGAAAGGAGAGGAAAGAGAGAAAAGGCCTGTAGCTTAGTGGTTAAGGATCGGGAAGTCCCGGGTTCAAATCGTGGCCGATCAGACGCGCTCATGATCCGACTTTTAACACAAGCAATTTAGTTTAGCTGGAACAATTATCGGGCATAGTATTTTGGTTATTAATTTTCTTACATAAAATAGAAAGAAGAAAAAGTGATCTTACCATTAAAAGTACCCCTAGTACTGCCAGTCCATCAGGCTGTCCAGCTGCCTCTGAGAAGCTGTTATACTTGGATGTGTTCCAGTGGACGAAGTGGAGCTCGCCGGAGAAAGCGCGGCCGTCCACGGTGTGCTCCGAACCTTCCCCGTTCTTCGCTCCCCAGTGACAGTGCCATTGCTGTAGCTTGTATACATCTTGGCCGAGAGGACCACCTCGGAGTTCTGTAATATATTATTTAATGTTATTGTTAAACGAAATTAGAGTAAATTCAGATATTGGGTACTTGTCTGTCTAGTCAAATTAGTTGATGAATCACGAGCGTAGCGAGTGATTCACAAATTAGAATCTTGAGCGTTAGCGAGGGAATCAAAAGAGCACAAGGTGAAAAATCTTTGCACTCGAGTGCAACACGTAACTTTTCATCCCACCTCAGCGAGGAAATAATGAAATGCTTCTCCTTCCTAGCGTTAATTCCCAGTCGAATCCGAAGCTTTCACTTCGGAGTCCGGGGTCCGCTTTACCAGTCTTAACTGCGGATTTGGCTGGACCTCGATATTTTCCGTGAAGCGACTGCCATTTGACCTCCAATGGTGACATTAGGCGATATCGAAGCATTGCAGCTAGACCGTTGTTGTTGAACTTTTTAGGGCTCCAACTACCAGTAACGACTGCCATAGATGTTCGTATGGCATCCGTGACCGACGGCTTAACGTGCTCTCCAAGGCACGACCAGACCAATGCAAATACCCATTTTCATGCATAAAAAATATTTGCACTGAGCGGGGATCGAACTCGTGCCTCCTACGTAGCGGCCGCGTTCACTACCACTACGCCACGGAGGCTATATAATATGTGTATTAATACTAATAATAAAATACAAAAAAATAAAAACAACAATGTTCAACAATATGACGTGAAAAAAATTGATGCGCGCAAAGCAAATTTAAAAAATAAAGTACACCAAGGAGGTTCCGAGTCTGAGTTTTTCATAAATTAAAAAAAAGTTGTATGATAAATTCGGCACCATAGAGGTAGAAGTAAATAGGTCTAATGATGTTTTGAGTTCACAAACCTAGTACACACGATGTTCTAAATTCAAATTTACTTTATCCTCTAGAGGATAAAAACGACTTTTACGCTGCTGAGCAAAAATACACTTTCCGAGATGGTGGGATGAAAAACAAATTGATTATAGGACCCTAAAATATATAATCCAACCCATTACACGTAATCACATAACATCGCATTTCATAATTAAATCTAAAATGGCGAATAAATGTAGGTATACAGACGGGTACCTACGTTTAAGGAAGGGTGACGTCATCCCGATTTCCCTAACATTCATCACGGGCGTTCAACCCTAAGGAAATACCTATCAGGGAAAATTTGCACACATTGGTATTGTGGTGTGCAAATTGCGTGAGACAGGAACGAGTAATCCGGTGAGTCATTGTGAGGGATAGATGATATCGTTTCGATGCGATTGCGAATGTAAATTGGTCCTCGCACTCCTCGCTTAGGACGAGGACTTCCGACTGCTGTTCGTCACACGTTCATAACTTTCAGTCTTATTGGTTTATATTGTATTGACAGCATTGATTATGTTATTTGAGTGCCCATTTTCAAGCGTATACGATGTGGGTGGGCATATATGATGGATAGAATGTATGTGTGGTTAGTGTGGTATGTCCACTAAACATAAAATACGTTTACAACACACCTGCTCATAACAGTGATATTATTTTACCGCAATTATGCACGGAATGACACCTATTATAAAACTGTGACTTTTTCATTGCTATTATTTACAAAAGTGAGTTATAGATTCTTTTTTAAATTTTATAGGAAGTGTCTATAATTGTCTATGTTCTTAAAAAAGTTTTGATACAAAAAATAACGGGTTTAATAGTACGAATAAATTAATACGCCTATTGTATGGTCATTTGATGCATTTTCGTATTTAAATAAATAATTTCAACTTATAATACTTGTGTAATAAACAAAATTTTCGCTCAAATTTAACTTTTTTTTTTCTCTAAGTACAGAAAAAAAACAGAGTAAAAAAAGTTAAGTTCAAACCTCTTTTTTTTTTAAATATGGTCGACCGCCATTGTTAAATGCGCGCGCATAGGAAAACGAATTAATTTGTAGTATTGTTTATTTAGTATTTGTAGTATTATTTTATTCGCAAGTGTGTTGTAAAACGTCGTATGGCACGTGTGAGCATGATGATTACCGTCCTCGGCTGTCTTAAGACCCTCGCCTGGCGGCTCGGGTCTCAATGGCGCCTCGGCGGTAATCACCAACGTTGCTCACTTGTACCATAATGTACTATTAGCTTAACTTTAACTTAATCAATGCATTCTATAAAAACACAAATTAAAATCACTTAAGTTTAGTACCTATGTTAAGCTCGCCTTTGTACATAATTTATTTTCCTCGTAATCCCTGTTGATATGTTCTATGAGATGCTGTTTTTTTATTTGTACGTAAGGCCCACAGACACAGATGTCTCGCCAATTAGCATTTCTTTATTCGGTAATAAGTATGATAAAGATAACCTCGGCTGGGTCAGGGAGGTAAACTATGCCGTCTCACGTGTTTCATTTAAGTAATGACTTGTTTTCAGATTTGATGTAATTACAAGTCTACTTATTAGCTATTATTTTGCTGCTGTAGTATCTTTTAAACGACTTGAAATTAGCAGGGTATTATCAATTCAACAATTAAGTATGACGTATTTTTTTATTAGCATATTATAATAACTATTATTTATAACTATTTACAGCATTCATGTAAAAAGAAAGGCGATATCAAGATATATTGAAATGATTTTTGGACTTTTGTGTAGGTATATGTGTGTGTAGGCTTGACTTCAAAATCTCGCGGTGTTTCCTACGTATTATGTTATCTGTGACAGTGGGCCTATGTGGTTAATGTATGTATGTATCTTTTTAACACACTTTTGAGCACAGGACTTCATGAAGATGTTTTCTTACAAAAGGGCCGGTAAACCTGCTGATTGGCCGTTAGCGTTTCAGGCTAGGCTGTTATTTTCACACCTCTCTGACCTAATTTGTAGAGGCTAAAGAGGGAACCGGTCAGTGGCTGAATGGGTGACACACTCTCACTTGGATCCTTTTGAAGTGGCGGGTATAGTTTGGTGGAGACCTCTTTGAAGGATTTAGCAAAAAAATACGTAGAGCACGACCGGGATAGGACGTTTGACGACTTTATATGCTGAGAATGCTGAGATTGAATTAGCGTTCCTATGGATGGTGGAAATAGGATCAGTGTTACACGTGGAGCAGCGGGACTGGTGCCTGTTAAGTTAAAAGGACTGCTTCATTCAACAACATGTGAAGGTGACTCATAACTTTCGTATATTTAGTCCTCTGCTAGGTGTTGTCTCAATGGCTTTCGATCGTACGAGCAAATGATACGATACAGTAGCATGAAGTGATTAAATCATAAATTTATTTACGGTATCCTAATACTGCTAATAGAAGCTCATAAGTTATCGTACACGCAATGCTTAATAACGATAGTAGGATTGGGGTAGATCGTGCGATTGCGCATTTCTGAATACGTCCTATTCATAAAATTCGTATCTGTAACGATAAAACATAACGAAAGACGTAGACTTCATGGTCTAGCACGAGGTGAAAAAAGAAGACCTAGTTTTTTTTTCAATGTTATTTCCAATTTTCAAAGCTAAATTGCCTGACACGCAAAAGCTATTCCTATTGTTAGCACCGTCGTTGTTGTGTCGAGGGCTTGAGGGCATGTAAACGGTGCGGTGGCATAAGTGCGATCGGTATCGCGCGGTCCATTGACTGCATCCTGCTGCAGTCTGCAGTAGGACTAGTTATATTCATTGAGCGATGCCACGTGTATTATGCCTTTTCTGTATAATTCACGCCTTCTTATAGGTTAGTAGTGTTAGTACTGACTGACGTAGCGGTAGTGACCGCGGCCGCTACGCAGGAGGCGCGGGTTCGATCGCCGCTCAGTGCAAATATTTGAATATTTGCATGGATATGAATATTTGCATTGGTCTGGCTGTTTCTATGTATACTATGTATATTGTACGTATTTACGAAAAAAAATGTACTTGAGTACCTACATTTATCCGCATTCTAGAACCCATAACACAAGCTAATTAAGCTATGCCTACTTTGGGTCTAGATAGCGTTAAGTAGAATGTACTAAAAATTTATTATTTTTTATTTATTTTATTTATTATGAGTCCTCTACGTCGTACGTCTATCTACACACTATCCTCTGAACAAAAGATCGCTTCGTGAAAAAGCGAAGCAATCTGCATAATATTTAGATTTACTGTACATTCCTTCGTTTATAATTGTCAAAAACAAATTATAAACGAAGGAGTTCGTAACCTCAAGGTATTCAACATTTTTTTCATGAGACGTTGATCATTGCGCCAACCTCGGTTAAATGTTTAAAATATTAAAATTGGTCTCCGCTGTTTAATTGGTTTAATAGATGGCTAGAAAAATAATAAAAATATTGTTTTAATATGCTAATTTCTAGGACACATTAGGTACACAATGTCATCTAGACACTACACCCAAACTAAGTAGGTACCCAAGTGTAGCTTCTAATCGGTTCTAGAATGCGGAAAAACGTACCTAACGTGGATTGGAGAAGTGTGGTTTTATTCGTCTCTGCCTCATCCTCAAGCGTGGCTATATGTGAATTAATTGCATTTATTTTAATAATTTGCTCTCATCCGTCAATCCACGTGGAACTGGTAAGCAGACACTACCTATTCATGCAGTGTATTTTTGTACTGATGTCCTACACCATTTTGGCCACTCACCTAACATAAAACATCGTATCAGTATCGAGTCTGAAGTGGATTGCGATTAGGCTATTTAATTGATTGATTGGTACTGTTATCGTATCGATGTCGAAGCGGTAGTGACTGCGATTCGATTGTTCTATGTACTAACCTACATAAGGTCCCGGCTTTGATTCCTAGTTTGATCAACATATTTCATTGGATTTTCTATAAGAAAATAGCAGTAACGTATAGGTACTTTGGCAAAAGTAAAAAATTATAAGCGGACCGCGGGCGCCGCAGTGAAGGTCTCGGATGCAATCGGGACCCAACCTAGATGAAGATGAGACTTTGGCAAAAATTATCCAGTTGACGGCACAACAGCTATTATAGTCAGGTATTACGTGGAACAGAAAACAGTTGATGAAACTACTCGTAACAGCGGCGGTAACCGTCAAAGTTAGTTAACACATTTCCATTGAGGATATCTATAGAGATGCGAATACGTACCTACATAAAGAATAAAAATAAAGTGTTAACTATTGTGTATAAATGTGGTATCTATATGCAGTTTATGCCCACCATTTTAGAAAGAAGATTATTTAATACAAAAGACAGAACCGTTAGGTTTAAACTAAATATTTATATCGAATGACGTCAGGTAGCATCTATGGCCGCATTCGAATGTAACAATCGGTTCAGTAAAAGCGAGATACAGTTTGATCTCTGTTGTTTGTCCGCCCGCGCCCGAATAAGGCTGAGGTCATGACCACCACATGTCTATTGTTCGTATTTATACAATGCTTTCTCTAATGACCATTGTTCTCTCCGAAACATTATCTGAGCGTTTATGCCAAAAATTTCTGAGTCATATCTTTACATATCAAAAGTGACTTTAAAATTTTCTATGTAACCAACTTAAAAAAAAATTACTCATAGAAAAGTAAGTAAATCTTTAAGTTTAGCATTTAGATTAATGGTACAAATATGAATAATATCCCTAATCGAAATTGAAATAATATTGCAAATTGCCATATTAATAAATAAAATAAATATTGTAGGACATTATATTGAATCACTATATTGAATCGCGATATCGTGCTATATCTGTGTCGTCTAATCTTTCATGGACCCATATAAATCAAAAACTTAATGCTAACGTACCCGAATCATATCCGTTTTCATCGACGCGCCAACAGTATCCAGGATTGACAACAGAGCGAGGGTGGTTGACGGAGTACTTCCAATTTAGGGGGGGTGCGCTACCACCGCTACTGATGCGCGATGTGTCGATGTCTACGGGGCTCTGGCGGGCACCGCGGGCTTCCGGGAACTTCTCAGTCCATGTAGCGGGTCCTGTAAAACACCAACATTTAATAAACAAGGAAAGTATGAATCATAATCTTAGAATTTTAGTTGGAGGATAACCAAAGACACAAAGTGCGAATGTGGACAGATCACATCGATCAACACACATCTATCTAAGATTCTTTTTTTATAATTGGTACACCACACATCGCCTGAGGTGAAGTAACGGAGAAATCGTCACTGGAGCTTCACTTCAGATGTAATTTTTTTATTTATTTTTTCTATGAAAAACACAAATATTTATTACATTTTGATTTAACTGTTTGATGTACAATATTATTCAGATAATGATCAGTCACACACTACACATATCAATATTATATCAAGCGAAAGAAGACGACCGATGGTCTTTGAGTATTTAAGACGGGAGATGCCATTGATGTCCCAGCCGCGAAGTAATTTCTCTGTCACTTTCGGTGGGGAAAACTTAAGCACAAGGCATTTCCTGTGCTAAATACTCAAAGGTGATGGTTAGCGGATTATCGTGAATACAGCACCTGGCTTTTGAATTGATATAGCATCAGTACCTCACGAAGAAGAATGAGAGTTCGGTTAAGATTGGATTGCTTCGGTTTTTTAGAGCGTCGAAATCCGAAGCACTCTCACTCTTCTCCTCGACGCGCGAAGGCGGCGGTGATGTGTCTAATCAAAAGTCGGGTAGTTTAACTATTGTGGACGTTACGTTACGGTAATATAGCGAGATTCGTCATTGTACGCTTGACTGCGCGGCGTCCTTCGGTTAATGTGTACCGAGCATTAAATACCTATACATATGGATTGGATATTACATTATTTTAGAGCTGTTTTTAAGAGACTTCAATATTTAAATCTCTTTTGCTTTTATTGGGAAAAAAATTTCCAGAGCTGAATGAATAATTTATCTACCTATTATTTTAAACACTCTGTGATTTACCTCTTTTGACGTGAGTGTACCTACTACAGTGTGGTAAGGTTATTCTATTGTGGTTTGGTTGCATCGTCATGTTTTATTACATACTAGCTGTCCCGGCGAACTTCGTACCGCCACATTTTTCCCGTTCCCGCTGCACCTATTTTCTCACCGTTTAAATTTAAACCTTCCCTGGACATCCACGAACATTTCAAGATCAAGATAAGATAAATCCGTTCAGCCGTTCTCGAGTTTTATCGAGACTAACGAATACAATTGGTCTCAAAGGCCAAAATAAATATATTCTATTCTATGCAAATGCGGTGTGACAACAGACAGGTTACCATGGAACCAGTCATCTTTTTTATTCTTGAAGATGTTGGAGATCATTTTTAGACTGCAATGTGGTCAAGAGTATCAAAGGCATTGCTGAAATCAAGCAGGGCCAAAATTGATACCTTGCGAATCCATGACTAATAGGTACTTTTTCTTTATATTTAGGTGTAATTGTGTTGTAACAAGGAGGTAGTTGTACCAAATTGAGAATTATAGTTAAGTACTTAATTGTATTTAGAAATTTTCTTTCGTAGCTAAGTTAGGTGAGGCTTAGAAATTTTGTTCCGGGGGGCGGTTTCATGCTGCCAACCATCTTACGCTCTATGTAATGATGATAATTGCCTTTAAACGCGGTCACATCCTTTTAACACGTTTCTGAATACTTGTTGTCTTTTGTATTAGGTATATCAGAAGTATTTAATACAAAACAACGCTACTGCATCAATATGCACCATGTTGTGGTCGAAAAATATACAGTTTTATCCCAAACACACCTACTAAATCCGTAAAACATATTTAAAAAAACAAACACCAGAAACATACCTTGTGTGCAGTTTTCAACAAAATAATCCAACTACATAATGAGTCTATGAGAAAACATTGTACCTAGGTAGATAATAATTATATAAGTTCGGGAGTAAAGTTGTGCCGACTGAAATTTTGAGCGCTTACTAATAATACTAATGTGTAATAATACGAATAGTTTTTATCATTATCTCCAAACGACGCGATGAGAAAATGTCGGGTGTACACCCACAAATTCATAGCGAAGTACGCGGCGACAGTAGTTTGGGAACGCCGCGCGCCGAGACAGCGTCACAGGCGGCGCGTCACTCGTCACGTCATGCGATTAGTGCCAGCGGGGCGTGGACCGTGGACTTCCAATATTAACCATTCACCACATATTTGTGTTCTAATACGTAGGCATTCTGCGTACCCAGAAAGGAAATTACATTTTATTCGCATTCGTTTAGCTATGTACTTACCTACTGTGTACATTTTACGAATATTATTTTTATTCATAGGCTTACTAAGTGGTTTTTCTTTGATACTGTGGGTTTTGTTTTTTTTCAATAAATTGGATGAGTAAGGGAAAGCCCGTGACATTTTCAAAAACAAACTTTCAAAGCCTCTCTAGTTTATGGCTTGGGCTAAAGCCGCTAAAGTGCTTCTGTCGGTGACTGTACATATTTATTACAGATATATCCTAATGTCTTTGTACACATATATAGTCATTACATACTACGTATATTTGTCTTTATTAGTCATTCGACTATGTTTATTTGATTTAGGTATATATATACGAGTTAAGATAGGTCATACAATTGTTTTACAAATTTATCAAGATTAATAACCGTACCTATAACGTGTACTTTTCTAGTAAATTCAAATTTGCGCACATGTCACTTTGTCAGCGTAAGTGATTACTGAATGCTTAGCCATACAGAGTGGATGAGTGTATCTGACGGCTTGTTTAACACAAAACACAACACATTAATGTAATCTTATCAGTGGATGCCACCGCTGTCGGCAGGGCTGTCGGAACTGAAACGTTTTTATGATGATGTACCTTCGATTTCCGAGGTATTTTGATGGAACCTTTGTTAGCTTTGTTGAAGAAATAAAAAATATTTACGTGAGATTACTTATTATAACACACCCGCTATTATCATCATAGCGATTGCTCAGTTACGTAACGTCCCAAGTTTGCGCTTTGGAGCCTTGATTGGTATATTGGCTTTTCCGCAAGCGACTGCCGTCTGATCTCCTAAGCCTTAGAGGAAACTCGGCGACAGATCCTCCTCCATTCTTTAGTAGGAGCATCAAGGATATTTGGTAGTGCTCTGTACACCCACTTCTTTATAAGGAAACCCACTATATACGTACATAATTATATCTATTATCTAAAAATATATAGTAGAAAAGTGTAGACATTCTAAGCAAGCAGTATTTCAAATGACGTGTGATGACTGATGTTGTTTCCCACGCGTTAGTTCATCTGTCCATTTCCACGCAATCGCGAGCTTCCCGAGTTCGAATGACAATGTTCTTCAATGTCTTTGCTACTGAGCACATGACATGTTAAAATTAAATGTGGAAAACAGTTCGGAGCGCGTAAGTGAAATTGTTAGGATTTTAGCGTGTATGTAAGTCAAACGGCTTTGTTATTCAATCGTATTAAGAGTGGTCATCCCGTTATAATTTTCGTTCAAACGCTCGTTCCGCGTTGTTGGCGTTGTTGTAACACTTCTATCTTAGACTTTTTTTTGACTACGAGTAATAGTATGTAATAATAGGACTAAAATAGGATAAAGATTTTTAGAATCAGGAGAAAAAATCAATTACGAGTACCCCAAAAATCTGCTCATTTGTATAGATTTTATCCAAACTTTGACAGTTCATTATTGTGCTCAAAATTAGAAAAATAAGAACTAGCACATGTTATGGATTCTAAAAAAAACAAACAATTTATTCAAAAACTTGAAGACTACCACAAACACACGTTCTTAGAACATCTTATGTGTTTCTTAACGACGGATAGATCAACCGGCAACCGACGAGGGCTCTCTTATGAACATTTATAGGATCAAGGCAGTATACTTACTTAGTCAATTTAAATCGTAATATAAGTTATTGTGTCGGGTGATGACACCTGTATATAAAAATGTTTATCGTATTGCGTAGAGATATAGCTACTGAATATATAGGTAGGCACACGTACTACACATACACAATTTGACTGGACTTTTGAAATGAAACATTTACATTCCATCTGTATTTATTTAGGCACCTGAAGCAAACATCAGATTAGAAGGTCTTTCAAAAATATCTACAGTTAATTTGGTTCAATTTGATGATTGTGGTCATGAAAATAAATACGTAGGTAAGTACGTATTGCGATCATTTACCAATTGAGATCACTCCAGGACCGGATGCACGGGTGTCAATAACAATCGCTAAGAACAATATTGAGATGATATTTATATTTGAACGTTGTCCCATTTATTGGTATATGTCATGTGTGAACGTATTCATCCGCAAGATGGTCAATTATTATCGAGGGGTTCGCTGTGCGGATGACATCTATCTACATTGGGAAGATGGGGTTAAATAGAATACGCACGACATATTCTCGTTTAGTATTGATTACATCCTAAATCCTATTGTCACGTGAAAATATTGTAATAATGAGTTCTTACAATAATAGGAGACACAAGTTGGAAAGTGGACTTTACCTAAGTCCTGGAGGTCTTTTGCCAAGAATTGGATGCACATAAGGTATATTTTATTTATATTCCTCAGGGTTAATGGAGGTGTTGTGCTGAACCGAGGGATAAAACAATGTTAACACTTTGCAGTGCTTGCATAGTTGTTACTTGAGTAGCCTAACTTTTAAGTAAACATTTATCGTTGGTTGGCATTGCAACTAGTCTTATGCCCGCTACAGACGCTCCAATTCGGTCGGGTCCAACCATCCGACAGCTTCCGCAAGCCGACAAGTGTTGCCGTTTCGGGAAAAATAAAAAAGTCAGTGTTGCCGTTTCGGGAAAAATAAACTTTACCAAAATGTCACTAGATTGTAAGGAATAAAATAATTAAAATATAATAATAATAAATAATTAAGTAATTTTTTATTTTATTCCTTACAATCTAGTGACATTTTGGTAAAGTTTATTTTTCCCGAAACGGCAACACTGACTTTTTTATTTTTCCCGAAACGGCAACACTTGTCGGCTTGCGGAAGCTGTCGGATGGTTGGACCCGACCGAATTGGAGCGTCTGGTACGGGCTTTAGGTTGCGGACACAACCCTACGTATTGGGCCACCTACGCCTGTATGAAATATCCTTTAATTATATTTAAACCTTATCGTCGCGGAAGTTTTTGAATCCAAACGAGCACTACAATAAGTTCGAAGCAAACTGATTACCATATATAATAAAATTGTATGTTACACGAACTTTTGACCTCTTAGCTGTACTTGTTTGTATATTTATACCTAACTAGGCTCGGGCAGTTTAGTGTGCCAGTATTGAATAGTGCCCTAATAAGGAACAGAACAGTCTTAATAAGTACCAACACTAAAACTCTGGCGAGGTTTCATCAAAATAGTGATTAAATTGGATCTCTAGCTACCTAGAGATCCAATTGCTATCATGCTACAGTTTTAGTACCTACATACTAAAACTGTAGCATGATAGCAATTTTTTTTTAACTTATGTTTTCAACTATACTTTCGCTTAACGTTTTCAAAAATTGACCGGCTCAGAATTTAGCCCAATAAGAAAAACACCTAGAATTGACTTTTTACAAATTCGACCTGCCTACTTACTCCGCCTCAAGGGTAAATTCCACCAAAACATTTCATGTAGAGTACCTAGGTTGCAGGGATTCACAAGGTCATACTTTCAGTGTTCAGATCTCTTGTGGACACAAGTCCCTAAAACTAAAAGCCCTAATTCTATAAACAAATAGCATGGCCTGGCCATTTGCCAAAGCAGTGACATAAGTCCATGCGAGTGTCAATGTCTGCGCTGCGAAAAAAGATAAGAAATCAAAATTTAATATTTTTATTCATTTGGGTCACAAAGTAACATTTAATAAACATCAAGATCAATGAAAACATTTAGGTACTACCTGATTCGCAAGGCAATAGGTGAAGTCTGTGAGAAAAAAAACTGGCATTAAAAACCCGGATTCCATTACCACTCTTTTTTTTATAACCAAGGACGGCTTAAAGATACAGATTATACTAGTTTTTAAGTTAAGTGACTGGTTCTAAGTAAGGTCTGATAACTTTTACATTATTATGGCCGCGTCAGGACGAGATATCTTCAAGAAGCTAAGGAGCCAAGGAGTGGCAGATTCCAGTCTGAGAATAAAGTTAACTTTAAGCAGAATGCACTAGTAAAAATTCGTTCAACTAAACTATTTTTACTAAGTGCAGTAGACTAAGGGTGACTAGTGTGCTAACGCAGTTCGTTTCCTATCGTTGGTGGGAATTAGTATTTAGTTTCCTAAAATCAATGCACACGTATGCCTAGGTATACATATTGCAGCGTGCGTTACTAACAATATCGAGGTGTTCTCATTTTAACTCTACCTACCGGCTTCCCTTATGAAAATTTTCACCCTTCGCCATTCGTGCTTACTGCAGTATTAGGTACTTAGTGCAGTCTAAAATTCCACTTGTCATCTATCCCACTTACATGGGTACCCAGCTTTCTATAAGATAAGGGATGAGGCAAAAGTCGGTACAAGTCACTCAATTAGGTTGACTTATCAATTAATTCTCGAGTCTCGACATCAAGTGAAACTGCACCATTTACTGTATTTACGTAAATCATGAATTAAACATAGTAATTTATTGCTATCATTCATTTATAAGGAATGGTTTATGGTTCACGTCAATTTCAAATAACTAAGCTATCGACCTATTCATAACATAAAGTTACAAATGCATTAACTTTTTTGTAATATGTCGCTAAACGTTACCCGTACTTATTAATACGGTAAATGTTAAGAAATATTTTTTATAGCTCTAGATCACAGACGTATAAAGATAAATTCGTCTCTTTATACGTCTGTGCTCTAGATAAAGAAAAAAGTTACAATAAGTTTTGTGTAAGACACACCTCATCACTGTCCCGTAAAGCCGAGATTTTGCAGAAGTACTCGTATCACTATTCGATGGAAACTATGGATAGGTCGCTGTTTACGTATATTACGACAATAAATACCGTAACGCATCGTAAAATTTAACTCAACCTGGTTAAATAACAAACTGCTTTGTTTTATCACGTACGTACCTGACACGTACCTACTAAATAGTGATAATAAAAACCGTATGGTAATCTTTTCAGTACTTACAGTTCACTTTAAAGATAAATTACATGGACCTTTACGGTTTGAGTATGTACATGACATATTGGATTGTTGATGTTTTTATTTGCGAAATTGTGTTAATGGTTTCTTTTTTTGGCAAAAGATGTTTTTATTTCGTAAAGGAACGTTTTTGGTTTGCTTTGTCAGCTAAATGTAGCATTAGCGTCATCAAACATTATTTAATAAGGAACGGTGATTGTTTAGCCATTAGAAGAGCCACATGAAAAATTGACAATGTAATTTAGATATCCCTATTGAGATGATGTTGGGTTTATTAACTCTATTTTTTGTGTTATTTATTTATAAACTTCAATCTGGTGCCTACCCTGTTAAACGGCGGCGTAACTACAAATATTTTGATGATGTTGTTTAAGAAAATCCTTGGCGTCATGCAGAGCATCATATTAAACAACATCAAAAAACACTGAACGATTGGATGTTGTACGATATGGACGTCTCACGTCTCGATCTTAAGTTTAATTAGTTAACGATCACGAAGACGTAAATTTCGAGCTTTAGGGGCATGAAACCCTAATTCAATTAGAATTTATGGGTTCAACTTGATGTGAACGCAAAGCCACGGTTATTGTGGGATATCTGGTCTTGTAAAATTAAGGGCATAAGACATATAAGGAAAATAATATGTTTAAGCGCTATTGTGCTAAATCGGTTAATACTAAAACTGAAAAAGTGTTTTTTATACAACTTAGGATGTTCAATCCAGATGAAAATGGTTACCATGGCCAATGAAAGGGTGCAACATCAAAGGAGTGACACTCGTGCTGCCAACCAACCCTGTAAGAACAGAGAGTTTCTGTGCTGTCAGTGGAGAAGACAAAGCAAGACAAGCCTTTGGTCTTCTCATTGACAGCCCAAAAACTCGCCAGTGAGTTCTGGCTACCCTATTCACCGCCGGAAACACAACACGAGGTTATATTAGGTGTAGGTACTTCCCCAGTCGGAAGCTTAATTGGGACGTGAATACCGTTGTGTCCTACCTCCATCAAAGGTGTGACGATAAGTAGATGCGTAATCATATTTTTTTGTACTGGATGACCGATCAAACCACTACAGCAAACTGTGAAAGCAAATACTGCACACGAATATTGGGATGAATGCTATATAACCATTATTATAGTTAATCGTGCTTATATATACTAGCTACTTACTCAATATAGATTGAAGTTTATCATCATATTAACACAAAAAAATAGAGTTAATAAGCCCAAAATCATCCTAAAGGAATATCTTTTTTTGTTTTTTTATCGTTCGAAAAAATCCCCACGGATACCTCCCCCGCCGGAGCCGGAGCCGGAGGAGGAGGTTATGTCGGACTCGAACCGACTAAAACGCACGCCGTCTGTGGGCCGACAGTTGCCGGAGGTCCCAAAGGAATATCTGAATTACGTTGTCAGTGTCATTATTGTGGCTCTTCTTAAATACTGTCCCTATTGATTTGAGTGACATTATGTAGGTACCTAAGTATATTATGGGAGATCTTTTACTTACTATTAGTATGAGTAGCCCAAAAGTTCCCATTAACGTACCCCGAGTTCTTCATGAGCTCCCGGGTCGGACTAAATGTTATGCTATAGTTTCCTGGTACTGAAATCAATATTTTTATGAAGAAATTCAGTAAAGTTAGTGAAATCCAGCCTTAGTAATATTAATTCAGTAGGTTTGATAAGCCGCGTCCGTGGGGCAACTAACACCGATATTTGCGACCTGAGAAAGGAGTTTCTTTTACGTGTTTTCGGTAGAGGCACATGCAGTATTTGATGATTCTATATTATGTATTTACTATTTTTTATAGAAATTTGATTACCTGACATTGCTTGTATTAATGGTTCTGGAATGCGGATAAACTTCCATGAATTGCAGAACTCAGAGAATAGCAAATAATAAATCTGTAAGTCAAGTTAATAATTAGAGTCTATTATCATTCTTTATCTAACTGCAAAGCGCCGTCGACAAAAGTAGAATAAATTATATTGTAGATAGACCAAAGTGCTTATAAATTTATCAACTGGCTGAATAACGACTGTTTATTTCATCGTATATTATTTATAAAATATATAATATAATTGATTAATTGGCAGACACAAGATTGCTCCCAGTCTCCTGTCGCGATTTCAGAATTCGATGTCCTGGGGAGTCCGGCGGCGCCAACCTCGCCTGTACTTATCTCGAACAGATTTTCTTCGCAAGTGTATCTACCTATATAATAAGTACGTATACTACCGCTCGCCTTCACGGACTTGTGCTCTTTTCTTTTAAATAAGTACCTACTTACATAAGTACTCGTAAGTAATGTTTTCTTCTTGTACGATATAAAAATCACCTTGTAACATTTAAACGTAGGAAGTTGTTATCTTAAACGTAGGTCTGGCAAAAAAAAACTATCGGCTTCCGTTGAAAAGTTTCACCCTTCAGCGGCGACGTGAAAGCTTTGGAGGCTTTCGGGAATAACGCGAGGATGATAATGATGTACTTAGCTACACAGGCTCGCCCTAGGCTTTGTAGTAGGTACCAACCACCTCCTTCTCAGCTCATTATTTACTCGCAATGATAGTGGTGAGAGTGGTGAAAACTTGTTGTTAAAGTATAGCTGTGGACGACGCACATGATCAATTTTATTCACCGTGGAACAAACATAGATTACGTTACGTAGAGAATGCTGCACACTGCACAGTAGGTATACTCGATACAGTCGGACCGTCGTCCGTCCGTCCTATTGATTTAAATGGGCTGTATTTAACACGGCCACAAATTAATCCGAAAAGCAGCTAGTAGAAATAATAGGTGGGCATAAAAGGTTAAAATAATAGTGAAGAATCATTTTATTCAATTTATGGGTGTCAAAGTTACTGAATGTGGCGTACAAAAACACTAAGTGAGCCACTACGCTCCGCTCGCTCCCGCGTTAGCCTTCTAATCTAACCTATCCAAGTTGGGGCGCGCTATACTCGAATCCTCATAGCTTCACAATTTAGCAACACACGGGTCACTCAGTATTTTAGTCGCCCACTCAGTATTTAAAGTAACTCATTAACAGTCGTCCATTTATTATTTTTGTCGCACGGTTTATTATATCCCGATTTAAAGTCAAATACCTACTCGAAGATTTACCTAAGTACAGGTTAATTTTTTTTTATAGCTGTTTAATTTTTAGTGCACTGTAGGTAGGTAGGTATATATTGTACTGCCACCCTAGACAAGTGCCAATTCGTTGGCCGGCGTATTGTAGAATGGAATGATGAATGTATGGGATTTGACGTGTATGGCATACGTTGACGACCGTCAACGAATTGTTACTTCTATATGGGGGCTGTTACGTACATCGATGCAATGGACTCAGATTTGCATAAAAGAGGTATATGTTTTTATCTACTATCACAAGAATTACATAGTGAAAATAAACCGTAGCAGTACTTTTCAATCCCACCACTGACCTTATGGACATTCTATCAGATAAGTGCTAGATTCAGTCACCACTTTAGCGTCACAACAGAACTGCCGCGAGAGTTTTATGTGCATACAGCCTAACATTTTATAATGATTTCCTTATTGAGCCGTTAACAGCAGATAGATAGAAATGATAGTTTTATTAGTTCGAATGATTAACCTTCATTTCCGTAGCGGAGCGACGCGGGCGAGGCCGCCAGTGACCGAAAAGCTTCGAACGAAGCCAAAAAAAGCCTATATTTAATCATCAAACTACAGTTTGCAATAGCAAATTATATTTAACTGGTTGTTGCACGTGGCTTCGTTCGCGTGGTATTAGGATTCCATTCCCGCATCTTATAGGGACCTTCTAGGGACTAGAGTAGCTTATGTTTTATTCCGGACTAAAATCGGGTTATGCCTGCAGCAAATTTCAGCCGGATCCGTTAAGCCGTTTGAGCGTGTTTAAGTACCTAATAAATATCTAAACATCTTCAGAAATTTTTATAGATGGAAGTACGATAAGATTTTCGTTCTCAAATCAAACGTATGTGAGCATTATTAATACTGTAAGAGATATTGGAATATTTACTATTATTGTTTTTAAGTTCCGATATTTGGATGCTGTAGCAAATCTCATGATGACGGAGGAACTGA
The DNA here is from genome assembly GCA_914767945.1 of Eilema depressum. Lineage (NCBI taxonomy): Eukaryota > Metazoa > Arthropoda > Insecta > Lepidoptera > Erebidae > Eilema > Eilema depressum. The sequence continues at coordinate 16,793,213 of OU612013.1, forward strand.
CTTCTAATAGTAAAATGACTTAACATGATAGTTTAAAATACCAGTTTTTGAGCATGTTTGATAGATAGATTCGTAACACTATTAATAATATTTTATGGTGATCTCGTAAAAAGGATGTTAGATTGGATAGGAACCTAGCTAGTTGTTTAGAATCAATTGTCCGGTTTGCTACGCCTCCAGTTCATTGTTTAATAATGACTAGTCTGAACTCTTATAACCTGACATTAGCCACACGCTATCTAGCCGCACAGCTACCTATACAGGTTTGCTCATTCATCAATTTGAAATAACAATCGTCCTACTATTAAATCTTGTTTACGTCTCGTGTTTGTTCGTCACTGTGTCAGAGAGATGAGAAATAGCGGTATATATCTACCAGAAAAGTGATGTTCTAGATATCTGTTTAATGATTTAAAACTAGCTGACGCCTGCGACTCCGTTCGCGTTTATGTCGGTTATCGAGTCTTTTGGTCATATCTCGGGTTCTATTAACTGATTGCGATCAAACAAACATAAGATTTTAAGTCTAACCAAGCCCTTTCTAACAAAAAATATCACATCACAATACATTAGGCAGTTTTTGCGTTTCATCACGAATAAACAGATTAACAGACTAGAAAAATTAAGATAGAAAATTTCTCCAATGTACAGACACGATTACTTTATAGTTATTTAAACAATAGTTAATATAGGGGCACTAAATAATATAGCTATATTTTAGAGTCTGGTTATATTTATTTTAATGATTAATGCTGGTAGTAGTATGGTGGTAATCTAATAATGGTGGTAGGTCGCAAAGAGTGTATGGGATCCACTCAAATTTTAGAGGCTCAAGCTAACCCGCTGATTGACAGACAAAGCTCTGACGATACCTTCTTCGTTCGAATTCACGATTAACAAGCATCCTTAACCTTAATATCAGTCTGACGTCTGACCACTCTATATTTCGATTATAAACACTTGAGTAATATAGTGTAGATTTGTAATTCGTACTTATTATAATTTTCTGAGTAATTGACGGTAGTTTACAGTTCTTAGAATCACTAAACTATTATTGGATATTACATTTTCATGCTTCAGTTGTTTAAATCTTTATATTTGATACATTTGTTGTTCGCTCTGTCATTGTCATTTATATATTTATGATTCCTGAAGGAACCGATGAATAGTATTTTTGTAACATTTGTTTACTTAGGATTTAAGCATTACGCGTAAATTGAGGTGTAGCTACATGCTACGTAGCGCTCGCTATTAAGAACGATTATAACATGTCATGGTAGAGTTGCAGCAACTCTACCATGACAATGTTATAAGCTTTCGTGCTCCGAGCGAGTAAGAGGGATGGAACTACAGACGGGGCAGTTTAAAACGTTTTTAGAACCTATAACTGTGCAGGTTAAGGTACCCTTACTGATCTATCTCAAAAATATACACTGTATAGCTACATTCTTTCTGTTAGTAAAATACGTACGGCACTTCCTGGCAGGCCAACAGCGATAGAAATTAATTATTGCAAAATGATTTTCCTAGTGTTTAAGAATATGACTAGGAAAACCTAATTAAAAAACTTTGAGGTAAAACCCATTGAAGGTTATGGAGATCAGATGGCAGTCACTGACCGGAAAATATCGAGGTGCAGCCAAAGACGCAGTTCGTCTGGAAAAATGAACCCCAGACTCCGTTGTGAATGTTTCGGATGCGAATAGGTTTAACATTAGGATGGTGCTAAACGGTGCAAAGAGGTCGAAATAAGAGATAAGGTCATGAAATTTTCAACCTCTTCTCAGCCTCTTTTCTTATCAAAATATTCTAACTGATAAATATTCAAATCGATTTAGAAAATTGATTGATTGATAAATATTGTCGGCAATTTATGCAAATTTTACACATTGTCTGTCAATTTGACTGCACCTTGCCTCCTGAAAGGCTGTGATGTGGGGTGCTGTTAAGGTGAAATCCGGTTGAATTCTATCGCGATATTATTTGTTATTACACATTCTCACGTTTCGGTTGCCTTTCAGCAGTCGTAGTTACGGAGAGACAAAATATTATTTTGTTTCTTCCTATTATTCCGATTTATTCAATCAACATGCTTATTATGGTTGTTGTCTTAAAGAAATAAATGACGAAAACAGTTTCATAGTTATTTGTTATACAAGAGTGCAAAGTTGCTTTTTAACCGCGTGCTCAGTTTTGATGACCGAGCAAGCGAAAGATTCTAAATTTGAATCACGAGCGTAGCGAGTGATTCACAAATTAGAATCTTGAGCGTTAGCGAGGGAATCAAAAGAGCACAAGGTGAAAAATCTTTGCACTCGAGTACAACACATAACTTTTCATCCCACCTCAGCGAGGAAATAATGAAATGCTTCTCCTTCCTAGCATTAATTCCCAGTCGCATCCGAAGCTTTCACCACGGAGTCCGGGGTCCGCTTTACCAGTCTTAACTGCGGATTTGGCTGGACCTCGATATTTTCCGTGAAGCGACTGCCATCTGACCCCCACAACCCAATGGTGACATTAGGCGATATCGAAGCATTGCAGCTGGACCGTTGTTGTTGAACTTTTTAGGGCTCCAACTACCCGTAAGGACTGCCACATATGTTCGTATGGCACCCGTGACCGACGGCTTAACGTGCTCTCCAAGGCACGACCAGACCAATGCAAATACCAATTTTCATGCATAAAAAATATTTGCACTGAGCGGGGATCGAACCCGTGCCTCCTGCGTAGCGGCCGCGTTCACTACCACTACGCCACGGAGGCTGTATAATATGTGTATTAATACTAATAATAAAATACAAAAAAATAAAAATTCAACAACAATGTTCAACAATATGACGTGAAAAAAATTGATGCGCGCAAAGCAAATTTAAAAAAAAAAGTACACCAAGGAGTCTAGTTTTTCATAAATTAAAAAAAAAGTTGTATGATAAATTCGGCACCATAGAGGTAGAAGTAAATAGGTTTAATGATGTTTTGAGTTCACAAACCTAGTACACGATGTTCTAAATTCAAATTTACTTTATCCTCTAGAGGATAAAAACGACTTTTACGCTCAGTTATCGAAGAGCAAAAATACTCTTTCCGAGATGGTGGGATGAAATAGTTATTTGTTATACAAGAGTGCAAAGTTGCTTTTTAACCGCGTGCTCAGTTTTGATGACCGAGCAAACGAAAGATTCTAAATTTGAATCACGAGCATAGCGAGTGATTCATGAATTAGAATCTTGAGCGTTAGCGAGGGAATCAAAAGAGCACAAGGTGTAAAATCTTTGCACTCGAGTGCAACACGTAACTTTTCATCCCACCTCAGCGAGGAAATAATGAAATGCTTCTTCTTCCTAGCGTTAATTCCCAGTCGCATCCGAAGCTTTCACCTCGGAGTTCGGGGTCCGCTTTACCAGTCTTAACTGCGGATTTGGCTGGACCTCGATATTTTCCGTAAAGCGACTGCCATGTGACCTCCACAACCCAATGGTGACATTAGGCGATATCGAAGCATTGCAGCTAGACCGTTGTTGTTGAACTTTTTATGCATACAAATATTTGCACTGAGCGGGGATCGAACCCGCGCCTCCTGCGTTGCGGCCACGTTCACTACCACTACGACACGGAGGCTGTATAATAATTATGTGTAATAATACTAATAATAAAATATCAACAAATAAAATTCAACAACAATGTTCAACCATAGGACGTGAAAAAAAAATTATGCGCGCAAAGCAAATTTAAAAAAAAAAAGTAGGTACACCAAGGAGGTTCCGAGTTGAGTTTTTCATAAATTAAAAAAAAGTTGTATGATAAATCGGCACCATAGAGGTAGAAGTAAGTAAATAGGTTTAATGATGTTTTGAGTTCACTAACCTAGTACACACGATGTTCTAAATTCAAATTTACTTTATCCTCTAGAGGATAAAAACGACTTTTACACTCAGATATCGAAGAAAAAAAGTACTCTTTCCGAGATGGTGGGATGAAAAAATATTTTAATTTGAATTGCCACCTTATAGGGTTACATTGACATGTCATGTCTACATGAAACATGTTTGTAAGTGAGTTTTAATGTCAGTTCATATAAAGGTTACATGTTCATTATCGCAAACATATTTTGCCTCACAGATTAAGACATTATCATAGATGAGCATAGCATAGAGACCCTCATTGATTAATAATTTTGTTAGTTGAAGAATATGTCTTCTGGAAAGCGTTATTCCTTTACATTCAAAGTACTTCACTACGTTTATACCTATGCTATCTTCTCTCTATATACTACCTATATAGAATTGTACATTGGTCGTGTCTATACACTGGAGATATAAAAAAGACTTGGGTTAAGTTAAGTTTTTTTTTGTATTAGTCGAATCAAAAATTTGTACGCCACAGACTGCGGTTAAACATGTTATACGTTTATCCATATATCATAAGGTTTGAATTTATAATATTTATAAGCTGATAAATTATATTCTGTTTCACATGATTCTGAGTCCAGAAAAAAAATTGGTATTCTCGAACTTTGGAATACTTGTCTTAAAAATATGTACTTGTACAATAAAGAATAAAAATAGCTTATTACGTCTGTTTGTCTATTCATTCGCGATATGCGCAAATACTATCGAACGGATTTGGACGAGGTTTTTCTATTTAGCTTTCTTTTTTTTCTTTATGGTCAGGCTTAAAATCTGCCGATTGGTTGTCGCGATAACCGTCATCCACGTGGGCGGAGCTGGAGTACTTATAGATATCACGCGAAGTAGTTACATTGCATATGGCGTGAGAGACTTCGAGTTAATTTATAATCTAGAATTATTAATTAATTGAATCGTGACTCTACAACCGCCCAGGTATATACATATAGAAAGATCTGAAGTAAAATGATAAATAATTTAAAAAAAAAACGAGAGTTCCACAGGGCAGTATTTTAGGACCCCGGCTAGTGTATGCTTTTAGAGTACTCGGTAATTTATTTAATAATTGATTGAGCGATTACGCACCCATGAAGACTTTTGAGTTAACCCTCGGTGCATAAAAACGATTATGAGCACGATTACAATATTTTACATAATAATATAACGAGACAATTTACTGCACTGAATACTTGGTTTCAAAGTATATTTGTGTACTTTCGCCAATTACTTAGCTATAAACGAATACGAATGGACGTTCGTGGAGATGAGACGAATTGCATATTTATTAAATGTATTATTCATTGGAGTATTATCATTTACAATGTCTACAATTGATCGGGGCAAGCGATTCTGTCTCGTCTCCACCGCCACTCCTTTGTACATGTCGAATTCTTTTACAATTGGATTTGACGGTTCTTCCCCGGTTAAGGCGGCCATGGGCCTCCGTAGCTGTTTGTTTATCGTTTAACCAAAGATATCAATTTGATTTAATCTTTCTCGCATAAGTGAAGTCACTAGTGATCACCATTGTTTAATCTAGAATCGTAAAAAAATGGTGTCCCCTTTTAATCGGTTGAAATATTTTGGTGTACCTACTTGGGTGCTCCACGAAGATAGACATTGAAAGAAGGCCATTTCTTTTTTGGGCTACTTTCACTATTGTATATTTATTTTACACTCACAGGGAATGTTTACTAAATATCGGGAGCTTCTTTCTACATAAACGGAAGTATTATAGGTACAACAACCTTGGAACCACGGTAGATACCTGTCGTTCGCGGCCAGTCTCCCACAGCACTCGAGTGAATCATGGGCTTCGCGCGTATACAATAATAAATAGCTGTTCTAAGTAGATTAAAAGAATAGAAAAGGAATTATGGATTTTTTCAGTTGAACTTTTATTTCTGTTGAACATAAACTACAGATCAGATATCAGATGTTGAGGGTTTTGAGTTAAAATCGAGCATAAGTGTGCCGATTCTTCTGTTACTAAACGTTGTAAACTGGACTGAAAATTAAAAAAAGAATGTTTTACCTCTTTCAAAAAGACGTAAACCACAAACGACAAGTACATAAAAATTTAGTATCTTTAAAATCTAAATGTAATTCGATGCCAAACAGAATGAAGTTTAGAACATTTTAGAAATATACTGGGTGGAAGATTTTAACCTTACCTGGAGGGCAAGTACTTTAAATACTGGAGATAGCTAATTTCACTCAAAGGAAACATTCCTTTATTTTTAAAAAGAAACAAAACTGCATTCATAGTTTTTTGAAAATTCCCTTGCCATGCCCGGTAATCGAACCGACTAAAATCCAAAAAAATAACATCCTGTATTTTTATAGCATCAATCGATAGTGTCAATCATGAGGATCGAAACTCTCTAATAAACATAATAAATTAAATGAAAGGAAATCAATAAAATCTTAACTTATAAATTCCATTCCAACAGATACAGTACTTTTGCTCAATATGCCATCACATACCTTATCAACAATAACGCCTTTTATTTAGTAAAATGAGTACTAAATGACTAAACTTTGATTCCGATTTAGAATGTAACGTTATTGTGTGACTGCATGAGGTAGTCAAGTCTCCCGATTTTTTTTTATAAAGAATATTAGTAACCGAAATTACTAATATTCCTGTTACCCCCCCAAGTAAGCTAAATTGCTTGTACTAGGAGTGGGTTCACGTCTGTAGTGTAATGGTCAGGATTCGAACCCGGGACCTCTCGATCGTAAGGCTAACTCCTTAACTACCGACGGCCCCACTAAGCTACCGACGGCGACGCTACTATTATGTCGATTTAGGTCCAAGATACGTGTCTCGAGGTATACTTGGTTGGGTTTGGAAAGCACTTCGTGGTACACCGCATCGCACCCTGGGCAACGGAGATGGCGAGAGAATTGCCTTATTGGTCCGTGTTATAATACGTTAATTGAGACTTTTGAATTAACCTGAGACGGCATGCGGTTTTAGTCGGTTTGAGTTGAGAGAGTAAATACCCCTGCTGGCCAGTGAGGGCCAGCCATGAAAAACAGGAACAAGTAATTTAAATATGGAATTTTATTCTTAATATGATAGGTGATGGATCCTTGAGTTAAGTTCTCTATTTTGTTAAATCGAATTTGAAAATTGAATTTTCAGGGATTTCCTTTCATTTAATTAACCATGTTTGTTAGACAGATTTAATCCTTATGATTTATACTATTGATTGATGTCATAAAAATACAGGATGTTATTTTTTCGAATTTTAGTTGGTTCGATTACCGGATGTGGCAAGCGAATTTTCAAAAATCTATGAATGCAGTTTTATTTCTTTTTAAAAATAAAGGAATGTTTTCTTTGAGTGAAATTCGGTATCTACAGTATTTAGAGACCTTTCCCTCCAGGTAAGGTTAAAATCTTCCACCCTGTATACCTACCGACATTTTAGAAATATATAACAGTTTAGTTTAGTAAGAAGTAGGATCCGTACCAATATTTGTAGATATTAGTACCACTAGAGAAAATGCCTGCAATCACAATAAAAACTTGTAATAAACCCTTCCCTAAGGTAATAATTTTGTGAAAACAATGCACATTTCCGTGCGCGTGCATAATGAAAAATGATAACATGTAGTTTTGTAGATAAGTGACTGAAAGGTAAAACACGTCTTGGTACTACTAGTGTGACATTGGAAAATAATAGGTACCTAGGTAGGTACAATTACGTTAACACGAGTAAACAATTGTTTTGATTTGTCAATTGATTGTTACTTAGTTTACAATTTTTATTTAATTAAATTATTAAGTTCAAGAGCAACTTATTTTCAAAATGGCTCTACACGCGAATTGTTTTAGATTTGAATTAGAACACCTATGAATGTGTAAACCAGAGTACAAATATAAATAGGTCCACGTAGTTAGGTATGCCTCTTTTCCATAAGGGTAGGTAGAGATCACATATATCCAGTGGGATCCCATTTTTTGTCATAATGGTTTTTGTCCTAATTTAAATTGTCATAACAAGTTAGGCATAATTTTCTTTGTCATAATAATAGTGTGCCATAATTAGTTTTTAGCATACTATGTTATTAAGCATAAATATTGTATATCCTAATGTTTTTATTCATAACTTTGATATGCATAAAGTTGTAAAGCATATTGTTTATTTGTCTAATAGTTATTTGGCAGATTTATTGAGAAAGCCCCTGATTCCGACTTGGATAGATTAGGTTAGAAGGCTAATGCGGGAGCGGAGCGGAGCGAAGCTCCCGCATTAGGCCTTCGTGGTTATTTTTTTTTATAACCATGTAGAACTTTATTTAGTCAAATGAACATTCTGGCTTAAAATAGTTATGGTTACGCGTCGTTATGCTAAGTAAACTTATGCTTTGGGACAGTATGCTTATAAAATATTATGCTTATAGTAAATAGGATTAAAAAAATTATGATTAAAAAGTTATGGCAAATGAGTATTATGCGTAAATAATGTTAGGACAAGTAACATTATGCAATGTTAAATTATGACATAAAATTGTAGGAATAAAAATAGAGAACCATATCCAGTTTGCTATGATTTTGACGCACATACTTTTCGTTTCTTCTAATTTTATATTTGTTTTCATACAAGCACCCCGGCTACGGGGTACTCTTGACCTGCAGGTCTAAAAAGGCCATTTTATTGGAACTGTATTGGGATAATATTTTATCATGCGACGATATTTACAGGAAATTATAATCTGTTTAGTAAACGAATTACTTATTAATATGATTCTGCTCATACGAGTGACCATTTTACGAATTTTATAGGAATTTATTGAGACCTACTGGAAATTCTTGTGAAATGGAATGAACTGAAATGTGATCTTTTTAGACCCGCTGGTCTTGCCGGAGTAGCTTATTTTAATCAGCAACGAACGAATGCAAATGTAGGAACATTTGGGAATCATGGGAATGTTTTATATCAAAGATACAAAGGCGGATCTTCATACGAACAAAAAAGTTTCAATTACATTACTATATGTCTGGATAATATCGGCGGATATATTTAAAAGGTATTTTGGTATACGAATATCTTTGCCCCTTTTAGTTAGGATAATTGCCCTTCTTTTCCTTGCCTTTCATTTCTATAGATACTTACAAGATGGAAACCGATAAAGGTACTTATATAAGCAAGGTATATGGATTTGTATGTTCTAGAATATAATGACTTCATTCCCGTCATACGAGAACGGATGGAAATATTTTTATGTAAATCACTTTAGGTACTTACAGTTAATTATGACGTGACCGATATACCAATTTCGTTCATGAAACACATCTACATCCGCTCAAGCGCAGGTTTGTACGAAGTTAGATATTATTTCATTATCATCATGGTAGGAAAATTTTTCAGTAAAATCGACTCAGTGTGCCTTTAATTTAACATTATATAAAGAATCTTTATCTAGCGCAATGGAACTGATTTATGTGTTTTGTTCCGAATACTCAATTAAATACCTGTCTAATATAACTTAATGTTTAGTATTGGTGAGTCAATGATTGCCACGATTGGCTATGATATTTATGAAAACTTTACGCGAATATAATCTAGAGATTATAGTCGTTAGTACTATATACTTATATTTAAGTTAGAACTCAAACATAACAAAAACACTTTGAGATCATTCAGCGATGTAGTTACTAAAAGTTTTCAATTCGCAAAATAGATCATTTTCACGTCATTCAAACCTATTCTATAGGTAAGGAAACTGAGAGATGAAAATCCATACTTAAAACGTTGTTAAATGCTTAACAAATTGGTTTCATTTGTTTAAAATAGATAATAGGTAACGTGTAGCACAATAGTAACTTTACACACAACGTCGTATGGTTATCAGTTTTTAGAGAATACAAGATATGTATAATGATTTTAAAAAATTATGTCGTTATTTTACAATGGACAAGGTAGGTATATATGTTTCAAAACTGATATGACCTACGAATAAGTTGTCTTTAGAAAAATTAGAGCTATTCACATAACGATTAGTTACGCATGATAATGAACAAGAAAATCCACTTGTTATGGTTAATTTTAACGTAAAAAAGACTTTAACTTGATTGACAGCAAATAAATAAACCTATTATGGAACAGAACTCCTCAGAACAGACAATGTTTTCTGCCTGAAGGCCAATTTGATTGTGATTGCAAGTAATTTCAAATGGGAAAACTATCTACTCTTTGTTTCAGGATGGTGAAAACCTAATTTTCATCTATCTGCAGTATGTTTTTCTGAAGTACTTAACAAACTGAACGGATTTAATGGTAAATAAATACATATTTTGGTCCTGAAAACATTACCGAATTATGTTATGTGTAGAATAAATAAGTAAGCTATGTTTGGTAAGTAAAAAGAATAGACTAAAATTTTCCCGCGGAAAAAATATTCAGTTTCAGGTTTTTGTTCCCAAGAAGTCATGGAGGCCTTTCTCAAGTTTTCAATATTTGGCGGCAAAAATACATAATGATGACGTTCTACTTACTGCTTATATCAGAAAAAGCTATAGTTGTTCAACTTTAATCTTACTTGAGTGAAATAAATAGCCCATAGCGAACAAAACTAGCTCTAAGTTGGGTCTGTGGGTTCTTCGTTGTCCTAATGTTGATTTTGGAATTATTTGCAGTATAATCGGAATAATCAGATGTGCAATGGTTCAATGCAGATTCAGAATAGCGATAAGAGTGCGGTCGATGTGTATCTTTTTACTGACCAGTAAAGTTGCTGAATTTAAGAAAACTAACATTTTGAGACGCAGGTTTTGCGATTGTTGATCTCTATTTGGAAGAGAGTAAACTTTAGTAAAGAGCGTTATAGATTACTTTTAAGCAGATATCCTGTTTATAATCTATAACGTTCTTTCTATATAAATATTATTTTTCCTTTTGGCTGTTTTTGGCGTTGTTTGTAATTAACGGTTTGTTTCTTGAAGATTTATGTTTTTGATCGAGGACTGGTTTACCCACATCCAAAAATTAACTACGGGTTAAGAACTTGTAAATTCAATTTTAATAAGGTTGATGGCATATCGTGTAAGAGTTGGGCAAAAAAGTTTCATTTGTGAACCGGCTTACGAGCGAATCGAAGTAGGCCAACAGCGATCGTCTCACGCAAGTCGCCGGTAACTCTTGGCACTGTTATCGTAGTTTCTACGTAAAAATATTTTTTGTTTTCACTATTACAAATATTTATAATATTAGTGGCTACCACTAAGTACTTGTAGGTAAATAATTTAGTTAGAAGTCAACAAACCCGCATGCGAATTTTCAATTCGTTGATAGCCTGCTCATTAATGACTTAATGACTATATTAAGAAATATTTGTTACGCAAGGCTGTACAGCAATCAGTGTACAGGTACGAGTACGGTATTCATTCATTTTTGTACACTTAGTTTGTACAGTGAGTATTAACGAAATCGTATGTCAATGAATAATCAACAGGTGGTTTATATAATATGAATGAAATTTAATAAGATAAAATATAACGTAACAGACAATGCTGAAAATTAATTGAGATGTGTTATCCTTTCTTTCTACACTGCACAGATCCACTTGCAGCCCTGATGGCATCTAAAGTGCATAGCGGAAGTACAATCTGGTATCTAATCTATGAGTTATCAAAGTAAACGTTAGTGTCTCATAGGCTTCAGATGCTAAGTTTTAAGTAAATATTTACTGAATAATTTCTATCACACTAATGCTCATTCTGTATAAAACTGATTCACATTACAAATTAAGCACTACAGTAAGTAAACCAGTGTGCAAAAAACTTTAATGTAAAAACTAGTTTTTCGCACTTTTTAGGGTAATATTTACATCATTCAGGTACTTGGGATGTCACGTGCTTCGATGTAAACAAACCGGTTTGCGGTGCTCGCTGCACTTTGCCATTGTCGGAGGCCACTCACCATTCTCACAGGTATATCCCCATTCGCAGTCTGCCATTATGTGCTGTGATGCTTATCACCGGTGATGAGTGTTCGCAAGGTTGACGTTGTTCGCGAGTGTAGATCGTCGTGTAAACTAAGTGCACGGGTTGACGCGGCCGGGTGGTGACTGCGTGCGAGTGTCGCGGTGACTTCGCTTTATAGAAAGGCCGGTGCCGGTGTCGGCGGTCGCGGGCGCGGGTGCGGGACTGGCGCCGTCGATGCCGCGGGACGGGAGGCACTGGCACGCGCGCGCTCCGCCGGCCCACTGCGCGCGCGGCGCAGAACACCTCGCGCACTGCGCGTCGCGCTCCGCCCCTCCGGCCAGGTGGCTTTCTATTTACTAGTTGTAATTATACTATTTACTTATAAATACATTATCACGTGACAATGTCAGTAATACATAGAACATTTCTATACAAAAGGGATGACGGATTTTTCATGAGTTTGAGAGTAAACTTTACCAATTCTGCAATCAAGAAATAAATCGCCGATTTAGGAGCTGCATAATTTTGATTATAAGATGTAGGGTATGCAGGCGCTTTTATTTCGTTTCAGAACTTTGTAAAAATAAGGTTATAAAAATGTCATGTCATTCTTGGGCAGAAAGAATAATGTGTAGGTAAATGTGTAAAGATGTTTTAATTTATAAATAACAAATAATTAGTTATTCCTTGTTTGTGTTTTTAGTGCTTAATCAATAATGATTTATTGTGAAGTAGTAGAGCCGGACATTGCTGCCTACTTCCGTCGGCAGCAATGAGCAATGGCCGGGCTGGACGGCGGCGGGTGTATCACCCTCTATTTTGTCAAGACGCAGTATGCCACTTGCACGTCGAACGGTTTATGAGAGTACCCTTTCCTGGGCCACGAGTTTCCTTTATTTTTTTCCTTTTTCTCCACTCTGTACAAGTACCTATGTACTCATAATAACTTGTGTCTGGTCTGGCGTGTAGCTCACGGCATTTGCCTAAAGTGCTTTGTTCTAAATGGTGTGCTACCTTAGTGGACAGTGCAATAAAATATAATTAATTTCTTTTAAAGTTAAAGAAAGAAGGAAAAAAGTCTTAAAAGTAAATTGAATAACCAAATAATGAAAGTTTACTGAGCAGACGTACATTAAACTGTAGTATCGTGGGAGAAATACAATAGTAGAGATTGTATTTATTGTGTATTCTGTAGCTGGTATATTTGCCTCCTGAGGATTCACTTGACATTTTGTATACCTACGTATGATTTCTACAAACGCCCGGCGCGCGGCGTTACCGTCTGCAGAAGGAGTACCGTTATATTTTAAGGCTGCGTTGCCACCACAGATATACTATGCGTGAATAGTATCCGCCAGCAAGACTAGGTACATCATTTCGCAGTCTAGCTTAGCGCAGCTCCAATGAAAGGTTCTAGCGGTGCAAAAGTGATTATAAGTTCCCGCGAACGCGGTATGTAGGTATTCGAGGGACGCGAGCGGCGAATGTACCCATGCAAGGAATATTTTAAAAATGGTGTAGAAAGTTCAGTAGGTAGATAACAGTGTGCCTAGACCTGAATAGAGTGGGTACGTATCCTTGCGCTACTCAGCCCAACAAAGTTTCATAACTTGGCTAGGGTTCCTCATACTGCATTGGTTACTTGCACATATCTGGTGGAAACGCAGCCTAAGACATAGGATGATCGAATCGCCAGATGGTTGCGAAGTGTGCGGTACGAAAAGAATTTCCACCCACACGCTCAAATTATAAATTGCCTTACGTGTTTTGTTTGACACAAACTGTAGAGTTGTGGAGATTCAAAAAACAAAAAAAAAAATTTGCAAGTTGTCAAGTGTTACCAGTGACCTTCCATTCGACGGATTTTATGCGTTTTGCATCACAAAGGTACAATAAAAGTGATGTCAATCTATTAAACTAAAAGATCACAGATTTATACAATTTCCCCCAGTATTTTTTTTTTCAAGAAATGATAATTGCCTAAGCATTGTATCTACTAATTGAATATTTTTAATAGATATTTTTTAACATAATTAGACAATGATTTAAAGAGAAGTAAGTTGACCATTACCGTACCAGTCGCACCAGGACATCATATCATTCGTAATTAATTATTTTTCTTATCTTTTCCAAAGGATAAGAAAAATAAATGGTTCGTATAATCCTACGTAGGTCTCCACACAAAATACATTGTTACCTGAACTTTTAGCCACATTCTTGTTTAAGTGGCATTCTAATCGAATATTGTATAATCATAAACGGTTTTAACTACTCTCTAAAGGTATCAAACTGTCTGGGCGTCGATTCTACTAAAGCAAAACCATTGTCACACCACAGAGACTGCAAAAAATGTCATTAAAAAAATTTAATTACATTTTTTTTGAGTTTATAACGATAAAGTCTAAAAAGACTTTATCGTTATAAACTCAAAGTCCGAAATTAAATGAAAAGAGTTTCATTACACTCTTTCATTCGCTCTACAAAAAGCTATTTATTTTTAAACTTTAACTGCATTACTTTAAAGGCTAAAATTAAATAGAAATTTCTTGCAGTGTCAGTGGCATGACAGTGGTTTTGCTTTAGCAGAATCGAGGGCCTGTTCGATGATGTATGATCAAGAGGAGACTTTACAATACCGAAGCAAACCGATCCTAGCCGAACTTACTTATCTTGTCTCCGATGACGACCCAATAAATTGGTTAATAAATTAGCTAATAAATTAGTTAATAAATTAGTCAATAAATTAATGAAGTTAATGTAATTGATACGTTGATAACTGAAAGGTCTTCTAAATGACTTATTGGTTCGGGTCAGGTTATTTAACAGATCTACAGTTAGCAACCTGAGGGTAGTGACACTGCGTGTCTGCTAGCTCTAAGTTAATTATGAGTACTAAATGTCTGAGAGCGAATTACAGAAATGTAGAGTCAGTCAGATCATTCTTCTATAAATGATTTGTCAAATTTGAAAATATAATGTAAAGTTGAAGTAGTCCAATAGTAATGACACTACGTATCTACTAGCTCTAAGAAAAGTGTATGTCTCAGTGCGATTTAGACAAAATGTAGAGCAAGAGACAATGAGATCGTTTTTCCATAAAGAATCCACATCCAGATTCTACATTTCACAAATCCTTTGTTAGTCGCTATCATTTATCTATGTCCATATCTCAAATTGTTTAATTACAATAATAAATAATAGATGTACTTACTACCAATATCTAATACAAGTGAGTACTATGTGTGAGTAGTGACTGCGTAGCTCCTGATTGTGAGATAAGTGTGAATTTAAATGTCTCGGGGCAAATGAGACAAATGTAGAGCCAATCAGATCATTCTTCCATAAAGGATTTATTAATTGCTGTCATTTGAATTTGATATATTTTTGATACCTAAATAAGGTACCCTACCTATTTTTTAATTTGTTTAACTCTACGTCGATCTACGATCTGTTTCTAGCTGTACTCAAAAATGTCTGATTATTAAATTTAAATTTAAAAAAGAACTTGACAATTATTATTATTATTATCATGATAAAAGTATTATTGAAACCTAGGACAATGATATTTACTTACTTTCACGAAAAGTCTTAAAGATTTTACTATTACAGTGGCGAAGGGAAGTAGGTGGAAAAAACCTTACCTTTGCAAGAACGCAAGTAGGAAAACTGGTACATCTATATCTAAATCTATACAGATAAATAAAATTTAAGTGTCTATTCGTAAAGTTAAATAAAATTGTTGTAACCGTTGGTTTAGAATCGGACGAAGTAACGGACAAAGCTAGCACTAAACGAAGTGCATAGTTCTCAAATAGGTACTTACAGGGATTATCACGTAGATACAGGGTATAATGTTTTTTTTATTCGTTACTGATATTGGCTATCATTCCGAACAACATCTAGACGCGCTCTTGTGGTTAACCGTGTGGTCATTCGAGTGATCATCTGATGTCATTGTTTATTTACAGTATACAAGCGAAGTATTCTTATGTTGAACAGCTAGAGTATGAATATCTAAAGGAAACCAGCAGATTTATAATGACAAGTAATTGACCTGACTGATAACCTGTGTACCATCTAGTAACGAGGCTGCAGTACCCAACAATTCATATTATTTATAGGTAAATGACAAGCAGCACATTACTTGTACATTGACACTAGGTTCACTTTAAGTACCTATTTATTTATATAATCAAGCACTTGTTTATTGACGTTGCTTCCTTTAATTTACCTAAATGCATTGTTTATTTGATGATAAAGTAGGGCGGTGTTAAACTATCTTTCGTGGTACCGCTCCAACGTTGGTACGTCAATCTCGGGTTTAAAGGTCACAATTGTTCCCAAATAGAAAATAATGGAATCAAATTGTATCAGTCGTATGATATGGAACCAATTGATAATAATGACATTTCTCTTAATATCCTGCTTATGGAAAAGGCCAAAATAATCGGCACTCGTTTGATTGATTTATTTGTTGTGAGTCAAAATTGATTTGATACCTACCTACCTACATACTATAAATTGGTAATGTACGAACAACAGAAGATACTTACGCGCATTTTTATCTTTTGAATTTCAGATTCAAAGTACCTACTTCACTTATTTTTACTTTTCATTGTCTTATAAATTGTGTTTGTTAGTCTTTGTAGTCAGTGTCTTTATTATAATTTTACTTATTTACTTCTTATACTGTGTGTTGTTATAGTATTTTGTCCCCGTTAATTTGAAATGCAGGCTAGAATTTCTCAGTTTCACCCCCCAAGCGTAAAACAATTTATAAATTTGATTATGGATAGAAGATATGTATCGTAGAAGGTAAAAAAAGACATAGAAGGTACCTACCAACTTCACATCAGAAATTCGTATTATATGTGTAATAAAATAAACCAACAAGAATAAAAGACCAAAAGAATTTATACTTATGCCTTACCAGTCTAATCAAGATGTGGGTTTATAGAGTTTTAGATGCAGATCTTGTAGAGTCTTGCACTTGATTCTGTAAAATAGTGAAAGCATAACCCCGCGTTTACATACTGCCGCTCGCATTGCTCATCGCCTTACCGGAAATATTCACGCGAATAATGCCCTAGCATTCAAACACTCGCATCATCGCGATGTTCATCGCGTTGCCCAACACTCGCATCATCGCGATGTTCATCGCGTTGCCCCGCATACAGTATTCGCCTTGCGATGGAGATGGACGACTTTAGTTAAGTGGACACCTAACCGAATGCAGTATAGGCATTTTATTAGGCTAGGCTATCTACTTAGATACTTAGCTAGTAGGTAATCAGGCTAATTTGGTAGGTAGGTAGGTACCTACCTACCTACCTATTTTAATTTGGTAGGTAATTAGGCTAATTTGGTAGGTAGGTACCTACCTACCAAATTAGCCTAATTATACCTACCAAATAGGTAGGTAGGGTACCTACCAAATTAGAATAGGTAGGTAGGTAGGTACCTACCTACCAAATTAGCCTAATTATACCTACCAAATAGGTAGGTAGAGTACCTACCAAATTAGAATAGGTAGGTAGGTAGGTACCTACCTACCTACCTACCTACCTACCTATTTGGTAGGTAATCAGGCTAATTTGGTAGGTACTACCTACCTACCTACCTATTTTAATTTGGTAGGTAATTAGGCTAATTTGGTAGGTAGGTACCTACCTACCTACCTATTCTAATTTGGTAGGTAACCTACTTACCAAATTAGCCTAATTACCTACCTACCTATTTTAATTTGGTAGGTAGGTAGGTACCTCTACCTACTAAATTAGAATAGGTAGGTAGGTAGGTACCTACCTACCAAATTAGCCTAAGTATACCGACCAAACAGGTAGCTAGGGTACCTACCAAATTAGAATAGGTAGGTAGGTAGGTACCTTCCTACCAAACTAGAATAGGTAGGTACCTACCTACCTACCTATTTGGTAGGTAATCAGGCTAATTTGGTAAGTAATACCTACCTACCTACCTATTTTAATTTGGTAGGTAATTAGGCTAATTTGGTAGGTAGGAACCTACCTACCTACCTATTCTAATTTGGTAGGTAACCTACTTACCAAATTAGCCTAATTACCTACCTATTTTAATTTGGTAGGTAGGTAGGTACCTACCTACCTACCTATTCTAGTTTGGTAGGTAGGTACCTACCTTTTATTGTATACATATGTATTACCTATATTATTTAATTAGATCCGTAGCAAGCATTTTCAATAAATTCTATTGATTTTTCGTTGGACCATTCGATTGGTTGCGTCATTGTCATGATAATAAATTCGAAGTAATCCTGTGACTGTGACACGCGCGTACACAACGAGCGCTCGATGCGAAGTGTGCGCGACGCGAGTATGTGAATGCTTCATCGCGCTAGTATTGCCGCTCCTTCTCGCGCCGCCAAGCCGACACTCGCAGCAACATACGCGGCAGTACTCGCGGCATGACGAATATACCATTCACACCACGTCTCTGCCCACTTCTCTCGCCACTTCCCTCGCTCTGCCGCGAGTATGTAAACGAAGCATTACGTACGAGCTTGTGAGTTTTGTCAACCTGCTTTACAATGAATTGGTGGGATTCGTTTGTTCCATTCGCAAAAATAACAGCAATATTAGCACTGAATAGTGCGAGATTGCCACTTAATTGATCGCGTCAAGTGTGAGTGAGTTTGTGATTGTAAGATGTTAAATCAGCGTCATCAAGCTACATTTTTTAAATTTGTCATTTTTATACACGCGGCCCACGGAATAAATCAGCGACCAAAAAAAGAGCTGTGCAGTGCAGGTTAAGATGCATAATGGTATTGTACCGGTCCAGGTTACCTCTCTATTGCTTATACCTATATTGACATGTATTGTTCAATAGTACGTTATTGAAGTCATTCTGAATACCTACTGCGCATTCTGGTAAATAAATAATTCAAATGATTTTGCCATTACATTAATCGAGTAAACATCAAACGCAATAGCTGACCATTCAATATGCGTTTACTCTCTATGAATAGTATTTATATAATATTAACCAAACAAAGGAGATGTTTGCAATACTGGTTAGAAAAAACAGACAGGTAAATAGGTTTTGAACCCAGTAGGTTGTAAACATACAGATACGTGTCGGTAGTACCTACGTACTGTACTTGCTTAGTTAATCTGTGACAGCAAATCTGGCAGTAAGTCTAAAAAGAAAAAAAAAATACACGAAATTGAAATCTGCTTAGTAAATGAATTATTGTGATTCTGTTCATATGAGTATTCATTATATGCATTTTATAGGAATCTAATATTGAGATCTATCTACATGGGCATTCATAAAGTTAGTCGTTTTTAGCGGAATCGCTGAATGTGACCTTTTTAGACCCGCTGAAAATAATGAAGGTGTACTGTTAAGATAAGATAAGATAATTCTTTATTGTACACAAACAAACGACAGTACATTAGGGACAATATAAGAGATATGTACAAACTAGAGAAAGAGATATGTACATACTGTTGGACTCACATGAAATATTATATCCGAAACTTTAGGCCAATACGAAATTGAATACCAAACGTAGCATTGACATACCTAATCATGAAATTATTTCGGATTTCTTTTGGCAGGGTCGTCAGTAAAAGTGTCTTCTTCGTGCCCGATTTCGAGATAAATCCGTTTCTAGGTACAGCTGCCATCCTATCAATGGCAAGCAAATTATTAGCTTCACAAATTTTAAGTTCCATCTCTACTGCTCTCCATCGAAAATCGACGCGACTGGACCTTATATGGGAGTTTGGTGTGTTGTTTATTGAGTTGTATTGTGAGGGTTGAGTAGTGATGAGGCTGTTTAAGGGCCCTTTTTAACCGACTTCATAAAAGGAGGTTCTCAATTCGTACCCTATTTTTTTTTGTATGTTTGTTACGCGATTGTGAAGCCAATTATAGACGGATTTGAAAAATTCTTTTTCTTTTCGTAAGTAGATTATTTCGAAATGGTCCCATTCAAATTTCGTAAAGATCTGATGATGGGTTTCCGAGATTAGACCAAGGAACTCTTCAAAAAGTACCAGGAAATCAGCTGCGATTGCTGCAATCGCATATTATTGCAATGTTTCTACCATTACACATCATAACATCACGCCTGAGTCCTTTGAAGGGGTACGCAGCAGTGTTCAGAATATTCAGCTATATTTCCGGTGTATATGCATTGATTTTAAAAATTCTTTTTGTATTTGCTTTGGTATAGTTTTGAGGTAGTCTGTTGAGTAGATCGTGCAGCGCATGTACAGTCAGGTCACTATACATGCGATGTACAGTCGTGAGACTGTACAAACTCACTAAAAAGAGAAAAATAAATTAATTTTAACAAAAAAGTTTAACCGACTTCAAGAAACGAATAAGAGGCACTTAAAGCGAAAAATAACTTCATTTAAACTCTTACTGATTTATTAGAAGTCGGTGCCAGCCAACTTTGTTTGTTGTGTCCGAACTACTATGATGCAATCTTCTCTTGGGCTAAGCACCGACTTCTAATAAATCAGTAAGTCTGTAAATTAAGTTATTTTTCGCTTTTCAGTGCCTCTTTTTCGTTTCTAAAGTCGGTTAAACTTTTTTGTTAAAATAAATTTATTATGATTTTATATTTCGTTACATAAACTCACAGAAGCAGTTTCAAAAATATTCCACCATCTACTTAAATAACAGTTTATTTTAACATGATCATGCAGGTAAAAATACCCGCACTCGGTTTTAAACTGAGCGATTTATTGACTGTGTGTGTAATTTGTAATTTATAACGAACTCTATAAAGTTGGTAACTCGCGATTCTCTGGTAGACATTTTTAGACACGGTTTTTTTGGTCCAGTGGAAGTTCTCTCCGTAAAATTAAACATTTGATCATATTTCAATAATACGGATTAGCTCAGTTTCGCATAACTCATAAATAAGGATCATTTCATTGTATGTACCTACCTACCGGAAGGAAAATATCGAAAAAGCAGTAGGTAGTAAGTAGCTAGTGGTTGGTAGTCAAACGCGCTCTCTTCGTTAAGATTGTTTATACATAAACTTGTCTCTAAAACCTGTATTCGAAAAATAAACGATGATTTATTGACTTCGAGACCTTGGCCTTGACCTTGTGTTTGTAAATAACGCACTGTAAAATAAACAGTGTTCCTTTTTTGTAACAGGAAGGTAGGTAGCGATTCACGTAATTTTGTGACTCACTAATTAAGTTACCTACTGTAATGTTGCAGTCGTGTTTAAGTTCGGCGACTAGGTAAGCAAGTAACTTTATGGTATTTAATTCTGATAACTTTTTCTTGGCGCGTAGGCAGCCGTGAAGGTTTTGTAGATATTGAAACTGCATGGCTACAGTACGAGTATAAAGAACTTGTGTTCAGCGGAAATAGTAAAGTTGATCGGAACAAAACTTTTAAGCTATCCTATCATACACAGCACACGCTCAGCGGCTGGTGGTTATTTTACCTTATTTTTTACTTAGATATTGACTAGAATCGATATTATTTTTATACAATTGCAAAACTAGCTACAATACAGCATAATTATCAAGAGCATTATAATTATAATTCAGAAAAAAATAATTATGGACGAAAGCTAAAAAGTTTCAAAAGCATCTTTGTATAGCAAGAAAATATATGCTCCTACAAAACCAAAGAATGTTACAAAGATCTTTTTACATATGATTTTTAGGCTCTATTTGAAGAACATATCGAGGTCATAGTATAGACTGTTAGACTTTATACTTATACACAGGTCAAGCACCGGAGTACTATGAAATTATCTGAAAGCTATAAACGGTGTGGTGCGGTCTCGAGTCCGCACCGAGTCGCGTTGTTAAACTAACACTTAACTATCAGCAAAACATGACTATAATACAAGCCTTCGTTTCTGCGGAGAAGTATATTCATTAATAGAAAGTCAATCTTCTTTACTTAAAATTAAAAAATACATAAGATCATTGACATGGGTTAATATCTCATTAAGCTGTTCTGTGGTTAATATAGACATTTAAATAGGAGACTAATGCAAAAATATGAGTCAAATGCTAATCACGTCAGTATTTCTCCGAGACACACAGGCGAGATCCTTGAGGCCATCTAGGAACTTGACGCTGGGATTGCCAGCACACTCTACTACTTATTATGGCAAATCTTTTACGGTGAAGGCCATTGGCCTATGGAATGCATTACCAGTAAAGATTAGAGAGGCACAATCCCTAAATATATAAAAAAAAATGGTAAAGAATCATTATCTTTCTATAGCGTAGTCATTGAAAACTCCTCACACTCACAGTTTATTATCTATGTAATGTGTTTATGTCTATATGTAAATTTTCGTGTAACACACTCTTTTATATACATCAACACTCACTTTTATTACATGCTTAACATGCTTTTCATTCCTGTCTATCCTAAGGTTGCCTGGAAGAAATCACTTTTCGTGGTAAGGCCGCCCATTGTGCATTTAACTGTAACTATATCTACGATATACGAGAATCTGTAAAATATTGATGTACAATAAAGAATTATCTATCTTTTTTTTTTTTTTTTTTTATCGTGCGAAAAATCCCCACGGATACCTCCCCCGCCGGAGTCGGAGGAGGAGGTTATGTCGGACTCGAACCGACTAAAACGCACGCCTTCTGTGGGCCGTCAGTTGCCGGAGGTGAGATTGTCATAGCCATATCCCTCGCACCCCGGCCGACCCAGGGCCATATCTCTCGATATGGCCCTCATCCGGTGTGGGGACCACGGAGTCCCCAACTCGCCCCCGGGTATGGGGGGGCACGCAATGCGTGCCACCGCCGTGGCCTGCTTCTGCTAGGGTGACAGGCGACCCCACCCGTCACCCCCAGGCCCGCGCTCATGGGGGGCGTAGGTCATTCTGCGACCTCCAACGCCCGAGTTGCCGCCGCTCGTCGCGGGCCGCGCGGTCTGCGATTCTCCTTCGCTCCTCGCGGGCCGCAAGGGCTGCGATTCTCCTTCGCTCGCGCTCCGCCGCCCACTTCACGAGCATCACTTGCTCGCAGAAGGAGGCGCCGGCGGCCCACGCATCCGCGCAGCGATCCATCGCTGCGAGCAAGGTGGCGAGCGTGAGAGCTCTCACTCCCAGGGTCGCCACCAGCTCCCGTCTCGGCGTCTCCCACGCCGGACACTCAGTGAGCGTGTGCAGCGCCGAGTCCTCGCTCGCGTCGCAGTGATGGCACTCGGACGTTGGCTCTTTCTTCGCGGTCCGATGCAGATACCGTCCGAAGCATCCATGATCGGTGATGATCTGCGTCAGCCAGAACGAGAGGCCACCGTGTGGCCTCTCTGGCCACTCCCCCATGATGGGTCTTACCGCCGCTACTACGGCGCGCCCTGCGCGTGGTTGCCCAAGTTGTAGCACCTACCTACCTACCCAAATAAACTTGATAATGATGAAGTCAATAAATTATGCGGTATGGTTTAGTTACAGTTGTATCATTAAATATCATAATATATCTACCTTGTCTGCCCATACGGGGCTCCCATATAGAGCCATGGACCGCACGACACCCGCGTAGAGTCTCCTGCAGGAGTCCTCCGGGCCCCTCAAATTGGGCAGCAGACGCTTCAGAGCGTTAGCTGTTAGCACCAATTTGGGGACCAGACTTCGGAAATGTTCCCCGAAGTCCCACCGACCGTCGAGTACGAGCCCCAGATATTTCATCTGGGGCTTGATGTCGATGAGAGTGTCTCCCACTGTGATGCTGGATCCCGCTGGTGGTCCGCGCCGAGGTCCATGAAAGAACATTGTCTTGGTTTTCTGCGGATCCACCTCGAGACCCAGCCGCCGGATCCTTTCCACAACTTGGGCAACCGCGGTTGTGGCCTTCCGGGTCGCTTCGCGGTGTGTAGCCCCGCTTGCCGTCACTAGCGTGTCGTCCGCACAGCACGTAACGGCGGCACCATCCACGAACTCACTGCGAAGCACCCAGTCGTATCCGATGTTCCACAGGAGCGGCCCCAGGACCGATCCCTGCGGAACACCGCACGACATCTCTCTCCGACCGACACCGATCGCACTTGGGTAGATGACGGAAGAATTATCTATCTATCTATTAAAACTGTAGGAGTCATCATAATCATTTTAACGTGTAGACCCAGTCAGTTGCATCAGTACCTTCCACCTTGGAGTTTAGGATATAAGAATAAATCATATCATTATGGAGCCAGGTCTACCATGAAACAGCTGCAGTTGCAAACTAAAGTTAAAGTTAAAGAGCACATTCATCCCGAAATCAGAGGGACACTTCTGGTTGTTGTTTGTTTGGCTTAAACCCTGCTGGAAGAAATCGAAGTGCTTTCATGGAACCTACATGGCTAAATGCCTATATATGCCTACATATTTCATTCGTATTTCGTGCAGGCCCGAAATTTCGGATGTTTGATGGAAGCCTTCAGCAAAAATGGCACATTTTTTTTGACTTTGTTGCTATAAAAAAGTACCTGCGAAAAGAGTTACATTACTCTTTTTCATTCACTCTACAAAAATACATTTAATTTTAGACTTTAACGTCATTACGGTGAAGTCAAAATAAAATAATTATTTTTTACAGTGTCCGTGGTATGACAGTGGTTTTACTTTAGCAGAATCGAGGGCCAGTTCTTTTGCTCTATTTCCTCCTTCAAATTTGGCTTATTTTGACTTTTAAGGAAATAAAATAACAGACATAGGTAACTATTCATGCTTGAAATTATTTGCATAGAGAGTACAGCATTCGTCGGCTACGTCGTAACATAGCAGTCAAATGCTGTACACCATGTATCGTTATCAATTAAATTAAACCCCACTAAAAAATAAGAGTTAATACAAAATTGTCGGGTTTTTAAATTCCAGGCAAAATTTACTCTGAAACCGTCTTTGCATAAGTATAAACGTACCTAAGTTGTCGATGGTAGAACTGCCTGCCATTTTATAAACACAACATAAAGTTACTGACCATGTTGGGTTGTTTTATTGAAGCTTTTAATTTGCTTGTTTTTATAAAAACGTTTTTCCGCAAGTTACAGACAGCTGAAAAGTAAAAAAAAAAATTGGATTTATTTTTCATTCTGTAATTTCTGTGACGAGCGTTGATGTCGAACACACCACTCAAAGTACGAACCACAAAATAAATACGAGTATAGTCAGTTCGGTCATCTATTCATGTGGTACTAACTATACTAGGTACTAAAACATGTTGATTCGATGTTTGGTTTTTTTTTCTTTTGTTTTAACTACCTTGGATTGATGCCTACATATTTAGTTTTACGAACGTGTGGGATGCCAGCACTTGAAACCCATAACAATAAAATTGATGGATCTGAAAAAATATATTATTATCGTCATCGTGAACAGCCATCTGTGTCATGCTGCTGGGTATAGGTTGCTTTTTGTACCATCTTTTTTCACCGCTTTTTCTTATCTTTCTCTTTTTTTTTCATGCTCTTTTCAGTCCATGGATAATGGAGTAGTTAACAGGTTTTGTACCCTTTGTTGTCCTTTTTTGTACTCCATAGGTGGCAGATAATGTGAGATCGTCTCTGCCCACCTGGAAAGCGCTTAGGGCAGGGCAGTCACACCCGTTCTGTCGGCAGCACCAAATTCATTAGAAGGTTCTTATACAGGGTCTGCCCTGTAAGAACCTTCTAATGAACTTGGTGCCCCAAAAACATGATGAACAGATGTGTAGAGTAGCTCATGACTATAGCAAATTCTCTACAATCAGCTCTGGCTTAAAACAAGTACCCGGTAACAGTATATTCAGTACCCGAGCAACCTATCTGAGTTACAGTGGATTTATACGCCACACCTTATAAAATTTGTTGTTTACTCTTTCTTTATTTAAAGTTTTTAGGGTTTCATAGTGCTATTATCTGTTCTGTGGTTTTATATAAAAGAAACAGTGAATAAATTTTAGCCCATAGCATAATTGCTGGACATAATGTGCCAAAGCTTGATCTCCCACTCGCTCTTATGCCTTCTGCATCTGGCAGGCTCCGTGGTCGCTGACTAGTCCTCTAGGACTCGTTTGCGACCATTGATCCTTCTGCAGATATGGTCTGCTCATTGTTATTCTAGTTTTCTGCGAGCTGGATTCGGTACTACAATGTTAAGTTTGTCCCTTAATCCAATTGTGTACGTTATCCTCAGTTTGCGAGTATAATTCTCACTAGACCGGTTTTAAATTTTCTGATCTTAATCAAGGCAATGGAATACAATTACTAGTAATTAAAGCACGTCAAAGATAATTGTAGTTACAAGTAAGTAATTAAAATATCAATGGAACGGTTTTATGCGTCAGTTGAAAACAATGGTATCGAATAAAAAACCCCGTCAAGTGTGAGCCGAACTCGTACACTGAGACCTGAGACTTCAGTTTTCAGTGACTTAAACGTATTAGTCCATATCTGGAAAACTGCTGAACATACATGTATGTTATACATACAATCAAGCCTTTATCGCTCGAAGGTTAGGCAGAGGTAAATTAACACCCACATTTCAGCAATCATTGTATGTATTCTTCCGGGCACTACTGTTGACTCGAGTCATGCATTTAAGGCTGAGTGTTAAACCACTCTAACCCTTAGTCGCCTTGTACATCACCTCACGGGAAGAGATGGGGTGGCCCAAATTCTACCCTGCCGGGTACTGCTGAATTTATGAGCAAACCGAAATTCATATATTTATCTGTTCCTAAATAGCCGTTGGAGTTTCTTCATTTTCTACCCTCCTTTCTCCATTCACTTGATAAACCGTCCGTTGAAAGTTTTCAAATCGGAAGTAACGTGAACGGGGTAATGAGAGTTGTTTCATCAACAATAAAGTTAGTTAACGTACAATGAGTTCGAATTACCTTTTACAAATATAGGACGCATCCACATTAGCTGAGACTAGATGAAATCCCTACTAATATTATAAATGCGAAAGTAACTCTGTCTGTCTGTCTGTCTGCCTGTCTGTCTGTCTGTCTGTCTCGCTTTTACGACTAAACCGCTGAACCGATTTTGATGAAATTTGGTATAGGGGTAGATTAGACCTTGAGAAAGGACATAGGCTATGTTTGGTTGCGATAACCGACATCCACGCGGGCGGAGCCGCGGGCAAAAGCTAGTTCACTATACTTTCTTACAAAAACTCTTGTAAAATTAATCATTGTTTGTTGAACTAAAAAGTAGGTACCTCAACAATGAACTGGTCAAAGAAACCCATTTTGAATATTCATAACAAGATGACGCACATCACGTGATGTTTTTAAACCAAAAGGCAAATGCAGCCCAAGGCGGGTGGCGCACTTTCCTCGTAATGATTAATTACCATAATTATGTGATATCAGTGGCTGTTAAACTCTGTACAAAACATAAGGAAGTACATGCCCATTCTTGACGCAGACTTGGTGACCTGTAGG
Organism: Eilema depressum; assembly: GCA_914767945.1. NCBI lineage: Eukaryota > Metazoa > Arthropoda > Insecta > Lepidoptera > Erebidae > Eilema > Eilema depressum. The sequence goes on from OU612013.1 coordinate 16,820,470, forward strand.
TTGTAGGTATCTACTTTTAATTGTGTAATTAGTATCTAATCAGACGCGGATACAAAAGGTGGAATTGCCCCCGTCCTGAGTCCTGACACACAACTGAACCTAATTATACTTAATTTACTTCACACTGGTATTTAGGTTTAACCGGTGAGAATGGAAACTAAACTAAAACTGCAGGGTCCGTGTACCATATTTTACACCCTGTTAGCTATCACAATCGAGAATTTTTCTACGACAAAATTGGGCGTTGGGCAAAATGAATCTACTTGCTGGAAAGTAACTTGATAAGTACTGTAAAAGTGGACCAGAATTCCCTGGACTAAGAACGACTCTACCTAATTCTGTCCTTTGAAGCCTCCTACGCACCTCAACTCAAACGTTCAATTAAAGTTTAATTTATCTTGAATTAGATTTAATAAAATAATTGTATGAATTTCCGACTGTTTTGAAATCACACGTTTAAAAAAGTGATTACTTACTGAAACTTAACCCTTGAGTCTATATTTTGGGAAAGCTGGGAATCCTGGGAATCGTCACGTTATGAGTGAGTCATCAATCGCTTTTGCGCAAGCGTGTTCTATCGTCCATAATGGACCACCACTCACCTGCTTAGCAATGATGGAATGGACGGTCCATTCCATCATTGCTGAGCAGGTGAGTGGTCAAACGCTGGACTATCAACAATACAAAATAGTGAAAATTATTAAAGGTACTTTACACATTGTCGGTTTCTAATGGACGGTTATAATATAAAGTAGTTACTTAATATTCTATAGGTAAGGACGCCGCCAAAATTTATCTTTTTGCGTTTACAGAATAGCAAAGTGGCATCTAAATTGAAATCCAAAGATTTATGAACAACCACAACGTCACGAACTCCAGCCAAGTCGAATGGAGAATATATTAGTAGGTATATTATATATTTAGCTCTATACTTAAGTGAAAAATGGAACAAGACTTGAATTATCTCTAAAACTAGTTGATGCTCGCGTCTCTACCCCGATGTCGGCATTTTTGGTCATCTCTATTGTGTTTTTCAGTCTGACCGAAACCTTTGTAATAAAAAAAACGCCAATGTACAAACACAAACAGTTTACAATTTTATAACGGTATCTATGTGTATACCTACTTACTTAGTGATGTTTATTTTAACGACTATGTTTTATCCACAACGTCAATAAATCGATCCAAATATTTTGTCTGTTTTACGTACGGCGGCACTTACGTATATTTAAAATTAGGTATTACGCAAAGCTTCACAAAAAACGTGGTTTGTACGCAAAGTTGTGTACATTGAAGTACCTACGTAGGTACTTGAAACTATAACTGTGGCTCAGGTGACTACAAGGACTTGTAAACAACAATATGAACTGAAGATAATTCGGTTGAACATTCTTATAACGTCACTTCCTGAAACTTGATGGTGCGGATCACATCAATCAGTCACGGTAAAGTTATAGCGATTGTCGTAATACATCTCTTTCAATCTTTAGTACAATAAATATTTATTTGTAACATTAATTACTATTTGTTACAATTTTGAAAATGGAGAGTCAGAAAATTACGCGATTTGTAAATTAAAGTGTTCATAAAATATATTCCTCTGTGGCGTGGCGTAGCGGCAGAACGTTCGACTGCTACGCAGGGGGTGCGTGTTCGATTCTCGGTCGGTGTAAATATTTGTACACATGAATATGTATATTTGCATTGGTCTGAATGTTTCCACATAATAAGCATGTATTTATAGAAAAAATATCAAAGTATGTTTATCCGAATTCTAAATTCCATAACATAAACTTACCATGCTATGTTATACAATCCTTGCTTACCATGGGTCTAGACAGCGTTGTGTAAAATGTTGTAGAATATTGATTTGTTTATTCCAGTCCAATTAGAATTTAACCATAACCCAAATATATTTTAATGTATATCTACCTACCTATTAATCTCTCTATAATTAAAAATAAATGAATGGCCAAAATGTACACGCACAAATATTCCGAAAGCCTGGAAGAATACAACTGTAGCCTTACGTCCACTTACGTCAGTCAATGTACGATGTTTGTGTGGTGCGATTTGCGATAGACCTAGTTACAGTATACATAAGTCCATAAACTGCATTTATTTTCTATACAACCTTTCTATACAAGCATTAGAAAGTTTCTTCAGGGTCGGCAGCACGAGTGTGACGCCCCTGGTGTTGCATACGCCCATAGGCCACGGTAACCACTTTCCATCAGGTGGGCCTGTGCTTGTCTGCCACCTAAGTGGTATAAAAAAAAATACTTATAGGTCCCAGGTTCGAATCCTGGCCATTACACTTCCTATTACGTGAATTTTCTACATACATACTTATATTTTGTTCTTAGTTTTCTATTGAGGCTTACTTAGTACTTACTTAGCAGCTAACGCCGTGGACATAGAAGATAGAGGAGCGGCAGACGTGGCGCATAATGGGAGAGGCCTATGGCCAGCAGTGGACAACAATGGGCTAATTGATTGATTGAGTGTTCGAAATAGAGATTAATATTTTTAAATAAAGCCTCGTCCAGAGCTCATTTTTTTTCTCAAAATTTTCATTAGCGAAACTACAAAACATGGAAATCTCTACATCTCTATGGTTTTTCACAACATTTTTATGATGTTTTGGCACTTTAGAGAAAGAATACTTTCTCTTTCGTGCTAAATATTTATGTCCGTATGGATTGAGGAGCCACTACAAATTTAAAAAGGAAACTTGCCCCCTTATTTAGTAGGGAAGTAAATAATTTTGTAGGCCGAATTCTGAAATTTGTAGTTAAATATATCTGAAGTTATATCAATGTGAATGTGGCTCCTCAATCCAAACATCTGAATTGAGGAGCCACCTGAAACACGGAAAGTATTTCATGTACATTTTTGAAAATTTTGTATCATTTAGTAGCAATTGTGTATAGTGTCTACTAAAAATCTGAGCCCAGTACTGTTTATATTCAAGAATATACAATACTTTTAATGTGGCTCCTCAATCTATACATAAGAGCGTGAATTGCCATGAAAGTTATTGGTCAATTTATATTCCACTGTAAAGACATTTAGTAGCAAGTGTGTTCGAATTTGTAGCATATGGACAAAGTAGTAGAACTGAGTGAATTTAATAAATAAACGCATTTCATTTGGCTCCTCAATCCTGACGTCTGCATAATAAATAATTGACTGTACCTATCTGAGATCAAAACGGAATAAAATACCAGAGACACTAACATTTAGTATAAATGTCTACTAAATACATATGCACAGATCAACATTGTATATGTCCGGTATCTGAAAAATAAATTACTTCTGAATATTCCTTACAAATTCGCTATTAAGGGTGACCATGTTATATGAATTAAACTAGGATGATTAATTTTGAAATTTAATTTTTGCACTATATACCTATTCGGTACAAAGATTCTTCATAAGTCATTTCTGGTACCAGAAACTATAATGACTTCAAGTAGCTTATATATTATAATAGGCGTTATTTATTTATAATTTATTTATTTATATTTAGTGGCATGGGTCACTATAAAATGTACCCAGCGAATGATGAGATGTTTTGTTATGACGACTATGATTCTCACTGTAAAATTCCTAAAAGCACCGTCCAACCAATATTAATTCATTCTTTAACTTATGTTGAAATTGACTAGGTACTAAATACCTATCCTAAACTTATGAAGAATCTTTGTACCGAATATAGTCGAAAAGTTACATTTCAAATATGAATCATCCTAGTTTAATTCATATAACATGGTCACCCATATGGCGAATTCCTAAGGAATATTCAGAAGTAATTTATTTTTCAGATACCGAACATATACAATGTTGATCTGTGCATGTGTATTTAGTAGACATTTATACTAAATGTTAGTGTCTCTGGTATTTTATTCCGTTTTGATCTCAGGTAGGTACAGTCAATTATTTATTATGCAGACGTCAGGATTGAGGAGCCAAATGAAATGCGTTTATTTATTAAATTCACTCAGTTCTACTACTTTGTCCATATGCTACAAATTTTAACACACTTGCTACTAAATGTTTTTACAGTGGAATATAAATTGACCAATAACTTTCATGGCAATTCACGCTCTTATGTATAGATTGAGGAGCCACATTAAAAGTATTGTATATTCTTGAATATAAACAGTACCGGGCTCAGATTTTTAGTAGACACTATACACAATTGCTACTAAATGATACAAAATTTTCAAAAATGTACATGAAATACTTTCCGTGTTTCAGGTGGCTCCTCAATTCAGATGTTTGGATTGAGGAGCCACATTCACATTGATATAACTTCAGATATATTTAACTACAAATTTCAGAATTCGGCCTACAAAATTATTTACTTCCCTACTAAATAAAAGGGCAAGATTCCTTTTTAAATCTGAAGTGGCTCCTCAATCCATACGGACATAAATATTTAACAAAAAGCACCTTATTTACACAAATAAAACTTTATTTGCTAAAAAATTAAGTTTAAAAATAAAAACTTATCTAACTTATCCTTAACTTAACTATATTAGTGATTTTACCCGAATAATGACGTCGTGTTTAAGTTTTTGAACTTAATTTTTATTTATATTATTTTGGGGCGAGCAACAGACAGCGAATATAATTTATACATATTTGAAATGTGCTAATTATGCCCTTTCATTTGACACCCAATATGGCATTATTGTGAAAAAATAATTAAGTTGAAGGCTTTATGCCATCTAGAGAGTGCCATTCAGTTTCGTGTGATAGCCATTAACTAGTAAACTCTTAGGACGTTTCCAACGATACCTCATTTATCGAATTCTAATAAGTAGTTGTTAGAAGTAACTACATGAACTGCATACATAGAGATACGTACCGGTCAAAATCATAACCCTCCTTTTTGCTTCGCCGTAGTCGGGTAAAAATGAGGCAGCCTGCCGTGGTTGCCAAGGCAGGTATTGTATAATACTGTAACGTGTTACTAATATTAATACACTTCGTGGACGTAGCAGGTCCATAAATTGATTTACCTACAAAGAAATACGTACGTATATTGTGTGTAAATCGTTCATCCGCTTTTACAGACCCTTTTGTGCGTATTGTTTTGCGTAGAACGATACAATCCAATATGGTGTTCTTGCCATTACGGGAGATAATGGTAGGAACGCCCATCTTAGTCATCCTTGTCATCTAAGTACCTAATATCATCTTCACGTCATGTTTCCTTGATATTACTGTAATAAAGTTGCTAAGTATACCGCAGACCGCTCCTCGATTATTATTTTTGATGACATGCAATACAATACGTATATTACTTACATGTTATTTTCTGCCAAACTAGTGTCCCTTCGCCCAGCATACTCACCATGGAATCTTGATATTTCATGAATGCCAAAAAATAGTTCTGAAATAGTTTTAAATAGTTGCGAAAGGAAAAAAATAGTTCTCTTATACTTACGAAATTACAGCCATAGTTCTATGAGTATGCTGGGCGAAGGTTTCGTCCAGCATACTCACCTCCGTTTGGGGAATCTGCGTATGCTTCAAACATAATTCATACTTCAAAAAATAGTTCATAAATAGTTCATAATGGTGTCCAAAAAGAAAAAATAGTGCTCTAATAACTCCCGAGTTATAGGCTTTGTTCACTGAGTATGCTGGGCGTAGGTTTTACGCCCAGCATACTCACCTCACTGCGCAAATACCGAACGAGCTATAGGTACAATTTATGTCTCAAAAAATAGTTCTTGAAATAGTTGTTAATATCAGTCTAATTTTCGCTTGAATTTTGACCTAGAAAACCATTAAATTTGGTTGTAAACTTCTACATACATTCGATTTTAGTACAGTCGGATACAAAACTTTCTAATATCTTGGGTACATTTTGTACTAGGTACCTATAACAATTTTTTAACCCCCGATGCAAAAACGGACGGAAGTTTGACGTATCTATGTGTATGTCTGTGTACATCGTAGCTCCCGAACCGATTTTTTTTTCTTTGAAAGGCGAATTAGTCGGGACTGTTCTTAGCTATGTTTGATGAAAATTGGTTCAGTTGTTTAACCACGGTGTATATTATACGACAATCTACACAACGCTATCCAGACCCAAAGTAAGTATAGCTTAACTAGCTTGTGTTATGATGGGTTCTAGAAAGCCTATAAACATACTTGATACAATTTTTTTTTGTAAATATATACATATTATACAGCAGCTGTTGCTCGCGGCTCCGCCCGCGTGAAGTTCTGATCCCGTTCATCGCTTAATATTGCCAATACGTTATTCTGATGTACAAGCTATATTATCGTAAAGTTTCATCAACATCCATTCAGTAGTTTTTACGTGAAAGAGTAACAAACATCCTCACATACTTACAAACTTTCACGTTTATAATATTAGTAGGATAGAAACCAGACCAATGCAAATATTCATATTCATGCATACAAAAATATTTGTACTGAGCAGGAATCGAACCCACGCCTCCAGCTTAGCGGCCGCCTTCACTACCAACAAAGAGGCAGTCAAACGGAAACGGTTTGACGAAATAAAGTAAAATGAATTCTAAAGTCACTGAAATCAGATTATGTGAGATAATCCCTACTAATATTATAAATGTGAAAGTAACTCTGTCTGTCTGTCTGTCTGTCTCGCTTTCACGCCCAAACCACTGAACCGATTTTGATGAAATTTGGTATAGGGGTAGATTAGACCTCGAGAAAGGACATAGGCTATGTTTGGTCGCGATAACCGACATCCACGCGGGCGGAGCCGCGGGCAAAAGCTAGTACCATAATATTATTCCCAATCACAACGCCCACCATTAGAATGTTTAATATTTTTATATTATAAAAACATGTGTGGACGACTGTACCTCATTTAACATTAGTATGTAGAAGTTTACAACCAAATTTAATGGTTTTCTAGGTCAAAAGTCAAGCGAAAATTAGACTGATATTGACAACTATTTCAAGAACTATTTTTTGAGACATAAATTGTACCTATAGCTCGTTCGGTATTTGCGCAGTGAGGTGAGTATGCTGGGCGTAGAACCTACGCCCAGCATACTCAGTGAACAAAGCCTATAACTCCGGAGTTATTAGAGCACTATTTTTTCTTTTTGGACACCATTATGAACTATTTATGAACTATTTTTTGAAGTATGAATTATGTTTGAAGCGTACGCAGATTCCCCAAACGGAGGTGAGTATGCTGGACGAAACCTTCGCCCAGCATACTCATAGAACTATGGCTGTAATTTCGTAAGTATAAGAGAACTATTTTTTTCCTTTCGCAACTATTTAAAACTATTTCAGAACTATTTTTTGGCATTCATGAAATATCAAGATTCCATGGTGAGTATGCTGGGCGAAGGGACACCCAAACTAGGTAAGTATTTACTAACATAGTATTTCTTTTTTTTGGTATTTAACCTTAGAGATTCAATAAAAAGAAATTACAATTACAATTTATTTACATAAATACTTTACTAAAATAAAAACAATACCTACCTATATACAGTATACTTGTATATAGATATACAACATAATAAAACAATAATGCCCGGAAAACGGCAATAGGCTCAACCCCTATTACGTGGGACCCAATACAATGATTGGCGAAATATGGGTGTTAATTCACCTCTGCCTAACCCTCCGGGGATAAAGGCATGATTGTATGTATGTATGTATAGATATACAAAGCTGCAGGTTCAGGCGTCAAAAACTTCCTCCCCATCGACGTCAACTGTGAGGGTGGCCGGAAGGCTGGCAGCATTGCCACATTGAATGGCAATGCCAATCCTTTGTGCAAGGAATAAACCAGCCCTCTGGTCACGGGTAGCATCTATTCTATAAGGCGTTTGGAAATTTCTTTAAATAAAAGACGGGCACTTGGACCTTGGACCCCATGATCCCAGCGTCTCAACCCCTAACGGTTCAAATATGGTAATTACCACTTAAATTACTATATTTGTGCCGTTTAAGGGTCTCTGCCGAAGCGGCGGCAGCGCAGGCGCAGTCCGCAGTCCCTTGAAGATGTGAAGGCGCAAGGGTGTCAGCACATGTTGCATCTCACACCAAATACCTTCCCATCTTCCTAGGCACCAACGACATTCCATCCGGCCTCTTGCCATCGTCGTGCGCCAAACCAGCAGGTTCTAGTATGGCTGGAACGCCGGCGGTGACAAGAGCCCGACGGATTATATCATTGATGTACGCGTGCCGCGAAAGCCATTCTGCGCTCCTGCTGCATGAGAGGCCATGGTGTCCAAGGCTACCAACTTCTCCACAGCGACATCGATGCGGAGAAACGCAAAGGCAAGCAGCGATACGGAAGGTGTTGTCGTTTGTTGCGCACCTGTTTTTCAATGTATACAGAAATATTTTTATCTAACTCTCTGTTGTAGGTATGTTTACTATAAATTAGAAGTGTGTTCAAATTCAAATTCAAGTTTATGAACTTATGAACAATTGGGCGTGACCCGCGTGACTATTTTCAGGATTAATTTTATTATTAGCTGTTTCGCAGTTATATTTGCGTACCTCATATATGGTCACACAGGTGTTACAAGGTAAAAAATATTGTAATTGTAACACCTGTGTGACCATGTTTATGTAATATACATACAATAAAGAGTAAATTAATATAAGAGTAGGTAGATACTTATATAGTGTTATTGGCTATTCTATTATCAACCAGCGGATAAGTCCTGCCTCAGAATGCTAATGATGATACTGTTCGTTATAAATCAGGTCACGATAAGGGTGTAGGCAGTCGTTTAAACAAGTTTATTCTAAATGTGTCCACTCGAGTATGTATGTGTGTCCCACGATGCAATACATGCAAACAGAGTAAGATAGCTACACATTGAAAGTGCAACAAACTCGGCTTTTGCAGCCATGTTTTTATCAAACAAAAATTTATGATTGTAGTAGAAACGTCTAAAGAATTTTTCTTTTCGTTTAAAGTTGTATATAATAGTAATATGGTTGCCTGTAAGAAATTGCCATAGAGCAATAAGGCCGCCATCTGTAGGTACTTATCACAAACTTGTATCTCTCATGTAGTATTGTAAAATTCTTGGTGTATAATAAAGACGTGTTTATTATTTATTTATTTATTGCTAAATAAATATAGGAGAGACTGACTGCTGACCCTGGTGTACAGAAACCTATCAATACCTTTAACGCCCAAGCTAACCTCCTCAACTGCTAGCCAATAGGTATACCTACTCCTACTAAACAACGTCCGAGGCTCTAGTGTAGGCTTTCCTCTAAGACTTGGGAGGCCAGATGGCAGTCGTTCTTGGAAAAAACAGATATAGATACCTAAATAACAAGCAGACGACAAAAATTGCAGTTTGGGAGTCCGAGCTCCCAAACTGCAATTTTTCGACTCTACGACACGATGATGATGATTGTGCTTGGAGCCCCGAGAGGAAAGGCTCCGCCAGTGTCTCGTCCATTAATGAGTAGGTTTGCCCCTAAGCAGGTTAGCAGGCAAGGTTGGCCTGGGCCTGAGCCCCGGAGGTCTTTCATTTAAATTAATTTGAAGAAATGAAAAAAATGAGATGCGTAACCAAACTTGAACTACCTTCACATAGTTATTAGTGCTCAATTGTGTCTCTATTCTGCCCCCTCTGGTATTGTAGAATAGAATGATGAATGCATATGACACATATTTTGAAGTTTATGACATACGTTGAGGTATGTCAGATACGTCAAATTCCATACAACATTGTACAATATACTGGTCTACGAATTGCTATTTGTCTAGGGGGGGGGGGGGGGGGCTGTTATGTCTGTATTCTGACGTCAACCAGGATCCCTTCTGTATTCAGCAGTATACACATCGTTTACACCAAAATCCTACTCAAACATTCATTCAAGTCATTCATTTTAATAATCTACAACCTCATTTTTTGAATTTGCACTGTTACCAAGCAATTACAATTGACGCGTTAAATTTTGGATTATCATTGTGGTATTGTTTACTACTACTTTCTGCTTTTTATTAAATGCGAAAATCCCCTCGGTCTTAATCTCACCGCAGCTAAGCACAAAGGGTATGGTTCGCGCCGACTAAAACCGGACGTTAGTGCTACGTCACATCTGCCTGTGTTGCCGGGGAACCAGGCGTATCCTAAACAGGATATTCCTTGATATCCCGATCGGCCTTGATCGTTCACAACACCTTGGGATTTCCGATGCGCTGTCGCCTTGGATATATTTCTGCTACGGCAACAGTCAGCCCCAATCACTATCCTGTGCGCAAGGATGACTTCTGTAGCACGTGAGAGTGCTATCTGTCAACATTCTTGTTTCAGCTTCACTAAGGAAAAAATAAAGTTATTAAGTAAAATCCCTACTTGTAAGGTTCTATTGTTCAGGCAAATCACGTACCACATACCTATTATAAATATCTAATAGATACAGTTTTGCCTCCTTATCCGTACAAACAATACTAATGTGATGGGCTATTAAAGAAAGACGGCTTCTATAAAATCTTCAAATAATTTAGCCGCGAAAATTTTGTAAGTTAAATAGCTAATTACGGCCAAATGTATGAAACAATACATGCTTATCTTTTTCTTAGTGCCATAATTTACGGGATGTAACAATGTAAATAGCTTATCACGTATGCGTAGCTCGGCACCACTCAATCACGGTTAACGTATATCTACTTTGACAACTGTGACGCTAATTTATGTGAACATTAAAAACTCCATCCGATCAATACATTATAGTGACACGTAATAGCTTCTAATTTGTATCTAAATGCCTACTCCTTATAGTGATCAATCAATGCTAGGCAGACACTGGTTGTATATATGACATGCAGCATGTAAGTATTAACCAGTAGGTACTTATGTTACTTACAGCATGTTTTTTAAATATTGTAATGTATGCTGAATGCATTACAATATTTATACTGGCTATAAGTGCGTAAGTCACAACAAGATTAGTTTTAAACCATTTATGTTAAGGTGATTACATACGCGAATGACTTTGACCATACAAATGCTCAAGGTCATTCGCTCATATTTGAACCGTAAAAATCAGTAAAACGAATTTTAATAGATAACTTTATAGGCAACGGTTACTAACTAAGAAGATCACGTCATGCTAATACACTTATTTAACATACATGTGAAATTTAAGATTATTTGGATACATATTGTAGAAAATATTTGGTTTCATAAGAAAGAGTAGAGTGATGTTCAGAGCCTCTTTTCAACTATTTCCTCCTTTTTTATTTAATTTATGAAAAGATGAAGTTACTTTGCATATCCTGTAGTATGCAGGCATGTGAATTCCAGATCTGTAGGTTTTATAGTTAAAAAGAAAAACGGTTTCAAAAATACCGATTTTTCGATGCTGATCTGATTCGGGGCCTTAATCTGTTTTGTTGGCTGTCCAATGTAGAGATAGACTACGATTAGATGAAGTTTGAGTAGTTTGAGTTGTACCTGTATGTAATGTATTATGACAACGTTATTTACGTTGTGACAGGGGTAAAATGCTTTTTTTTTTTTCGATATGTTTAAAGTCACAAGGATTATTACTTTCATGACAGTAGCCATAGTTATTTAATACATGTGGTCTGGTTCTGTGATTGCTACTTTAACATAAATTCAATATGGCAATTTCTCACGGTTATAGTGAGGCTGGTAATCTGTAATATGGATAGATGGCCGGATCACGCAGGCAGATGACTGCATAGAAAAATATACTTACCTATCTTCTTTTAGGAATAATGTTAGGTACTCTGTATCCTTTCGGTGGCCCAAAAATGACTTAAAATAAATGTCAAAAGCAAAGTTAATGCCTTTATTTCCACAAAAACTGAAAAATACACATAGGATTGCTTCAAATAACTAACTATATTACAATAATTTATAAATACTAAAAGTAATTAAATAAATTACAAATACAATACTAAAAGCAATTAAATAAAACGTCAAGTAAAAAAAATAGTCGGCAACACGAGTGTGACTCTTTCTGGTGTTGCTGTTGCACACGTCCATAGGACATGGTAACTACTTTCCATCAGGTGGGCCGTGTGCTTGTTTGCCACATATGTGGTATAAAAAAACGAAATAAAATAAATTAAAATATGCATATTCATCAATGGATAGGTACTAACAGGTTAAAACTGTAACGTGGTAGGTACACCACTATCACTTTGTACGAATGAAATAAATTTTATGGAAGCATAAAACTGTGATAAAACTAAAACACCTTACTTCTATTAATTAAAAAATGTGCACAGTTGAACTCTATATAAATAGTAAAGACTAGTATTTTATTTATAACTTTACTAAGTAGATAGGTAGGACCTATCTTATCTTTAAAGATTTATTCGAACCATTCAATTTTAAAACACCTAAAGGTTGCTATTGGCAATAATTATCATTAAAAATATTAAAAGTAAGTTTGAGAATTAACTGTTTCTACGATACTTATGTAGGTAGGTATATTATGATACAACTGTAACTAAACCATACCGCATAATTTATTGACTTCATCATTATCAAGCATTATCCGATTTGTTTATTTGGGTAGGTAGGTTGGTTTTACAGTTAGATATTTCCTCTATTGGTTAATATGTTAATCAACGAATCCGTGAAATGGCTAAAATCGGCGACCGATCCGTAGTCACACCAAATTGAATTGAAAAAACCCGTGAACGGCGTGAACTGAAGGATGGCGCTACCATCCACGTAATGTTGTCAAATTGTGCTAAATTAACTTTGATGTGCAAAAAATATGCATTTGACAGTGACAACCACAATTCCGATTTTAGGACGACCGATCCGTAGTCACACCAAACTGCCACATTAGTGTGACTACGGATAAATAAAAATGATCCATAGTCACATAGTCATTTTTATTTATCCGTAGTCACATGTGACTATGGATCATTTTTATTTATCCGTAGTCACACTAGTGTGGCAATTTGGTGTGACGGTTCATCAAAGTTTACTTACACAATTTGACCACATTACGTGGACAGTAGCGCCATCCTTCAGTTCACGGGTTTGTTGGTTCGACTTTTGAATTTAGAAACTGTTGGATATTTTTTTATGCATTCATACCATTCACATAATCATAGTTCTCTATTGCTATATTTAGTCTGTGGATCTATCTGTATCCACATTACCTAATGTCTGCCGCCAAAAATTAAATAAGTTTAAAGATGGGCATAAATCATTTATGTTATTCAGGCTATTGTTCTAGAGTGACATGATTTAGTATTTTACATTGTCTCCATGTCTATACGTGAAACGTTTTACAAATTAGTTTTTTTGTGGTGACATTAAATTATATCTACTACTTGATATTCTAAATGGCTAAAAATGGTAACTTAAGTTGCTATTTGCTAAAGATTCCAACAATCTACTCGCGAACGAAGAAATCTGAACTGAATACTTCAAGGTAAGCGATAAATTCGTCAGCTCGAACAAAGTTATTTTATACTTAATCATACCACATGTTTTGAATTAAATAAATTAGTAAATAATCTTAAATACCTAGTCTTAAAATATTATAATACTGTATAAACCACTATATCCTAATAAATGCACTGACAAGGCACGGTAACACTATTTTAAAACTAAACAAGATTTATAACATTGCATGTTGTGGCAAGATTGAATTCCTTAAAACTATGGCAAACTTGGTATATTTTAACAAAACATATTTCTTTATAATAACCGTGACCAATTGAATATCGTGAAAGAATAGGTTATTCAATAAAAATAATGGCATTGAAAACGTAATCAATAGCATTATGCAGGTATCATTCATTGTCATTCTACAATAAAGCAAGTAATCGTAGTAATCGCAGCCAATACATTGGTATATTATCTACTTAATTCTGAATTCATTTCCATATCAATCAAGCGGGTTTCTTGTCATTAATCTCTACGTAGTCCACGACTTCCCAGTTGCCTTCAGGTTCGTCAGGTATCTGGGGTGGAAAAGCTGCTCGCATCAAAGGCACCCCTGTGTCGTCTAAGGAGAGGTATTTCCGGATTGCTGCTGCCGCATACTCATCGTCAGGTGTGGTCAGTGCTCGAGCGTTGAAAGGACCCCTCACATCGTTGTTGGGAAGCTCCCAAATATGCCACTGCGCTGTCATCTTGAAGCTCTATTTGGAAAAGAAAAATATATGTTAGAATTTTTATTTTCAGACGGTTAATGTTAGATTCCGTGGTGTAGCGGTAGTGAACGCGGCCGCTACGCAGGAGGCGCGGGTTCGATCCCCGCTTAGTGCAAATATTTGTGTTCATGTTTTATCAATCCGTATCCGTATTAATAAAAAAGGGTATTTGCATTGGTCTGGTCGTGCCTCGGAGAGCACGTTAAGCCGTCGGTCCCGGTTGCCATAAGTGTGTACTTCAGATGTTAAACTTAGTCATGAAATGCCACTTGGGTTGGTCTTTAAATTAGCTTTTGGAAAGTGATGGAAAGTGGTCACCGTGGCTTAAGGACTGGTGGCTTAGCAAGGAATCTCATAGAACTATACATAAGAGTAATAGACTGAGGCCATTTTTTTCGAATCGATAAATCTTGGAAAAGTCATCTAGATATGACACACTACTTGTTTGTGGCTTTCTTTCAATGTGAACCACGGCGTATAGGCATGCAATTTCCTCACGTTTTACCTAATGAAATCTATTAACTAAAAGCGGGCTGTGGAGCGAGCTATGCTTGGAGTTTCTTTGAAGGATAGAATTCGTAACGAGGTTATCCGACAAAGAATCAAAGTTACCGACATAGCTCGCAGAATAAGCAAGCTGAAGTGGCAGTGGGCTGGCCACATCTGCCGAAGGACTGATGGCCGTTGGAGCAAACGAGTCCTAGAGTGGAGACCGCGCGTAGGAAAACGGAGGGTGGGACATCCCCTAGCCAGATGGACCGACGACCTGCGAAAGGTGGCTAGGACGGACTGGATGCGGAAGGCGGAGGATCGGCAAACGTGGCGCACATTGGGGGAGGCCTATGTCCAGCAGTGGACTGCAGTAGGCTAAATGATTGATTGATTGAACTAAAAAGTAGACAGTAACGCAGTTTAGTTTTCCTCAATAATTATACTGTGATAATAGTTCCTGCAGTTAGTAAAATTTAGCGTTAATAGAGATGTGGTGTGGTGGTGAACTTAAGTCTATTGAAAGGTTTATACTCAGCAGCATAAAGTACCTGGTAGTAGTTAGTTAAATATCGAGGTCTAGCCAAATATGTAGCTATGACTGGTAAAGCGGAACCCAGACTCTGAGCTGAAAGCTTCGGATGCGACTGGGAATTAACGCTAGGAGGAAGAAGAAGTAGTTAGTTAAATACGTATTTGTCTAAGGTGTGCTCGTGTAAAAAACGTTGATAAACCGCCATGACGTCACTGCGGTAGAAGACAATTATTGTGTCCATTTTTTATTAAATGAACTGGCTATACAGCAATTATCAATTTACCAGATAATGGACAGCTCATGTTAATGTCTATACTATACAATTCTTAATGACAAACATATAATGTTATACGGAATGTCATTAGCTTCTACGGATTATACCTTAGTATTAATTCTGATTCGATTTTGATTGCAGAATAATGAGTAGATGGTACCTAGTCACAGAATATACCAATGCGAAACTGAGAGCTAAATTTTAAGCGCGTAGTGTGACAAATATGATCTAATATTTTACAGTCTGTTAGACTGCTTACTCCTCTTCATTGAGATTTTGTGGAAGCGACGCCGTCTGAGCTCACAACTCCGAGAGGAAACAAAGACTGTATCCAACCGAATTGGGAAGGTTTAACAGAAACACATTGCGATGAATGGGATGACCTGAATAAGTTTGAATTATTTTAATTTTATCAAATGTTTTTAATTTCAATTGAATTTGTGTTTATAAATATTATTTAATCGGTAAAATCCGGCCTTAGGCTGGAATGTGAATATTAACGGGTAGGAAATTAGTTAGTTGTCCGTTATCGCGAATTTTGGTCATATCTCTGGTTCTATTCAACCAATTGCGATCAAATATACCACAGATTTTAAGTTCAATGCAGACCTCTCGAATAAAATAACCGTATTAAATGCGTTCAGTAGTTATTATGTCCATCGCGAATAAGCCGCACGTATTTTTCCAATTCCCAATATACTTGCAGACAACACTAATTTACAATTTTATAACAGGATAGATTTAAACTACATTAGTGAATTCAAATTAAGGAATTTAATTGAATAAAACATGAAAACTCAGTGGCAGAAAGCAGCCTAATTATTATCGCAGCTGTATCAAATACGCAGGTCAATTTGAAAATAGTTTTTATGGTTCAATCAAAAGAAAAGATAACCCGAATTTATTAGTAACGCCATATTGACGCCAGATGTGAACCAGTGTGTTTGTCTTTTTATGATCCTTGAAATGTGAAAATTATATCAGTTTTATTAGTATACCTACCGTGTTAAATTGCATTATGGTCTATTATTATAGGGTGAAGTCTCCTTTTATCGGCCACGTCCTAATATCGGCCTTTTCGAGAAAATGGAACATAACTATGAAAATAATCCTGAAATTATTATAGTTTTTATGCAAAAAGCGACTCTATATCCATACGAATACCATTCCATATTTTGGTGCGGGTACCTCCACTTTTGAACGTTCAGGTGGCAATAGAGCACGCGCAGGTACCGACGTATGTGATTTGGTGGCAATTCCGAGTCAAATCCCGGAGTCGACGCACTGAGTGGGATAGTATTTGAAAGGAATTAAATAAACCTATGGTATTTTACATTATTTATTATTAAAGAAAAACAGTCGAAGTAACGTTTAGGTAGTGTGTTTTTAATTTTATTTGTACTTTTTATGAAATAATCGCGGGATCGAGGTTAGGGATCTTTATTTTGGATAAATCTCAATATCGGCCACCTGGTCGATTTTAGGGAAATGCATGAAAACACTAAACTATATGTTTAGCTATTTTGTATATTAGCAGTAACATTAATAAGGTTAAAAATGAAATAACAGCTCTGTTTGATGACTAGATCCTAACATCGGCCGCCTAAAAACTTTTTTTGCCAGCTACGGCCGATATCTAGAGAATCGATGCGTAATAACGGCCACCTTATTTTGTACAGGGTACTTACTGTCCTACAACCTTTGAACTTTATAATAAACAGGGACGTGGTGCAAAATGAATAAATAATCATGTCGTCCCAACAAAAAGAGAAAGGTTTCAAACCTATGGTTATATGACCATAGGTTCCATAAACCGTATAGATTCTATGACCCATATAGGTTCTATGACCCCTATAGGTTCGATGACCCCTATAGGTTCGATGACCCCTATAGGTTCTATGATCCTTATAGGTTCTATGACCCCCATAGGTTCTATGACCCCTATAAGTTCTATGACCCCTATAGTTTCTATGACCCCTATAGGTTCTATGACCCCTTTAGGTTCTTTGACCCCTAATAGGTTCTATGACCCCTATAGTTTCTAATGTTTCTATGACCGTAGTAGAATAAGGGATGGAGTAAATGCCGTTCAAAGAAGCAGGCAGTAATGCAATGCTTCGATGTTACCATTGGGGTTGTAGAGGACAGATGGAAGTCGTTTCGCGGAAAATATCGAGGTCTAGCCTCGGTGCAAGCTTCGATTGCGACTAGGAATTAATAATAGGATGAAGTAGAAGAAGAGTAGCTTTTCGACAACACGAAATTCCCAGGATCACTTTACAAGACAGACTTCCTGGAAGAATAGATACAGAGGGTTATTCCCGTTGGTCAAGAAAGAAAAATCTGGAAAATGGAATATAAAACATAAACCAGTCAAATAAAATAAAACTAGTAGTTAGAAGAAGAACAGTATGAATAGAAGAAGAGAATACCTATTAAAGGACAGCGTAACTGACCTCATGATTTACCTTCTCAAGAAGAAAAGTAGAAAATTCTTTGTGGTGCCTGTGAAGTAGAATTAGTGATTTCGAAGAAGATGAAGCCAAAAATATTAACTGTGACATAATGCCCCATATGGTTCCACTTAAAGTGTACAGTTCATCGTGGGCGAAATTATATTGATGTGGCTAAAGAAGATTTTACTTGCCGTCACTGTTTAGTGCATTTAAATTGAAAAGCCTTTAAAGAAATTCAAGTTTTCTGTTGACTTTAATAATATTTTTCCTTTATAATAATATATTTTGGAAATCTTTATTTCTCTTAATTTTTTTTAATCATTGTGATCATTAGTTTATAATAACAGCAATTACTGTAATTTTTAAGGCTGAGATATAAAGAAAAGACAAATTAATGATAGATAAGCGTTAAAAAAAAATTTCAACCTGAATTGGAATATAAAACGTTATAATTTTTTACTTTACTTAGTTTTATTGACCTAAATTCACGTTGGAAAAGGTATGACGATATTAGGGTCACAGGCGGCAGAAATTAGGGTGTTAGAGGCCGATATTAAGGGAAATCGACATACTCGGAAAAAAACCTCTGTATTTTAAAAAATAACAAAGAATTGGTAATTTTGCGAATGTAGTAATGGAGTTTCAGTATCCCTCTATCCAAAAAAGGCATTACAAGAAAGCAAATGCTATAAACCAAAAAATTACAATCAATCAAAGGTCAAAAAATGTTGACATGGCCGATAATTGGTGCCACCACCCTATATTACAATGCATCGTGATCACATAGGATTGTATTTACCTTTTTAGTTATATCCAATCTAAACTAGACTACCTACTCAGTCCATGGTCGTTGAATAAACATCATCATCCCCGCGATATTCTCGCTTACATTCAAAGGGTTGGGATCTAGGATTCTCTCTTTCACTCTTTCTCTTAATTGACTTTATGTAGAAATGGAGCCTTTGTAGAAGGAACTGCCGTCTGCGCCATCTATTCAACCAAAGTCTGTGCCAAAGCCTCCGAAGCCTCGTCTGCTAAGCAATAGGTAAGGTGGCTTGTGGCTTGGGCCCGAAGGATCTTGTTGGGACTGCATACAACCCAGTCAAAAATGTATTAACAATTTTTTTGCTTGTTGTCGGACCCGCGATACGACTCGGTGCTGCACCACAAAATAGTGTAAAACATGCAGTTTCCTATCCAAAATTCTTATATGTTAAGAGAGGTCTCTGAACGCTAAGTAGGTATAGCGCACAATGCATTTATTTGGGTTATAACACTTATAACTAAAAATACAACCATTATGTGTTCAAACACGTGGTGTGTTCAGTGTTATGACACTTATGACTAGGTAGGTAGGTACAAAGATTTCAGAAGATGTAACTAGTACAACAGTACCTACTTACTTATTTACTTTAATCAGTCGATGTTAATTGGAGTCAAATTTAACCAAAAGTAAACTACAGGAATCGAAAATATTTATTATAGATACACTCCTTGTGTTAACAAATGAATGATATGAATTGATGATAATGTCGACGAAGAGAACTCAACCGTTTTATTATTACTACTTATATTATTTTGATTACAAAATTGGTAATTGTGTGATACCTACTGTGGGTTTCTAGACAGGTCACGAACTGTACGATGCTAAAGTCCGTACATCAAATTTTGAAGCTAGAATATTAAGCAGATACCTAACCTGATTTAAATACTGTCACACTTTATGTAAGTATCTTCTAGAAAAAGAGTCCATGTTTATCTTGGCTTCGCATACCTTGACAACGATATCATTCATCTCTTCTTTTAAATTCTATTCTTACGGAAAGAAAAATTAAGAAAATTAGAAAAGAAATGAGAGAAAATGACCACGCGGGCAAAATTGGGGCCAACTTGGTTCTGTGACTTTTCAGAACCAAGAATCAATTTTGGTAACATTTTTTTCAATAAGATCTTCTTTTTTTTTAAATTTCATTTATTTAGTTTAAAGCGTGACTACAATTTTAAATTCCATTAACGCTCTCTTGACATCCAAAAAATTTAATTGCGTACCTACATACTCTGATTTTTGCAACCCCAAACATAACTTTTCAATGGACTAAAAAATGCATCTTACTTAATTGCCATAGGTATAGCATAGTACTTATCATTTCAATGAATAGAAATAGAATAGATTTAAATATCACTGTCACCACCATGATACGTCTTCGGATAATGGCGGAAGTGGTAGGAAGTTGGTATTTATCTACATAACGTTGAGAGAATATAATAATCGGCTATTACACGTTACCTGTAGACAGGCGCGGATCCAGGCGCGGAACTAGGTAGTGGGCACAGGTACCCGAAAATGTGTGAAAAGTGCGAACTCATGTCAAGCATGTTAAATACGCCCGGGGGAGGGGGGGGGGGGGGGGGCTTTGGCGGAGTTGGTCTCACATTGACCTGTTGAATTAAACGCGGTGAGACGAAAATCGAACCTTATGGAGTAGGGTGCAGAAATCGCAGGGGCAAATGCTAGTCAGCTTCCTCGAGTCAGGGGCACAGGGCCTCTTTTTCATTAATAGTTCCTTTAAGAAAAACCCCAACAGGAAGTGGACTTGGTAACGCCGGGACTCTGCGATAAAGAATAAGATAGACTTTTTCATAACGGACAGTAAGCACATAATTATTCAGAGATGTCTTTGTGATCAACATGTTTCAAACTGGAAGCGATCACTGACTTATCCGATGCTCTCTAAATATCAAAATCAAGGCTGAAAGATTCCAAATGATAAGGTCAACTGACCTACGCCGCTCCAAGTAGCTCTAGGGTCCGAAAAGTTCCAATTGGAACTTCAAAATCGTTTCGCAATGCTGGAAACCTAGCGGCATTGACGAGAAGGCCGACATAGTGGTCAAAATATTGCAGGAAGTGTCTCGAAAGTTGTTTCCCGGAAAACGCAAACAGCAAGAGTCCAAGCTCTCTCCTGAGACTCTCGAACTTATGAGGAAGAGGCGTGAACACTGAACAACCATACACACAGTCGTCTTCGTCAGATGGGAGAGCCTTAAACCAATAAATCAAAAAGCCGATACGACACGACCTTAAACGCTCCAACACTCGTTCCATCCAGGAGGCAATCGAGCGATATAGGGGGTCAAAAGTGTTCGCTCAGCAGTTGAGAAGGCCCCATCTGACGAAACTTACAACTGAGCTATATGCAGCACGGATGAGTAAACCGACGACGGGACACAGCGACGAAGACCACAGAGCCCCACTCACGCGCCATTACACCGAGGAGATACCAAATGTCGAGTAGTGCGAGGTAGAGGCGGCTCTCAGGCAACTGAAGAACAACAGATGCCCTGGTGATGATGGAAATTACTACTGAGGCGCTGAAAACAGGTGGCGCTCCAATCCTTTTTTTTTTTATATAGGACACGTCAATTTGACTTCGCCTCGCCTGATGGTAAGCTGAAGGCAAAGTCTCTGAAAGAGCTAGCGAGTCTCTTTAATTCCATCATCCGGCAAGAGCTAACACCTAGGGCACAAAGCGAAAGTGCGGTGGTACTGTTCTTCAAAAAAGGTGATAAGACTCTCTCACTCCTGAGCCATGTCTACAACTTGTTCTCAAGAGTCGTCACAAATCACCTCGCGGATAAGCTCGACGAGTTCCAGCCACCTGAGCAAGCCGGGTTTCGAAAAGGCTATAGTACCGTGGACCACATCTATACTGTTCGGCAGATTGTAGAAAAGTCGCAGGAGTACAATCAGCCGCTGTGTATGGCGTTTGTGGACAACGAAAAAGCCTTCGACTCTATCGAAACCTGGGCAGTGCTGGATGCCCTGCAGCAGTGTCGTGTAGTTTGGTGTTACATCGAGATGCTGAGATGTTTGTATGACACTGCCACAATGTCCATCCTGCTCCAAGACCAGAAGACGAAACCCATTAGCCTCCAGCGTGGAGTGAGATAGGGAGATGTAATATCTCCCAAACTATTCACCAACGCATTGGAGGACGTCTTCAAGAGTCTGGATTGGACTTTGGCGGGGTACCAACATCCACGGTGAGTACATCTCGCATCTTCGGTTCGATGACGACTTCGTCATAGTTGCTTAGTCACTGGAACAACTGGGCGAAATGCTGCACAGCTTTAATAGAACTTCTCTACAAGTTGGCCTGGGTGTAAACTTGGACAACACCATGATTATGTTCAACAAACATCCATAGAAGGGGTGACACTCAGAGTTGTTCAAAAATATATCTCCTGGTGCCCCAGGAGATATATTTTTGAACAACTCTGAGTGTCACCCCTGCCGGTTATCCAGCTCGGTAAAAACAACTTCGAGAAAGAAATAGCCAGATCTAACTGGGGTGGGCAGCATTTGGCAAACTACGTCGGGTCTTCTCCTCCCCCCTACCACAATGCCTCAAAGGTTTTCAACCAGTGCGTCCTGCCTGCTATGATCTACGGTGCTGGATGGACTGGATGCGGAAGACGGAGGATCGGCAGACGTGGCGCATTTGGTGGTGGTGTAAAAAAAAGCCGCAATAATAGTGTATAATTTCTGATATTGTAACAGTGTGAACAAATGCTGATATATCGTCTATTGCACTATACTGTGTTCCAAATCACGCGTGATTCATGATTCATTTTGGTTTTTTTTTCAATAAACTATAAAAAAGTGACGTCACAGGTCTATTAAGGTGGTGGGCATGCCCATATTGCCCACCCTAGTGGATCCGCGCCTGCCTGTAGACAATTAGCAAGAACCTTGATAAAGTACAATACCTACATGCCCTTGCCCGCTTCCGTTTGAGGCTTATCTAGGTGATATTGCACATGCGTGTTGTTGTGCATTTTCAACTAAAATAGCTTGTTTATCTATTGTTTTCCTAGAAACGTAATCAAACTTCTTACAATACCTTGAATTGGAATCTGGTCAATTTCTTCATAAGGAAACGATTGCGATTGAAATTAAGGTTGTCTAAAAAATAATTGCTGCTCTACTCATGTCCTGCAATGGAATTTTCAGGCTAAGGTAAGCATGAGTTTTGCTCTTAAGAAGGGTCATATAAGAATATGAAATGACCTCACTTTTGCTACTAATGTGCATTTATGTATCGCATGATCTGAAACTACACTTTAATTTAGCGATTCTAGAATAACTGATAAGTCGATTTCCGCAATCTACGTTCTACGTCGTCTCTCGTCAGTAAAAACGTACCCTAAGCCAGCTATCGGCGTGCGTCAGATCTACCTGATGACCTGATGACAAGCACGTCTAATTGATCATGGGGCCAATTTAAACGTCTAGATAAACTGTGATAAATTAGGAACAACTAAACCATAAATCAGCAAATAACTTCAAAAATATGTGACGCATGGAAAACTCTACAATATGGTATAATATTTGATAGTCAAACATAGACTTGGCACAATCTATTGCCAACTGACGCAGGCATATTCTAAATATTATCTAATAATAAAAGTCATACTCAATTTCTGATAAGGATATCTCGTTAGTAATTCTTAGAAAATTTCTTTTACTGTATTTCTTGACACTGAGGTACGAGTAAAAACGAATTAGAAACTAGAAACTGTTTTTTATCCACTTTAGTTAAAATATGTAAAATAAGCAACGATCACAAAAAAAAACATTGAAAAGAAAATATATTTCTTTCAAATTATATTACTGCTAGCGAATTTTCTGCGAAATATTCTATAATACAACTAGTTGACGCCCAAGACTCTACCCGCGTGAATGTCGGTTATCGCTTAAAGTAGCTCAAAACCTATTCTCAGATTTATTTATATATATACGTATACACAAAGAAAAAAACATACAAAAACTTGTAAAATCGGCCAAGCGCTTAACAGGGGAATTCGGTTACAACCTGCAAGGGCGTTATATACACATATCGATCAATCGTCGATCACCTGACTAATCAGATTTCAAATTGGTATGTAAGTAGGTATATTGTAAATACACAATTGTAAATGGGCGGGATATGAAAATCATGGGTATTATAATTAAGGACAATTATTTAAATTTGCGCATCATCCGTATTCACTTTTCGGCAAAAAATCCTTAATATTACCTAATTACATCATGTTTTTTAAACGAGGCTCATTTTTTGTTTAACTTTTTGTCACCAACGTTGCAGGAAATTACATATACCTACTAGTATTATAATAAACAAAAACTTATGAAGATGAGAATAATGATAAATCGAAAGTTTCTGTAACTGGTAGTGAGTGTACAATCTGATTGTACCAACAACGAAAGGTATTTTTCCTGTGGACCAACTATTGAATTTCGCAATTATTTTTACAACTTCCAACTTTGTTTCATTCCTCGTGCCTCCTGGTCTCATCATCATCATCTTAGCGCTGATCCGAAATCCTTTCGATGTTTCCATTGAGTCCCCAGCATGTCATGATAGACCCACTACTTTGAAGTTGGCCACGAATTTTTTGACTACCCAAAACTGAAAATAACCGTTAAAAACGTAAATGCTGAGTTGTAGACACTTTAACACTCTCTCTTGAAAGTGTATAAAAGTACCTATAAAAAGTGCATAAGTAAACTGTATTGTTGTGTCTATCAGTGCATAATATTGATTGTATCAAAAGAATGAATGCATTAAAAAAATATTTGTTTCTTTCAAATCGTCTTCTATTTAAATTGTCGTCGGTCTGATAGACCAATACGAAACTCGTAGCATTAACAAGATAACATCACTACTTATATCATTAATGTTTAATTCATCATTAATTCAAACATTGTTTATTTTATAGTTTGTCCACTATATCACACCACATGACGTTAAGTGATGATGCGGTCTACGATGGAGCACGCAGCTTGAATACATCTAAGTGGTAGGCATAGATATCGCGAAACGGAGTACAGTCGTCCACCAAAGTTTTTAAATACTTAGATAAGTTGACTCTAAAAAATCCACGACGACGTTTCAAACTATCCTTACATTAAAATACTCGTAGATCAATGAATTATAATAGTATAACAATTTTGATGTGTAGGTAAGTATTAACAAAGTTCCATATATTTCACGTTTTGTTTAGTTTTTTACAAGTTGTTGCCCGCGACGACATCCGCGTTCTCGATCTCGACTCCGGCCGGCCCATTATAAGTAATTTTATCATTATATTTTTGATTATTATAATTTAATTCTAATCCTTACTACTGAAATAAACTGATCTGCTATTTGTTCACTTTTGATATTAGTTATATATCCATAATTAAAGAAGACGCTAGTTCATGGTCCATCGGTGCAAATACAAAACGATATTCTAAAAGATATTTTCTAAAGTTTACGCGAATATCACTCATTGAAATTCATTGAAAAAAAAAGCTGAAAAGTGACTCGGGAGATGAATACCTTTCATTTGAGACCCCATTCATCGAAATCCGTCTAGGGGTTAGGCCTGTAGAGGGGAACAAAGAAAACTACATACATACATACATACGCGCGAAACGCATTACCCTCGCTGGCGCAGTCGGGTAAAAAGAAGGTACGTTGCGCGCAACTACTAAGGTGCTATAAAGAGGAAGGGCTGTATCGCGTGATTTGTTTTGATTGTAGTTTGATTTTGTCAGTGTCTGTACCCGTGTTACATTAATATACCAACGTACATACTTAGGTTTATTGTTCATACAGTATAAAATAAGTATAAAGCACGTGAGATGACGCACCTGTGTTGACAAACAGTACTAACTAAGATTGTATACGAATGTGTATGACTATCCATTTATAATACAATGCACTATAAAAGTAACTTAATGCTGCAATATATAACAGACCCATAAAGGGCTCGTTAGTTAATACTTATGGTCCTAATGCAGAAGATTTCTATGCACGTACCTATGCATTTACAAAAAAATGTCTTTGTAAATTTATCTACATTCTAGAACCCGTTACACAGCCTATTTAAGGTACCTACGCTTACTTTGGGTCTAGGTAGCGCTTTGATTCTTCAAAGTCTTATTTAAAGTCCTAGAATATTTATCTGTACTTACTAATATGACAATTGTTATGTTGTTGATCTTTAAAGGGTATGGTACTTGGGTTATGTTATGCTTCGTTTACATACTCGCGGCAGAGCGAGGGAAGTGGCGAGAGAAGTGGGCAGGGACGTGATGTGAATGGTATATTCGTCATGCCGCGAGTACTGCCGCGTATGTTGCTGCGAGTGTCGGCTTGGCGGCGCGAGTAGGAGCGGCAATACTAGCGCGATGAAGCATTCACATACTCGCGTCGCGCACACTTCGCATCGAGCGCTCGTTGTGTACGCGCGTGTCACAGTCACAGGATTACTTCGAATTTATTATCATGACAATGACGCAACCAATCGAATGGTCCAACGAAAAATCAATAGAATTTATTGAAATGCTTGCCACGGATCTAATTAAATAATATAGGTAATACATATGTATATAAAAGATAGGTAGGTAGGTACCTACCTACCAAATTAGCCTGATTACCTACCAAATAGGTAGGTAGGTAGGTACCTAATTACCTACCTACCTATTTTAATTTGGTAGGTAGGTAGGTACCTCTACCTACTAAATTAGAATAGGTAGGTAGGTAGGTACCTACCTACCAAATTAGAATAGGTAGGTAGGTAGGTACCTACCTACCAAATTAGAATAGGTAGGTAGGTAGGTACCTACCTACCAAACTAGAATAGGTAGGTAGGTAGGTACCTACCTATCTACCTATTTGGTAGGTAATCAGGCTAATTTGGTAGGTACTACCTACCTATTTTAATTTGGTAGGTAATTAGGCTAATTTGGTAGGTAGGTACCTACCTACCTACCTACCTATTCTAATTTGGTAGGTAACCTACTTACCAAATTAGCCTAATTTACCTACCTACCTATTTTAATTTGGTAGGTAGGTAGGTACCTCTACCTACTAAATTAGAATAGGTAGGTAGGTACCTACCTACCAAATTAGCCTAAGTATACCTACCAAACAGGTAGCTAGGGTACCTACCAAATTAGAATAGGTAGGTAGGTAGATACCTACCTACCAAATTAGAATAGGTAGGTAGGTAGGTAGGTACCTACCTACCAAACTAGAATAGGTAGGTAGGTAGGTACCTACCTACCAAATTAGCCTAATTACCTACCAAATTAAAATAGGTAGGTAGGTAGGTACCTACCTACCTACCAAATTAGCCTGATTACCTACTAGCTAAGTATCTAAGTAGATAGCCTAGCCTAATAAAATGCCTATACTGCATTCGGTTAGGTGTCCACTTAACTAAAGTCGTCCATCTCCATCGCAAGGCGGATACTGTATGCGGGGCAACGCGATGAACATCGCGATGATGCGAGTGTTGGGCAACGCGATGAACATCGCGATGATGCGAGTGTTTGAATGCTAGCGCATTATTCGCGTGAATATTGCCGGCAAGGCGATGAGCAATGCGAGCGGCAGTATGTAAACGCGGGGTTAAATTAACGGCTCTGAATCCTTTTTTTTTGGAATTCTTGTATGTTTATTTTTTGTCAGTCATTGATTTACTTAATTACTTACTAGCTGTCAGCCTGTCAGTCAACGCAGAACGTGGCCGTACCGTCGAAGGCGACTCGCCTGCAGTTTATCTGTTATGTCGCGGACATGAAGACTGCCGCGGATGCGAGAGTTCCTCACACGATCTTTACGCCTGAGTTCGCACATCCAACGCACATGGTACTCAAGAGGGGAGAGGAAGGGGTGCCCCTGCCCCACCCTGCTCTGCTCTGCCTGAAGAAACACACGACCACATCCGAGATCCAATTTGACTTTTGTCCCATCCTTTAAGACTTTTTTTGCCCCATCCCTTAAATAAAGCTGGGTACGCCCATGCCAACGCGGCATTTTCTGGCTTCGCAGCCATGTAAAAGGACAGGCCTAATAACGGTTTTATACGCTTCGGCCGTCTAGGAAACCGGAGTTTCCAATTCTTCTGATACAGTTATTTTTCTGTCCATTCTTGTCGCAATTTGTTCTTTAGTAGGAACGCATTCGATTCATACAAATAAAAATTGAAAGTAAATCAATCAGTATGCGAGCAGTCAATTACTCAAGGTTCATTTTGCAATTGGTTCTGCCGTTAACAGTTTTATTGCATCTATAGGTACACTGTATTGACTAAGTGCTTAAGTGCTATTAAACACTTAGTGAGTTTTACAAAATTCGTAGTTTACAAAAATAATGATACCTAGATATTATTATTTTTGAAAACTACGAATTTATACCTAAAGGAATTTTTAAAAGTTTTTCTTTTAGTTCTTCTGTCCCCTAGACATAAGTATGGCAATTCGTTGTGGTATTGATGGATATTATGTATATTTATATGGGATTTTATGTAGGGATATGACAGTCGTCAACGCATGTCATAAACGTCAAATCCCATATATTCCTCATTCTATTTTAACTAGGTTAAAATTAAAAACAAAATCCTCGTGTGCTCCAGCGCTGTAGCTCTCCGGTCCTTTCATATTTAGGAAC
Source organism: Eilema depressum (assembly GCA_914767945.1). NCBI lineage: Eukaryota > Metazoa > Arthropoda > Insecta > Lepidoptera > Erebidae > Eilema > Eilema depressum. The sequence continues at coordinate 16,848,890 of OU612013.1, forward strand.
ACGCATCCGGGTACTCGCATGCGAGTGAGAAGTGAGAAGGTCTTATTACGAGAGTCTTACGAATACGATCCCTATAATACGAGTATATGGTGGTCAGTATCTTCTGGACTGCATCTCAGCTTTTTACTATCTAGCGTTGTACAGTCAATTGACGGACAAAACATGAAAAAAAAAAGAATAATTCTACATACCTCTGGCAAACAATGATGCTGCAAGCAGTAGTAGTCTTGTCCCCCGTCATTGTGACACCACGTTCCGTCGGGAAAGTAAGGGTCTTTCCCGACATCGTTGAGCTCGACCCTCGGCGCATAAAAGCCACCGCCAGACGCGCGACGGCAGAACACCGCGCAACCCATCCACATACGAGCTGCCAGAGAAAAACAAATGAACTATTTAATTTAATGATTAAATAAACGTTATGTTTATAAATAAAAAGAGGTATTCGACCCCAAAAGGAGTTAATGGTCTAAGGCTAAGGAGTTTTTAAGGAGAGGAGGGGACTTAAAAACGGAAGGAGGTTCTCAAATCAATCTGTATATTTTTTATTCATAAAATTATAATGAGTACATTACGTGTTCATTTTCCAGTTCTAAAGAAACAAAATAATTGGAAAATCTCGAATAGATAAAGTATCTTGACAAAAAGTAAGATTTTTACAGAAATTTATAGAAAAATTATTTCATTTCGCTAATAGATGAAAATTGTAAGATGATTAATATTAATTCATAAAATTGCGCCTGTAGAATTTGGATTATACTTTCACAAGCATACAACTACAACATCTACGCCTTTTGAAATGCGTACCGCAATACAATGCGTAGTATTTTGACATTATCTGTTCAATAACTCTAAACTACACGTGTAATAAAAAAAATAATATTAGTGTAACGCCAGGAACATTCCCAGTAGCCTGTTAATAGTGGTCGTACCTACTGACAAAATGATAACAACACAAATTCTAGTGATGATCACTGAAACAGAATCTTATTGAAACTGAAAACAACTAGGTTTTAAGTGACCATTCTAAATAACATGTTGTGAATTTTATTCATAAAATTTATCATTTTAAATATTTTTTGTGACGCTGCCGCGCTGCTGATTTCCAAGATATATAGAGAAAGACTCTCATTAGCAATCTCAAAGTTGTCACAAAACCAGCCTTCTGTCCCTGGTTGGGAAATTGTATATGTAGTCTTGCAACAGCGCAGAGAAGATTCGTTGATCCATATAGCCTACACCTCAAAATGCCATTTAGTTTTTATGAATGAAGCCATTCTTCCGTGGCAAGGCTTGGAATGCTACTAACAATTAGAAAAGTAGAAGTTACTTACTAGGGTCATGCGGAGCCTGCAGTCCACCCCCACGAGCGTCGAGCTCGGGTAACAGTGCCGCGTACTCGGCACACTTGCGCGACGCCAGCTCGTTCGCACCCACACGACTCTTCTTGCCGCATACCTGCCAAAAAACTCGATTTAAAGTATTACAATTTTATGAATAATCCGCCAATTCGTACGCTTAAAATTTGGGTTTGAGTATCACTTACTTGGAATTCTCTATAACATAAGAGCTTGGTCAAACAAATATAATCCTATCATATGACAATACGTACACAACACTTAAGTATAAAAAAAGCTTGTGGTAGAGTCAAAGTCAAAAGCAGGAACTTTTCCCAGCAAATATAAGGAAAATACCACACTCTCAATCACCTTTATGTAATGGTAGATATTCTGTAGATACTACATTTCCTTTTATTATATCACATGCATACCTACCCTGTCGTAGACAGGAAAATACACTGCGCTACGTGCAACTTGCTACACCGAATGGTCTATGTCTACGAGCTACGTAGATAGCTACCATGAAATTATTGTAGAGGCCTACAGGTGATTAAAGAAAACACATGCAAGGCCCTCTTATTTCTGCATATCTAACCGACAAGAGTCACTTTGAAGCATCGCAAGAAATGGACGGAAATTTAAATTTATCGGTCAAGTCGATATTTTCGTTCTGAGAAAAACATGGCTCTCTACCATCTGGCTTAAATTGATTACTGAACTAGTTATATTGAACTAAAATATAAGAGTAAATTGATTAACAAAACCTTAGTATCATCACAGAGCATGACGTCATAACCAGATCCATAGCAAATTTTGTTCTGCGCCGTACAGATGCGCCGCCTCTCTCGGAAACCGTGGCCTCGATCCGTACAGCCGGACCGGCAGCTGGCTTCCATCCACGAACCCCAGCCAGTATTCTTCTCTCCACCATCATTATTATCACCAATGTTATTGCTGCTACTTCCGCTGCTGCTACCAGGTTTTGGGGCTGGACTGCTTGAGGTAGGCAGATTGCCCGACGGTACGCACTCTCCTCCTTGACACCACTGAAGCGATTCATATCAATTTAGAGTATCAAAATCGACTCTACAACTCTACTATGACAGTTTATAGGTGTTCGTGTTTCGTGCGAGAAAGAGAGATGGAACTATACACTCTATATAGCTCCATGCGACTTTCTCGCCCGGAACACGAACGCTTTAATACGTCATGGTAAGGCCTCAGTACATAGTCACAGAAGGCGATTCAACTACTTTGAAAATAAGCAATTTAAGCTATTATCATGAACAGAAGCAGTTGAGTGTATAATCTGACCATGTGTTGTCCGCAGGGCGTACCAGGCAGCGCGGGCCCGGCGTAGTAGAAGCCAGCTCGGTGCGGTGTGCGACAGGACAGTTGCGTGCAAAGCTCAGGCGCTGCGGCGTCCATTGCCGTCGCCGCGTCCTTATCCTTCAGCAAGATCTGACACCACACGTATAAACATGACTCTAACATAAATTACAAGGTGTATAAATTCTTCTTCTACATTCTCATTTGCAGATTTATGAAATCCACAGTGATTTTAGGGCAATTGCGGCAAATTTGGATTTCAATGAATTTCGGCACAATGTGTGGATGGTACTTCGTATGTTCTTCGCCTACATGTCAAATATTTGGGCAAAAATAGCTGAACAAGCTGCATGTCAAATAAAACATAACATAACGAACTTTTCTTCTTGTAGGTAGGTAAAGTATATGAAACTACGGGTATGAACCTAAAACCTTATTTTAAAAATGATTTGCATAAAAGTAGTGAGAACACAGAACGTAGTTGGAGATGCCTACCACTTTTAGAGCAGTTTATAATGGAAGGTGGCAAAGACTTCATCACTCGGTACGGTTTCGTATAGCTTGAATTGTGTTTTAATTTACCTCACATTGTTTCTTAGCAGTCCAGACTACGCCGGGTGCTCTGCCAAACTTTTCATGCTGCAGCTCACTGGGCACATCAAGATCATCTTCTTCAGCACCATCCAACAAGCAAGTCGCCCATCTATATTAGAACAAGTATAAAACCAACACATTAATAGGGCTGAAAATTGCTCCAGTGATTCTAACCCTTTATTAATACTTTTTTTGTAAATATTCATACATACAAATATTTGCATTGAGCGAGAATCGAACCCGCGCATCCTGCGTAGCAGTCGAACGTTCTACCGCTACGCTGCAGAGAGATATACCTTGTAGAGTTTATCGATGCTTATTCCATCCAATTACTTAAATCAGTTGCTCATGTATTTAAAGAAACACACTGGGCAAGAAGGAAGCGTTCAGTGTTCGATAAACAAAGTTAGTTTTTATTATGTAACTAGACGAACAAATAAATGAAATAGAAGCCAACTATACTGTAGTTCTGCTGCGACCCGCGCACTGCAGCTCGACCAGGAAGCTTCGCCGGAGGTGCCTCTCGAAGGAGACATGATGTAGCCGTCACGAGCACAGCTGTTCCCAGTACCGTCGTGGTGCATGCCCAAGCTGGAACATCAATAATTTATCTGGTTCTAAGTTTTCAACATCAATATCAAAAGTTTTAGTTTAATTGAATCCAGTTTAATTATATTAGTTACGTGTCAAATGAATGAATAATCTCTGTCTCTTTTGGTAGTGGATTATTTAATTCTTCAAAGAGGTTATTTGAAATATTTTATCATTTCATATGTCAGCTTTCCACAATTGCACAAATATTTCTTAGATCAGATTAAAAATGAATGCCCGTGTGTAAACAATCTTAACCAGGACCACGTCGTCGAAAGCTTCGCGATTTTGTGTAAGACTAAACCACATTATTACAGTAGGTACAACAGGTGCAGCACCTAATCAAGGAGTAGCCAACTTGCGCAATGGGCTAAAGTTCTGTTCTTTTTTTATATAAATAAAGAATATTAGTAGCCAAAATTACTATATTCTGGCTAGCATTCAGTTAGCTAGGTGACGAATGACTAGGTGGCCAATCTTAGGGAAATTTCTAACTAGGTACATCAATGGTAATCAATTATCTGATTACTGATTGGTATATTGTTATTACCAGTAGTAACCGCATTAATATACCTAGATAGTATATAATATAGCATAAATGAATAAAAAACAGTAACTTTGACAGTTATAAGTTGTGTCCAGATGTGAGAGAATAATATAAAATTTAGAAAACAATATTAATAGGAGGCCTCATAACCGACTTGTGTCCAATCTCATGGGCGAGGATATAGACGGAGGTAAACCCGGCGGCAGGGTATGGTCTGCCCAGCAAGTCAGAGGTGCCAAACTCCGAAACCACGCAAGCATGCGCTGGTAGACACACGCCTCCCACAGGCGCCAAGCCCATTGTTACGCCGTTACGATGACCGCCTTCTTCCGCGAAGAAATCCAACCTGAAATTTGATAAAATTATCCAATAAGTTCTTATACTGTTTTTATCGCTTTTGACTTTAATTTGAACCTGAATAAGGCGGCTACTCCATAATATGAGTACATGTATCACGCTCTAAATAATAAATAAGTATTAAACTTGTTCTTTCCGAATTATAGTACCTCCTATATAGGTAGGTACATTGTGTCATTACACTTTGGTTTTAAATGACAAACAGTGAACAGCATTTTGCGGCATAAGAATAACGGTAAGAGATGTAAATTTTACTTATTTGCACATTTTCACTGATGCATGTTTGCAGATCGTGTACGTTTGTATATTTCTTTACGGACGTTTACTTAAATGTAAATGCATGAGTTATTTTTGCCAAATGCTTCTCTTATGATTTTTTGAAATTTTGTGATTTGTAGAGATACTTGCAGCTTTGTGCTCAGTCGGAAAATATGCTTATTTTTCTAATCTTCTCTCTCTCTTCTCCCTAGGTAGAGGTACAGATTCATTGCAGTTCTATGGAAAGTAAAATCACATTGCAGTTGCAGCGGGGTGCCCTTCATTTGAAATAAAAGCATTGTAGCTGCGCGGCCAACAGTATTTTACGAATTTATTTACTGGCTATTTAAGACTCGGCTTAACATAATCGAAATGACGAATTGTTCTTTTCAGCAGTCTCGATAAGTACCTGTACTCCACTATTTCTAAATATAGCTAGTGTTTTATGTCCTTGGAACTTGGACCATGCAAAAGGAAATGCTTACATACCATCTTAATGTTGAAATACCTGTTTTCCAAACTAGGTTATTGCCTGTATCTTTGGAGGCAGCGTTCTGCCGTGACATTTGCTAAGTGTTAAAGCCTTAAAGGTCATTGGTCACCGGTATATTTTATAATTTAGACTGAGACTGCCGTTTTGTTAGTAATTATAGTAGGTATTGACTTAATCTAGAATAGTATCTAAATAGTGATCGATTGACAACAGTTACCAGTGTTTGTCTGTAGTTACCCAGAGAGTAGCAGAGCCATGTCCCAATGCTGTGGGTCGTCGTCATCTTCGACGTTGAGCGAGCGTTGGTACGCGCAGAAGGAATCGAGAAGACGCCCTCGTTCAGCGTATACTGAGAGAGTTGGCGGCTGGGCCCGCAGTAGTGTCAAACGAACGAGCGACAGCTGGATATGCGTGCCCAGGGATGCGTGTTGGTATAACGCTTGGACCTGAAACAGTTACGTGCACGGGTAGTCAAATATAGCATTATTTTTAACAGATCACAAAATGAAATAACTATCCTAATTTGTTTACTAGCTGTTGTCCGCAAATCCCGTGTGATATAAACAGCAACCCTCAGGGTGGTACCTAACGGTGGATTGCAGGAACAGCATCATTTATTCAGATGCTATAGGTAGGCTGAGCTACATTTTATGCCCGGAATAAAAAGGAACTTGTGTGCTGTCCAGACTATGTACCTTTGTGCCAAATGCATCGAATTCGTTCTTCTAACGTTCAGTGTGATTAAATAACAAACGACAATTCATGAAATCTTTCGCGGAAGAAGATAACCCCCCCTTAAAATCACGTTCGCGACGACGGTATTGCAGGTAATGGCCAGGATTCGAACTCGGGACCTCTCGATTGTAAGACCAACTCCTTCATCAGATAGTCTAAGTTTGAGTCTAAGACTACAAAATTTAGTTTTGGAACAACTTACACCATTTATGTAGGCCAACAGCATGTCCCGTAAGTCAGCTTCATTGTAGTTGAAAAATGGGTGGAATACTTTATAGGCGGCTTCATCTAAGAAAAGGGCTATCTCGATGGTGTAGCTGGCTGGTCCAGGCTTGACAAGCGGTGGGTGTCCGCGTGGCCTGCGCACGCGCGGTCTTAGTGGACGCGCGTCGTCGCCGGGCGGCGTGGGAGGTGGCGCTCGACGTATTACATGGGCTGTTCGGCCACTTCCCGTTTCGGCACGTCCAGCTCCCAATGCCAGAGGACGCACTTCGTAAGTAGAATTGTCAACGACGATTAGTCCATGCTGGAACCAGTACCAGCAACTTGGTGGTAATAAATTAAATATTGACATAAATAATAAACTATTTTTATAATAAGTAATGGGTTGAATCTAGATCTTTTCTATGTTCAGTAGAGGCTGAAATAAGGCGAAAGAAATAAAGGATTTACCTTGCCAGATTTTACGAGTATAATGGTTAGTTAACCTACCTGCCAAAAGCTTTAATTAGAAATCAACTTACAAGCGCATGATCTCTGCAAGCTGAGAAGGCTGCCACTGCATTGGGTCCGGAGTGTAAAAAGTGGCAAGAAGCATCCACTGACGACAGCGTGTTCTCTTGGCCCGCATCAGTCCATACTCGAAATTCTGGAGATACCAAACGCCGATTTGGTACTAACTGCAGCTCGAAATTTCTATAAATAAGTAAGCTACTTTGTACTAACTAGTTATTCAATATTTAGTTATGACATGAAGCTCAGTGATAATATTCTTAAACCGGATTATATTACAAAAAACCAGAATGCATCGTTCATTGATTCAGAATGGTTGAAAAGTTTTCGTCAATCATTTTCCACTCCGAGAGCAGAAATAAGGATCGAGGGAAGTAAAATTGCTAGTTACTGAAAAACTAGTAAGTAGCAATGATAACTAATTGATCAATTCAGAATCGATGTCAAAAAGACAAAACAAAGACAAATCACTAGACAAAACCTTTCGCGTTAAATTCAGTATGAGGCAAGCTGCTACTCCTGTGTTGCATCAAACGATTCAATGAATTTGCCTCAATGAACTAGTAAAAAATAGTAAGGAAAACAGCATTAACAGAAAGCTCTTCGTAATATTCTGAACGGTTTTTTAAATAGGTACCTACCGCAATCCGCCAGAGGCAACGGGATGAACTAATGCTCTAACGCCTAAAGCAACAACATGTTCTCTGAACTGGTCGAAATTAACTTTGTAAGTAGAACATCCTGACTCCAACGTAATCGATAATTATATGTTTATAAACAACAACAAATAGTTTTCGTTACATAAATCCCCGCCCACATTGCGCAATTGGAATTCCGAACGATACCATTACGTCTAAATAATTTCTGTGACCGAAATCACCGTTTATATAATGTAATAACAGTATCTTTTGTCGATATGCCGTGCACGTGACTGACGTGACTAGACAAGTCCTATTCAAACCACAATCATTGTACGTACCGTCCGAAGGCGTCAAAACTGTAAGGTAGTGGGATTTCGTCTTTGGGGTCGTCTTCGGCGAGCTGTGCTTCTCGGGGCAGTAATGCTGGCAGGTATACCACCTGGATATCCGAACTGTCTTGCGTGCGATCTGTATTTGTCCACCATCCATGTAGTGGCAGCAAATCCTGAAATCAGATGGCATACATATTAGTAGTGTTATTTTGACAGGAAAATGCGCCATATTGGGAGGACATTGAAATTCTAGTGAAATCATTTGATATTACATGGTATTATTTTATCTACTATTATATGTTATATATTTCATTATATTATATGGTATACTCCTTCTATGCCTATGTAGGCCTCTTACGGAGTGAAGTTAAACTAAGAGTAAATTAAGCCTTTAGTTAATGCGGCTAAGGATCCCTAGGATAGTGGACGCTACCGGAAATAACCGGGGTAGTCACTAGATGATGACGATGACCAATAGTACGCAGCTAGAATAAGTTTGCGCTTATGATTTTTGTGTATGGCTATCCTGGGTTCAAGATAAGATAAGATAAGATAAGATAATTCTTTATTGTACACAAAAAAACTACATTAGGGACAATATAAGAGATATGTACCTACAAATGGTGGCCTTATCGCTACAAGCGATCTCTTACAGGCAACCTTTCAATTCCTGATTCTAGTAAAAAATTGTTATAGCTTTTTCTAATAATTAATTCCTTCTAATTTTCTCGGTGGAAAATTCTGATTCGAGTTGTATTTAAAACTTTTATTATATCTACCTATTATTATATTTTCAATCGGGTCTACGGAAAATTTTGTATTTATATTTCAAGATACCACGCCGAAGCAAGATTAACATTAAATAAATATTATAATATAATTTATATTTGATAATATTATAAAAAGCTTTCATAAGCAGATACCGCATGTAGCAGACATTTATTGCGTAGATCGAGTTATCTATGTCGTAGCGGTTTGCTACGCGGCTAGCTTGAAAGCTACAGTTTTTTTTTTTGCATAATTTCTTCACACAAAATAGTGATCACTGTTTCACCTCAACCATTTATATTTGGAAGATTGAGAATAGGTATTCGATTATCTTACCCAAGGTTAAATTCCACAGATCTATTAATACTGATTGTGAGGAACTCTAGACATTTGTACCTACAGAAATGGACGCGATTAAAATGATAGCTACGCCTGGTCTCTCCTATATAGATAAACTATCTATCCTTTTGTCTAGAGATGAGGCTTTAATCGCATCTGCACCTTATCCGTGCCATGTTGTTTCTATATAATTCACGAATCATTCCATCTGCTGGCAAGGTGCGGGTGTCTCCGTTGTAGCGGCTAATACTAAAGGGAAAGCAGCACAGGATAATAGCAAGTGCCGCTGTATTAAACACCCTGAGGGCAATCTGCTATACAAAGAGCCACAGTGAAGGAGAGATGGCACTCATATTTCACAAGGGTGGACAGGCAGCATAATGACAACTATCTTCTCTTCCTTGGACCTCTGAATCAATGACTGTGCCGCCAACAATGCCTGTAGAAGTCCAGACTGCTGTTTACACGAATAACCTGAAAGCTATCTACCCGATGAAGTCCCCATTGAGACTTGGAAGCCTCGTGGCCTGTCCTCCGGTTACCGTGATGATTACCGTTACCGAGGTGAAGGCTTCAGGTTCAGATGCAATCGGGATACAACACTGATAATTATGATGACTGGGATTTTGGCAAGTCCCAGTAGGTATACCCCTTTTTAAACAAGAACCTTCGCCTAGAAGTAAACAACATGAAAACCAGTAGTGTGTGCGACCTTCAAGGCTTTAAGTAGAATAATGGAGTATCTATTTTGTCAGCAAAAACAACACCGAATTATATGCTTGATTTGAAATCTATAGAAATGGTTTAAACTGAGAGTTCAAGAGACAAAAGTGGCCATAAATAGCAACATACTTACATTTTGTCGTTAATATGCTAATAGGTCTTGGCCCAATTTCCGAAACAGTGAACTACTAATTAACGTAGTGTACATCTAATTAGCGTAGTGGTACACTCCTGATACAGTGTAGGTATTGTAGAAAAGACACAGGATGTGGTCAGGGAAGACCGATCCAGGAGTCACAGCAGAAGAAGGCGAGGGACACGAATCTGACGTGCGAATCTCGAAGGAGGAGAAGTTTTTTTTTCTATTTACGAGATTAAGTTGGTTCTATTTCAATATACCAATACCACCACCAAGCATGTTTGTACTATGGTGATCTTAAAGCCCCTGCTCGGAAATATTATAGTGGAAAACTACAAATAGACAGTTGTTATTCACCACAATGTGGCTAACATTACCTATTGTTTCATTTCACTTCATTTCATACTAGAAGGTAGGTCAATGTACGCAACTCTATGACGTTCATAAATCAATAAAGATGATTCAACAACAAATATCTTTGAACGTTGGTTTTTTGGTTCGCTATCTGCTAAACGTATTTCTTTTAGAGCTCATTACTGATCTCAGTGGTTTCATATTTTCAATAGGTACCTAAGTATCTACGAACATAAATACAATAGGTACCTACACATATACAAATACAGACGAAAATACTAATGTCCAGCGTTACACCTACTAACTAACTACGAGTACATTGACGTAATAAGAAATCGTTACATGACCTCAATCCATCAACCGCAAACAATGTTGGCTACCTACTAAAAATGTCAACTCGAAATAAGTAGGTATACAATAGGTAGGTATTGTCTCAAATTTTGGCTAAGGGGCATATCGCCAAAAAATGCGGTCGGCTCGTAATATTCAACATAAACGTTGACCTTTACTTATAAATAGCGATCAACCGCTTGGACTTTAGTTTGACACAACGAATGGAGTTGGTATCTAAGTACTGTGTATTATACTTACAAACTTTATTATGTACCTACGATTTTACATTTATTCCAACTCCCTAACTGGAGCTTTCTAACTATTCCGGACAGATCTTTGTTTTTTCCTTGTAGGTATAAACGATATGAGATCATTTTTTTACCCAATGCCAAATAGATCTAGCATATTTACCTAGATATAATTATCTACCACTACCATTCGTCATGTTCTTAACCAGAGCTTTATTTTTATATTAGTTAATAAATTTATCATAGGAACTAGGAACCTTCTAAAATTACAGGCAGTGACGTTTTCAGACATCATCCACCGAGTTTTTTGCCAACTCTGCTGGACCCCAACTTTTCCGAACTCCGAACTTCAATATTTTCACTTTAACGCTTTCAGACATGAAATAAACAAATTTTGCAAAACAAATGCCGAGAGTTTAGCATTTCATCTGTGTAAATGATAAATGTGAAGTGTGAGAGATGAGATTGCCGCAGTTTGGTATTTATAGGTTTCCTTACAACTTAATGTTATAGGTAGCTGATAGTAGAACTAATCCACGCATTTGCGAATAGATTTTTAAAAATGCTAGTTATGTAGGCACATTGTTAAACAGCAAACAATATTTTTTAATAACGATATAGGTATTATAGAATAATAGTGTATTGTATCAATAATAAATAGTGGCTATTGATTCAAATTATCCAATTTAACAAAAAAATCGGCTCAGCCCGTCACGTCATCGTCGGGAACTTGCTTCGGGTTTATAGAGCATTCTCCCTGTCATACATCAGACCGATTTTATATCTAACTGTCGGTCTGACGTGCAATAGAGAGAACGCTCTGTAAAATCGAAGTCCTCCCATTTGTAGTAAGGAAACCAAACTTAGTTTGGTTCTAAGTGTTCAGGGAATTGGATATATTGGAGTCGAAGCAATTAAAACTGCACGATGTCTCCAACATCAGGCTTAATGCCATGATTGGCAATTTGCCCATGAAACGAAGTATCGACCAGACAACAGTGATATCTTTGTAACTCGTCACCCAGTTCATTTTAAGCCTTACCCTCCTATAAATTTTGATATTTTTTAGTTTTACCTAATGTGTTTGAGATACAATTTAATATTATACTGGTTTAAACACAGAACTCAAACACAAATATGCTGATACAGAGCGGAGTACCGTGCAGTGGCAAGGAGTCTATAACCCGATTCCTGTCGGATTCGAAATGGGCAGCATAGTGCATGAGAAACTAAGTAGATTAGGGAAGCTTTTTCCACTGACTTCCCTTTTGAGAATTGTCACCATTCGCCACTGGTATCATGTATTATTTTAGTAATGCTGATGGTACACTTTTCTTTCGTTGGTCGGATTGGTTTTGAATTATTGGATTTTGCTTTCTTGACCCCGACCCTGAGACTTACTCTACTTATTGAGAACGCCAGCCAGTAGAACCTGGCTGGCGTTCATTATTGCAGCTGATCTCGGAGGCTAACCTGTCTGTTTTGTATAAGTTCTCCATGAAGGGTAAGATAAGTCTTCCAGTCTTCGTCATTCCGTTCACGTGAAGGAAACTTCCCTCAACAGAATATGTCTTGGTAGTCACGTGGCATCCATAGATGTAGGTACCTACATGCCCCAGTAATGCCCATACGCATGTGCGGGGATTACCAATTTTCTACTACTGGCCTCAAGTAAGTCTTATACCCACCAATAACCCTCTAAGCTGGACACTTTATTACACAGCGCTTAATCTTCGTGGCACCAGCACCCTCACTGCACCAGGCGCAACGGGGTATTTGCCTGAGCAAATGAATCGTGTGTATACACCACCTCCCACCTCTCGTACTATAAATTCTGCAAATTCTACTCTGGACGAAAACATATTTTTGCAACTCTAAAAGATACTGTGGAGTATACAGTAGGTATCTTTTTCCCTACCGGAGCTAAATCCTGTATGCGCGCCTGTTAATAGGAGCTTTTACTCGATATTTTTGGAAAGATTAGTCGTAATAATCTATTGTACCATGGCACAACATTAAAGATAGTACATAAGCTCTGAGAGAATACTTAATGCCGTCCAATATAATTTATTATAGGGACTCCTGCCTCCAACGACGTAGGTAAATCCATTATGTAGTATCAAATGTATTAATTCCACGAACCGTAATATGGATAATACGATATTCTGTGTAATTACGTGCCTACCTGAAGATGTATTGGGTACGCTTTTCAGAATACATATTGGTACATATCCAGCTATCGAAAATACGAGGTGAATACAAGTTAATGGATGAATAGAGACATAATGATCAAATAAATTAAGTAGGTAGTTATTTTCTATTAAGTAGCTACTTCTTACTAATCTTCCATAAAAAGTCCTCAAATTCTTATAATCAGTCATTATGTGAACTACTGACTAAACTCTACCTGAAATATTTAGTATTTCTGTGATTTACTACTTTCTAATTCTCATTCAGATTATAGTTTATTTCGTTAATTTTAAATTACAATCGGATCGGTTTATAGAATTGTTTTGTTATGCAATTTTCCCGTGCAAATCGGGAACAGACCCATCCGGAACACTTCATAAACACTGCCCTGAATCTACGTGGCACCTAGCACCCTCACCGTACCAGGCGCAGGCAATATATTTGCCCGAGCAGAAGAATCATGTGTTTACAACCACCTCCCTCCTCCCGTATCTAAATTCTCCTCCCCCTGGACGGAAACGTGTTTTTACAACTCTCCCCGCGTAAAATATACTGCATACCTACCCTTCCCTCCCTGAACAGAATCCTGAATGCGCGCCTGTTTTAGGAGCCTCCTTAAACCTTATAAATAAAACGCCATGGACTCTATATCAGACAGAACAACGCATTGACGCTCTATATCAGACTGACAGAACGGTGCCTGATACTCTCGATACAACGAACGAATGTGGATCAGCCAACATCCGTCAGGGCATCCACCGTGGAAAGATTCACAGACAAGTCCGTAGCTGTGGAGAATCACATTTGTGTCCATACCTACTTAAGTAATTTGGCTATTTATAACTCAGAGTGGTAGAATTTCAAGGATGCATGCAACCCGATGTGTTAGTCTGACTATATTCGCATCACCCTCGACACATGACGTGCAATATGTTATGATAAGTGACCTCATAATTATGAAAAATCAACTCATGACCCTAGCTGAAATATAGTATAATCGTCTATTGTAGGGGGCACCATGTGGTTTAATCGGTTCGACACCGACATACTTAGCCACTTCGTCGTGATTTCAGTGCCCTTGGGTTGGATGTTAACAAGGATGCAAAAATCTCCTCTAATGAATAATAATCATTATAGAGATCTAATTATTAATAATATTATAAGTTTAACAAACACTATATATGGTAAATTGATCACATTTTCTAATTTTCCCAGGAGCGTAATCTATGAATAGGAAACCATGTCATGTCATTCGAAATGAATGTCACTCTCTATGATTAATTCAATAAGTAAATTAGTTATCTACTGACACCAGCAGAACCATCTTTCATCAAATATATATTTGAACTGATTGTATTAACAATACAATCAATATAGGTATCAGGAACATGTTAAAAATTCTTATGAAGCTGTGCTAAATGCTGTAACTAAGTAGGTCGTGTCGCGTGGCAATAGGCGACAATGAGTAACGTCTCGTGGTCGTGGATCGTAGGCGCTTGCAAGCTACATGTTCTCACACAAGTTTTATTAGTTTTATTAATGACTAGACCACACTTATATTAATCGAGTTAAGTAATCATTATAAGCCATCAAACCATCCTTGTTTAGACACATTTGTTGCGCATGTCCCTAATTTAGATTAGAGTGTACAAGACTGTCTTTCTTAGAATTATGAATATGTATACCTAATTACTCTACAATATAAGCTATATTGTTGATTTTGATTCATCAATTTACAAAACTAGCAAGTAACTAGGTCAGCGATCTCTACTAATTCTTTTGTTTACCTACACTTAGTGCCCGCGGCTGAAAATTACTGTACCCGTGTACCGATTATAATGTCGTTAGATATCGTGAAGTAGAAACTAAATAATCACACCTAGAATTTATTATTATACATAAATAAAACACGACATGATTGGGACCATTGTCAAAAAGTCATTGCCTAAAACTCACGAGTACCTACCTACTATTATCACTATCAGTGAAAAGTTTTTGTTAAATGTTTGCTGTACTTTTCGCTTTGTTTTCGCGATTCGTGTGATGAATGATAGTTGTCTAGCGGCAGTCGTTCAATGAAAATGTGAGTTGTGTCGGTACTTTTTTGTTATGAACATGAGGAGGTAAGTGTAGTGAATTTAACATGTCAGTCAAACGTATGAGGAACAGTGAAACCGAAATCAAGTCCACATGAGTCAACTAAGTGTAGGCTCGATATTAGCGAGCGCGAGCGAAGTAAAGGGGAAAGTAAAACTTATTTGTTTTTCTTCTACGCGAGACAATGCAAGTTCCAATGAATTGGTAACGGCTCTGTACAAGTGGAGTGGTATAGTTGGTAATTACTTTAATTTTGGGCATTCAATAGTGAGTGTTACGTCGGTATGTGGCCGACGTTGAAAGTTACTGTATTGATCTCAATTACACGGAGGCTGCGGACACCCGGACACGTCCCGCAGCGCGCGACCACAATAAATCGTCAATGAATCATCGACAGCCGATTGAAAAACGCTACTTGACGTTAGCGTTGTGTAACTCGCTACGTGATCCAGTGCGCGAAAGACCTGCACCACTATTACATAATATAATTGACAAAATCAATTGTATCATAAAGGCGTTTTAATGTACTATAATTTAGTGAAAGTTTTAATAGTTTCAGAAAAAATAAGCGTCGTAGGGATTTTTCATTAAACGGTGTCTACGCTATTCAGGCCAGATATCTTGATTAACGTAGTAACTAAACTAGACCTGATATAATTAGATAAAATCCTAATAGGTCTAACGCGCATTTCTTTCTCTTAAGACAAAAAAGGTTCGCAGAGTTCGCTCTCCTCAAAAAGGTAGAGCTCACAAGAAATATTGACCAGGACTTACAAAGATACCAGTGCACCGTACTCCACTTAGTGGGCCAGTACCACATCGCCAAACAACAGGTCTGTTGATATACTTTTAGGCTGCTGGACTTGACAATTACACTTTAACAACAGTGGTGGGTACACGCACGAAAAAAGAATGGTCAATTTTCTGCGGTAAGTAATCTGAATATATGATAAATAAGGACTATATTTTAAAACAAAACCCGTATCCCGTGGAGGAATAATAAGTATAAGGTTTACGTCCTCATATCATGATGAATTGCGCTCCATTTATAAATCCCATTGAGCCCTCACCACCGCCGACCGAGCATATGAATCAAGGCCGCGTGTGACGGCCCCTTTCGCTTATTAATGTGGATACATGAAGATTTTGAACTATAATACTATTTGATACCTTTACCATAGCGATAACGATAAGGGTTGTACCTATCTAGTTTCAAAGTGAATAAACACGATATTGTTTTAACAACCTCAATATTATGAACACATCTGACAGAAAGCGAATTTATAATTTCTATTTTGCATCAAAATACTGGCTATATAAGTTCTATTTTACAGCAGCTATTACAGCAGTGGCGAAGGGTCCCTATAACCCAATTCCTGCCGGCCTCCTAATGGGTCGCAGAATGCATGAAAAACTAGATCGAGAAAAAAATTTTTTTCACCGGCTTTCCTTTGAAAATTTTCACCCTTTGTCACTGTATTACAGTATTAGGTATACTAAACAATATCGTAAAACATAAATTTATGTCCTACTTTGTGAAGCAATAATTCCTAAGATTTTAAAGGAAGTCAATACTAAACAGGTGCTTGATTTACTTATAATAGTAACTCTTTGAACTAGCGTGTTGCCATATCTACAATTAGTACTAAATGATAGGTGGAACCCTGACAATGGACCCTTAGGAATTTCTTGGAACTCGCTTAACAATAATTGGAACAATAATTGCTGCTATAGATAAAATAATTATAATCTACGTAGAGGTTGACATGACATGATGCTGATGACAGACACTTAGAAAAATAGATCAAGTGTGATTAAGACCTATCGCTATTTTTCACACCTTCAAGTAGGTATCATCGAATGGTTCAACGCTATAAAGGCTGACTATATAAAAATATAAGTGCAATAGGTAGGTACTTTTTGCATTTTGGGTAAACACAGTAAAACAGAAGATGCAACAATAAACATAAACAAAAACGGCTAACTTTGGTGACAAAGACACAAATAAATCATTATGAACAACTGTGTCAATGAGTCATTGGTGCGCGAATCATTCAATCATCACATATCACACATTGTGATTGGCGGTAAGTCCTAGCTTAGCAATAAGTACATACATAGTTGAAAGTCAAACAATTGCAATTCAATGACTCTAATATATATTCGACCTCAATTTAATGTTCTTAATCGCCATAAATAACGAGAAGGTCTTTATTGTTGGATATCAACTAAAAACTAAAAGGTTATAAGTATGTAAAGCCAAATGTGGATTTATTTCAATTTCCTAAAGCATTTCGCATGTATAACCAGTAAGAGTTGTTGAAAGTTTTCAGTTAGTACAATTAACTGCCATTCTCGCATTTGTAACCTATATGTAACACATTGTGTTGAAAAGTAGGTGCACATTGTTTGATTTCTCGAAAAATAGAAAACTAAACAACGAAACTCCAGAGTTATAGATCAATTTTCAACTTGTTGTATCTATAACGCGCTTGAAACTACGAGTAGATGCATTAATTTAACTAGGTATCAAATATCAGTATTTATTCATAGTCTAAGAATGAAATTTCGCCTTGGCGACAAATGAAAGACGGCTGCATGTGCGTATTAAGATGAATGTGTGAGGATTATAAATGTGCTCATTGGAGGAAGTTTCAAAGTTACGAGGCATTAACTAGAGAAGTGGACGTCTGCAAGGAGAAAGAAAGACCTAAGGTGACAAGGAGGTCTACAAAGAGATGGATAGATTGTGTGAAAGATGACATGATTAGGAAGGAAATGAATAATGAAATGACTGCTACGAGAGATGAATGGAAATAGCACACATATCGCACTGAGCATAATTAGATATGGTGTAAGGGTCCGATGATAAAAGGGAAACTGAAAAGGGTTATTGTGGAACAACTACATCCTGTAGGCTTTCTGTTCTCATTTTTTACTGAACTGTAGGTATACTTTAGTTAGGTATGAATAAAGTGTTCTTTAGTAGGATATTATGTTTCATATCCTACCTACTTGAATTCGAATACGATCGATCTTAGTTACCAAGGTTTGATATCTACTATTATTCTAGAGTCCATTTAACTAATACGGATAATATACGGACCAGCTGACCCACCTAAATCGTGCAAAGTGGAGAAGTAAAACCCGGAAAGCGAATTCTGGATTCCAAGGTAAAAGCCTCGGATGCGGTCGGGACTTACGTAAGGATAATGATGACACACTGACTACCAGTACAAAACAACTGCTTACTTTAGGTCTACATAAAACTTTATACAATACTAGCTTTTGCCCGCGGCTCCGCCCGCGTGGATGTCGGTTATCGCGACCAAACATAGCATATGTTCTTTCTCAAGGTCTAATCTACCCCTATACCAAATTTCATCAAAATCGGGTCAGTAGTTTGGGCGTGAAAGCGTAACAGACAGACAGACAGACAGAGTTACTTTCACATTTATATTATTAGTAGGGAAGTATGGATTCTACAATACATGATCACATAAAGGTAAAAGAAAACTAGCCAATATTTAGATTGCGACTTGCGGCGCGACGCTACGTCTGGCGAGCATTGCGTAATACGATGCAGTTGGAATCAAAAGGTTATTGAAAGTACTAGGTACTTGAATAGATACATATTTACTTTGTGAAATGACAAAAAAATATTGAGTTATAGAATAATTAACGTTTATGCTAATTAGTTAAGGACTATTTAAGTGATAAATCATACCTATGTAACTTAATAATAATGTTCAAGATGTATTGACAGATAGATAGATAGGTAGGTAATAAGTACCTAGATATAAATATTCACAAAGTATATTGCGCTATCTTTCTTCCACGACGTATTAAGTTCATATGGTAGAACCTGAACATATTATTATGATGAATCATTTGACATCTCATTTATCAAAGTGATAACGTTTTTATAGCCATAAATTGGTA
This sequence comes from Eilema depressum, assembly GCA_914767945.1. NCBI lineage: Eukaryota > Metazoa > Arthropoda > Insecta > Lepidoptera > Erebidae > Eilema > Eilema depressum. The sequence continues at coordinate 16,867,969 of OU612013.1, forward strand.
GACGCTCCGGTTTTCAGTAAAGAATTTCTTGCACGATTTTTAAGTAAAAATGTTCCGAGTGTATAGACTCGCACCTGTCTGAATATCTCTGAAAGGGTAGGCAGTAATGTATTTACGGCCACATTTGGCCAGTCATGTTTTCGGCTCCAGTTCCAGTATGTTTTTGTTCACTTCACATAGTTAATAGATAACCCAAAAATAATGCATTTTGAATATGTAAATATAAATTTCACTAACAGACACATACACCCCTTTTTATTGAGAATAATAACTTAAATTAGTCTAAAAACTGAAAAAAAGTTAATATATCTACCTAAGTGGAACCTAATTATGTTCAGTATAAAATATTGGGTTTCCCGCCCAACCAACGTAATGGTAATCGAAATTGAACGACCCTTTATGTCTATGGTGCTATAATGTAGGAAAACATGCAGGGAGTAATAAATCAATATGTAAGGCATGAATCCGCCGCCCGCCCTCATGGTGAAGCTTACTCACAGGAAACCGCGCAGGCGCACCGGCTCGTAGCACGCACAATATCGCTACAGTCACTATATCACTCCTGAATGCCATGACTGTCTCACATCGCTCTCCACCAGCCACTGAATGAGTTACTTCTGCACACCCGGCTCACTGCTTTTAAACTCTGGTTCGGAAGTCGCATGCAGGTGCTTTGAATATCTAAGACACGCGCGATGCACCGTGCACACCGTGAGAGACCGAACCGATGGTCGTTGCGCGCGATTAGAACGCGTACACTTATGAGGCGCCAGCTACCGAATAAGCATCGCGAGCCCCCGAATGAAGTGAACACCTTTCGCACCTCCGAGAGAAAGTTGAAGGAAAGTGCAGATTTTGGCTGTCAAGACACCGCCCACACGCGTTCCTCGAGGAGCATTGTCGCGAGTCATCCATCACTCGACCTCGCCAACAGTCATCGGCTTCCGCTAATCATAACAAACGAACAATATCGACTGACGGCCGCCGCCAGTCGCTTGTATTGTACTGTGTGACTCGCGGGGTCGCCACACGCGTCCCAAGTCTCTAATTCGTTTAATCCAATAATATAGAAGAGTAATTAATTGACAACCTTCATAACAAAGTGACAATCTAAATTAATGAGATAATATCGTACACACATTTCTTTATTACATTCATGATTCTTCAACATGCTCGTTTTCATAATTAGTTCACATCAAATTTGAGGACTGAAATTTGTGTAAGTGGCCCAAAGTTGCGTCGTCAGAGGTAGCCCCAATGGCTTAGCGGTAGCAAGCGCAACTGCTGTGCAAGAGGTCCCAGTTTCGATGTCCATGATGGACAAAGTGTTGTTGGGTTTGTTTTAAAACATTTTCAGTTGTAGCACGGAGTCAGGTAAAATTTTCCGGTTGTTGTGTTGACATTAGTCGTAGGATCCAAATTAATATAAGTAGTTGGTAGTTTAGTTGGTAGTTATTGATTGTTAGTCTTCTCTACGCGCTTGTCTCGACGTTTGAACAGGGTTCATTAGCATAATCCCGCTAAATAGTTTATTAATATTAAATGAGGAGTTCGTAGGAACTCTAGGTAGGTACGTAATCTTGTGTTGTTGTTAGTGGGTTTATCGATTATCGCCTATAAACTATTTTTTACACATACCTACGTAATTTGTGCGGGTCCATCGTTAAATACGATAAGTTGCAATTAAGTATAATACGAGTACGATACGATAATACCTGCCATTAGCCTGCCATTAGCGTGGAGACACATACACTTAATTTCTTTTGATAATTTCGTTGGTATGTTTTGACAGCCCGTATTTTCCTTATCACCAAAGGGTGTTTTTATTCACGGTTTTATCAGTGCAAGCACAATAGTATGGAATACCTACTCCTTACCTACCTATATCTTCTATAGTTAGAAATCAATCGAGTTACGATTCAAACTTTGTGATCTTAACAGTTATTTAGTTAGGTAAATATATAAATTTGATAAAGCATCTATCGTCAAACTTAATAAAGCAGCATTTATTAAAAAGTTATAATATGTATTACAAACAGCCAGTACGTTAAAAAAAAGAAATGTAACTGAAATTAACTTGAAGCTACAAATAACTAAAATAACAAAATAAAATATTTACTAGATACATAATGTGCGTTAATTCATCACCGTCTGGTAAAGTTCCCAGAAGGCTGGGCACCATTGCTAAGTTGATATGTTTATATAGGTATAGTTATTTGGAATAAAAAATATTACTATAACAAAAATCTAGACTTGTTCAAGGAATGAAGGTACAACCGGAAACGATGATCAAATTGTAGAAGCAGGTTTGCAGGTAGGAAATAATAAAATGAAGCGAAGGTTTATGTTACAATATATTTGAGTAGATTTTTAGAGAGAACTCCTACACTTGTTATTCTAACTTGAGTACACCTATTGAAAGATATCCTCGCATAAACGTTCGAGATCGATGATTGTAATTATAATTACTTATGTCCATTGCTGTAGTCTTGTTTAATTTAGTTTAATTCATTAACTTTTTGACCAAAATATTAGTGATCTCCACTTTAGAGTGCAGTGTTTAAAACCCAACTGCAATTTGTTAGCATTAACTTCATAAATACTTACGATACAATACGGTACTTACCCTACATAGGTATACTCGTACTGTACATCGGGACATTTGTCATTTTGTGGGTTGGATACCAACCAAATTAAAGAATATATTAGCCAGTAACCAGTAGAAACTCCGTGCTACTGACCAACGATATGATACCATAACTAAGGATATTACCCGGCGGGCGGCGCGCTCCATAAGGAATTAAATTAACATGTTGTAAACAGAATAAAGACATTATTATCATGTCATCACATTATTAATTATCTACTAAATATTATTAAAATTAAGCTTCAACGTGTCAGGAGACTTTATAGAATGAGTAATACCAAAAAGAATGCAGCCAATGGAAGCCACCAATACATGCTCAAAATGCCGTTACTTTTAAAGGGGATACGTATATTAATTAAAAGTAACGGCTTCGATTTCCATAAGCACACGATTTTGGAATGATTCATGAAGTGCATAAGCATAAAATGTAGAGCATTTAAGTATTAAGTATACCAAATTTTCCTTTAATTGTAGCGTGGAAAAGTACAAGAACACGACAGTATTTGAACCCGTGATAATCGCACGTTAGGAGACGGTGATGTTGAAGTTCCCGCCACACGTCTCAAGTGACGTAGGACCCCTCTACTGGACTCCAAAGAATGATGGATGAATATAAATTAGATGTAGGTAGATACGTCATATCTTTAAATTATTTCTTTATGAAAGACCGAACTTTAACTTCGATTAGAGAATTTGCTTGGATGTCCACTACTTAGATCTTGTAAAACCATTATTTACTAAAATGTACCTATTAGGACTAGAAGATTTAAACGCTTTCGGTTGTTCTGGATTAGGTATTTTTGTAGTGTAACTTTCAGCAGCATTAGCAATTAGCACACATCGTAATACCACCGACTATTTTAAAAAGCAGGTACTACATCGAGAGTATCATCAAAACAGCCTCGCGTAAACTCGGAGTCCTGAACAAAGTGAGACTTTTTTCACGCCGGAGCAGCGGTGTCTTCTCTACAAGACACAAATTCGCTCTTGCGTGGAATACTGCTCGCATCTCTGGGATGGCTCCGCAAAGTACTTACTAGATGCTCTCGACAGGTTGCAGCTACGTGCGGTCCGCATTATTGGTAATCCTGAGGTCACTAACACCCTCGAGCCTTTGCAGTTGCGTAGAGATGTGGCATCTTTGGCGGTTTTTTACCGTCTCTACCATGGTGAATGTTCTGATGAGCTCTTCCAAGTAATCCCACCCTCTTCTTTCCTATATAGGACAACACGTGCAGGACTTAGATGCCACCCGCATACGGTGCAGAATATTCCATCAAGAACCAAGCGATTCGGCGACTCCTTCTTCTGCCGCACTGTTAAGACTTGGAATTCTTTGCCAGCTCACGTGTTTCCTTCCTCCTATAGTCCCGGGTCCTTTAAGCGGGGCGTGAAAAAGCATCTGATGAGGCCGTCAAGCTGAGTGCCACCATTGTAATATGGTACGTGTTGTAATGGTGGCCCTCTTTTCAGAGACTTTGCCTTCAGCTTACCATCAGGCGAGGCGAAGTCAAATTGATGTGTCCTATATAAAAAAAAAAAGCAGGAAGTGGAATGAATCAAACATAAATCATTTTTGTTCTAGGCTCAGAATTTTTGGTTAAGAGTGCGCATAAAGCTAGAAAAAAATCAGATTTCACCCGCACCCCTCGCACGTCCCGCTCTCGCCTGTCGTCGCTCCGGCAAGTCCGCCACCTATTTTGTGTGGCAGCGACCCGCCATGTATAGTTTGAAGGCGCACAGTATACCCAAAATACTCAGATAAAATTGTCAAAATACGAGTTGCATCATTAACTATCTACTTTGGAAACACAATAAATTTCTTTTTGGTAAAAAAAATATTTCTGATAAAATGAAAAGGTAAGTAAGTAAGTAAAGGAATATTTCGTCGTTGCGCTTGCCAAAACCTCTATGTGTTTTTGGTCAAGTTTTCAGGAGAGACATTAAACTGTTTTATTACATAATTGATGAGCGTATCAAAAAACTAAAAATGTAGTATGATGCCAAAAAATATTTTGCATGAACTGAGATATAAGTGAAAATTATAAACGGTACTATTCATCCACAATAATTTTTTTTTCCATTTTGATACACATATCAGAATTATCTTCCTAGCGCCATTTCTTACAAGTGAAAAATATATACATATCAGATTTGTTATGGACCTCAATAGGATTTATATAAGGGATAAATACTGACAGATGGCAAGGTACATAACATACGAAGTAAATAAATACCCACTATAAACTTTATTAAGGCATACAAGTAAAAAAAATAAAAGTAGTACAACTATTCCGTGTACAGGGTCCTACTAACACCTTTGAGACCCAAGCCAACCTCACTTGCTAGTCGGTGCACATGTCAAACAACGGACGAGGTTCTGGTGCCGATTTTCCTCTCGGAGTTGGGAACTAATTGCTGATCGTTCCTGGAATAGCCGATAATACGATAATCAGAAAAGAAGAGCAAATCTCCGAGTTCCGAGGTGCACATTATGCTGCCAATTAGTTATAAACTTTAGTTGCATCTGAGCCCTTCCCCTCGGCGTCCGGGGTGCGCTTTTCCAGTCTTTTTTTTTAATATAGGACACGTCAAATTGACTTCGCCTCGCCTGATGGTAAGCAAAGTCTCTGCAAAGAGGGTCACCATTACAGACATGTACCATGTTACAATGATGGCACTCAGCTTGACGGCCTCATCAGAATATGCTTTTTCACGCCCCGCTTGAAGGACCCGTGACTGTAGGAAGAGGGAACTGGTAAGGAATTCCAAGACTTAATAGTGCGGCAGAAGAAGGAGTCGCCGAACCGCTTGGTTCTTGATGGAATATTCTGCACCGTATGCGGGAGGCGTCTAAGTCCTGCACGTGTTGTCCTATATAGGAAAGGAGAGGGTGGGATTAGTTGGAAGAGCTCATCAGAACATTCACCATGGTAGAGACGGTAAAATACCGCCAAAGATGCCATATCTCTACGCAACTGCAAAGGCTCGAGGGTGTTGGTGACCTCAGGATTCCCAATAATATGGACCGCACGTCGCTGCAGCCTGTCGAGAGCATCTAGTAAGTACTTTGCGGAGCCATCCCAGAGATGAGAGCAGTATTCCACGCAAGAGCGAATTTGTGTCTTATAGAGAAGGCACCGCTGCTCCGGCGTGAAAAAACGTCTCACTCTGTTCAGGACACCGAGTTTACGCGAGGCTGTTTTGATGATACTCTCAATGTAGTTTTTGTTGTTCAGTTTGCAGCGAACATCCATACCTAGGATATTGAGATTGTCCTGTAGTGGCAGTGGCGTGCTCTGAAGAGTTGGAAGGGGAAGGAAAGAAGATACCTTTGCTGTGAACGCGCATGCCTGCGTTTTCCTGGCGTTGAACTCGACCAGGTTTTCCGAGCCCCATTGAGAAACGTGGCTCAGGGTCCGGTCTTCTTTTTTCCGCGATATAGGACTGCTTGGCCGCAGGATGTCCGTGATAGCCTCCGTGTAAGGTGCTATCGTCTGCATAGCATAGCGCCGCAAGTTTCTAGACACACCGTTTAACATCTTTTCGAGTACCTATAGGGAGCTATCGCTATCGTCAGCGACGATCACCGCCGTAGTCACTTGGAAGACTAAGTCAAGCTGGTATCAAAGAAACAAGGTAGTACATCACTGCGGGGCAAATACTCCTTCTTTAAAACGCTCCCGTTCTGCCCCACATGGAGTACTGCTGTCACAGTTTTGCCTGGGCTAGCTAGACCTCTTCGACTTGGTGCAAAGACGGGCGCTGAGGATCGTCGACCATCCCATACTCACAGGCGGGGTAGTAGTCCCTCTCAACCTCAGAAGGTACTTGCTGTGGTTGTTTTACCGCCTGTATGATGGTTTGTATTCAGAAGAATTGTTTGATATAGAATATTTTTACTTTATATCGCCGCTCCGCTTGCCATAGACAGTGAATTCACTCTCACACAAATGGTGTAAAAACGTCTCACTTCATTCAGGACTTCGACCTTACGTGAGGCTGTTTTGATTTAATCATCTGTCTCGTTTTGTTTACTATTATAAGATTATTTACGTTGTTACAAAGGTAGAACACCAATTTTACAACCAACAAACCGAAGAGAAACAAGCTGTCAAATTGTCTATGTGCAAACCAATTCTGACATGTGCAACATGAGGATGAAAAACTCTTGATGTGAACACATAACCAATTTTGCAGTGTCAGAATTGCACATGTATATTTTGTCAAATCTATTTCTAGAAGGAATTAACACTTGGTTGTTTTTTCAGTTGATGCGCATTTTTTTAAGGCCATCTAGCGAATAAAAAAAAAATAGAAAAATGCACATAACGACTTTGGCAGGCGCACCGACGATTTGACGATTTGGGAAAAACAATGCTTTTACTTTAATTTAACATCTAGCGATGTTCGTCTAACTATATATGTGATAGATTACCCAAATATTTTTTTTTGCGAATTCAATTAATTTAATACTAATCCTGAATCGGGTCATCCAAATAGTCCAAATAGTGGTTCAATATTACTGATGATCATAGTGTATAATATGGTTGCCCTATTTTATCATTACGTATAAGAAGCTAGGGCCCTGACATATTGAATCAAGGCTGGCTAAAATATACCGCTCATTCCACTCTGGTGCAAAATTTCCATCACAATTTGGATCTAGTTCTCTCAAAACTTCAACTTTCTCTAAATGTTTAATGGGAGATCTGTAAAAATAATTGCAAATTAATGACAAATCAATCACATAAGCATTGCATTGCTATTTTAATCTACTTGTAGATAATTTGATATAAGTGCTAAATAAGTACATAATGGAAAAAATCAAACCCACAATAGGACTTGAATGCCAGGGTCGCGAACCTTGGCGTTCCAGCGCTCTTACTCTGAGCTATCCTTCCACGGGCAGTCATCCGCTTTCCGTGTGGTCAATTTTTTTTTATTAAAATCACCGGGATACTCGTATTTACCATGCCGTTTGAATGTGTGAACATTCGGTACTAATGTGAATGACCATGTTAATCTCAAATCATATCATTCTAATTGTTCATGTTCATATTAATTTGCATATTTTACTGAAATGTTTTCTGAATGTGAGAAAAAACAATTGCAATAAGCTTACAAAGTTGACGAAAGTTTTTTACTAAGCGATTCGACCGGATCGGATTCATCAGCTTGTGTGATATTACGAGCTGAAGCAACTCTGAAATGCATTAAAATTGATAATACAATGTATAAATACTTTCGCAATATATTTAATAATTATATTAGTGCTATATAAATAATATTATACAATATTATATTACACATCGTGTGGCAACACTGGCACAGTTAACATCGTCTCCGTATATTATTATTCGTTTAAATATCAAAATCAATATATTTATATTGGAAAAGTCGCGCGTTCGAGTGCAACAACAGTTTTATCACGGTGATATTGTTTGTGAGACATTTTAATGAACATACCCATAGTTTGAGTTCAAATTATTTGCTTATGAACCACCACAAATACTTCTTATATTAAGTGCTAGCAGTGATAAACAAGCCAATATCTGTACTGTGCAGCGCAGTGACGCATTGTTGTGCTATTCAGAGTAAAATATAAGGATTTGAATGTACGATTGAAAAAAAAAATTTCAAATAACGAACTTTGCACTAAACTACAACTAGCTCCACTTAGACTGTTATAGCGGCATATATTGGAACTAATCAAGCTCAGCTACTTGGCACCAGGGGCGCATAAGTGCTTGCGTCCGTAGACTCGTTGGTTTCCGACTGCATAATATAATAACAACTTCTCGCTACCCGACTACTCAGTACTTGCAAGTGATTCTCAAAGTTTTCGATCAAGATGTTCGACTGTAAACGTTGTGGAATTGAAGCCAGAGATGGTGTTACATGCTCCGCGTGCGCAGGACAATTTGATTTCCCTTGTTCAGGAATTACGGAAGGTGGATGGCGAAAACTAGGAGACCGGAAATCAACCTGGAAATGCCCGGGCTGCAAATCAGTGAGTGTTGCCAGCCCAAGAACCATACCGGTAACAGCTACGGATACCATCCTGACCGAGCTGAAGCGCTTATCGGCACAAATGGAAGACATACCAGCGTTAGTTGACGCTGTAAGGGCAATACAAACAGAGTTGGCGGACTTAAAATCTATGAGAGATGAGTTCTCTGAAGTGAAAGCGTCAGTTGAATTTGTTCATGATGCGGTTGAGGCCTTGACAATGAGGGTATCAATTCTGGAACAAGATATTGAAAGTATAAAGAAGACAAGGGAAGATGTTTTGAGCCTTCAGGACCGTATTAACAGGATCGAAGAGGTGCAGCACGACAGTGAACAGAAATCGCGCATGAACAATATTGAAATCAAAGGCGTGCCTATGTCTGGCTCTGAAAATTTGTTCAATATACTGAATAAGATAGGGGACAGCATCAACTGTAAAATCCAAAGAGAACAGATCAACTACATAGCCAGAGTACCGATGCGCAATGACAAGCAAAAGAACATAATATGCTCTGTCCATAGTAGTTATTTAAAGAATGATTTTATAGCGGCAGCAAAGAATCACAAGTCTCTTAAAGCAACGGATCTGGGACTGCTTGGTGATAACAGGATCACTTGACTGTTCAGAACAAGATCTTATTAAACAAAACCAAAGCCCGAGCAAGAGAACGAGGTTTTGAATATGTTTGGGTTAAAGGGTGCAAAATTTTTATCCGCAAAAACAATTCTTCCCCGAAGCATCATATAAATACAGAACGTGATTTAAAAAAGTTTTTTTCCTAGATTTACCGATTCAGCATTCCGACGTGTCGCATTGTTGCATCCGCTCGATAAGTTTGAGAACCACAGGTACATCCATTTGCTACTCACTCCGATGCTGCCAACCTTTTGTTCGCTTATCTCTCGGCGCTAATGACCCTGCATTATCTTGCTATTATTATATTAGACAATATTTATATAACAATAGGTTCGCTTTTTGTTCAATCAGGCTTGCATACTTATTTTATTCTTACAACCATATGTTTTATTTTACGCAATATTTTTACCCACCTCGCTCAGAATGTACCTTACATACTCGTTATTGTTCTGCTAATTTCTTCTATAACACTCGTGATGGCGCCTCTTAGCATTTTTTATCAGAATGTTCGGGGTCTACGGACGAAAACCAGTGTTTTCTACAGAAATGTGTGCATTAGTGGCTATGATATTATTTGCATCGCGGAAACGTGGCTGCTTGAAGGAATATCCGATTCCGAACTTTTTGATGATCGATACCTAGTGTGGAGACGCGATCGTAACTATGATGTGACTAATCAGGAACTGGGGGGAGGTGTTTTAATAGCTGTTAAAAGGGAACTGGTGGCTAATGTTCGTAGTGAATGGTGTTCATCGGCGGAGGACCTGTGGATTACCCTTACCGTAAGTAACAAGAAGCCGAAAGTTTCTTACAAAATACACATTTGTGTTGTATATATATGTAATGAGAACTTGGGGAATTCACTAGCGACTCAGTTAACAAATTTCACTAATAACCTAGTTGATATTGTCCTTAACCAACCAGCCGACACATTTTTAATATTGGGTGACTTTAACCAGCCGAATATTAAGTGGTTGCCATCGGGTGATTCCGCTTCCCAAGATCCGAGTGACTTGCAGGGTGATATTCAATTTAATTTTATCGACAACTTGAATGTTTGCAACTTATCGCAATATAATAGCTACCATAATGATAACAACAGGTTGCTGGATCTTGTTTTATCTAATAGGGATGTTTCCGTTACTCATTCTGATCATCCCCTTGTAGGTGAAGATTCTCATCACAGGGCACTCTGTATTTCAGTTGATTTTGTACAGCTGCATAGCCTACCAGTTCGTCCTTATGTACAGTATCTATATAATGAGGGGAATTATGATGCCATTAAACACGAACTAAACTCCAAGAACTGGGAATATGAGTTAAACAGTAGGCCCCTCGAGGATGCAGTGGCGTATTTTTATAGTGTTATCGATGACTTACGTAACACTTACATACCATCAAAAACGGTAACCGTAAATACGAAATATCCTATCTGGTATAATTCCTCGTTAATTAAGATGATAAGGGAAAAGGGGAAATATCATTCGAAGTTCAAAAAGTATGGGAATCTTTCGGATCACAACTCATTTGTTATCCTTAGACAACGAGTAAAGGATTTAGAAAAGGAGTTATTCGAAACTTACATCTCTAGGATAGAATCCAACATCAATCGTAATCCTCGTGCTTTTTGGGCTTATGTAAAGTCTAAAAAGCACTCTAATTGCTATCCCTCTGTTCTGCGGTATGGACAGCGCTCGTCTGGCGACGGCGATGTGATATGTAACATGTTTAGTGACTATTTCTACTCAAATTTTTTAGAGCCAGGCACTGGCAGCTCACCGCTTTCCAATTGCGAGGATTCTGGTTGTGTGAGCTCGGATATTAGGTCCATTGGGGTGGATAGGGAGGAGGTCGGTAGATTGCTGAAGCAGGTTGACCTGAACAAGTCTTCAGGGCCAGACAACATACCTCCTGCTTTCATTGTTAACTGCGCAGTAAGTCTCACTGTACCACTCTCAATTCTATTTCAATGCTCTCTCACTACTGGAGTAGTACCTACTATCTGGAAGTCCGCGTATATAACACCCATTATAAAAAAAGGATCAAGAGCTGAGGTGGAAAGTTACAGACCAATTTCTAAGCTGTGTGTGTTCGCTAAAATTTTGGAAAAAATTGTTTATAAACAGGTTTACTCGGCTCTAAAACTCAACTTCAGCGAACACCAGCACGGTTTTTTAAAGGGTCGATCGACTACATCAAACCTTATCATATGTAGCGATTTTCTATCAGATTCCATGTCACGGAGATCCCAAGTGGATGTTATATACACGGACTACTGCAAATGTTTTGATAAAATAGATCACAGCATACTTATGGAGAAAGTGTTGTCTATGGGTATTCGGGGCAATCTCTTCAGATGGTTTACGTCGTACGTAGAGAATAGGTGCCAGACTGTAGTGCTTAATGGATACTCATCGAGAGCAATGCACATTCCTTCGGGCGTGCCCCAGGGATCGATTCTAGGACCACTCTTATTTAACATCTTTATTAATGACGTAGAGTATTGTTTTCGATGGTCCAAAATATTACTATACGCCGATGACATGAAAATCATGAAGCAGATAAACACTCTCGCAGATGCTCTTGCACTGCAGGAGGATTTGGACCGGTTTCAAAATTATTGCGCAGTGAACAAGCTTGACTTGAATGTGTCCAAGTGCTACACTTGCACTTTTACGCGTAAACCACAGCCTATAGAATACACCTACACACTTCAAGACACTCCTTTAACCAGGGTTAATTCTGTCAGAGATTTAGGAGTTACTTTTGACTGCAAACTTCTCTTTGACTTGCACATTAACAACACTATCAGCAAAGCCACGAAAGCACTGGGTTTTATTCTAAGAATCTCAGCCGATTTTAATAGTATTAAAACTATTAAAATTTTGTATTGCTCTTTCGTTCGTAGTATCCTTGAATATGCCTCACAAGTGTGGAACCCGACTTACAACACCTATAATGACCGTATTGAAGGAATACAACGGAAATTCTTAAGGTACATTCAATTCCGATCAAAATGTTATCTGCCTGATTATCATACTCGCTGTAAAAAATTTCACATATTACCTCTAATAGAGCGTCGGAGAATAGCGGATTTAACATTCCTAATGTCGATCCTTAGGGGATCACTGGATTTACCGGAGCTGGTAAACAAAGTGGGCTTTTACACGCCGCCATTGTTTTTACGTAGGCCAAACTTGCTGCACGTTCCTATAGCAAGAACTACCTATAGACAAAATTCTTTTCTACTGCGAGCCTGTCGTACGTACAATGTGACATGTCGGGATGTTGATATAGACTTATTCTTCACTAATATCTCTAAGGTAAGGAAAGCACTATGTGATCACTACTTTGAGGATTAGTAATTTTCCTTTGGTGTAAGGTACATAGGTACTCTCTGTAACTGTTTTACTTAATTGTTGTATCATGTAAAATTTGCCGTAAAAATGTGTGTGTTGCCATAAATGAAATTCTTGAAATACTTGTTATTGGCGAAAACTTGTAAGTGGCCTTCATTATGTTATATAATTTTACTTAATGCCATTTAGTAGCTGTAAGTTTTCCGAAATTGAAAAATAAAATAAAATAAATAAAATAAACACGCGAGTAGTCAAAAACATCTATTTGATTTGCATATACTATACCCGAGCCGACGTTGCTCCAGAGTTACCTAGCAACGGTGGATATTTGGTAACAAACTAAAGAAAGTAAAATAATATAGATACATTACCTTCGAAAATTAGCCATGAGTTGAATTCTTAGTTTCTTATATTCTCTTTTAGAGTGTTTCTTTTATATTTTTTTAATTGGCTCATTTTTAACGAACTTTCTTGACACTGAAAACAGAAATACAGTCCTCCCGTCTCAACGGGGCGAGCCCGACTAAATGATGAAACAACAGATGGCCGACACCTCGGGTCAGGTGCGATAGAAAGAGAGCGTTATGCGCGGAATAAGACCGTCGTAAGCGCCAAATTCATTTTTTTTAATTACTCGTAAAATCCACACAATTTTTTCAAAGTGAAAATAGAGTCACTGGGTTACATAATTTTACACTTTGTATTCAAATATTGACTCAGTTGTGTGCATAATATTGGAAATAAATTGATTTTAGTAGTAAATAAGGCATAACTTTGTGATTTTATTCTATCGAAAAAATATTATTATTTTATGTTTTCACCATGACCAGTCCGTTACAAATATAACGTATTTTCTATTAAAAAAAACCCAGCTCATTTGTGGCTTACTTTCGGGTATAAACATCAAATCTACGATCGGCAATTTAGCTTTATACCCCCTCTTAAGTTTTATAGAGCATTCAGCTTTGTCCGTTCAGTGCGTCACGCATAGTAGGTATGCCTGTTTGCCTTCGCTATGGTCTTCTACAGCGTGTTTTAAAAACACACAATTATTATTCGTCTTCTGCATGTAGGTGTCTACACTTAACGGAAAGTAGTACATACTCGTACATACGCCAGCTTAGATTGATAATGCTTCCTCATTAGAGGATTAGTCATTTTCCGAGAAAGAGAGTTAGTCTCAAACTAATTTACACATTTTTTGTTACCTTGTTTCAAATTCAAATGGGTGCCACCTATAAACACAAATATAAGTTCTATTTGTGTTACTAATTATGTTGGTTATAATGATTAATTTAATCAAGATATAAATAACGTTAATTCTAATAAAACATGCGTTTCATCATCTATGCGTTTTTCCGGTTGCATCCGGAACTTTTTCCTTTTCACCTTGGAGTCCAGGGTTCACTGAAAAGAGTCAATACTCCTTTTGACATGGCTTATACGGCTGGGAGCGACTACCGTCTGTCCTTCCCACCCCGAAAGGGAACTCGCGCCAGAGCCTTTTTCGTTACTCAGCAGTGCTCCATACATGTGTTGTATTATATCCATAACACAGACTAGATAATCGGTACTGCGTTTGTTTGAAGTCATCTTTCGTTCATCGTATCGTTGACTAGTCTGCACCAGGTGGGTACAGGGCTCCCATACACCCGAATGTAACTGTATGTAAGTAACTGATTATATATTATACGGTATTCTCAACATTATTTTGTAAATATTTCGTTCTTTTATAATAGCAGCAGCAACAAGACCACGCATAAAATTATATCTCTCAACAAATTGTTGTCCCATTCATCGGCATCGTAGTTTGCGTGTTGCTGCGTGCGTTTGCTCTACATCGAATGAATGATCATAGAATGATGGTATGGGACGGTGGAATGTATGGGATTGACACGTATTTTGACGTTTATAACAGTAGTCGATGTATCTCAACACATTGATTATACATAAATACATACAATCACGCCTTTATCCCCGGAGGGTTAGGCAGAGGTGAATTAACACATTGACTATATCTATTCTATTTTACAAACGTTCTAAAGGGGACACCCTGGTCCAGTTATTTTAATGTCTTGCTATCGTGAACAATCATAAGTTTTTGAAACTCCTAGTAGGTACCTACACTAGCGCGCGCCGGCCGGATCCCAAATCACCATTTGGGAAACGTTGCTCTACATTCTACGAAAGCACTTCTCAAACGCTCGTCTAATGATCGTCTCCTTCTAGGCCTTGTGTATTATATACTTCTCCTATCCTCCTGAAATCAGTATGTTCCCCTACCGTAATTTCTTCAAAACCAAAGTTTGTGAGCAGTACAGGATAAGGGCAGTATCATCTCAGGAACGTCTCTTGCATATTTTTTTTTTGTTGTATCCATATCTGATACACCAATGTTATTTGTTGTAGGCATAGGATACGGTTAGTACTACTCATTACTGTTATCAAATAAACCCACCTGTTGAACTGTCCTTTCAGCCAGTGAGCTGTTAGCATCCATAGGAAAACACCCATTGCAAGTTGGTTTTCAGAGTTATTAAAGTGCATCCGCAAAGATTGAAATACTTCATAATTAAGTCAAGTAATGTAATTTTAGAATAAGTTCGCAATCAGACTGCTAACGTCCCGATGTGGGCACCCGCGCTGTCAGCCAGTAGTTTGCGAACGCAGAATATTAATGAGCCAAAGCACGCACATACACAGGCAGCCCTTATATTCAGTTTATTACACCCGATAGGCCACGACGACTGACGCGTTAAGTAAAGTCTGTGTTGAGACATTAGGTAGACATAATGTGAAATTGTGGATCGATGTAACTACAATAAATACCTCGAGTCGTTGGCATTTTCGCGCGCCCTTGTGTATTCCACATGTTCTGACAGCGGTGAATCACTACTGAAAAAAAAACACAACGAGGGACGGCGGAGAACGCGGGTGACGCAGCGCCCGCGAGTCATTGATCCCGATACAGTCCCGGACGGCCGACGCCATGACTGAGCTCGCGCACTCGCCCGAGCCGCTCCTCCCGCCGCTGGTGCCCGCCGCGTACGTCGCGTGTGTTGCCGGCGCTGCTGCCCTCGCCAACTGCTCGGTTCTGGCCGCGCTCTTTAAAACGTCACGAAGTGGTAAACAAACACCTTTGACAGGTTTTAGATATTTACTCAATTTCTCAGTGTATGCGACGAGCGGCGATAGCCCAGTGCACGTTTTGTAAATGCAACTGGTTTACCATGCAACCTTTTTCATCGTTTTAGTTAAATTCTTAAGGGCACTAATATAATGCTAAATAATATACAGATACGATCTTCTGCTAAAATCAATAGCGGCATATTTCTAATTAAGAACTTTCTTTTTATTTTCAGGTCTGCTGACTCTAATTTTACAATTGGCTATAGCTGACTTTATACTTGGAGCATCGATATGCCCGGAATTGTGGTCATATAATGCGAGGACGTGGGTTTTCGGTAACCCAACTTGTATAGCATATCGAGGATTGAACGTGTTTGCCTCAACCGTATCGTCTTACTTAGTGGCCACTATTGCGTTGCATTCACTCGCGACGGTCAATTTTGAAGAAAAAGCTTTATCAAAACAAATAAAAAGAAATGAACAAGACGAAGATGAAGAGATAAGATCTTCACGCCACAGTTTAGTGACGAGCAGTGACTCCTCAACTCCTCCTCGAACGATGAACTTGGACTATAGAGTGTCGGGTAAGCGAATCTCAGTGATCCAACCTACAATTTTCATTTGGGTTTTATCTATATCGTTAAGTGTGCCAGAGTTTGTGTTAGCCACTACTCTGCAGTTGGATGATAATATTGTATTGTGCACCATAGTCGACACCAGTCAACGCCTTCACACGTATTCTATTCTCGCAGTATTAAACTTATTTTTACCCATTATTGTAATGAGCGTAGCTGGTGTGTTGGTTGTTCTTAAGTTAAGGATAAAGAAGATACTGTCTCAGATAGAATGCTTTGAATCTATAGCAGCCCTGAAGCTATCACTGTGGCTTATAGTGGTCTACGTGGTGCTATGTGCGCCACGTTCTATTATTACAGCGTATAGTGTTTACACCAAAACAATGCAAGGGAATCAAACATCTTTAGCCCAAAGTAATGAAATTACTTCTGTTAACTTAGCTACCACCAGTACTTATATTTTTTCGACTTTAGTGCGTCCGCTACTTAGTATAATTTTACTGCCCCGGGTGAGAAAATCATTTTCTTTTGGATCGTACAGCCAAGCTGATAATGTTTAAGATATTTATAACAAAGACTGTAAATTATGAATGTCATTAAATACTCAGCCATATACCGACCAAGCTCGTCAATCTCTGTTTTTCAAACCTTAAGGTTTAATTAACTCGAGAAATACCATTTCTTATAATTTCGGGCATTTATTATTTACTTAAAGAAGTGTTAGAGTAAAGCTGTATCATGTATAATATATAAAGTTATGTGGTGCCTCTATGTATTATGTTGCAAGTGTGTTATACTCGTACAACTAAGATGTCAAATGAGCATTATGGAAAATGAGAAGCTTAATTATTGATTTGCGCAACTCGCGCTTAGCCAGTCATGTAACATCAGGCTATTTTGAAGCAACGACTGTCTTCAGTAATATAATAAATGCTGTTAACAGACAGCAGTCGAAGACAGTGTGTAGCTTTGTAGGATAGCGGTCGTAAGGGTTCGATCGAATCTATTACTTGTTAGGTTCGATCGAAAACTTTCAAACGTGTACCGAAGATTTTCAGTTTCACTCAATAAATAATGGCTTTCAACATATCTAAGGGGTTGAAAATTTATGACACTCTCCTCTGTCTGAGAGAAGGTGAAGCGATATTGACCAGCCAGTAATAGGAGACAGCCTTCCGAACTGTCGTCCTTCTGGACACTGGCTGCACAAATGCGGTTTTCAAAGATGGAACTTTGTACTGAATAACCTAGAAACACAGCTAGAAGTCACAACATCAGCATGCGTATGTCATCTAGCACACTCAGCTTAAAAATATGTACTGACTGAGAGAATTTGCAAAGACAAATTTAAAATTGCGAGACTGTATAGTAGGTAGGTATAGTAGTAGGTAGTAAGGAAAGAGATATCTTTTGTATTGATATTTGATGCGAATTAATTTTGTATATTAGGTATGGTAAACTGAAGAGAGAATTAGGTGTGGCAAAAGCCGCGTAGAACCTACGCATACCTAAAGGTCAAAAAAATACATAATTTTAGGGGCTCTATGTGAAAATGCAGAACCTCGAAGAAAATTCTGTTCTTTTATCAGTTTTAACAGTCTGCTCGTTTAACAGCAAATAGCGTTTATTTAACTCTTACTATTTTACCACATACATATATAGTTATTTTATGGGTACCTACCTAGCAGGAGTAGCAGTGTTCAGGAGTGCAGGTGTTCTCTAATAAAACTGTTGGTAGGTAGGTACTTTTAAAATTAATCATATCACCAAATATTATTGAAAGTAAGTACACTTCGGATAAATGATGCATTTATTTTAATTAAACTTTTACAACCGAACTTATTGTAGTTATCATTACGTATTTATATACCTAACCTAATGATTTTTTTAAATCTTAAACCCTACACCTAGTATTCTTTTAGTCTGAGCCCTACACACTTGAGATCAGAGACGACTTGCGGATTTAGTAGATCCAAGTTTGACATTACCACCCTCTATGGCCGAGGGAGTGGTATATGGTATTGTATAAGTGGTACGGGGCGAGTTCGTGGGGATTTCTACACGTATAAACAAGGAAGTATTCTTCTAAAAACAGGTATTCTATCATTTATGTCAGGATTGCAATTTGCATCCGTGGTGTCCGTGGCCTTCATCTTCGCTTTCCAGCTTTCCCTGTTATGTACCTACGTTTCGGTTTTCGGCACTCCTTGCAATGAAATCATAGTTACAAAATAAGTAATTTCCGACGACATCAAGCCAGTTAAGTAAACAATCAGTGTTACCATGTGTATCCATAGAGTAGGTGCCCACCGCAACATGGCCGGATCTACCATATGGCCAAATGGGCTTAAGCCAAGGGCCCCCAGGCTCTGGGGGCCCCCAACTGAGGCAATTAAAGACAAAAATATAGAATAAAGCGATTTTTTTTAAAAAATTAATTCCCTCAAAGCTCTTCAACTACTTATTGGAACTGGACAATTGAGGTATCGTTAGAAGCGTCTTGATCGTCCGCTGGTTATAGGCTATTATTGGTATGGTATGGTATCGCGGGCTGGTTTCCGCAACTCCACGTCAAGGCGCAGTTTTTGCGTGATGGTGGGCAGTTATTCGATCCACCCCAGAACGGCAAAGAACGCCAGCAGACTGTTTACGCTGCTGGTGATCTTCCGGAGCGTACCTGTATCGTTGAAGTACTTAGCCCTGTATGTGGCGGTTGCAGGTTGCAGGGCAGTGTAGGAGGACGTGTGCCGCCGTTTCCTCCTCTCTCATGCATGCTCTGCAGAGAGGGCTGTCAGTGATTCCTAAAATAAAGAGGTGTTTATTGAAAGAGCCATGCCCTGTGATGGCAGCAGTGGCCGTGCGTAGCTGCTGTTTGGTCAGTTGTCTGAGACGCTTGGTTATTTTGTTATCCAGCATCGGTAGTGCTTCCCTGGCTTGTCTACATTCCTCCAGGTTTGTCCAGTAACTGTTGTGTTGTTCCCTAGTTCGTTTGACGACTAAGGTTCGTAGGTATGCGAAGGGGATCGGTATTATGGGTTCAGGTCCCATCGCAACCGTTTCTGATCCTCTTCTGGCGAGGTCGTCTGCCGCGTCATTGCCACACGAGCCGCTGTGGCCCTTGATCCATTGCAAGGTTATATTGTTTTTGTGGCCTATTTCGTTTAGTTTGAGGTGGCATTCCAGAATTATTCCTGAGTTTATGGTGTGGCTGTTCAGGGCTAGCAGCGCGGCCCTGCTATCCGAGAGTATGCGTATCGAGTGACCTTCCACTCTCCTCGCCATTACCGCCGAGGCGGCCAAGGTGATTCCCACACATTCAGCTTGAAATACTGTGTTGTGAGCCCCCAGCGGTGTTGAGATGGATATATTGAGGTCCTCTGAGAAAGCGCCGGCCCCGGTGCCAGTGTCTGTTTTGGATCCATCAGTGAAGATACGCATTTCTGTTAGGCATAGAGCCTCACATCGGTGGTCTTCATGAAGCTGAATTTTGTACTTTTTGTCAAAGACGTACTGTTTGGGTACGCGATCATTCACTGCTTCTGTGATGGGTATTTCCTTCACAAGCTCTGTAAGCAGTGACGTATGTCGTGTGTATCGGTTGCTCCATAGATTTAGTGCTCTTAGGCGTATGGCCGCAGTTGTTGCTTCCTGGCGGATGAACAGATCCAAGGGTGGGAGACCCAGCATGGCTTCCATTGCCGCGGTGGGGGTAGTTTTCATGCATCCAGTGGTTGCCATGCAGGCCAGTCTTTGGGTCTGTCGTAATTTAGCTGATATTGTGCTGTTTTCGGTTCTTGGCCACCATACGATGGCGCCATATGCTATCATGGGGCGGATTACTGTTTCGTACAGCCATAGGATGATTTTCGGTGTTAGCCCCCATTTTTTACCAATAATCCTTCTGCACTGCCAGAAGGTAATCCCGGCCTTTTCTAGTTTGTTATCTAGGTGGCTTCTCCATTTTAACTTGCTGTCAAGGATAACACCAAGGTATTTGACCTCCTTTGATAGTTGGAGTTCCGTATTAAAGAGTCTTGGTAGCCGGTATTCTCCTAATACCCTTTTGTTCGTGAACATGACTAACTCTGTTTTGTTCGGATTCACCGATAGTTCGAATTCCTCACACCATTTTTGCACGGTTCGTAAGGCTTGTTGGGTAAGGTTGCAGACAGTTCCCGCTACCTTTCCTGAGATAAGGATTGATAGGTCATCGGCATAGCCTATTGTATAGTCTCGATTATTGTTCAGCCTTGTGATCAGATCGTCTATTACTAGGTTCCACAGAAGGGGGGAAATTACCCCACCCTGCGGACAGCCCCTGGCTTTTCTCCAAGTCGAACCACTCTTTTGCTGAGCATGTTAGTAACCCAGTCAGATAGCACTGGTTCCACCCCATGTCTTGACAGGGCGGCCTTGATACTCGTGAAACTAGTTTTGTCGAAAGCTCCTTCAATATCAATGAACGTTCCCAAGCAGATGCCTTGTTGTTCAATCTCTTCCTCTATCCGGCTGACTACCAGATGAAGGGCTGATTCTGTTGACTTTCCGGAGCTGTAAGCGTGCTGGTTTTTGTGTAAGGGTATTTGTTTTAGTGCACCATCTCTCATCTCCCTCTCGCATAGACGCTCCATGGTCTTTAGCATGAACGAGGTCAGACTGATTGGTCGATGTGCTTTGGGGTTTGTGTAATCACCCTTTCCTGGCTTTGGGATGAAGATGACTCCTACTTCTCTCCATCCCTTGGGAACGTATATATGTGCCAGACAGGCTTTGAAAATGCACTCCAGTCTTCTTGTGACCGGTAAGTCACCCCACTGGTTATAGGCTATATGACATGTCACTAAATCGAATGTGGCGCCCTCTAGCGGTCATAAAGTACTGTATTAAAAAATAAACTTGAGATAAATAGACCATGATTGGTATCAAATTAAAGGGCTCAATTAGCACATTTCAAATATCTATAAATTATTGGGTGTTTCTTGCCCCAAAATAATATAAATAAAAATTAAGTTTAAAACTAAAACCCGACTGATAATTTCTTGTTTAATACATTTTAGAGCGTGATTTTGCTGTAGTCGGGTTTTAGTTTTAAACTTAATTTTTCTTCCTATAATTTCAGCAATTAGGAGGGCCCCTAAGTACTACTAGCCCAGGGCCCCCTAAAGTCACGGTCCGGCCCTGCACCGCAAAGTCTATTTGAGAGACACTAACCACGCCTTACATTTTGCAGAGTTCGAAAACCGGTCAAGTAGGTACTATTACTTAGGTACTTATAACATGAGTTTTCGTAAATACTATTGCGTTGCGCATAATATTAACCAACTGAGGTCTTTGTTAAACCGAATCTAGCACACCTTTCAATAAATCGTGCAAATATTAGTAAAAATACAGACCTACCCAAGACCCACTTACGTTTTTCGTTTATTCGCCACCCTTTTTCCATTATTTTTTGTTAATTAGTTTAGGTACTTAAAAGTTACCTACCTATTAAAATATGACACTTCTTTAAACAATGTGGGATACCTGGACATTTCTGTAAATAACAAACTAGGAACTTCATCCCTCGCACACTCAAGCTGTGGAATGGACTTCCTGCGGTGGCTTTCCCAAGCGACTACAATAGGTAGGTATGTGGTTATTCAAGAAGGGCATTAGAAGGTATCTTCAGGGTCGGCAGCACGAGTGTGACGCCCCTGGTGCGGTGTTGCATACGTCCATAGGCCACGGTAACCACTTTCCGTAAGGTGGACCGTGTGCTTGTCTGCCACCTAAGTGGTATAAAAAAAAGTTAGGTTAATGGGATGAAGGGGATAAAGTTAGGAATGTACGTACCTACCTAAGTATACAAAAATTATCGTGGGACAGTGATTGTAACCAAACTCCCCCGAAAGGGCTTGACAAATTTGGATGTGATTTAAGCTGTCGCCAAAATAATAGAGTTTTTTCTAGATCTAGTTTGATCTATTTTGCAGACATTGCTTGCTTTGTTTTGTGGAAATCCTTTAATTTTCATTTCACTCTGTTTTTTTTTATTAAATTTCAATTAAATTTAATAAGTTGCCTTGGATTCCGGTATCGCAAAATCTAATAAATTAAGTGCAACCAAAGTGCAACAGTATCCTTTATAAGTTGAGATAATTTAACAATTAACAACAAAAACACGAAGTTTAAGAGTAGGTAATGAGGGAAATTAACTACATACTTAACTACATTTATAAATGTGGCGACTATGTATTAAAGGAAAACCTATACAAAAAGTCTACAAACCGCCTGTCAGAAGACTTCAATGCTTGAGTCAGAAAAAGGCAGTCGAAAACAATGCGGAGTCTAACAGGTTCGAAGTACAACAGTATGTAACGGTCTCTGCCGTGAATGTGAACCAGAACGTTAGCAACAATAACGTAGCCATGGAGTACCTACCTACTATGTTAATTATATTATATATTCTGTGGCCATGGACTGTTTGTAAAGCGACGGTAGCTGCAGTCCTTTGACCTTGTTTGACAAGAGATACGCTAAATAAATCTTAACAGGTAGATACTAAAATCAAAATCTGCGTGTCTACCACGACGCGCATAAAGCGATGCAGTTTTTGAGCAGCGGTTCAGTGCCAGAGGGAGAGTGATGGAGCTATATACCAGCATCGCTCTTAATCGGAACCAAAGACACGATGGTGATAAGGTAGGTTATTATCTGCGTCATGGTAGGCTCGTGGAATTGAGTATTTGAAGTTTTAAAACTCAAGAAAAGGTAAATGATAATAACTTTGTACATCGTACACATACAGAGTTACCAAGCCCCAAAATAAGCAGAACTTAACTAGGAAATAATACTCGTATACGTTCCCGAAGGGATAGACTGAGGCTGAGGTGTAACTTTTTTTTTATACCACTTTGGCAGACAAAGCACACGGCCCACCTGATGGAAAGTGGTTACCGTGACCTATGGACGTATGCAATGCAACACCAAGGGCGTCACACTCGTGCTGTCACCTAGGTACAGTCCAAGAGCTGGTATGTTCGATTTTTTGAGTACCTTCTTGAGGCAAGCTGAAAACTTGTCACACAACTCTCCTGTTATACCCCAACACGAAGCTGCAGACCTGGCTGGTGGGTACGGGGGCTAAATCAACCCCTGAATTTTTAAAAATTAAAAAAAAAATCCGAAAAACCTGTTTGTGTATAACAGGAGAGTTGTGTGATAAGTTTTCAGCTAGCCTCTAGGTGCTCAAAAAATCGTACCAGCTCTCGGATTATATTATTATCTACTATTTTCATTCACTACCACTACCAAATTGCCACTAAAGAATTCCAAATTTCGATGATGCGGTAAAGATTATAAAATAATAAAATACTGCTATTACAGAGGACACGTCTATCCGCTTCTGCAAAGGTTCGAGGATGTTGGTGACCTGAGGATTACCTAACTAATAGCGCAAAGAGAGAGAGTCGCTGCAATCTGTCGAGGTCGAGAGCAGCTAATGAGTATCTATAAGTATTGTGCTCACCCTCTATAAGGACTCTTATATCTGGCAACTCGCATTAAAATAATGTTCAAATTCATATGTACACATGTACACGTGAAGTCCGTATGGTATTCCGAAATACCGCTCACCGAATAGGACGGTTGTCCGATAAAACTCTACTCCGACGGTTAGTTGAACGAAAAAATACTTGGCCGATGCATGGAACGTTTCGCCGAAAATATGATTCATCGACGGTTGGTAGTCCGAATGAATCCATCGCCGATGGAACGGTTCGCCGAAAACACTCTTCAACGACGATTGAATAAACGAACGAATCTTTCGCCGATAGCACTCGTCGTCGTAGGGGAATTCTTTTGCCAAATGGATAGTTTTTCTTTCAGATTGACTACACCCTTAGCTCTTCAAGTAGTCATGTTAAAAATACAGGTAATAATAATATAAAACATGGAACTATGGCAATAGAAAAACAAATTATGTTTTGTGTAGTTTTTCTACTGCCACACTTCAAGCTGAAAGAAAAACTATCCATTTGGCAAAAGAATTCCCCTACGACGAGTGCTATCAGCGAAAGATTCGTTCGTTTAACCAATCGTCGCTGAAGAGTGTTTTCGGCGAACCGTTCCATCGGAGAAGGATTCATTCGGACTACCAACCGTCGATGAATCATATTTTCGGCGAAACGTTCTATCGGCCAAGTATTTTTTCTTTCAACTAACCGTCGGAGTAGAGTGTTATCGGACAACCGTCCTATTCGGTGAGCGGTATTTCGGAATACCATATATGGACTTCTGTACACGTCTGGTGTACCCCAGGGATGCTTACTAGGCCCTACATCTGGACCTACCTATTGAACTCTACAAAATGGAAATTACAGAAACATAGAACCCAAATTGTTGAATGTAAAAAAGGAATGCAAAGGTACTTACATTTTTCGAATCGTGAAATAAAGCAGAGTTCCGTGTTATCAAGAAAAATAACAACCTCTTTTCAAGATGGCGGCGAAAGTTCATATTAAGATGTCTTGGTGGAAAATTGGGTCGAAAATTCACTTGCAATTTATCCTTGCCTATACTGTTAGGCAAGTTCGGTGTTATCGAGGGTAGCGACGTATCGTACGTAAACTAACTATTCTTCATAAAAACCTAATAAAATTGTAATTTAGTCGCCGTGAACGCCTGCAAGATTTGAACAAGATGGTGTAGTAAAAAAAATCCGCTGTTGCAAATTACTCATCAGGCACCATGTCAGGCACATAAGAATGATGCGTCATGGTGGACATTTTTGATGTACCTACAGCCTGGCAATGGTACTTCATGTGTATCAATGTTGTATGTTAAGCAGATTATGCTATTCTGAAAAGAATTTTCGATGACAACATTGTCACTCAAAAGACAAACTTTCATGAAAGACAGTCCCTTTCATCGGAGCTCGCTCAGAATGTATATATCGAAGTAGAGAAAGCATACAAGCTCTTGAAGAATATGGATCAAGGAACAATTGGATAACGACGTTTTACAACACACTTGCGAATAAAATAATACTACAAATTCTTGGGACTTCGCACTTCTTGGGAATCCATGGTAATGAGACCATTGGCACGTATGTCATCTTCTACGACATCAAACCTGCACTTCTTGCGTCTACCCCTCCTTCCGGAAAATTCAGGCCCCGGGCGGAGGTCGCTCTTGCATGCCACGCTTCGCATCCTTGTGAAAGGACAGGCCTAGTCGGTATTTTTCACACAAATGACACCAGTCCCCTTAAGTCTCTTGGTACGTGCAGTATGCGCACTGATGTTGCAATCGATGCAACGATGTTTCCTGGCAGGTAGGTACCTACTAGTATCTATCAGAAGTCCTTCGAATGACGAAGGAAAACACCTTTACTTTGTATTTGACGCTAGTCGCTCAAACTGTTATATTTTGCTCACAATGCGAACATTCCAATCAGTGGTGTGGTGATCGATTATGGGAGAGCTCATAAATAATGATATTAGCAGTATTTAGATCGGCATGCTTTTTGCTATGGTGACCGCCCCAGGAGTCGCAAAACCAAAATTTAATTCAGCCCAAAGTCGTCATTTCAGTATTAGGGTGATTTTTGTTGCTGGCCGTTTACCGAGCAAATATTTTGACCAATAAATTACTCTGCGCTATATAGCTAGGTACTAGCGCATCCAGATAAATCAGAGGTCGGAGGTTCTTTTGTAGTTAACCTAAACCTGTCGTGGTTTATGATAACCTCATCCAAGCACTATTTACTTCGATCTGTTTTTGATAAAAAATGTGATAATATAAATCTTAGTTACTCAGAAAATATTATATGGCTGGAATTAAATAAACAAAAATCAAGGTTCAGAACTTCAGGAAAAATAAACAAGAATTTGTTAAGCACTGCCAATAAACATGTTTTTGCACGAACGCACGACAACAAATTAAATAAGAGGAAAAATGTAAATCATTTAGTGCTTGGAGAACTTTGCCAGGATGCTTTATCGAGTAGAAACATCTATACTATTATACAGCTGAAGTGTTTGTTTGGTTGAACGCGCTAATCTCAGGAACTACTGGTACGAATTGAAAATTCTGTTAAATAGCCTGTTTATCGAGAAAGATTATAAGCTATATCATCACGCTACTCCAAGGGAGTGGAGCAGTAATCATAAATATCAATAAATCGAGCAGATTTCCATACATTATTAGAAAATTAATGAAGTATCACCATCACCATATCACACAGTTTATGGTGATACGGGGTTTCAAAGAATGCAACGGGTTAATCCGGGTCGGGTCGTCTAGTCTTGGATAAAATTGTCTAATATCCATCCCCATTATCACTAGCAATTCTAAACATGTTAGTAACTTGTTTCAATTTGATCTTAGTGAAGAGACAAACATTTTACTGGGATTAATGGGTGGCGGTTTATTTAAATATTGGTTCTAAAACTAAAAATTGTATTTAATACAAAAGTTTATTGGTGAAAACATGAAAAATATAATAGATTAATTAATGGCTGATAAAATGCAGCAGAAATGTTACAATATTGGCCATCACAAACTATTTTGCTAATAAATGCCTGAAAATTCAGAATGCTATTATTAATCAGTGATGGGCACAATAAAATGGTTAATGTCAACAATAAAAGATTTCCCTTTGGTAATATTAATATTTAGAGGACATCACAAAAACCAGAAGACACTAACAAGTTTTTTGTGCCCTATTCGATACAGCCATTATACAGGTGGATTTATATCATACGAAAACCTTAATTTCATTGGTTCGATTTTGGGCGTTAATTTGACAAATTTAAAAATAACTAATAGCATAATTTTTAAAACAACATTCACCATCATGATCTCCATTTCACTGCGGACATGCGGCGAAAGGAATGTTAATTCGGGGCCGACCAGGCTGTTTTAGCTTTATTCTATGAGAAAGGAAAACACTTTTAACTTAAGAAACCGTAATTTTAATAACTTAAGTTATAAATATTTATATTCATCGGGTCAGCTCGATATCTGTAATCCAGTGTAAATACAGAAATACAAAACCGTCAAAGATGACACATAACATTTAATTTTAGACGGAACGTGAAGGTCCGCTGCGAACGACATTTTAACATTTTTTTACAAGCGACGGCTCGCATCAGCGGCGGTGGACCCGCGCCGCGCGGCGTTCTCGAATGTTACTCGTTTTCTTATAAAACACCAATGAGAACAAATGCGTGTGCTGGGCGCGCCGACTTAGTTGTCGCCGCCCTCGGCCGGCTCGTCGCCGTCGCCCTGCGTGTCCGACGTCCACAGCGTCAGGTTGTCCCGCAGCAGCTGCATGATCAGGGTTGAGTCTTTGTACGAGTCCTCGTTCAGTGTGTCTAGTTCGGCGATCGCGTCATCGAATGCCTGCAAATATAGTGCAATCTATTAGTGCTTTCACTCAAAAAACAATCCAAGTAAAACATAAAATCAATATATCATTATCTTTTTTTTTTAACTATATTACTTTGATGCTGGCTGGATCGAGGATTAAATGGTTAATTGCTTACACACGGCCATGCTAATATTAGTGAATTTAAGGCTACCGAATTATTCTAGTGGATGCATGAGAGTTCAATGCACTTAACAAAAAATAATTATCAGTTAGTTTAGTAACATTACTGTAATCATATCACACACAAATTTTTGTCTTTATTAAAAAACCTGTTTAGCTAAGTGGCACGCTCGCGCAGGGGAGTTGATTATCTCGTAATAGAATACGGAAAAGTTGAGAGCAAGGCCCAGCCTGATGGGATGGGTCGGTTGCATTTTGGCTTTAGCAATGTCGAATGCTTCTTGGTAGGCCTTCTGGGAATCCTCCACGACGGCTGGGGACAAGTGAGTAGATTAATATGCCTAGCCTGCATTTTCCTCTCGTGCCAGCCAGCACAAAGCCTATGCATAACTGACACAAATAATGACCTGTTTGGCGAGCTGACACGCTTTGTCTGGTGAATTTAAAATCTCATAATAGAAGACGGAGAAATTTAACGCCAGACCCAGCCTTATTGGGTGTGTGGGCTGCATTTTCGCCTTGCTGATTTCGAAAGCATCTTGGTATGCTTTCTGTGAATCCTCTACAACAGCTGTAATGTAAAGGTAAGTTAGCTAACTGAAATTTGTTACATCATTTGAGTTTTGATAAATAACTCAACATTATAATGATATTCAAGAATTTAGAACTAAACTCTTCAAAAACTTACAATTTCTGGTTTCTCCTGTGGCCACTTCTGCAAGGTACCTGTAGTAATCACCCTTCATTTTAAGGTAAAATACTTTACTTTCTGGATTACTAGCTTTAGGAATAAGGTGCTTGTCAAGTAAACCCTGAAACAATTATCAAAACATCTGTTAATGAAGAGGATCACACCAAAACTACCCTATGTACTATGAAAATCAATAAAAATTATTTGTGGTTTGAGTTACTACTAGTATAAATACAAAAAAATACTACAAAGACTCTTAAATGTTCTTAGTATTCTGCATTTTTACGAAGAAAAACGGGATAGCAGCGCGCGCAATGACGCGGCGCAATACGTCACCCCACCCTCCCGACCCGCGAAAACTGCGCACCGCGCCCTCCGAACTCTCACGTGCTAACCAACATTATAACGCCCATTATTAACAAAAACGTTATGACTATGGAGGAAATGACCACGGGTACTGGTCGCTTGCATCACCCCTAAAATTGGCGAGGCACACATATCATGACGTCATCCGTGTAGGATGGCGGTAACCGATGATAATTCTACTTGGATTGGAATTAATGTCACGACGAAATTCAAGTCAAAGACAGTTAATTCAACAGTTATTCAATTTAATTTTTTTTTTGTTTTATTTTCCTAGAATGGAGAAGTTAATAAATAAATCTTACCAAAACGTCGTAGCAGATTTCTCTGAGCTCCTTTTCTACCTTAACTCTATATTCTTTTGCCATCTGTTGTTTTCTTTCCGAACCTTCGGTTTTCTGTTCAATGGAGGAGATGACGCGCCATGACGATCGTCGAGCGCCCACCACGTTTTTGTAAGCAACTGAAAGGAGGTTTCTTTCCTCGTTGCTTAGCTCGACGCCGGTTTCCGTGACTTCCTTCATCGCGGCCGCCATGTCGTCATATCGTTCAGCCTGCTCCGCCAGCTTGGCGCGTTGCACCAGTTCCTCCTTGTCGACGGACATCGTGGACGATTGGAGAGGACTATATCACTGATGCCCCTGCAATGAAGTATGAACCACGAATAAACTATCTGAGTCGACTACCAAAGACGATTCATTGTTAGTATAAATTTATCAGAAAGACTAATCATGGGCGTCACTTTCACCGAAGCGAATCGCTTATTGGGTATTAGTCATCATGGAAGATTGTCGCACCTTGGGTAGAGGCTCACAAGCGCACTAGCGCAGTATGAAAATTCAAAGTGGCTCAAAGAGCGACTCTCACGCCAAACGCGACATCGACGCGGCGTCCGCTCGGTTTGACAGCATCTCACAGACTCGAGCAACTAGCAGGCTAGGCACGCGCCGTGTCCCCGCGCCGGCCGCTTGGTCACCGCCACTGCGCCAACAGTATTGATCCGACGACGCGGGATAAACACTCCAGACGAAATACGACTAGTGCGACGATTGCACACACCCCTCACCCTCGCTGTACACCCCCGTGCACCGCGCCCGTCGGCCCGGCGCCTACCTCACGCTACCCTTATCTATCTACCTATAGCTTTTTACTCAACTCTGGTTACTATGCTGTACGCAGATCTATAGATACTCGTGCCTGTTCGATTTTACAACACAATTTGGTGAAATGAATAATTGTGTAAACTGTAAAACATCTAAGATGGAACTGTAATAACATTGTTACTCTGCACACATTAAAGAAATATTATATAGTTAAATGTATTGATTGATATATTTCTGTAAAGTAAAGAATCTAGCATAATATGAAAATTTGATGCTATTGTAAAAGGAATCTTAATTGGAGCTGTACAGCAAAAAAAATGGAGGAAGCAATGATTATTTGAGAACTGCACAGTAAACTAAAAGTATTGTCCAGGAAAAGTTATACACTAATTCTGAACATTCCCCAATGGCTAATTATTATCCATATCACTTATTTAATATTATTGGGTTAATTAAGTTTTTGTCACAGGTCAAACTTTAAATTTATTAAGTGACCATTTTGTTAGTTACAACAAAATTATTAAGACAAAGAACTCAGTAGATAATGTCTACATCACAGAGCACTACCATGCCCATGCTTGTTCATGATGACTGATGACTCAGTTTCATAATACATACTAGGTCATTGCAGACAAACTTAATGTAATTTTAATGCAATAGAAATTATAACAGATGCATGGTTTAGGATTTAACAACATTCATCTGAACATGTCATAGAGGCACCCACTGTAAATGCGTTCAAAAACCGACTTGACAGTATCTTCAGATCCAAAGATACACACACATCAGCTTTATGAGCTGTTAGTGTGGTTTGTATAAATAATAATAATAAAATAATTTAGCTTATGGCATTATCAAGGAATTTACAAATTGACAAAGTTACTAACTCTGCCTTTATTATGCCCACTTAGCATAACTAATACCAAATCACATGGGATCTTGTGATGAAAGTTTGTAAAGCATTATTTACAATGGAAAAGTATAAAATTAAAGAAAATAAATATTTAGTGAATATTAATTATGTTGTTTAGTAATGATCGACAGGTTAACTCAATCCAAGTAGTAAACCACCCAGTACTACTCATAATACTAAATATAATGACTATTACTTTATAAAGCCCAGTAATTATGTTGCTTCCTCATAGTGAACAATATCCAATTTGTCCGGGCATAATAAAACGCTTAATAATCACTTTGTTCACCCACTTTACACAAGTATTACAATCAAATGTGATTTACTTAAGCCATAACATTTAGGCAAACTATCTAAGACCTGAAACAGAAATTAATGGCTGCAACCTCTTGAGTCTGAGGGAAGCTAGCGGAAATCATTGAATTCACGCTTAACATAAGCCTCATACTAGTAGAACGTGACATATCCAGGCACATAGTAAAAGAGCATTGTATCGTAGACTCAATGTCACACACGTGCCCATCTGAAAGGCGTTTTAGTCGAAGGTAGCGACATTAGAACTAGATAATATACGTACATAACTACAACCTTTGTCAAGTTACACAACGGAACTTATAAATGATATCACACGAACGTTCAGGTGAAAGGAATAACGTTATTTAGGTAAATTACTTACACACGGTAAGTATCTTCAATGACATTACAGTCATTGAATTCAACAAGATAACGGCATGACTACGCACGGCGAAATTACGACGCACTAATGTGATGGCTAGTTACCTCTATGAATACGCCAACGTTCGACATGCCCACGCATTCCAAACGATCCAACCTAACTTTTAAATTGTAAACTACGAGGTAAT
The DNA here is from genome assembly GCA_914767945.1 of Eilema depressum. Lineage (NCBI taxonomy): Eukaryota > Metazoa > Arthropoda > Insecta > Lepidoptera > Erebidae > Eilema > Eilema depressum. Next base: position 16,899,794 of record OU612013.1, read on the forward strand.
TCACTATGAATATTCTCGACTATGTTTTTTCCAAAAATACAATTCAGTTACAAGAAGAAAATGTAATAAGAACCAAAAAGGTAACTTACGAGACGTATCCCCCTGTGAGTAAACTCTTAATTTACTGTGAGTGACGTATATTCTATATTGTACACGATAAAATGTCTTTAGTAGGACATAAATACCTATAGCAAAAATTTAGAAATTTATAGCTAACCGCGCCGCGAAATCGTGTCGCCGGCTCAGGCAAAATGGCTGCTGCAAGGGGGCACTCCTTCTATGCGTCACAGTCACAGATTTGTGAAAAATCGTTTTTTTTTAATGGAGACACTTTACGATGAACACCGAACTACATTCACGTAATATAATTTTAGGTCACTTACTTGTTGGAAGGGAAAAAAAGTAATTACACCAGCAAATTACAACACAATATCGGTTTTTGTCTTGCGGTGAACGATATACTACACTGACGGCAGCGGGGCCAGAGGGGAAACAAAAACGGAACAGGGTTCACATTACGAGTCGGCCATCTATAATTCAAGATGGCCGACCACAGAGGAAGCTTCGTGCGTTCCATAGCTATCCATGTTCCCGTAGTTATCATGTAACATTATGTGCGCTCTTTCTACCTTATCACTAAAATAAGAGATAGCAAATATTATGAAAATATATGAAAATAAAGTGTTGGATCACTCAGTAAGGTGACAGGAAGTTAAGAATCCAGCGGGTGATTTTAAAATGTAAGGTTAGTAAACTCGCTAAAGTAATTTTATTCTTAACTAGCTGACCCCGCGAACTTCGTACCGCCTAACAGTCCTCGTACTTCACGGAATATTCTAAAAAAAGAATAAGCGAAATCGGTTCAGCCGTTCTCGAGATTTGCGCTTAGCAACACATTTTGAACATACAAGGTTATAAATTATATTTCAACCTTATTCTTCCCCCGGGCGTCAAGCGTCTATCCTGGTTATATCCAAAGCTTGTACTTTGGAGCATGAGTACCATAAATTTTATAATCCTACTATTTATAATCTTGTTGTTTTAGCTTTTACGGGAGCGGTTTTACGTGTCACCCAGCCACAAAGTTTCCCCTTGCCAGAGAGCCGTTCATGTTCATCTATCAGCCGGTATACCTACAGTAGGCGAGGGCGGTTTGAGCCCCGAAGTTGGCATTGTGTATGTACACAAGCTGAACTGGCAATCTACTTCACAAGCAAATAATGTAATAAATGTGGTAAACATCCAGCACACGATCGACATTATATTATAGCTCATAATTATTCACCATAAGACTTTTTAGGGTTTCGTACTTCAAAAGGTCACTCGGTTGCCTGTCTGCCCATCTGTCTATCTGCCTATTTGTCTGTCCCCTAGAAACGCGTGAAAATATTTTAATAACTTGAAATTAATACTCGTATTAGATAACCAGTTCTATGAACTCTTACAGCTGTGAAAAAAGTACAAAAATTAAAACGAATAATTCGACACAATTCTTGACAAATGTGTTGACAATTCCGGAAGGGGGCTGCTCAAAGGCTGCCCACATGCACCTCTGAAGAATCCTTAGCAGAGGGCACAGTTGAGAACAGACAAGAGGTGGGCTGGTACTACAAACGCAGTTGGGGGTGACAGGTTCGGCCGTTTGTCACCCTAGCAAAAACAGGCCTACGTAACGGTGAGAGTGAGACTGAGACGCACGCCTCTATCCCTTTCCGGGGTTGGATGGGGCCATTTAAAACCCGTAGATAGTCCCGGGTCAGCCAGGGAGCGAGGGAAATGCTTTATGTGGTAATCCTACCGGGAGGTAAAGACACGAGACAGCGTGCAACGGGAGTTTACGGGAGTTGTATCCGTGGGGATATCCGTAGTAAAAAAAAGTAGGTACATTAGTAATTTATACACGCCTTAATATGCTCAAGCATAAAGTAAATTTACTAAAATATTCGGGGACCAAGCCAAATTACACCTGCAAGTCGGTACACCTGCTGATTAATGGACGAGCCTCAGACGCGGGCTTTCCTTTCAGGGTAGGGAGGGCGGATGGAAGTCGTTCTTATAAAACAACAGCCAAAATAACTAAGTGATAACATTTATATATATGTACGTATGCTTACAATCACAACTCATGCTTTATTCACTCCGTGGCCCATGGTAGGCAGATCTTTACAGACTATTACTTTATAAGAAATAGATGTGAAACGACTTGAAGACGGAAATAAAATAAAAATGATTCTTACAACATAACATACTGAGGAGGTAGCCAGCGCATGCTGATAACTTACTCCCCAAACTGACTGTTTCTTTCATTAACGTCACGGTCACGTCAATGTCAACAAAATAATTACATTATTTGACAAGTATGACATTATGTGATACTCACATTACTCACATGTCAAACCATTGTCAAACAGACAAACGTGCGTGCGCCGTTCGCTATTGGCTATTATTTTAGGTTATTTTGTTATAGTTAGGATAACTAAAATCTTCCGTTTTATAAACTTTCAGTGATTTTATTAGTATATCTTAGAAAACACAATGCCGAAATCCAAAAGGGATAAAAAAGGTGAGCTTTATAATTATAAAAACTCGTGCTATGCATTGATTGCGTTATAAAACCATGTGAAACAATATTTGTAACTTTTCAAAAGTATTATTATATCATAGATTAGACCTGGTAACAGGTAACAGATCTCGGGAGATTTCCCATTCATTTGTTTTAAATGACAGGCAAACAACATTAATTTTTCAGTGTTGTGTTTTGTATTTAGGCATTAGTGTGTGTGTTTGATTGATTGATTTTGCCCGCGGCTCCGCCCGCGTGGATGACAGTTATCTAGACCGAACATAGCCTATATCCTTTCCCAAGGTCTAATCTATCTCTATACCAAATTTCATCAAAATCTGTTCAGTGGTTAGGGCGTGCAAGCTAACAGACAGACAGACAGAGTTACTTTCGCATTTATAATATTAGTATGGATGTGGATTAGTATGGATATGGATGGAAGTATGGATACCTATCTAAAAAAAGTTTTGTATCATAATAATACTTACTTGTTTTTTTTTTAATTTTAATAATTTTTTTCTAATTACTTATTTATTTTGGTTTTTGAAGTGCTTACGCTTTAAAATCAAAATATTATTTTAACAACAACATCTCATGTGTTATTCTTATGTTTTATTAAATTTCAGTTTCGCTGACAAAAACAAACAAGAAAGGGTTGCTTCTTAAACAGAAAATTATTGAAGAAATAAGAAATTCCCTGTCAAAATATGAACACATATTTTTGTTCACTGTTGATAATATGCGGAACACAAAGCTAAAAGACCTTCGCAATGAGTGGAAAGATTCAAGATTTTTTTTTGGTAAAAATAAAGTAATGGCTGTAGCTCTAGGCAGAACAAAAAGTGATGAAATAGAAGATCAACTAAATCTGGTGAGTAAACTTTAATTCCCTGCACAGCATTGCCATGCTGACAACCTGATTTTGTATTTGCCAATTTTTTCTTTTATATATTGTCCTGACAGACACAAAAGGAACTACAAACAAACATTCTAGCACTGCTGTTAGTTGGGGACACCGTTGACCAGATGGGTGAACAGCCCTTCTGTGTGGGTCATTTCCCCTATTTATAATTACTGCCATAGATATTCTTATTATAATAGACAAAAACGTTTCTAGGTCATATAGCACCTGTGTGCAATCATTACCCTAGCCCCCTCTAGTAAACGTGCGGCCATAATTGATAGGCGCTATGACGCCCCCTAACACATTGCACCTGTGTGCAACGCTCATGCTACACCATAGATAAAAAATTTGTTGTATTCGCCATTCTCAAACTTTGTGCTTAGTACTGGATTTAGATATTTAATTAAATAGTTACATAAATTTACAAACTTTTTTTTCAGTTGTCTAAAAGATTAAAGGGGCAATGTGGTTTGCTCATGACAAATAAAGATGTGCCTGATGTTTTACAATGGTTCAAAGACTTTCAAGATGCAGAGTATGCTCGTGCAGGTTTCGTGGCAACAAAAGATGTAATACTGCCTCAAGGTCCCCTTAATGATTTTTCGCACACAATAGAACCTCACCTTAGGAGGCTTGGACTACCATCGTCTTTAGAGAGGGGTGTTGTTAATCTTATAAAGGAGTATCAGGTATGTACTACTTAATATAGCCTTTATGTTTTAGTAAACAAACACTTTAGTTTACTTATAGTAACTACATAGCTTTTTTACTAATAAAATTAAAATGAAGAGGTAGAAGAGGGTTAATGGTAACTAACAGTAAGTATATTAATGTTATTTTGTGTCTAATCTTAACTTCCATCATCCATTGCTATACAATCTATAGATTGTATATATACATAGATTGTATATACATATATGTAAAAACGTATGACAAAACATCATTTGACAAACCACATTTGAAAAACTAATCATTTGACAAACTTTCATTTCGCAAACATATTACTTTAAAAATAATCATTTGACAATAATACACGTTTCGCAAAATGTATTACTTAGAAAACATTTCGTTTGCTAAAATTTTATTTAAAAAAAATTCATTTGACTATATAAAGTTCTGCATGGTTATAAAAAAAAAAAGTCAAGTCGGAATGAGCAGCTTTCTCAATAATCTATCACTGTCTGTTTGTCAACTAACATGTTTTTAAAATAATCAATTTCTAAAATGATGTTTTATTTAATGTTTTTTTTTTTCAAATAAATAGTTTGTCAAATTATACATTTATCAAGTATAATTTTGTCAAACGTTGTTTGTCAAATGAAAATTTGTCATTCGTTTTTTGTCAAATGATAGGACACCAATCTATACATTCAAAGTATACAAAAGTACAACTTTACACTTGATCAAAGAAGATTTAATCATTATATCTTTAAATGTACAGAATTTTACGATTTCAGTTAAAATAGTTTGAATAAATGCTAATTAACTACTTTTAGGTTTGCAAGAAAGGAGCACCATTAACTCCAGAACAAGCAAGCATATTGAAACTGTTGGGCATACAAATGGCCCAATTTAAAGTTGTTATGAAGTGCCACTGGACTAAAGGCAAGGGTTTCCACAAAGATCTAGATGTAACTAGTGATGATGAAGAGGAAAATGATGATGACGATGATGCAGAAGAAGCAGCTGCGATGGAAGAAGATGAAACATAGTAGTTTAAGAATTATTATAGAGTATTTGAAATACATAATTTCATTTTTATTTCCATTCTTACTCCAGTATCCTTATGAATACAGTTAAGATTTATGACACCTGTGCCCGGTGCACGAAAAGTACTAGAATTCGTAACGTAGATCGAGATAGTAACGAAGCATTGCGATTGGCCGCCTGTCTCCTGTGAACCTGCGTGTGTGTGAAGCCTGCTGCCTGCCATTCGCAATGCTCCATTCTCTTGATACTTTTACGTTACGTATACTTATATTTTTCGTTTGGGGCACTAAAGTAATAATAAGACACTTCAATACAAAGTATTGTATTGAAGTGTTATCACTATGTCCCTAAGTAATTATTTCCTCTTCAGGTGTTGCAAGTGTGTGTAAATTAAAAAGTCTAGATATAAAGCACAAGCATGCATCCATACTTTCTCTTCCTCTAATATTATAAAGAGGAAAGATTTGTATTTTTGTAACGAATAAACTCAAAAACGACTGAACCGATTTCAAAAAACCTTTCGCCATTAGAAAGCTACATTATCAGGTACTAACATAGGCTTATTATGACTACTATTAGCTATGAACGGGATCAGAATTTTACGCGGGCGGAGCCGCGAGCAAGAGCTAGTAATATTATAAATTACAAAGTAGCTGTCTGTTACGGTTTCACGCCTTAAACACAACCGATTTTGATCTTTGGTACAGAGATGGATTATACCTTGGGAAAGGACATTGAGCTTTGTTTGGTCGCAATAACCAACATCCACGCGGGCGGAGCCGCGGGCAACAGCTAGTAATATTGTAAATGCGAAAGTAACTATGTCTGACTTTCACGCCTAAATCACTGAACCGATTTTGATGAAATTTGGTACAGAGATGGATTAGACCTTGGAACAGGAGGCCCAGCTATCAATTAGCCTATTGCAGTCCACTGCTGGACCTAGGCCTCTTCTAATATGCGCCACGTTTGGCGATCCTCCGCCTTCCGCATCCAGTTGTCCCAGCCACCTTTTGCAGGTCGTCAGTCTACCTGGCTAGGGGGCGTCCCACGTTCCGTTTTCCTTCTCGCGGTCTCCACTCTAGGACTCGTCTGCTCCAACGACCTTCATCAAGTTCAATCAGTCCTTCGACAAATGTGGCCATCCTACTGCCACTTCAGCTTGCTTATTCTGCGAGCTATGTCGGTAACTTTGATTCTATGTCGGTCATCGGTCCGGTTACCTGACGAACGTCTATGGCAGTCGTTGAGGTCAGATGGCAGTCCCTTCACGGCAAATATGGAAATTCAGTTCGCAGTATGACAAGGGGACTCCTACTGGGTTGGGAAAAAGACTCAAAATATGATAATGTAAAATATTGTTAGTTAATAATAAAACCAACATTTAAGTTATCTCTGAAAATATTTATTGAAACAATCACAGAAACAACGATAAATTAAATTAAAAAATATACCAAATTCTAATTAGACATAAATTTAACTATTACAAATCTATGCTTCAAAATCATCAAAGACGTGTTGATTACGAATAAAATAAAACAGAAGCCAAGCCTCTGCGTTTTACGAATGTGTATTGCTCTAACACAAATATAACTTAGCACATACGAATAGGTAATCACAGTATAAAAATAAAGCATCGTTATCAGTCGACGACATCACAGCTTACATAATCGATGAAACCAAAATTCAAATTGATTCCTTTGTAACCTACCTGCAAACCAAGATAGTATTCGCAGCAAATTAACTAGTAAATAATCATTAATTACCTCCACTGAAGTCGCATATTACTGTAAAAAGTATTCCGCTAAACCTTTCAAACAGTATTCCGCTAGATACATCACAGGACAACATTCAAACTCACGTGGGATACACGAGATACTACAAGCTAAACATTTCTGTTTTTGGTATTCCCTACAATTTCATTACTTCTACATGCTAACAGTGTACTAAACCAAATGTCCTAGTCCTAAAACAGCTCAAATCAATCATTTCAGCCTAGTTCTACATATTACGAATTGAAAAATACATGAGCTCCTCTTTTCTAGAGCAAGCAAAGCCAAGTTAGGCACTCCTACAAATATGAATCTCAAATCAAACTAGGAATAAATGAGTGCTAACCCATCTGTGTGCGAATCTTTAGTGTCTAAGTGAAGCCTTCAGCTAACTATTTATTACTTTGAATTATTTAACAGCATCAGGCAGTAGAACACACAACAGTTTCATCATGGGACAACGGCTCGCTAATAGCAGTTGAAATAGTTGATTGTGAGCAGTAGTAAGTCTAAAGCCTGAAACAGCACGACGCGGCTGAGCCTCAGATAACATACGCGGACATCCGCGGCGGATAATAAAATGTACTAAACTTGAGCTATCCGGTCGCACACGGGATTTCATCGCCACCACTACGGACACCTCTTCTCTGTCTTTCCCGTGACGAACGGCGTCCGCTCACGGATAATAATCCGCGTCGTACTATTTAGACAATAGTTCACAGCGATACGGAGTCTCCGTTCGCGGAACATCTCATCGCATTGTTTGCACCCTAATGGTGCTTAGGCGGCGGCAGAGTCACGGCGGGCAGTTCAACAGCCAGCAGTGGGTCGCGCCAGAATACGGTCTGCGAGAATTCGTCGCTCGGCTCGCATTGCGCGGGCGGGAACACCTGGTCCACTAGCACCGACATATGCGAGTACCTGCCGACACAAACTTCCTGCATATACAACACATTCACGACGAAATCATCATCATTATAAAGGGATTTTTTTTTTCAATTGTAATTAGTTTTCTAGGTTGTATGTACTATACTTTTTTTTACGAAAAATTGTTTTTCAAATCGATTAAGATATAGAAAAGAGAATCGATTTGAATAGCATACTAAATGCTTTAAAATTTCATTCAAAAATTGTTTTATTTAAAATTATAAATTAAGATTATAGGGAACTTAAGAATAAAAAGAACACAATTGACACGAAAACAATGTTACAACTTGTTAGTGACTGGCGTGACATTTACCTACGTGATTTCTGTTATTATTTTAGATGGAAGGAAATTTTTATAAAAATTAATCGATGTCAGGTAGGTAGGTCATGTTGGAAAACATGTAAGAGTATTGTGGATTCTTCTGGACATGTTACGAAAATTAGGAAGGGAAATGCGCAGAAATGAGGGATTTGTGAACCAAGAAGGTAAAGAAAATTAGGCAGAACAACAGATACATTCAATATTAACATAAAGCCCGAAAGACAAACACCAACACAGAAGTGGAACAAGACAATGACATGTCGATGATTGCAAGTTATTGGTCAGTGTTATTTAGTAATCAATTCAGATAATGGCGTTATAATATAATTTTGTTACATGAGGTTTTACATAAAAAATTTCGAAATGTATGAATGTGCGGCCATAACGTGATCAAGCCTTACAAGTCATTCCATACGTCTTACCGGTTTATTATCACGTGCTTGCTAATCTCGGATTAAATAAATCTCTATATTTTACACCTAAACCTGCTACTAGCTTTTAACTACATCACGTTTCATTGGTGGGAAGAAATCATCGACCATGTCACTTTGCACGTTGTAACTGAAATAAAAATATAATACACAATACAATGACCAACGATGTTAGTGACGCGATAATGTGTTAAAGAGTGATATTAATCGAAGCCAAATGTTTAATTTGGATACTCACGTGGATTGGAATGTCTGAGTCAGTTCATGTTTCAGTTCGCCCTTGTAATTGATAGTGAATATTCTCACGATCGGAATGCCAACTGCCTGGTAAGCGCATACATCCTGTAAACAAAAACATACATTACAAAGGGGACGGCACATACATTGTCATAATAATTTACGCACGTCTGCCACATATATCGCCCTTACTATATTTCTTTGTATAGAAAATATATCTATTTATAATAGATTGAATCTAGTAGGGGCGGAACAGGACACTGAGATTAAGGACGTACGCTGCCTTATTCACGCGCATGTTCTCTACACGCATGCGGACGCCTGTCCGAGCAAATAACATTGCGCGAGATTTGTGCAAAAAACATACGATTTGCACAAACAGTACGCAGTGCGGGCGCCCGTATGCGTGATTGATTACGGCTAGAACGCTGTAAAAGATGCAACAATGCGCTAGGAAAAGGCAACAGTAGACTGAGTACTTGACTCTAACTTACAAAAGAATTACAGTTTGTAGAACCTTGCCAACTGCCAATGCATAAAGTATTGTGTTTTAGTAGATCCATAAAATGGAGAATTAGTATGAGCCTAGCCGCATTTTGTATCCTAGCCGGATATTGTATTCAATATAAATTAATAAGGGATTAAGACGGTAACGTCCCTTTCTCGAAACGGCCCGCTGCTATAATGTCTATTACAAACTATATTTTTTTTACACCAAGGCAATTAGTAGGCAGACAACCACACCGATCCGCCTGATAGAAAGTGGTTACCGTTGCCTATGGACGTATGCAACACCAGGAACGTTACACTAGTGCTGCGACCCTGAAGAAACATTCTAATGCCGTTCATGATCACAAAAGTGAGGTGATTTTTTACTTACATTAACTCTATTGCCGTATCCGGCGTAGAAAGGATTGGAGCCTTGAGGGAACAACGCTTTGATATCCGCGAGGCACTGTATCTTGAACTCTTCTGGCTTCTTCTCGATGACTTCGCGGTGGAAGGCGCGCAGCAGCGACGTGGGGTTGAGAAGCAGTGGCCCGTCGGGCAGGCACACCTCGCCCTGTCTGATCGAGCGCAGGTACTCACGGGTTACCTGGGGAATGAGTTTTTATTAGAATACTAGCTACCCCAGCGAACTTCGTACCGCCTAACAGTCGATTCTTTAATTTTTTTTTTGACTTTTACATTTTTTAAATTTTTCTGTCCGTAAAACTATCCACGTACTGCAAGGAATATTCTAAAAAAAGAATTAGCGAAATCGGTTCAGCTGTTCTCGAGATTTGAGCTTAGCAACACATTTATAATTTCTGAAAATTATAGGGTGTATGTATGCGTGACTGCATTATGATCGTCACAATGATAATTGACAACCGCTGCCAATTTATGGCCATGCGATTAGCCGACCGCCATGTATGTCAGATTTGTTGATTATCGCAGAAAAAAAATAGAAAAAACAGTTTTGTAGCATCATGTTATATTTTAAACAGATCTCGAGAAGGCGTTTAATTCTCGAGTGTAATATCTCATCATTACCTGCGAGTAGCTGATAAACCTGTTGGACGGGGTCTCTTGAAAAGCCAAGAAAATCAATCATTCATTCATTCAGTCGAATCGATGGTGCTTCTACTCTCAAATTCTATTTTCCCAGTATGCTGCTACCTGAATCGCATTCTCGGAGGCACTCATTAGGTCCTCCGGAGTACAGGTAGATGGACATGCAGCACACGTCAGCAGGTGGGCCATGGTCTGTGGAGCTACTCCACACTCACACCCCAGGTCCACGTAATCTGAGTAACCCCACCTAGACCGATTCTCCCTGCTTCGGCCGACTTGTGTTCGAAGTCTATTTAGGGACTTCCACCTGATCCAGGGGAGTTCATGTCCGGGGGGAAGACTCTCCGACAGCGGGTTGAAAGGGGTTGGTGGCGGGCTCCGCGATTTCCAAATTCTTACTCTGGCCCTGGTGGGATCGCCATCAGCGGGAGCAACGCATGCCCAGAAACTCTTTCGGCTTTTCAATCTTCTAGGCACATGATAATGGCCGTGCATGGGATATCGCTGATCCAGCTCCAGCTTGCCTCTCTCCATTGATGACGCCACGTCTCTGCGTACGCTGGGAGGTGCTATGCCAGCTAGTGGATATAGCATCGGTAACACCGCGCCACTGTATTCTCAGCTCTCGCTTTGCCAACCCATTGCTTAGGTGGAACGCGCACGACTGCGATTTCGAGGGGTTTGGCTTCAGACCATTACTGTCATAGTAGCGACTCAGTTCCTCGAGTGCATCATTCAGGTTTGTCTCCACTTCCTCGAATGACCCCTGTGACGTAAGAGCTAAGTCGTCAGCGTAAAGGAAACGTGTTGTGTATGGGCTCTTGGGTTGGTCGTTGGTGTACACGTTGAAGAGCAAGGGTGCCAGAACACTACCCTGAGGTACATATTATGTATTAACAGGAGAGTTTGTATAATCGTAAATATTTGAGAATACCGTGAGGCGAAACCGGTTAGGTTAAAAAAGTACTGTAGAAAAGTAAAATTGTCTCATTCAATACTTGACTCTTATACAGGGCACAGTGCTAGAAAGTATAAAATTTGGATTTAACAAAAAAAAAACTTGCTTCCTCTGTTCCACTTACCCTTGCCTGTCCGATAGCCCGAGCAGATAAATAAAGAAGCTGATATCCATTATTCTTGATTTTCGTGAACAGCTGAGCGACACCAGACTGCGCCCAATCTTTGCCCACCAGTGGGAAGATATGGCCCAAAACATCAGATCTAAACAATAACACATTATAATATTATTTGACGTCAAATGATTGATATCACAAAAACAACGTGTCTGAATGTGCGTCATACTTGGTAATTGTTCCATCGATGTCCGAGATGACTATCTTGTCATCATATCGCCATTTGAATACATTGCACTTGCACCGCGTCGTGCCCTGATATGCCGTTGTCACGCTAAACACCATCTCGTTCATTCCTTCTCGGAGGTTTAGATTTTTCTGGAAAGATTATAAGATGAATGTTTAAATACCTAAAATTAAATTTCGTAGTTTTTCATACATTTTGGAAGTCTCTGAATCTCTTGCTATTTGTTTGTTATTAAACCTGAAATATAATAGCTAACAAATCGCATATTTGTCGACAATCAATCAATTGTATAACCCGCGCCACGTATCTTGGACCTAAAATGTGCTCAAAACGTGCCCTATACGCGCAGTACACATTTCTTGGGTGTCTTTTGAGGATAGCACGGGGTGCTACTGCAGTAGATGAACTCAAATTCACCAAGTATAGACTATTACAAAGCAATTCGCGGGCGCCAGAGCCTGGTATGTCTTACGATTTAGGTCCAAGATACGCGGCGCGGGTTAAACAGGAGGTATATTTATATATTTATTATGTTAAGTACTACTACTACTTTAGTTATTTTTCGTGCATGTCTGTGCAGATTATAAAAACTTTTCTTTCTTTCTTTCTTTTTATATGCAATGTCGAACAAAAGGCCATGAAACTAAACCGGTTAGGTATGTTAAGACATGGAACATTGATGATGAATTGCATGAGTAACAAGGTCTGTGAACTTATGTTGCGACTGAATAATAACAACGCTCTTAATTTTATTAATATAAATATACATATAACATTAAGTGTATCCGCGACTTCGTCCGCGTGGACTTAGATTAGAGTTTTTTTTTTGTGTGAATCCGTAATACATTTTCTAAAATAAAATCTTATATGATCTTAAAATCGGTCCAGCCGAATTGGAGATTATCCGGAACAAACAAACAGAAAGACAGATAGACCAAATTACAAATTATTGAAAAAATGTTTGAGTAAACAATATCGCACTCATATGCATTTATTAAAAAAATGTTATTTCAACATTACAAATAGCCACGTCAATTTTATTTATTTGTATAGATATACGGTATTAATATTATTCTACCCGAGTCACGCATGACTGTTACTTCCAGGTATGTTGTATAATGAAGTGTTTGTTTGCGTTATTTTAAAAACAAAGAGATGAATATTTTAACTGCTGACTACGTTATACTTACGATTTGCTCTGAAGATAACCGAAGAGTTTTTCTAAACGTCGAATACCTCCGCGAATGCCTCTTGACGTGACTATCTTGGTCCGAATCCGACGAGCTGTGGTCATGGCCAGGGTGGTCGACTGCAAAACATAACATATTGAATTAATACCATGGTATGATTTTAGATTATTTTTCATATATTATATTGTTATATATAAATTATAGATAGCATCAGATAGATATACACAGACCAGATTCAGCCACAGATGCATGACAGAGTAGAATAGCCGCGTGGTTCCCGGCAGAGAAGAATTTGGACCACCCCATCACTTTTCCCATGCGGTGTCGTACAAGGAGACTAAGGGATAGGGCTGTTAACATCAGACAGATGTATATAGCCCAAACTCGGCCTCACATGCATGGCTCGAGTCAACAATAGTGGCCGGAATACGGCAATAGGCTCACCCCCTATTACGTGGGACTGAATATAATGATTGGTGAAATATGGGTGTGATAGTTCACCTTTTTTTAAAGGCGTGATTATAATATGTATGATTTTGATGACTGATTTGTTTTTGTAGAATAACTTACCCAGATCCTGCGGTTTCATTTCAGGCAAAGATTCAGGAACATTTTCAATTAGTTCAATAGGATTAATCTCTAATTTGATAGACCCCTCAATGGTGACCTGCACATCGACCGGTTCCTCTTCCTGTATTTCATTTATAATATTCGGTTCCGCAGCAACTTCAATATGAGCCGTCTCTACTTTTGCAATATCATCTTTTGGCGGGGATGCTTCAGAGCTGCAACGATGAAATAAATTACCATAAATATTTTGCGCTGAATTCCATGGAATGAAGCCAAATAGACGTCGGTGATATTACATATATCTTAAATAATTGCCATTTATAAACTAAAGTTTTTAGTAGAAAAGAATGTGTGTAGGTGACCGCCAAAGACGGCTTGGTGTCCTATATTTAGCTCATAGCCCATCATTGTAAAGCATGAGAGTGTGGTGTGGTGTAGTGTAGTGTGGTGTATAATTGAGGGATGTGGGTAAAGCGAGGTGTCGCGTGACTCACCGCTCCGCCTCCGCCTTGGAGCGTCGCCAGCTCCACCACGAGTAGCCGCGTGGCTTCACCGCGCTGTCAGACGTCCGCGCTGACGTGTCGTCTTTCTCCGAAATTTTCTCTAGGGATTCTAGCACGCGCTGTAAAAATGATCGTTGTTACAAAATGTGTGATGTAATAGCGGGTACGCAAATTGTACTGTAAAGAAAGACCCGTATTCTAGAATGATACTCAGTTCTCAAACTTGATTTATTTGAGGACAGATTGTATAGACAATCTGTCAAATCTGTCAATCTGTTTATACAATCAGTTCTCAGATAAATTGAGATTCAGGGCTGAGTATCGTTATAGAATACGGGCCTAAGCCTGTATGCTATGTAGGACTTCCGATGGAGAGGTTGCGGATTCAAACCACGACCAGTACCGATGTGTATCTCTCTTAACACAAGCTATTTAGCTCAGTTGGACTTAACGAGGATTCTTTAAATTTCGATTGCATGAAAGTTACTATTATTTAAAAATAAAACAGTTCAGTATATAATACAGAAATAAGTTTAATTTGTTGATGATTTTTTTTAAACCAATGTAGAAAAAATATAAGGAAGCAACTTAAAAACTCTTCCGTTAATTTGAAGCAAAATCTAAGTATCGCAGGAAGCCGAGATCCACAAAATCGACAATAGCGGTAAAGATAAACAGATACATCTTTTTATGTGTACAATTAAATACTCCACTGCTATTGCCGACTTCTTTAGATCCTAGGTGTGGTAACGATTAGGGCCGTCATATCGCTACCGATCTCTTCGAGACAACCTTTGGTATGGACTATCATGCCAATGGGTAATAGGATGATAAATAGGATATGTTCAGGTAGCTCAGTTTGGTTCGAATATTACATACTAATTTCTTAAAATGTCCTTTAAATTATTTTATATGATTCTAAAAAAGACAAGCACCGAAGGTTCCGTACAAAATTAGATTGAGGAACGAATTATATTTTGATTGTGTTGAATTAGAAGTTCGGTTTTTCAGTTTCAAGACGTTACAGAGCTGAGTATGTGGTATGAATTTTAATTTGATGCATCCACGCATTCTTGAGAAAAATATCTTGACAGACAGGCAAATAGACGGACGGACAAAGAAGTGATCTTATAAAGGTGGATTTAGACTAAACAAACATAGATTCTTTCATAATATTTTAGTGTAAACGAAACCTTGCTTTCAGCGGCTACATAAAAAAGAACGATACTCCGTCACTGTTTACACTAATAAAATTTGATTTAGGGGGGATAGATTGTGACTTCCCTCGTCTGAAGTAAATCAACCTTAAGGGTTCCGTTTTTTCTGAGGTACATAACCCTAAAAAGCAGGAAGTGAGTACTCACATTGGGCAAGGGCCTCCTGTAGGCGAGTAGCGACAGCAGCAGAGGCCCGGCGCTCCGCCACGGCATGGGGCGGCCGCCCAGCCGCACCACCAGGCGCCCCTCGGCCGCCAGAGAACCACCGCGCTCACAGAACTCTTCGAAAGACAGCGCGCGCGTCACGCGGTCTTCTTGGACGTATACCCCGACCTGGCCCCTGGAAGGATAGCCTGACGTTGAGAAACGAAAGCCAGCCCCCCTAGACAAGTGGTAATTCGTTGCTCGGTGTATCATGGAATAGAATGACGAATGTATAGGATTTGACGTTTTTGACATTCGTTGACGCCTGTCATATACGTCAAATCCCATACATTTGGCATTCTATATTCTATTCCACCAAAAGCTGGTCGACGAATTGCCACTTGTCTAGAGGGCCAGGCCTGGGAACTTTCCTTTGCAGGTATTTTTGGTACAGTTGAAGTACAGTAAAACAAGTATGCAAAAGTGTCAGTGAATGTTTGTTACCTTTGTTCCCATGTCTATTACTAAACAGGTTTTGATAATATATATTATAATAAATCAAACTATTTTTAGAGAGAGGGTAGGGAATTCAAAAATGTGTATATATTATTTTATTCTGATTAAAACAACACAACATTATATATCAATAAACTATGATTTTTTTCTTTTTCAAAATTACCCACCCTCAGGAAGTGTACAATAGACTTATATGGAAAAAAAATCCTTGATTCTATTCAGAAAAAGCTAAATACAAATAAACTATAATATCATCCCAGAATTTGGTCCTGTAGGTCGCGGGACGGAATCACGGACAGAAGCTCGAGCTAGAATAAAACTACCTATTCTAGAGTTATAAAAAGAAGGTCTTACTTGGCTAGGAGTTTTTCGTCATCATCAGAGTCTAATGTAGGCGGTTCGAGCGATGCAGGTGACTGTGGTAGTGACGGTCCGTTGCCAGATTCATATTCCTCCTCAGTAGGTCCTGTTGTAGGGTGTGCCACAGTAGCTCCTATACATAAAAGAGTACGTTATGGTAGGTATACTTGAGTATCAAATTAATTAAAATTGTTGAAGTGTACTAATTTTGTAATTCTAGTCTAGCCTATAAATGCGCGAGTGACATCCCTTGTCTGGTGTTGCGAGCCGCCATACGCCAAGGTAACCACTTACCATTAGGTACACCCAATGGTACGTGGTTACCGTGCCGTACTAGCATAAACAAGGGAAAAAATCAATCAATTTTTCAAAATGTTAGGGTATGAGCGATAATAGTGGTCCTAGTTTGACAAATAGTATTCTAATTTGTGTAGAGTTAGCCGACTTGTAGGCAATGCTGTATCGTTTTGTCTATAAAATATAAAAGAAGAAATATTGGATAAATGCTAAACTGAACACATAGTTTCGCTTAAATTACCTTGAAACATAGGCATAAATTTCATTTCAATGTTATCTAAAAAATGGGCATGTTTCCAATTTTATGCAAAACTTACCCGAACGATAGCGCTCAGCGTGGTGCTTTGGGAAGTAGAGATCAGGGTCGACCTGGCCTCGATCCAGATCGTCGAGGTAGACGCCCTCGACGGGTACATCGGCGGCGTCACGCGGAGATATGAAGCGGAACATGCCACTTAGCATGCCGCGCCGGTTGGGCCGCTCTTCGTCCGAGCTCAGAGGCTCGGTGGGCGACGCGGGCGAGCCCGGCGAGGCTGGCAACACAGACGAGCCGGGCGAGTCCGGCGAGGCCAGCGCCTCGGTCCCGCGGACCGGAGGCTCCGGGAGTTCCCCCCAGCGCCATGACTGCGATGATTTGTCGCCCGTTACACGCCCCGCTAGCTCCACTTCAGTATCTGATTGAACAGGCGTGCCCCCACGAGAACCTCTCCTGTGATTACAGAGCTTCTATTATGTAATAAATATAATACGCGCGGTATGTGTCGTTAATCATATTAGTGTTATCTTGATTAAACTATTACTTAATTGCGAAATAATTATCTAGCCATAATTAATATTCAAAACTGAATTAACGTCAAATATCTAGCAGACCTATACGTCCTTACCATGTAGGTACGAATATAAATCGAGGTCAATATACGAAATGATTAATTTGATTACGGAT
The DNA here is from genome assembly GCA_914767945.1 of Eilema depressum. Classification (NCBI taxonomy): domain Eukaryota; kingdom Metazoa; phylum Arthropoda; class Insecta; order Lepidoptera; family Erebidae; genus Eilema; species Eilema depressum. The sequence goes on from OU612013.1 coordinate 16,917,277, forward strand.
AGGAAATGTACAAACTTTTAACTTGATAATGCATATTTGTATTGAGTCAGCGGACATCTGACTCATCTGCTTAGATATATGAAGCGATTAATAAAATAAAAATAAAACTATATAAAAGTAAAAGTATAGTATGTGTAGTACACTAAAGATTATTATTGACTCATTTATTACTATGAGTCTACTAATAAGGCAAAATTAGTTTTTTTAATAAACAACTAGTTTGATAATATTTAGAGCAAATAGCAAAAATAAGTTAAAGTGTTAAATTCATAAACAAATCTACTGCGGTGGGGTGGGGATTAATGTTTTAATAGAAATATTATCTAACGTTAAGCGGCGAGCAGTATGCTACATAACTGCGTATAAAAACTACTTTGCGACAAGCGTGATTGCGAATGAATTACAAAGCTACTGATAATTTTAAAGACTACCGATACTATTAATTAGCACGTGTTTGTTGCAACTGAGGTATGACGTATGATCAGTGTTATTTAGTATTGATTATTACGCGTGTCTGGAGGCGGCATGCACCTCAAACGCTGTGTCCGACAGTGCCATCGGGATGCGGTTGTCACCCGTCAACTTGAGGTTGGACATCTCTTCACTGTAACGAGGTGATTCGCTCAACACACACCACATAACAACATACTTTACATCATGTTCTAAATATCTAAGACAAGTCACGTCACGAGAATGTTAATTAAATAAATATCAAACTGTTATAAACGAGGAATCATAAACACATAAGCTAGTTCAAGTTTAATTACCTTAGCGAGGTAGCATTCACTTCAGAGTCGCTGAAGAAGTTGATATCAGTAACGTTTGGAATGGGGGCCGGTTGGGAGGCACGCTGCTCGGAGCCCGCTCTGTCAGACTGACTGGAAATAGAACTAGTTGACGATTTTCTTTGGTGCTTCTTTGAACTGGCTTTCCTCGTCTTCTTCTTTTTCTTTCCGTTACCATTTTGTTTAACTTCGTCTAGATTAGAAGGAGCAGCGTCTATAGGCCGGAAGTCGTTGTGTGCGCTGATCTTTTGCACTACTTGATGCGCTTCGCTCTCGGAGCCACCGAGCTGTGTCGCGGCGAAAGTTCTGGGCGCTCTACCGTCCATTATATCCGTTGCCTCGTCTAGACCGTCCATTTCGAATAAAGCGTCATGGTCATTATCGGTATTGTCTTCTTTGGTAGTTTTCTTAGTTATTTTACTTAGGTCTGGTTTCTGCATTGATTGTCCATCTGCGGTGTATCTGCGGGCAATGAGAGCTAAATAGTAATAACTTCATGATAAACGACATAACAAGTGAAACATGTGACTGTGCAATTTTATAGAGCGGTTATCTTCTATACTATTATATACTTAATTGTAAAGTGGTCGTGTCTGTACATTGGAAATATTAAAAAAAAAAATACTTGGGTTATGTTATGTTAACGATACTGAACACGAAAATATTTTTTTTTAATTTCCTGTCTGTTTGTCTGTTTGTTCGCGATGGACGCAAAAACTACTGGACGGATTTTGATGCCGTTTTTTTTTTGTTAGAAAGGGCTTGATCAGACTTAAAATCTTACGTTTGTTTGATCGCAATCGGTTGAGTAGAACCGAAGATATGAGCAAAAGTCGCGTTACCCGAGATGCACGCGGGCGGAAGGCTAGTAATTAACATAAATGCTAGTGTCAATAATGCAATTCCGTCACTTTCGAACGTTTTACACGCGAATGTAACACTTGTATTATTGAGCCGTCGCGTCGTCGCGTCGTCGCTTTCTTTGCTAGTTCATAATATCCTTAACGCAGATTAAACGACTGCCCCAAGCGCAGCTAAAGTTACCGTTTTTTATTTCATAAGTTGGTCATATAGGTACGTTATATAATGAAAGAATGCGACGGCGATAAATATAACATACCTTCTTTTAGTATAGTCTGAGGCTTGTCCATGATCCGGTTCAACAGCGGAGAGCGAATTTCGCCGTCTCGGCTCGTATAACTCTTCAAACCGAGCTGCGGGGATGGGTGAAGTAGCCAGATGCGCTGAACATTCTGCCTCATCTTCACCAACTTCTTCTACGAAGAAAGCTTCGCCGGACTCTCCGAGTTTCATGTGAATATTTAATGGCTCGCCATTGAGTTCCAGGTCTACCTGTTATTAAAACATTGATTAGTTCCTAGATGTGGAGATGTTTATTAAATAGGTACCGATACACGCTTTGATTTCGGTGTATCTACAAGATACAAATCGATCGATGTAGGATCGGAATTGAACGTTGTGTCTACATAAAGCCTAGCCTTCAGTTTTAGATTAGGTATAGTCCAGGTTTGTAGATAATTTCAAAGTAATTTATGAATATTGCTCAGTAAATAATTTAAATATGTTACCTATACTGAAAAAATACTAGGTGGCCGGACGAAGAATTTGTGCCAAAATTTTCTTTAAACATTTGGTGAGAATTGTCTTCTCCTTTGGCATTATTCCAATTTTAACCCGATATGAATAAGACGCAGATTCCTTCTTTCATTTTGGCAATGTACATAGGTACTCCAACGTACTATTTTATAATATAGATATTAGGATTAGAAATAACAGCTATCTCATTAACGATTTATCACTAATGTTATCATTCGGAGTTTATCTACACTTATCGTGTAAAGCATTAACGTCATTAGGCACATTTTATCGATTAAGACTAATTTACATTACAATCACAAAAATCACTGTCAGATGTTATTATTTCACTATTTACGGCTCCGCTTGCGTGGAATTCTGATCCCGTTCACGCTGCGCTATCTGCCAAGCCTCCCTCCCCAGGTTCGCTCGTAATGAACATAATTTTATGAACATAAGAACATAATTTTGCTTCCCTTTAGCCCATACAATGTGCCTGTCATAAAATAGATTCCAAATACTGTATGCAAAGATATTATATATAAAAAGAAGTAGATTCGTTATTGCGCGAAAATCGTGAAGATTCGAAAACGAGTCAATTGGAACGTTTGCCTCTAGTACCGCGTGCCGAGCGGCGCCGGCCGGACGTTGAGCGGAAGCATCAGTGACTTATAAAAATAACGAAAATGCCATCGTATGTTTATAGACACTGCACGAACTATTACTCTTAAGTTAATACATCAAAAGGGATTTCATATCACATGGAAATAATACATATTTCGACTGATAAAGACCAAATTTCTGACTTTCATAATATTCAAGTTAAAATTGTCAGCACGAAAATAAGAAGAGACAGTATGATATAATTTGGTGCGTGAGCGACAAGGACGTGTGTGATCCGAACATAGATTAAAGTACAGATTAGAATATCGTAGGCATTAAACTCACTACATACTACCTCCCAATTTTAATTTGTTGTTTTTTATAATTGCCTACTAATACTATGTGGTTCAAGTAAGTTAATAAGTGCGAACTTCACTTCACTGGCAAGTATCTACTTAGGTAAGTACCTACTTGTTAAAATTTGTAGGTACTATTGGCAGCAACAAAATAATGAAATAGAATAAACATACCTAGCTTTTTTATACTTAACTAGCTGCCCCGGCGAACTTCGTACCGCCATATTTTCGGCCCGCGTGGTATTCAAATCCCGTTCCCGCTGCACCCTTATCACTTAGGGGGATGAAAAATAGATGTTGGCCGATTCTCATAGATACCGGATAAGCACAAAAAATTTCATCAAAATCGGTCGAGCCGTTTCGGAGGAGTTCGATTACGCACCCCGTGACAGAAGAATTTTATATATTAGAAGATACAATAACAATGACAAACAAACATCTTTGTCTAAACAAAATTACACAATTATCTCAAACTTCACTTTACTGGCAAGTACCTACTTAGGTACTTGTTAAAATTGTACTACTGACAGCAACAAAATAATGAAATTTAAAAATTATACCTACCTAGCTTTTTCATAATACATTAACAAAGTTAAACAAACATCTTTGTCTAAACAAAATTAGGCAATAACCTGAATTCAGAGAGCTCTGTACCTTCTTTTTCAATAATTTTGTTAGCCTATGTCACCGACTAGCAACCGCACTGTGATTGGTACATTGTTATCATTAAAGTCCAAGTGACAAACAATAGCTGTCTTCTTCTTTTATATTGTATTTTTCATGTCCTCTCTTTTCAATCCATTGGTTATGTAGGGAAGTGTAGATGAATTAAAAATGTGTGTGTGTGAGTTCGGCACATTTTTCTACGTTGATTTGTAAGCATATGACATGTCTATGTTATGAAATGTCTTTGACTGTATGGGAATCTACCGTCTCTTTATTTTTATTTTCAGATTAGGTAAGTACATTGCCTGTATAACAAATCTAAGTAAAGAGTACCTACTTAGATTGAAGATACATAGGTAACTGTAGAGCGTAATTGTGAGAACACAAGGAAAAATGTTTCTCTGTCTTGTCTAGGTACATGTGAAATAATTGTAATAAACGTTAGTAAATACTGCGGAAGCTGATATCGTGATAATCGATTGATGATGATTATTGAATTATCGTTTTTATTTTTTCATAATTACCTACCTAATAAAATACTTTAGTAGTGACTTGAGAAATATTCGTTCCATACTTTGTACCAAAACACATATTCAACACGTTGTAGGTATATACAATTTTTTCAGGACACTTCTAATTTTTTTGCCAATGTTTGTCCATAACGTAGTCCTACGTCACTATACAACAAACATACAATAGGTATATTTCAATGTGTGATTACCACAACTACATGCCGTGTTAGCATATTAATACCGCATGCCAAATCAAACATAGCACACAAACAATATCAACGTAGCTGTCTTCTGGAATAGCTTTTCCCTATTCTTAAATTAATATTTTAAAATTTTATTCTGTTAGTATCATCTGTAAAAAAAAGAAGTTTGAGTGGATGATACCTGTTCGTGACTACGATCACTATGCAATATTATATAAGTTCATGATCTTTTAATATAGCAACGTCATGTTTTATGACTTAACACAAGAATATGGTTAGCAAGTTTTTGCTCTGTATTTCAACAACTAAAAAATATAAGTATAGTTACTTGTCATTTTGTAAGATTGTTATAACAAAAAATTAAAGAGAAGCTTAACCCGGCGAGAATGTGGTACAAAATGAGTACATCGAGAATGTGGAGGGTCTAGCTGACCCTGTATTTCAGTTGCAGTTTTTATGTATCTATAATATTTTTTTATCAAAGAACAGTTATTAATCTTACAGGGTAATCCATAAATAAGGGATTTTATTCATAAGAATGTTCATTGTACTCACAAGCCTTTATTTATTAAAATTTTATGTAATATCTAATAAAAAATATCAATTTTCGGCTCTTTGCCTTACATATCAATTAATATAAAAAATAACTATCTTTCAGACTTCTAGTTTTATCATTTTGGTAATTAACAATGAGATCAACAAATAATCATCAAAAATCAGTCTTATAACCTACTAATCCGTTCTCTCTATAGCACATTGCTGACAAAACGGAACAATGTGTTCTTGACAGATATACTCATGACAAGATCCGCATATATGTGCGATGATCTTTCGATGTTTTGCATAAGGACATTCTTGGCACCTTTTTCGTACACCTGGTACTCTAGCAGGTGGTTCCTCAGAGGATTAATCACTAAATTCACGAATTCTTTTACGCAATTTACTAGGCAACTGTGGTATTTCTTTACAAGTATTCAAATGTTCACTGACAAGAGTCAGACCCATTTGATGAGTGAATAATATAAGCGTTTATGTCAGCATTGCATAAAATACTGTCACAGGCCATTTCCGTGAATTTCGGCTCACATCATAAAATGTGACCGACAGCTCATCTGCAACGTCCACTCTACTTTTCGTTGCATTATAAAACACGTTTATCTCAGTTTTCTTCTTTTCACCAGTCGATTCATCTATTTGAGCATTGTGATGAAGGCTTGACATGAGTAGAACAATTTTGTTCTTTTTTGGTATGTCATTCATATCACTTGCATCTTGCTCAGTGTCGCTATCACAACTGCGCTCACTCACATGGTCATCGTTATCACTATCCTCTGTCATTTACTTGTCGTCACTTTCTGATATTGCTTCCAGTAAACCCGGTTCATTTTGTGAAAAAAATACCTAAAAATACAAAATATTCAATGAAAATCGTAAATCGAAAAATGGAACGAAACTTCTACGTCACGATTGTGGAAGGGTCATACGTACCCTGTAGACATTAGAGCACGTGTATATCCTTGCGCGAGCGACGCTTATCTGAGGTGCAGTGCTCAGAGAGGAGGGGCGTCCATTAACTGCAGCTACTGAGAATTTCGGAAATGTGCGACTAGGGAATGAAAGAATATACTCGAAACAAAATGAACAGGGTCAAATAGACCCCGCCACATCCTCGCCGGGTTAAGGAGCACGAGGCTTGCGTTAGACATGGTGGGTCGTGGGCTTTTTATTTCATTAACGAAGTCAGATTATTTAAATAAATAGGTACATTTATATGTGAAGACAATTAAAAGAATGATAAGTTACTATTATCATACTATGATATCCTGAAAACTTATATATCTGGAAGAATTTTCTAGGTGAGAGAGGATAACTTCAATGAAATATTGGCAGGAGTCGATACTGGGGCCAGTTACATAAGTAGCGGTTAACAGCCTAGTTTTATGAAATTAGGTAATCCCCGCGGCTACACCCACGTGGATATATGAATCTATTTTAAGTCATATTTCCGGTTTAACCCAACCAATTGCAATTAAAGATGCGGAAGATTTTTGGTCCGGCAAGACTTTTGTACACAAAAAATTCGATTAGTAGTTTTTGCGTTTCATGAACAAATAGAAAAGATTTTTTTTTAAATCGGTTCAGAAACTTCAATGTCCAATGTACAAACGCACTAATTTACAATTTTATAATATTTTTTATAAACACAATCAAAACAAATATGTACAATCTAACCTTACGTAAATGCTAATGAGATGGTAATAAACAAAGACGTAAGTATTGCAGAAATCTTTCGTTACCAGCCAAGAAATAAACCAACTAAATGTACAAAGGCGTGGCTCACATGTCGCAAACATTGGAGATGGTAAGTTACTTGACTGAATCGAAGGCCAAACAAGTTTATAACTTAATCTGCATATTGCAATGCCATTCCAAACCGAACGCTCTAGTATTAGTGGAGATCTAGTTCATCGAGTATTTAGTTCAACCGAGATGCAACAAAGGTCGTAATCGTTACAGTTAAATATTATTGATGATAAAATTACATGCATACTTTAATATTAACCCATAGAAGTGTTGGCATTAAAATACACTTAGTGAACGAGGGTTCTATAAAAACTGCAAGATATTTTGACTTACCACTTTAAACCTGGATCGTAAGACACCGAGCTTGCCGAAGCGGACGTGGAAAGGCGAGCAGGTAAAGCTACCATCAGGCTGTTCGACAACAACCACATCAATAGCGCCCGTCAGCGTCGCTCCATTGATTTCGTTGTAGAACTCCCGAAAGTTGGCAATAAACTTGCCGATATAGTTCATAGAATACATGGCGGATAATGTCTATTCACTTCCTCGTAATTACAATTAATTATATAAATAAACTTTTATGACGTCACTATAATATAACTAGTCTTATAAATTACCCCATCTTGAGACTGAGATCAAAACATTAGGTTTCCTGAAACAAAAGAAATAATATGTTTAGGAACAGCCCAGCAACTACAAAATTAACCACTCACTATCACTATTACTCAATGTACACCGGCAAATGATGACTGAACAATAATTGTGCAATAATAATGTATTTTAAAAGAAATTTAATTAAATTATCAAATACGGGATACGTAGAGGCAAATGTAGAGTGCTAAGAATTTTTCATGAACTTGTATAAAGTTCATGAAAAATTCTTAGTACTTTGTAATATGTTCGGAGAATAATTACAGTATACGTATCCTTTCAACATGGCAATATTATACAGATAATATTACTTCATGTTCAATCGAAAGATACTCCTAATATTCAGCAGATAAGCAATCAATACAATTGTGAAATAACTATGAACCCTGAGCGTTAGCAGCAATCGTTATAGTCCGTCTATTTTCAGCTGCCATTCTACATTTATAGCTTTTAAAGACCAGTGCATTTATGTCTATGTTCTAATTCCAGCAGAATAGTAACGATTGAAATTACGAAGATAGAGCACATCTGTGCGTGTGCCTGTGAACTACAACTAGCACAAGTGTTCATTCCTGTAATTGATAAGAGTTCAGTTGCCTGGAGCAGATGATTTAATACATTGAGCATTGATCCACGTTAGAGGTTACTTAATTACGTGTGGTTAAGCTGCAATTATATTTAAGATCTACCTAGCGAGGTCGCATGATTTTAATGATAATAATTTTAGCATTATGGGAGTATGCGCTAACTTCAGGGAAAAAATGTAAAGGTTGGTAAACCTACACCTTTTTACCTGAAATTAGCGTTAGTTTGTGAGTGACAGCCCCTCTAGACAAGTGGCAATTCGTTGCTCGGCGTATGATGGAATAGAATGACAAATGTATAGGATTTGACGTTTTTGACATTCGTTGACGCCTGACATATAGGTACGTTCAATACCATACATTTGGCATTCTATTTCATCATACGCCGAGCAACGAATTGCAACTTTTCTAGGGGGAAAGATTTCTAAGTCATTCACTGGATAGACACGAGATCACAGCGTGTTGAAGCAACTATTAGAGCGAAATGTACGTCGACTCGTCGAAGCGCGCAAAATGACGCGACGCGGGGACTCTGCCCCCTGTCTCTCTATTAGCAATGACTAATTTTCAAGAATAACGAGACCTACCTACCAACTATACATATCGTATTTTGTCCACAAAAGCGGCTGAAGGAAGATTTGGTAAGAGACATTAATAGTTTAATGATGATCATGTTTGAAATGATGAGGCAATACCTACGTAAAATTGTAGGTGTTATACTCGTAGTTGTTACAGTCATACTCGTTATATTTTATCGCATAGATTAATACACGTATGGACTTTGTACGTTCACATGTACAAATAAAAATACTAAATCCGGTCCTATCATTCAAATACTTATTTACAATCAAGACAAAGGAGTCATGAAGACGGAAACTCGGAAAATCACATAAAGGAAGATCCGTGAATGACATTAAATATACGTGACCTGGTATTTGAAAGATTGATTTTACACAGAGAATAGGTTATTTATAGGCGACAAATAACATTTAAATTAAAATGAATGAAATAAAATTTAACTTGATATTTTTATGAAATAATGTTTACAGAAAAAAACGTGATCATGGTATAGGAAATTTTCCCTTTGAATTGCCTGGCGTTTATATTTAATATTTTTAATTTTATACTTATATGTACTTGGAAAATTGTTTTTTTTTTTAACAAACAAATTAATAATAGAATAAGTATTATTTTATTATTTGTAGGAAACATCTAACATTACTGTAGTGTAGTAAACAAATATAAATTATATTTAGACTTCATACACAATCTTAATGTATGAACTATAATAGTGGCAGGTGTCCAAGGAGACCTGAGTGACAGCCGGCTGAAATTATTTCAGTACCAAGGACTTCAAGTTCAATATCTACTGTCTACAGCGAAGAATAACAATATACAATTTCTTTATGGCAAGAATAGGTCTTACATACGCCTTTTTTTAAGCTTTGTCAACTTCAAGACCTTTGTGTATGATAATTGACAAAGACAAAGAGCATATTCATTTACATACCTAGTACTTAGTAGGTACCTTCCTCATTCCATTCAAAGTTGAAACGCATAGTAGATATTACAATTCAAGTCATTTCTTTTACTACGATAAACTTTTTTTAGATTTCATAATTAACTGACATTATTATTAATTAACGATGCTGTTCTTTTATTTACCTAGGTATACATAATTTACATAAGATACTGGATTGCAATGGAGGATGATAAATCAAGAGACAATAATGTCCTTAAACCTCGTTAGTACGGAAACTAGGGTCACCCGTTTGAGGAAACGAGGATGGAACTAATAGCCCCGTTAAAATAGACGAAATAAAATGGTAAGCTTGCATAAATTCGCATAGAGCTGAAAATTGGTGGGGCTCTTAAAGACACCGTAATGAAAGAACTCAGACTAAAAGAATAGATAGACAGCGCGCTTCGAACAAACACTTGAAGCCAAACATTTTCAATGTGTGCGTGTGTGACTCGGATTTCCGTGTACCACTAACGGTGTGTGCGTAATGTTGCCGGCAAATGAAAAAGTCTCCCAGAAATATCTATGTAAGGAAGAGCGGGGCAATTACATCACGGGGTTATTACGTCAAAATGGTTTTTAGCCTGCAATTTAACTCTTACTCAAAAGTGATATCTATGTGCTTGTAGGAAAAAAAGTTTTATTTAATATACATAATTACTTGATGGTGTTGTTAGCGTGTATGCTGTTCGACCGACATGCATAATTGCATAGACGCCATATTTCTTGCATACAAGTGAGTAGACGCTCCGCAAGTTTATTACTGTCTATAGTAGTGTTTCTGAATTTTGCGAAGTTTGAGCAAGATAAGAACGTTTGCTACATGTTATAATAGAGTATCTATAAACAATTACTTTTATTCTACGCTTTGATTTCACAATGTTATATAGTCTAACGTAATAGCCCCCTGAATTTGTGATGGCAGGGAAATTCAGTCAGATTTAATGACGTGATAACCCCGTCGTTTTTGTATGAAGTTGCAAAACAATAGTGATGTCCATAGTGTCGATATACAGATGACGATATTATTATCGTCTCTTCTTTTTTGGTCCACGAGAAATACTTTAAAAAAGAAATTGTTTTGCTTTGACTTCCAAACCAGGTCAATAGTATAATGGTGACAACTTAAAATTTAATTATTGTTTTAGATGGTCCGAAACTATAATCGGTTAAAAAATAAAGATTAAACTGAACTGCATTACATCCATTTGCAATAAGTTTTTTTTTAAGTTTATTTGAAGATGTCTACTTTTTGATTGTATAAAAGATTTAAGTATCTGTAAGTATCTCTTATGAGAACAGAGCTTTAATTTCAATAGATAACACTTTTTTATAAACTTATTGACGTACAAAAAATGATTTTTTTATTTTTTTATTTCATAAATCAATAGAGATAATTTTAAGGCATTTAGTATGCTAAACTAAACAAATTATAATGAATTGGAAAAAGCGAAATCAATGCTCAGGTGGGACTCGAACCCGCGATCTTTCCCTTACATAAATCAATAATTAATTATACCCTTTTTATGTACTTCTTTCATCTTATTTATCTCAGTAGGAGTGACGTCATCGGTCAGCCCATATCGATAATTATCAGCACATCCCTAAAATGATAGAAACTTGGCGGAATAACCCCACGAAAATTTAAAGCTATATTTTCTCGGAACTGGACCTTATTACTGCAGTATAAAGTGCAGATTCTAATGCTCTCAGTCGTCAGTAGTGTCCAGCTCTAAGTCTTATCACAAATTATACATAGATGGCGTTTTTATTATACTTTGACGTAATAACCCGCCGCGGGGTTATTACATCAGTATTCAGTTTTCTCAACATGTTAGTTATTTTTTCAATTATGACACGCGTTTTCTGCTATACAGATATTACAGATAGAATATCAGATAATTATTTCATTAGATAGCTTTCTTAAATTTACTGTAGCTTTATGTTACACAAAATTACAGACGTGTGAAATTTTGACTTTCATATTTGTGATGGAATAGCCCCGCCCTTCCTTACCTATTGGACATATGGAATATTTATTTGTTATAATAAATGTTATTATTCTACAACGTGTTACATAAAGGTGTGGTCATATTTAAGGGTCGTTACACATGTCTGATAAGGAACTCCTGGGCACCGACTAAAGTACAAATAGTAATAAAGTGATGGCATCGTTAATCATCATACAAAATTTTAAAATTCCTTAAATTAATCGATACATTAGTAAACGGGGTAGGTGACATCACTACTGTATTTTGTCCTTTTGCGATAAGTTCACTCAGCTGTTCGCCTGGTAGCCAAACAGTATTTCGGCTATCAGGCGAACAGCTGCGTAGAGGTGTAAGTACCTACCTACAATGGAGCTTACGGATACATTGACTAACACTTACCGGGGTCTACTTTCAGCGAAACGGTGATATACCTAATCTGGTAAGTGTACCTACAGCCACAGAAATGTACTTATTTATCACTTCACGAGCACGACTCAATGAGTTTTAACTATCACCTAAGTATGTCACATCACAAACACAAGTACTGAGGAGTTCATGCCGCCACAGTATGCGTAAATCTCCACGGCATGCGGCATTACGTTTTTAAAATTTAAACAACGGCTCAAAATCACATACTATGTTCGCTATTTTTTCGTAATATTTTACACAAAATTGCATATTTTTAATAAACTTCAGATACAATGACTAAACAACGTGGTTGCTAAGAAACCACGGTCAAAAAGGTACATCTTATACCAGGAATGCAGAAAATAGTTTTTACAACACACCTGCTCATAACAGTGATATTATTTTACCGCAATTAAGCACGGAATGACACCTATTATAAAACTGTGACTTTTTCATTACTATTATTCACAACAGTGAGTTATAGATTTTTTTTTAAATTTTATAGGAAGTGTCTATAATTGTCTATGTTCTTAAAAAAGTTTTGATACAAAAAATAACGTGTTTAATAGTACGAATAAATTAATACGCCTATTGTATGGTCATTTGATGCATTTTCGTATTTAAATAAATAATTTCAACTTGTAATACTTGTGTAATAAACAAAATTTTCGCTCAAATTTAACTTTTTTTTTTCTCTAAGTACAGAAAAAAAAACAGAGTAAAAAAAAGTTAAGTTCAAACCTCTTTTTTTTTTAAATATGGTCGACCGCCATTGTTAAATGCGCGCGCATAGGAAAACGAATTAATTTGTAGTATTGTTTATTTAGTATTTGTAGTATTATTTTATTCGCAAGTGTGTTGTAAAACGTCGTATGGCACGTGTGAGCATGATGATTACCGTCCTCGGCTGTCTTAAGACCCTCGCCTGGCGGCTCGGGTCTCAATGGCGCCTCGGCGGTAATCACCAACGTTGCTCACTTGTACCATAATGTACTATTATTATGAATTATTTTAGGGTAACGTAGCATAATATTTTAAAAACTCTGACGAAATCGCTCTTACATGTTATGTTATCCTGGTATTTGAATATGCTTTTTGTTTATTTTACTATGCTATTTTTTTAATTTTTTCATAACATTTTGATAAAATAAAACGTAAATTGATCCAAAAAATTTAAATTGGGTACGGAACCAATTTTAATTAGTATAATATTATGAGGTGTGGCTGCAAATTCGGTTGTCCACGGCTCCTGGTATTGAATTTAGGTTAACCTTAAGCCCGGTTTACACTCTGATTAGTGGGAGTGCGAGTGCTTAGTGCAGGTGCTTAGTGATTAGTAATAAACACGTTTGGACAGAAAATTGTGAGTGTGAGTGCGAGTGTGGCTGCAAGTAGCGTGATTAGCGCCGTCCACACTTTGATTAGTGTGAGTGCGAGTGATTAGTGCAGCTGCTTAGTGATTAGTACAAAACACGTTTGGACAAAAATGTGAGTGCGAGTGCGAGTGTGAGTGTGAGTGAAACTGTGAGTAGCGTGATTAGAACCACGTTCTATTTCTTTTGCGAGTAGCCTTTCTCCGTACAATCTACTAAACAGGTGGATGGTTTTGTTGAGTACAGAGGTCTCAAAATATTGGTTTTCGGGATTTTGACCTTCGACATTCTATTATTGCAATGTTTCGTTGCCTTTGTAGATATAGTAGCTAGCCCCGTGTATAAATCGTCTACGTAGAGTTTTTTTTTAGATAGGACACGTCAATTTGACTTTGCCTCGCCTGATGGTAAGCTGAAGGCAGTCTCGGCTAAAGGGGTCACCATTATAGACACTTACCATGTTACAATTTGACTTCACCTCGCCTGATGGTAAGCTGGAGGCAAAGTCTCGGAAAAGAGGGTCACCATAATAGACACGTACCATGTTAAAATTTGACTTCACCTCGCCTGATGGTAAGCTGAAGGCAAAGCCTCGGAAAAGAGGGTCACCATTATAGACACGTACTATGTTACAATTTTACTTCACCTCGCCTGATGGTAAGCTGAAGGCAAAGTCTCGGAAAAGAGGGTCACCTTTATAGACACGTACTATGTTACAATTTGACTTCACCTCGCCTGATGGTAAGCTGAAGGCAAAGCCTCGGAAAAGAGAGTCACCATTATAGACACGTACCATGTAACAATGGTGGCAATCAGCTTGACGGCCTCATGAGATGCTTTTTCATGCCCCGCTTAAAGGACGCGGGACTGTAGGAAGAGGAAAACACGTGAACTGGTGAAGAATTCCAGGCCTTAATGGAGCGGTAGAAGCAGGAGTCGCCGAACCGCTTGGTTCTTGATGGAATATTCTGCACCGTATGCGGGTAGTATCTAAGTCCTGCACAGCGCACATGTTGTCCTATATTAGAAAAGGAGAGGATGAGGATGATTTGAAGCGTCGTCGGTAGCTTAGTGGTTAAGGAGTCGGCCTTACGATCGAGAGGTCCCGGGTTCGAATCCTGGCCATTACACTACCGACGTGAACCCACTCCTAGCACAAGGAATTTAGTTTAGTTGGAGGGGTTAACGGGAATATTAGTAATATTCTTTAAAAAAAAAAAGAAAAAGAAGAAAAAGAAAAAAAGATGGGATTAAGTGATCCGTTTTCCATAAAATGCAAACGCGATTGACAGCCTCTGTGGCGTGGTGGTAGTGAACGCAGCCGCTACGCAGGAGGCACGTGTTCGATCCCCGCTCAGTGCAAATATTTGTATGCATGAGTATGGGTACCTATTTGCATTGGTCTGGTCGTGCCTCAGAGAAGCACATTAAGCAATGCTTTGATATTGCCAAATATCGCAATGTTTTATATTACTTAGTTCCCAGACAAGCACATGGCCCACCTGATGGTAAATGGTCACTGTGGCCTATGGGTGAGTGCAACACCAGGTGAGTTACACTCGTTCTGTTGAGCGACCCTGTAAGAACAGAGAGATTCTGTGCCATCAGCACAAAAAATAAATCGGACAAGCCTTTGGTTTTTCCACTGACAGCACAAAACCTCTCCAGTGAGCACTGGCTACCCTATTCATCGCCGGGATCACAACACGAGGTTATTTAACCGCCGTATTCTTTAAGGTGGAGGTACTTCCCCAGTGGGATTGCTTTATAGGGACGGATATACCGTCGTGTCCTAGTTATTGGGTTGTGGAGGTCAGATGGCAGTCGCTGCACGTAAAATATCGAAGTCCAACCAAATCCGCAGTTAGACTGATAAAGCGGACCTCAGACTACGTGGTGAAAGCTTCGGATGCGACTGGGATTAACGCTAGGATAGTGAAGAAGAAGAACCAAACGCGATATTTCATCCATCGTTGTTGCTTGCATACACAATAAACACATACTAAACACAACACCTAAACAGTATTGGACGCTACTCACACTCACAAATTTATTAAGCACTCACAAATTTACTAATCAGCTAAGCACTCACAATTTTCCTAATCAAAGTGAAAACCGGGCTTTAGGCAAAGGAAGCGTTTGAGACAGTCTCACATACAGCTGATGAATGATTTCAGAAACATAAAAACGTTTTCTTATTAATTAAGTGAATTCTATCAACATTTTTAGACTATTTTAATAAGTTAGAAGCTACTTCAGAATTTCTTTGCCCGATAATATCATAAAATGAACTTATCTGGTAGTTGAGTAGGACGATATTGAGACTGTCTCACCAATTTAGATCGTTTGGTAAACCTACTCGGGTTCAAATTGTAGTTTATTTGTAAACAGCTCTTAACAGCGTGCTGTAGCCCTGGTTATTTTGTAGTGTTGTACGTTTATCGGCAATTTCCACCAGTTTACACATGGTCGATAAAAAAGAAAAGCATTTTTCTACGTCATAGCAAGTAAATCTGATTTGTTCCCCAAGCCAATATGTTATTTATATGACACTTAATGCGTCCCCCGAATATGACCACACCTTTCTGTAACACGTTGTATATCATTTAGACTAATGATTATTAGAATGGCGAGCTGATGTGTCTGCCTACGGCGGAAGGAAATAGGCATGTGCGTATGTATGTGATGTATGATGAACACTGGGTTAAGCTACATAGACGCGATTGTAATTTGGATGGGTGACCTAAGTTATATTTCATCTGAGCGCTTCAATGCCTCGGACGGCACGTAAAACGTCAGCTAAGACTGAGGCCTATGTTGGTAACCTGAATATCTGTCAGTGGTTGGCCACTAATCCCGGCAATCTTGGGAGGGATTGGCAGTCCCTCGTAATCAGTAATTTTATTGCAAAAATATGTTAAGCCAAGTTGTAGATCATGTAATGTGATTTCTTTCATTATGGTGTAGTTAAGATCCCCACCAGTTTTCAGCTCTATGCGAATTTATGCAAGCTCAAATCTTTATTTTTACTGGATTATAAATTGTACTGAAGTTTTAACTTATTTTACAAAAAGGATAATAAACTTGGTCCACCTATAAGGTTTTCACGCCTGTCGATCTTAATGAAAATTAGTACAGATATGTGTTAGAGCTTAGGAAATGACATAGAATCGCGTTGCAAATAATTCCTTCACTTCCTTTTAATTTGATTTTATATTCGCTCGTGCAATACCTATAGTGTTAATCATTTTCAATTAAGTCCACTAAGTTTTGGAAGTAGGTAGCAATATAGTTGTTAAGATCATTCTCATTCGAATCCGTTATTAAGTTATTTATAATCATAACGGTAGTTAGGGATAAAAAAAAAGTAGCACGACACGACTGGTTTCGTGGCGAGGTCCTGATTCACTTCTCATCGACATTATATGTAAAACTATATTTATAATTGAACCAACAGCAGGCTTTCCTCCAGGGCAGACGGCAGTCGCTCCTATATAAGCCGTATAAGCTATTCCAAGAGAAGGATTAAGCGGACCCTGGGATTAGAACTGAAAGCTTCATAAATGCAGCCGAGAATAACGCATACGATAATGAGCATGAGCATTATGAAAATAACACCAATAACGTGTTGATATCCAAATTACTATGTCTTTCGAACAAATAAATACGATTTAGTTGTTTTGCTAAATAATAAGAATAACTATGCTATCTAGTTTTAATAATAATGAGTTTATTGGGTTGCGGTCAGCCACTATCACTTCTACCATGCGGATGCGTCGATTCAGTGTGGTATTTTCACAGAGCGAAATATATTTTGCATTTCTAAGTAGGTTAGTACCTATTTGTGGTGGTTGAATGTTAAACAACCTGTATTGGGATACGGTTGCACCTCACCTGTCAGTTGGTACCATCCTACACCTGCCGAACAATGGACGAAAAAATAAATATTCCAGGACTAGCTTGTGTTACGGGATGGGTTCTTAGCGGCGGATAAACATTATTACTTTTATACCTAATTTTTTTGTGATATTATAATATCACAAAAAAATTAGGTATAAAAGTATCAAATAGGTATCAATATATACTTATACTTTTTTTTCGTATAATAAAAATCAATGCCACTTTTCGTTGTAATTTTATAACTCAAGAACGGCTGAAGTGCTGAACCGATTTGGCTAATTTTAGTCTTGAAATATTCGTGGATGTCCAGAGAAGGTTTAAACGGTGAGAAAATAGGTACAGCGGGGACGGGATCAAAAATTCACGCGGGCTGAAAAAATATGGCGGTTCGAAGTTCGCCAGGACAGCTAGTATAGTATAACAATACGGAAATATACCTAATTCTTAACAATGATACTGTCCGCTTCCCATTTTATGTTTGGCGGTGTTATTTGAGCGACTGCCATCTACCTTCTAGCTAGGGAATGCAATCTCGATCTCGCGAGATCTCGATCTCGCGACATCTCGGCCTTTTATAGCGAGATTGATCTCGGCCGAAAAAATGGCGAGATCTCGCGAGATTAACGAGATTGCACTCGAGCATAAAAAAGTTTTATTCGAAGCGCGGACTGACGGACGGAGTTGCGGTGCTATCGACAGACCGACAGGTTTGCTGCTGACTGCTACGGACTGCTGCGTTAAAAGAACCTATGAGAAAATTAACTACGAAATTCTCTAGGAGCATTAAACAATAAGGAAATGAATTTATACGAGTCTGGGGGTTCTAAAGGCGAACTTTTACAGTTCGTGGGTAACTAACTGCCTGAGATTTTTGGTTCCAACTAGCGTTGAATCCGAAAGGGTCTTCTCAGCGGCTGGTTATCTGTCCAACAAAATAAGAAGGCGTTTAGCAGACGAATCTTGATCGCGATAACCGACATCCATACGGGCGGAGCCGCGGGTAACAGCTTGTTTCTAATAGTCTGACTAATTGCTATATTTTGTTAAAGAATCTGTAATATCTAATGGATCTACTGAGTAGATATAGTTTTATTTAATTAATAATAATATCTCAGTTTAATAGTCAACTCAACTTAGATAATAAGTTTCATTTATAATAAAATTGACCTCGCATTTTTTTTTTTGTTATATTATAAAGGAACTGTTTTATTACTAAGAGATTCTTGATTGATATTAGGAGAAAAGATTGGTTATTTCTTTCATTTGCTATTTGATTTACGTGCGTCAAAGTTTACCACTTAGAAGTTTATTAAAAAAGAATAAAGAATAATAAAGATACGTCAAACAATGTTTGATGCTTAAGGTCTATTGAAATTCGTGAAAATAAATGTCTTATAATAGGTAGGTATATACTTATACCTTTTTTTTCCTAATTTATTCGAATATTGTGATTATTTGTGAAAAAAACACACAAAACTGCCAATCTCGCGAGATCTCGAAATTGACGAGATCTCGCGGTATTGGTATTCATAATCTCGCGAGATCTCGCTAGACCCCCAATCTCGCGAGATTTGCATTCCCTACTTCTAGCAGGTGAGGTTAGCTGTGGCCTGGAAGTTGTTAATATATCCCTATACACCCACAAAATTATAGGTACAGTCTGAAACAATTGCATGAAAAAATTGCCTATAAAGTAGAGTAAAAATGTGACATGTTGTTTAAAGGATGCAAGTCATTTGTTGCTTCAAAGTTACTGTGTCCATTAATGCATGCTTGCAACAGGAAAGAAAATTGCATCGTGTACGTAAATCAGTCAATTTTTATAGCTTATTTACACCCGTGATTTGCAGCCGTGCCATGTAGTTTTGCTTACCATAACCTACCTACCTACCTAGTTCACGTAAACTTAAGTAAACAGCGCCAACCTCACAATACATAATAAATAAACAAGTACCTAAGTAGGTATTAAATTTATTGAAACCTTATCAGTCTGTCGGTCAGTCGCACATACCACAAGTCTTCACGTGTTTAGACACAACCCGTATGCATGTTTAACAAGATCACAAAAATAGGTTTAAATAGATAAGCTGAATTTAATACCTACTTAGTAACAAATACTTACTATGAATTATTAGGATTGGGTTCTCCCGTCGGTAGTAGGGCCAGGATTCGAGCCCGGAACCTATCGACCGCCTCCTAAACCACTAAGCTATAGACGCTAAGTAGGTACGTGATAATTGATAATAGGTAATAACTATATACATAATTATGAATGACTTCATTCGGATGGATTTGTGTCAGTTGGTGATAGTGATAAGACCATAAGATTATAGATAGTGATAGGGATTCAAAGCGCTTTGTATCAACGTTGAGAACTCTTGCTCTACAAGGTTGCCGCGTGGTTGTGGCGTCAACAAAACCCCTGCTACTAGGAGTAGGAGTCATAATTTTTCGAAACAATAGCATGGTCACAACCATTTCGATGAATAGCTCTTTACTGTTAAGTGTCCAATGTCGTCCAGGCATTTGTAAGGAATTCCCCAGAACTAAACATTTGACCTCCTTTAATTGCTAAAAGTAATCCATTGTATGCAAAGACGATATAAAATGCAGGTTGGAATAAAAACGTAGTACAAAAGCCAATCGAGCAAATTATAATAATGTATGTCGTCAGTGATAATTTAATTATAGAGAGACATAACATAACAAACCCATTTATAATATTTGTGGTTCAATTAGGTACTTATTATACATAATTAACACGTTTAGCAAATGGTACGGTCTATGTCAAATATAGCTGCTTACAGAATCATCTGTGAAGATCCGTCCATCTAAACTGGGGAACCCTTCATCTCACGATTCAATCCATCAAAGTCATTGCGCAAAATATAACACTGCTTAATTATACTTGATCTCTGTTTCTATCATGGTGATACCTGACCGGAAGCTGGATATCGTCAACTAAACTCCTTATACCATCACTGTGCAATGCATCAATGCGTTATCACGTTTCACTCAATGCGTTTCATCTAGTAAGTTTCGCAGTATAGTTTCCACTGATCTAGAATCTAGATTCCTCTAATTCATAAAATGATCCTATCCAAATCGTGAAACAGCTCCAAGAGTGGATTTGACAGTAAAATGTGATAAAGATGTGATCTGTGACCACGGTTCCTATATTTGGTGATAACCACTGAAAAACGCAAAACCTTTGGGGCAAAAAAGAGATTGAACTTGAAGGCAATTATTTTCACTGATGAACCCCGACTTATTGCTGAATTTACCTTATTTAATACGTAGCTACCTACTTTTTATCTTAATGTCCCCATTATAGGAACCTACCTAATAATAGTTTATCTGACTAACTTAAGCATCCCACGTTTGTATACCGAATGGGTAAGTAAGATATAAGATAGGCACTTAAACAACATTAGGTATATTATGTTTTACCTATCCCTTATTACTTATTAGTTCATGACCTAGGTACCCATTAAATCGTTCGACACAAATAAGATGTCAATAATTTCCAACTAGGTAATTATTTCATTCTTGGTTAAGTATTTATGACATAAACGAGTCATACATACACGGTTAACTGAAGAGGAAAATAATGTAGGTACGTATTATAATAATTATAATAAGTTATCTGATGTCGACCTCGTTTCAGAACTAACATCAATAAATCTGATATTATTAATTTAATTTCTTATTGTTTATAAATCAACCGCAATAGTAACATCACAAAGTCACAATATAAATATAATAGATAAGTGTGTGGTAACATTTTTGGATTTAGAAATCATAATGCAAATTGTTGTAAGTAATTCCGAGTAAGGAGTACATAATTACTTATCTCAACCGCTAAAGAAAGCTAAAAGTGAAAATACCAACAGCAAAACATAATAAAGACCTATGTTTAATTGCGATATCTCCTAGTGAATTTACAAAAATATATGCGTAGGCTTCTTACTCCAGTTACAGCATGAATATAGCTTGACAAGAAAAAAAGTCAACGTGTGCATTTATAACAATTTAAGAATGTTTTAATTGCAGGATTATTACAGGCCGTTATCATATCAATATCATCATATCCAATGAATAATATTCAGTTAAATAGAGCGTAATTTTTAAAAAAAAGTACCTCTTTAATTTAATTGCAAGATTATTACAGGCGGTTATGTTATAATATCATTATATTCAATAAATAATATTCCGTTAAATGGAGCGTACATTTCATAAATAAGTACCTCGTATCAATCGCAACAATCTTTTAACGAAGTAATAGTTGAACTGAGTACTGTAGTTGAAGTTATAAAATGAAATTAAAGAACATTCTTAACCCTCACGTACCTTAGTATGGCTTCGATTTGGCGGCAATGTCTCACAAATAACTTTCTAAGGCACAAAATGTTTCCTTTTTAGATTGTAAACAATATACAGTCGGTCGCAAAGCAATTATCGTACACAATAATTCCGAACACAGTTATGATTCAACACGTGTTACTCGCATCGACTTTACCAGTAAACTGAGTAGTGAGTGGACTGTGGAGTGACTGGCTGGTGACTGGTGTGGTGTGGGTGGGCCAATACACGAGATCATCCGAGTAGCATCGTCGATGGCCTGACGTTGCGTGACGTATGTGTTTATTCAACGAATCACAATATACTATGTAGATATATAAAATATCAGTGATACTCACACAACTGCGCATGTGTTTTGTGGATTGATAAGCATTACTGTATTGGGTTCGCCCACAAAGAGACAGGTATGTGGCACACAGACAGTGCTGTTGCACGCTGGGCCGGTCGATGGTCCGACATGGCGTGATGTCGCGCCACAGTTGCGAAAGTTAACCAATACGCAATGGCAAGAAAATTAATCGTCGATGTTGCCGATATGAGCAATAAGTTGTGTATGGTCAAGTCTGATGGAGTGACTCCCATCGACATTTCAATCTTCTAGGTCAGCTTATACACAACCTAAGTTCCACACGACATAAAGTTTTGTGAGTAGTTAATTACTAACTACTCACAAAACCTTATGTCGGTAAAGGTGAATTTATTTAAATTTTTCTTAATCATTTCATTACCATGTTGTAGCTTGTGTGAAACTATTTTCATCTAAAAAGGGTCAAAGATTTTCGTACTGATAAAAAATTGTAGGATACCTAATAACAACGAAGACGCCAGATGAATAGAAAAATCAATGACAGAAACAACAGACTGTGTAATGGCCTTGGTAACTAAACATATATTCCGAGTACTTATGCCACTAGAAGTTCTATTTTCACCAATGTTAACAAAAAATATGGGATTGACAATTAAAACGAAAAGAAATCTGCGAGATCAGACAAGAAGATGAGGTAAAATGTATGTACCTACTACATTCCAATGGAGTGCTGTTTTCGTTTAATTATTCGAAAAAATTCCATTCCTATACAGTTCGAACTCAATGAAAATATAATTACGTTTAAACGATACGTCTAGAATGTCTAGATATTTCTAATTAGCAGCCGGTTGTGGCATGGCAAGAAATATAAATCCTTTAATTCGATTGCAGCGCCACTATCCAGGAACCAGGTCCAATACATTTCTACTGTCTATCTACCATCCAGTGAACCATTTTGAGAAACTTATTCTTGGTCATAAATAATAAAAATAATTCTTAGAACCCGATAGAAGCGCCACAGGGTTATATTTTATTATGATTCCTTAATTCACATCATAAAGGGGCTAATCATTCGTTTTAGTATTATGTTATCTGTGTCATTCGTGAATATGACAGAAGTGAGTTAGGACGATTTGTGGTGCCTTTATGGTATACTGGGGTTTGCCCGTGGCTCCGCCCGCGTGGATGTCGGTTATCGCGACCAAGCATAGCCTATGTCCTTTCCCAAGGTCTCATCTACCCCTGCGACAAATTTCATCAAAATCGGTTCAGTGGTTTGGGCGTAAAAGCGTAACAGTCAGACAGACAGAGTTACTTTCGCATTTATAATATTAGTATGGATTATGGTACAAGTGTGTAAAGTTGGTGATAACCGCTGAGGCGCAATTGGGACCCGAGCCGCTAGGCGAGGGTCTTAAGAGAGCCGAGGACTTTCGCGTTTATAATATTAGTATGCATAATGGTACAAGTGTGTAAAGTTGGTGATTACCGCTGAGGCGCAAGGGGAGGGTCTTAAGAGAGCCGAGGACGGTAATCACCAATACACACGTGTGTCATACGACGTTTTTCAACACGCTTGTGAATAAAATAATACTAAAAATACTAGAAAAATACAAAAAATAATTAGTCTTCCTATATAGATATGTCGCCGCCAACTAGCTTAATCAGCCGTTCAATTAACTGCCTAGACTGTTAATTTAACGGCGCCGTTCAATTAACGGCCTGAATGATATTCAGCCGTAACGTTTATGTTGTACATTTAACAAACTGGCTGACTAATTGCTTAGGCCATTCGCACGATAGGGCACCGCCCCGAAATAAGACAAGTGATAGGTAGGTTTTTTCAGTATATTTTATTCATGAACAATTTTTACATTGTGTTCAAACCATTTTTATAATATACACATAATACTTTGTTAAGAAAGCTGCGTAAGTGCGTAATCCGACTTGGATAGATTAGGTTAGAAGGCTAATGCGAGAGCGGAGCGGAGCTCCCGCTTTAGCCTTCTTGGTTATTTTTTTTTATAGCCATGCAGAAACGAGTCATTTGTCTAGCTGTTTCATTAAATGGCTAGGCAAGTAATTAAACGTCACCGATCCAAGCCATTTGCCTAGCCGTTTAATTAAATGGCTGAATAGTTAACAGCCTAGGCAGTTAATTGAACGACTGATTAAGCTAGTTGGCTGCGACAGATATATTAAAAAAATCGGCCAAGTGCGAGTCGGACTCGCCCATGAAGGGTTCCGTAGTAGAAAAGCCGAAAATTGCGGTTTATGACGTATTAAAAAAAACTACTGACTGGATCTCGTTCGAACCAATTTTTAGTGGAAGTTTGCATGGCAATTTACATCATATATTTTTTTTAGATTTATCATTCTCTTATTTTAGAAGTTAGAGGGGGGGGGACACACACCATTTTTCACTTTGGAAGTGTCTCTCGCGTAAACTATTCAGTTTAGAATAAAATTATGTTAGAAATCTCAATAGCATTTTTAAAGACCTATCTATAGATACCCCACACGTATGGGTTTGAGGAAAAAAAAAATTTGAGTTTCAGCTCTAAGTATGGGGACCCCCAAAATTTAATCCTTTTTTTTATTTTTGTGTGAAATTCTTAATGCGGTTCACAGAATACATCTTCTTACCAAGTTTCAACAGCATAGGCCTTATAGTTTTGGAGAAAAGTGGCTGTGACATACGGACGGACAGACAGACAGACAGACAGACGGACGGACAGACATGACGAATCTATAAGGGTTCCGTTTTTTGCCATTTGGCTACGGAACCCTAAAAATGAGGTTAGAATTTAACTTTTTTTTTTCTCTGTAAATACTTACAAAGGAAAAAAAAATCTTGCGACAGGAAACCTGTGATGCACATACATACATAATAATACTCGTATCTTATGTAACGCGTCCAACTGTCAAATTGAGGATGCTCTATTCGTAATGTGTGATGACCTTTCAATTAGTAAAATTTCTGAAAGCAGATTAAAGTTCATTATAGTATTTATTTGTCATTCAGCACACTGACAACAAGATACTAGATGTTAATCATCCATGTGACTAATAGGAGCAACTAGTAAACAAAAACAATACGTGTTTATCTAATAACTACGCGTGACTCGCGAGCCAAGGCGAGCCCACGTTTTTTAACTACACTAGATTTTTTTATTGTTACACAATACGCTGCACATACCAAAGTAAACATAACAATAATCCAACCACAGATATCGCATAGTTTTGTAATTTATTTAGTTTTTTTAACTTGCTGTCGCCCGCGCCTCAACCCACGTGGAATTTGGGTACCGCCACCAAATATAGTAAATTATATTATATTCCCAACTCTACTCTATATCTGTACCAAATTTCATTAAAATCGATTCAGTGGATTAGGAGCGTGTAAGTGACAGACAGAGTTACTTTCGTATTTATAATAATACTAGCTGTTGCCCGCGGCTTCGCCCGCGTGGATGTCGGTTATCGCTTAGTGTTTATATAGCCTGCATCTCAAAATCCTTTCTTAGGGCATACCTACGTCATAGTAGCTTTATGCATGCAAAGTCTCAGCCCGATCGGTTTAAAATTGACAAAGTTTCATACAAACTTTCATCCCCTATTTTATCCCCTTGGGGTAGAATTAATCAAAATCCTTTCTTACCGGATGCCTACGTCATAACATCTACCTGCATGCCAAATTTCAGCCCGATCCGTCCAGTGGTTTGAGCTGTGCCTTAATAGATCACTATGTCAGTCAGTCAGTCAGTCAGTCCGTCACCTTTGAGTTATATATGTTTAGATTAGCATAGCCATAGAAGATAAGTATACCATGGGATAATACATACACCCCTGTCAACATTGTTTTTTATATGATGAATCGATTGCGATTTGGCCATTTGTCAGTTTTTTCCTAAATTACGATATAGTCGGGAGTACTCGGGAGTCTTCATTTTAGTATTTAATGTATTTATACATAATTATTTTGTCAACTTTCTTTTTAAGTCAATGTTCTCATGAGGAAATTGCCTTATTTCAGACATCTACTCGTTTGCCATATTATAGCATCTCAAATGTTTATGTAGGTAGGTAGGTACATAATTAAAAAAAAAGGATAGGCCATGCTCCAGGAAGGGCTGTAAACTAAACACACAAGTACATTCTCAATTCCACACGTGGTACATGTATATGTCGCAGCCAATTAGCTATCAGCCGTTCAATTAGCTGCCTAGGCTGTTAACTAAACGACCTGAATGATATTCAGCCATTTAATTAAACGGCTAGGCAAATGACTTGGATCGATGACGTTTAATTACTTGCCTAGCCATTTAATAAAACACCTAGGAAAATGACTTGTTTCTACATGGCTATAAAAATCGGATTGCGTAGCTTTTTCAATAAAGCCACTTTTATTATTTTATTATAATTATATTGTAAAAATATTCAAACACAATGTAAAATTGTTCATGAATAAAATGTACTGAAAATATTGAAAAAACCTATCACTAACTTTGTATCTTATTTCGGGGTGGTCAATGATGTATTATATTCATAGATACGTCATACAAGAAGATGGCGACTTTCAAAAATGGCGCAAACACTAAATTTATCAGCAGTTTAGTTACTTATTAAAAATATGTCAATGTTATTACTTTAGATGAATCATATTAGTATTTATATTATTATATTTTATTATTATGAATTTATTATTATAATAATTTTTTTTTGGCCGTGATTCTGATTGGTGCATAAAATGATGACCAAAAGTCATCATTTTTTTGTCGCCATTTTAGAGTGTGGACAACATATCTATAGTTTATAATATATCATTGGGGGTGGTGCCCTATGGTCGTAGTAACTATTTATTAATCTGTGCCTATGGTGCGAATGGCCTAAGCAATAGTCAGCCAGTTTGTTGAATGTTGTAATAAACGTTACGGCTGAATATCATTCAGGCCGTTAGATAATTGAACGGCGCCGTTCAGTTAACAGCCTAGGCAGTTAATTGAACGGCTGATTCTTAATATATAATTATCACTCTCATTTTTGACATTGATAAACACACTTCGGCCGTGTACGTAATTGTAGTTTCGTAATTGATTTCGAAGTAAGAATAATTATTCTTTGTACGAAATTGACTTCGAACAGAGAAGTATTATTCCGTATTTGTAATCGCGGTTTTTAGTTTTTTAGTTTCGTAATTGATTTCAAAGTAATAATTATTATTCTTTGGACGAAATTGAAAGAGAAACAAAAAATCTGTTGTTTTGTCAATTATAATTGAATATAACAGACAAAATAAAATTACAAAATAAAACAAACAATCCTATTCTGAACTTAAAATACAAACTTAAAATTAAATTAAAATTTAAATGAAAATGGGGAAATTATTTCTAGGCAATGCCCTAATGTGATTTTTTTGTCTTTTAAATCTTTAATGGCACCATCAATTTCAGAGTCAATCTCTAAATAATTTTGACTTTTTTTAGTTTGCTTTTTGAAAATATCAATCACTTTAGTTTCTTTGACCAAAGTATCGAGTAGCTGGGCTAAAGTGGGATTTCTACGTCCAACAAATCGGTTGAACCTACTGTGCCAGCCTTCAAGATTATTAGTCGTGCGGATTTTTTCTTTTTCGCAACAACATACTTTTGTAAAATCAGTTTTTTCCATCCACTGTTCAGTGAAATACTTATTAAATTTTTTTACATTATTGCCATTAGGACTTCTGTTCATAATATACTTGTACCCTCTTTGAACGTATTCTTTAGGTAATCGAGCCAATCCTGCACACCTTGCCACGTGCCTTCGTTTTACTGTTGTGTTCATCTTTAATAACTTTGCTTTTCGTATTAGACATCTGTTGTAATGAAAAAAACAACCTTTTACGGTAATGTTCGGAAAAACTCTTTTGATACCTTTCATTGCAGCCAACTCAAAATCTATAGTCTTTTACTGGTCGCCAGTTCGGGAAAAGTGATTCAATCAGTCTAAAAAGTGTTTCATAAGTTTTTGCACTTTTATTGGGTAGAAAACAATAAATTAAGGGATAAACTGCCGATGTTGTATCGTCAAATCCGTGAATTGTATACAATTGATTAAATGAACACGGGCAAGACGAAAATGTCCCATCGCATAAAATATGCTTGAATCCTGCTACTAATTTTTTAGCCTTTTTGTTGCAAAATAGAATTATTCTTGTATCATTCTCTTCATCATTAAAATCAGCTAAAAGGAAATCTTGAAACTTTCCAGGGATAACAACTGAAGATGCCGATGTGTATCGTAGCTTTGGAGCACCTAATACTTTATTACCTACGTGCATTATATAGGCCAGTTTTTATATTGTTAAATTGGGGAATTTGTTGAACGAAGTTAAAACCAACACTTTCAAGATTAAAAACCATTGCTTCATATTGCTTCTGGATAGATTCGAAGTTGGTACTGGTCTTGGTTTTTAAAGAGTCAAGTTCCCTTAGTATATTGTTTTGTGCAAAATCTTGTTTGCAAGTTGAATCGTGTGATTTGCTTTTCACTATTACATTTCTTTCGTTTAATGTAATACTTCCTTTACAACCACATCTGGTATTATTGTAGCACAGCCAAAATGTATTTTTATTTTTATAAATATTTTTTCGATGATATCGCCGACCATCGCACAACACAGAAACCCCTCCACGACGAGTATCTACAAAAGCCATTTCCGTCGCACTCATTTTCGGAAAATAATCAAATATTAAATCAATTTAAAATTCAAAGAGCATATAATAACTACGTTTTTAAAATTAAATCTGATAAATTATGATGACAACCTAGTGCCAGAATCAAAGAGAATACAAAATCCTTGTACTGGGTGGCGCAAAAGTAAAGACCCTATTTGGTTCGGCTATAACATTTTTTCTAAATTAGAAAACTAGATTTAGGTTTTTTTAAATGTATATTTGTACCATTAAATTTCGTACCATTAGGATTTAAAGATGATGTCTTTTAAATGGTGACCTCCAGAGTTGATACACATTTGAGCCCTATTTATGACATTTTGCATAACTTGCCGTAACACATGTGCGATATGTTCGTTATTTCTTGACGAATGTTTTCTTTTAGAGCTGCGAGAGTCTGTGGCTTGTTCACATACACCCGAGATTTCAAAAAACCCCAAAGAAAGAAGTCTGGACTGGTCAGATCGGGTGATCTTGCAGGCCAAGGCAAATCGCCAAAACGAGAGATAACTCGGCCTGGAAAAGCGTTTGACACAATTATTCCACGTTCTTGGGGAGTAAAACGGTCCATGTTTATTTTCAGTGTATTTTACATTTGTTCACTACACAATTTTCAACAACAGAATGACAGAAAATTTCATATAAAAAAAATAAAGGTATTTTCTTTAGTGCCACTACTTTTGCGCCACCCAGTACAATATACTTGGTAAGAATGAGAAAACAAAACACTCTGACAATTTAATACATTAAATGGCTATTTGACTGAAGTGTTTCATGAAGGTTTCATATCAAGCATTCAGTCTTTTTCAACAAGTACATACTTCGTTATATAGTTACGTGTAAAGAATAGAAATTCCGCTTTCGAAATTATGTACTTCAGCAAAAGTTTTTTCCTGCTACGAAACCGCGATTACAAATACGGAAAAATACTTCTCTGTTCGAAATCAGTTTCGTACAAAGAATAATTATTCTTACTTCGAAATCAATTACGAAACTACAATTACGTACACGGCCGAAGCGGATAAACAATGAGGGTAACAATATAAATCTGTGTTGATTAATATATGATTTCAAATAAATATTTATTACATAGAATTTTATAAATGCGCAAAATCTATAGGTATAAATTTGCAAATGTAGGAAAGAGACATTGGAAATATTTAAAAAAATACTTAGGTCATGTTAAATTAATGACTGAACTGAACCAAAATATCAAATATGATTGGTAGTGTAGTTTGATTCTTGATCATTAATGAAATCAGCTAGAAGCCTTCATAGGCTTATTACCTACCTATTGTTCAAGAGGGATGTGCATTATGTTACGATGATAATAATATTCATTAAACATAAGTAGTTACGTTTACACATTATTCCGTTGTTATTCTTTCTTAGGTCCGCGAAATTCTTTTCAGTTTTGCCACCTTATTATTGTAAATAATAAACGTTTTAGATAGTAACTAGATACCTCTCTAAGACTTAATTACTTTGGAGGTGTGTCTGACCTTTAATAATGTTCAAAAGTATTAAGTTAAAATGTCATTATTAAATAAATTAACTGCCTAGTAAATTATCTACTGCGTAACAAAATACAGCCACCTTATTTGTCTACGAATGGGTGTGTCGTGCTCGTGACGTGTAATCCAGCCAGTAGAGATCGACGATGGCGCCGTACAATACAATGCCTGTTGCGTATTATTTTAACTACAAGGTCAAGCTTAACGTGCGACTTGAAAAAAATAGCACGTCCAAGGTACTCTCAACCGTATTTCAAGAACTCACACAACATATTCGCGAACGCGAATGAACGAAAACAACGTGCACGAACTGACATTATCAGCCCGATGGCCTCGAGTTCTAGTGAATGCGCATGCCTATGTTGTTGTGAAACGTAATATGCGGAAAAACATGTTTTTCAAAATTAGCTTATCAAATAGTAATAGGTATTTACAACTAAGTTAAAGCAAGTTATCTGACGTTTGTAATCTAAGAAGCGCGTAACACTTATATAACCGTTTTATCTAAATAAGATCTATTTATAAAATTAGGCCGAAATATCGGACCATGATAACGGTCAGAGGTATTAGGTTTAACATTGTGATTAAATCAAGTAAGCAGGTGTATTATTGGTATGGATTGGTATTGGAGCTTGGAGCTCAACGCCCATAAAGATCTATGAGGTCCAAGGCAACTTCACCTAAAGTACAACCCTTTAACCTAATTAGCTCGAGCAAATGATACTGAAAAATGCAATTGAGACGAGCAATTGCATTTTTCAGTATTATGCAAATAAATAATCATCCACGAATTTTCGTAATTGAAAAAGTTACAGGCAATTTATGCATAGGTACTTCATAAGGCTGTAATTTATTTTGCGACACCTAAGACTCTTCATCATCACTATCACTATCACTACATATTAAATAAAATCGGCCAAGTGCGAGTCGGACTCGCCCATGAAGGGTTCCGTAGTAGCAAAGGCGAAAATTGCGGTTTATGACGTATTAAAAAAAAACTACTGACTGGATCTCGTTCGAACCAATTTTTAGTGGAAGTTTGCATAGCAATTTACATCATATATTTTTTTTAGACTTATCATTCTCTTATTTTAGAAGTTAGCGGGAGGGGTGGGGGGGGGGGGGACACATTTTCCACTTTGGAAGAGTCTGTCGCGCAAACTATTCAGTTTAGAAAAAAATGATGTTAGAAACCTCAATAGCATTTTCAAAGACCTATCTATAGATACCCCACACGTATGGGTTTGATGGAAAAAAAATTGAGTTTCAGTTCTAAGTATGGAGACCTCCAAAATTTAATGCTTTTTTTTTTTATTTCTGTGTGAAATTCTTAATGCGGTTCACAGAATACATCTTCTTACCAAGTTTCAACAGCATAGGCCTTACAGTTTCGGAGAAAAGTGGCTGTGACATACGGACGGACAGACAGACAGACAGACAGACAGACGGACGGACAGACATGACGAATCTATAAGGGTTCCGTTTTTTGCCATTTGGCTACGGAACCCTAAAAACAAAGTCGCTGTCGCTGTCTGTCCGTCCTTATGTATGCTTAAATCTTCAAAACTACGCAACGGATTTTGAAGCGGTTTTTTTAATAGATAGAGTGATTCAAGAGGAAGGTTTATATGTATAATACATGCATAATATCGTAGAGAAACACTGATAAATTTAGAGATAATACCACGCGGGCGGAAAATATGGCGGTACGAAGTTCGCCGGGTCAGCTAGTCTAATATTTAAAAATCAATGCCACTTTTCGTTTTTAGTTTATAACTCAAGAACGGCTGAACCGATTTGGCTAATTTTAGTCTTGAAATGTTCGTGGGTGTCCAGGGTAGGTTTAATCGGTGCAGCGGAAACGGGAAAATCATGGCGGTACGAAGTTCGCCGGGATAGCTAGTAGACTATAAAGTATACCATTGGATGGGGAGTATTGGAGAGTCATTTGTAAGAACTTTTTAGCCAGTTGGAATAGTAATTATAGTTTTTTTTTAAATCAGATTTACCAGCATGCAACCCAATCAAATTAAGTAGCTCAAAAAAGCGGCAAACCTAGAAAATAAAAAACCGGCCAAGTGCGAGTCGGACTCGCCCATGAAGGGTTCCGTACTTCCGTAGCAGCAAAGGCGAAAATTGCGGTTTATGACGTATTAATAAAAAACTACTCATTGGATCTCGTTTGAACCAGGGCCTGATTAACCCTTAGGCTAATTAGGCTGTAGCCTAGGGCGCGAGGATCGGGGGGGGCGCGAGCATCGGGGCAGGGGGCAAGGATCGGGGGCGCGCGCGCTGAAATCGTATCTTCGCATACACTATTCATCTAGCACAATTACATCCACTCTACATATTCCAAATAGACACTAAAACTAAATGCGCTATGAACTGATTAATTTTTGAGAGTCCCTATATTAATAAGCGCGCACAAAACCAACATCGACTTGTGACTCGAATTAATAGTTAGTAAAAAATCACTTTCTATGGTAGCCGCCCACCCTGGAATCCCAACAGAAGATGTATGACTCGCGTTAATCACTATAATACTGCATAATCAAAATATAAACGGGGCCATCTGAGCTGACTTTTGAATAAACCCCAAGCAAAATGTTGCATGGTACCTATTTTTAGGCAAGTTGTCCGGTCAAAATAAGCAAATCCTTTTCCGGACGCCTTGTTCGTCTACCGGCTCTTCCTCCTCCACTTTGCACGATCTTGTGCGTGATGGTAGTGAGACTAGTCGCACGCACATTTCACCCCACACGACGTCAATCCAGGACTACTTCCACTAGGACCCCTTCCATCTAGACCCGGTGGGGGCGCCATTGCCATTAGCCTGGCGGTTTTCCTAGCACGTGATCGCACTAGCGAAGGCGACTTTCTTGCCTTTTATCTGCGATGTCACAGACATAAGGGCTGCAGTGGATACGAGAGTTCCTCCCGCGATCTTTACGCGTGTCTCCGCACTCCGCACATCCACCATCTGTGACACGTAGCGCCTGCTTATGTCGTTCCAGCAGCGATCACGCTTCTCTGCCGTGTAAAAGACAGGCCTAATTATCGTTTTATAGACCCTTCAATATAACTAGCATTTTAGGGTTGCATATGACACCAGTCGTTTTCCGCTAAGCCCACACGGCGGCAAAACGTGCCTTGATATCGTAATCCATTTCACTAGTCACGTGAAGTCAGGTACTCAACCTGCACTGCAATTCACTAAGCGAGCACAACGATGCGAGCCGCAACGTTGTGCTCGATAGAGATTGTCATTGGTCGGATTGGGTCACGTCTCTGGAGATCGACCAATGACAATCTCTATCGAGCACAACGTTGCGACTCGCATCGTTGTGCTTGCTAAGTGAATTGCACAGCTGGTTCGTGTGCTCGACTTAGTCATCGCCTATGCGCCTATGGTGTGAGATCCGTAGAGTTTAGCACCAAGTATAAGTCTGAAGCTGTATGTGGAGAAGACATACTTCTCCACATACAGCTTCAGACAATCGTTCTCAAGCGCCTCCTTCCACACTTTCACATGTTGCACCAATCTTCTCCTGTCCGTGTCCATCAGCGCGATATTATCACCAAAAAGGATACATGACCATCCTGATGCTGAAGAGTGAAGCTGTCAGAGTTTCTGATGTAGTCCGACAGAACGTTTACTACTACGCTGAACAAGTAAGGATTAAGGAAGGATCCTTGGTGTACCACGACAGTGTTGAATCCGGTTTTCATGTCACCGACAGGGGTCCGAACCACGGAACTGGAATTATTCATTTCTCGGAATCGTGGTATATGTCTCGGATGGTGTCAATGTAAGCCTCTGGAACGCCTTTAGACCACAGTGCCTACTAGATTATCGCACGAGGAATACAGTCGATGATCTTCTGCATGTCTAGGAATAGGCAATGTGGAGACGTATTCTTCGCCTTGTATTTCTCCGCAAATCCTTAGGGCACACGTCGGGTCCATGGTCCCGTGACCGGAGCGAAACTCATATTGACACTCCGAGAGTGCGCTCTCCTGGCAGATCTGGGATTCAATTATCCTCTAGTAGAGCTTCATGGTGTGAAACATTACCTTTCTAACGCGATAGTTCCATACTCCTGCGCCGATCCCTTGCCTTTGAAAACTGACGGATATTCCTCAGGTGGAGGCTGAGGAATACTCGGGATCTTAAGGAACTCCTAAACGAAACAAGATAAATCCATCTAGTTTGGGCTTTGGGCTCATTTGTGTTGTCTTGGCAAACACTCAATTTACATAGTATTCAGCGTCAGAAAATGGAATCAGAAGGTGACCATAGGAACTACTAAACTACACAAGATAAATTCACTTAGTTTGGGCCCATTTGTTTTATCTTAGAAAACTGTTTTTTGTTACATGCATGACAAGGGTAACGCGGACGATTCGACGTAAAAATCTGACTTGCCCTCCTTTTTAGGCCAGAAGCTGGCTACGCCTTTGCCTCGTCTTTTTATTTTTAAAAAATATTTCAAATCGCAGCATCTTAACATTCTTCACACGCTAGATGACCACACTCATGATCAATGGCTGTAAAACCTAAGTTGTGTATAGAAACTAATAGACTACTGGCCCGTGTACAAAAATTATGGGTCATTTGAACCACCAGGTGACCTTTATAGAACGATATAAGAGCATAAAATAATAAGATTCAGCACTATGCCGTCACTTGTAAGCTGTCCAACTGAGTGCAGGTGAAGAAGAGGGGTTTGTAACCCTCGATTATTTCCCCCTGGATCATGATTTTTGTACGGCGTTGCGGAATAATGGATTAGAAGCAGTATTGAAATATTATGAAACTGATGCCGTACAAAATCAAATGACCAAATTTACCCTGGTAATGTCGGAAAATAAAATAAAAATTCCGACTTTGTGGCTCACCATTTTTTGTACAGCACTACGCGTTTGCTTGTTATTTTTCATGGATCTATCGATGGTAAGAATGCCGTACAAAAATATATGACCAAAATGTACTCACTCTACCTGTACTTTGTACCTGTACTCACCTGCACTCAGTTGGACAGCTTACAAGTGACGGCATAGTGCTGAATCTTATTATTTTATGTTCTTATATCGTTCTATATAGGTCACCTGGTGGTTCAAATGACCCATCATTTTTGTACACGGGCCAGTAGTCTATAAGTTTTCTACTTGATAGCCTGCAGTCACTACTTGTAGTGATTTTGGTCATTTAATGCGTGAGGTGCTTTGCCTTTATGTATGGTCAGCTAAAAAAATGGTTTGCCACCCTGAGGTTGAATATCGAGTACCTAGATTAAAGGACAACGTTTGTTTTGCTTGCAGATCGATCTGAAAACTTTTATAGTAGTAAGAACGATGTTAAAATTTTCACACTTGCAAACAAAGTCAAAACTGCTAATAAAGGTACTAGACTACTCTTTAAGGTGACCGTAACGGTAACACACTTGATGGGGGCGCGTCTTCAAAATTAGCCTAGGGCGGTCAGAACTCTTAATCAGTCCCTGGTTTGAACCAATTTTCAGTGGAAGTTTGCATGGCAATGTACATCATATATTTTTTTTAGATTTATCATTCTCTTATTTTAGAAGTTAGAGGGCGGGGACACACACATTTTTCCACTTTGGAAGTGTCTCTCGCGCAAACTATTCAGTTTAGAAAAAAATGATGTTAGAAATCTCAATAGCATTTTTAAAGACCTATTTATAGATGATTTTTGATACCCTACTCAATAACTTTAAGTGAAAATATTTTTGAGAACATATCGATGGAATCGCTGTGTATTGGTATGGTGCTTCGTGCATGGGCATATTGGGCATTGTCATCACGACATTAAATTTGAAATGGCCTACTTTTTAAAATATCTCCAAACATTCGCATTTTATGACGTCAATGAACAAATCGCAATGAATGAAGGTCAACTATTATCGTTTAATATAACTAGCCGCTGCTAGTGATTATTTTTACGGCGCAAAATAAAATGCCGGTTTATACCTCTGCTATTTTATCAGTGGAAGTGGATCAAGTTCTTAGGACCTTCCCTGCCACATATGGGGCAGCAAGTCGTGCAAATCGTAAATAAGCTAGCTCAAGAGGCTTACGATATGTTTTGAGTTGCAAATCTAACGACTTAATAATCTGTCGAGTTGGAAATGAGGGTTAATTTTAACTGTTAAGAGGATATTGCCGGTATACCGGCAGTGCGTTTCATACAGAGTGGAGATTCTGGAGATAGATAGGTACTTAATATTTTGGTCATGATCCATAGCATATGTAAGCAATTAAATTTAAGGAAATTTTGTTCACAATAATAATTCCAAATTATACAGTTAGTAGGGGGTACCTACTTAACAAAAAAGCTTTTATTTATTTTACACAGAATAATGTCTTTCTTTAGGTAGATTATCAAGTAAAATAATAGTACATCATGGTACAAATGAGTAAAGTTGGTGATTACCGCTGAGGCGCCATTGATCTTATGCTACGTTTACATACTCGCGGCAGAGCGAGGGAAGTGGCGAGAGAAGTGGGCAGAGACGTGGTGTGAATGGTATATTCGTCATGCCACGAGTACTGCCGCGTATGTTGCGCAAATACTAGCGCGATGAACTATACGAGACCGCTAGATGGCGCTAAGCTAAATAAAACACGACTTTCGTTATTGCTCCTCGAATATTAACTTTTAAAAATATTTATATCGATCTACGGAAAGTGTATAGTAGTTGAAAGTGATAGTTTTTATTAATAATCTATTTAATTAATTCGCTATGCTGTAAAAGCTTATTGCGTACACTGCTACAGCGTTGTCCTCCATACGTTTACGTCCGTCTCCGTTGCAGGGCGAATACTGTAATGCGGACCAACGCGATGATGGGAGTGTGTGAATGCTAGGGCATTAATCGCGCGAATATTTCTGGCAACACGATGAGCAATGCGAGCGGCAGTATGTAAACGCGGGGTTAAGAGAGCCGAGGACGGTAATCATCATACTCACGCGTGGCATACGACGTTTTACAACTTGCGAATAAAATAATACTACAAATCCCTACTAATATTATAAATGTGAAAGTAACTCTGTCTGTCTGTCTGTCTGTCTGTCTGTCTCGCTTTCACGCCCAAACCACTGAACCGATTTTGATGAAATTTGGTATAGGGGTAGATTAGACCTCGAGAAAGGACATAGGCTATGTTTGGTCGCGATAACCGACATCCACGCGGGCGGAGCCGCGGGCAAAAGCTAGTACTAAATAAACAATACTACACATTAATTCGTTTTCCTATGCGCGCGCATCTAACAATGGCGATCGGCCATATTTAAAAGTATGAGGTTTGAATTTGACTTTTTTTTTACTGTTTTTTTTTCTGTATATCTTAAAGAAAAAAAATGTTAAATTTCAGTGAAAATTTTGTTTATAGAACAAGCATTACAAGTTGAAATTATTTATTTAAATACGAAAATATATCAAATGAGCAAACAATAGGTATATTAATTTATTAACCGACTTCAAAAAAGGAGGAGGTTCTCAATTCGGATGTTTCTATGTTTTTTTTTTTTTTTATGTTTGTTCGCTCATAGCTCCGCCATGCGTAGACGGATTTGCAAAATTCTTTTTTTGTTCGAAAGTAGATTATTCCGAAATGGTCCCATTTAAATTTCGTAAAGATCTGATGATGGGTTTCCGAGATTAGACCAAGGAACTCTTCAAAAAATACCAGGCAATCAGCCGCGATTGCTGCAATCGCATATTATTGCAATGTCTCTGCCATTACACATCATAACATCACGCCTGAATCCTTTGAAAGGGTATGCAGAAGTGTTCAGAATATTCAGCTTTAATTCCAGTGTATGCGTATTGCGTTGATTTTTTTAATTAAAAATTCTTAGTCAACGCGAAGCAACACACCTACTCCTGGGGTGCCGTTGGTGATGACCGACGGACAGCTTGCGCAAATAATAAGCGCGTTGCGGACACCCACACCGGTGAACACCGGCAACATGGCATGGCTCGCTGCATGGCCCGCTTCAGCGGACGTGACGGCGTTCATCGATGCTATATCCATTTACAAAGAGTGCGTTGGCGTTAGCGATGAGATAGCAGATTAAGGGTATGCCTATGCTGCTTACAGAACTAGCTGCCACCTGGTGGCAAGGCATCAAGCAGACCATACGCTGCTGGGATGACGACATACAAGTATTGCGTAATACCTACGGGGCACGGTTGCCACCGCACAAGGTATATATGCGTCTATTTGAAACTTACCAGGGGGATGAGTCTACAGAGGTATTCGTGTGCAGAGCGAGGGCTCTATTTAGTCAATTACCACTTAATACTCTGTCTGAGGAGACTCAGTTAGATATGATATACGGACTGTTGCATCGGCGTATTAGAGAGAAGCTAAGCCGAACCGACTATAATACTTTCACCGAAATGTTACATTTGACTCGCCGTATTGAAGAGATGTATAATGAAGGTCGCCACAGCGTACATAACCCAAGTCCTAAGGTACGCGAGCAGTTGAAAACACGGGCTGCGCATGTTACGGTCGCGGCTCCCGCG
This sequence comes from Eilema depressum, assembly GCA_914767945.1. Lineage (NCBI taxonomy): Eukaryota > Metazoa > Arthropoda > Insecta > Lepidoptera > Erebidae > Eilema > Eilema depressum. The sequence goes on from OU612013.1 coordinate 16,956,185, forward strand.
CCGACCGCTGTACTGTAATACCTACTTCTACGTCTACATCGCTCGCGGTCGCCGAGAGTAGATTATCAAGGCCGCGTTGTACCTACTGCAAACAGTTTGGGCACCTACAGGACGCGTGTAGGAAGTTACTAGCGAGGCCTACAGACGAGAAAGATAAGTGCGATAGTGCGAAAAGTGTGAAACCGAATATTGTGTGCTACGGTTGTGGTGAAAAAGGTTATATTCCCGCGAATTATCCGAAGTGTAAAAATAATGTTAGCAATAATGTAAAACCTGCAACTGATGAATTGTATTCTTTTGACTGTGTGGACTCTGACTACTCGGAGCGAATGAGTTTGAGCTCGTGTAGTATCGAGAGATACGAGACCCAGCGAGGCAGGCCACTGTTGCACATAGGTATTGAAACCTATAGGGGTACCGCGTTGGTAGATAGGTACCGCTGCTCGTAGAAGCTTGGCGGGTAGGTCGCTATACGCTCTCCTTCAACGTATGGGGAAGGAGTTTCGTGAAGACAACTTCTCTATCAAACTCGCTGATGGTAAAGTTAGTCACGTTAGACTGTTAGAGTGTTGCTAACTTACGTAAACATAAATCTCGTCGATTCATATATCGGAGCATTCGCTGCGAGTGATAGAGCCCTATTTTCTACCTGTGCATTGTAATATGAGTAATAAACGCGTGTGAGTCTTACAAATGGTGTATTCATTACAATCTCAAATAATAATACATAATTCTAGAACACAAAGGGCACTAAAAAGAAAGAAATAAAATTTTTTTGACAAAAAAAGAAACCGACTTCAAAACCCCTTTAAATAGATAGGAACTAAAAAGAAAAAAATAATATCAAATGTAACAAATCAAATATAGAACAATTAACATAATTTAGCCTAACTTTAACCTTAACTTATAACAAATTACCAATTTTTGGAGTCGGTGCCAATCCCCTACGCGGCCTATTTTACACGACAGATATACAAACTAAAGTAGTCTCAACGTAAGAGGCCCACTATGACATTTGTCATTTGGACGTAACTAGGGATGTAACCACACCACTCGGTACACGATACTCAAGATAAATCGATTCAAGTTTGTATGCGTATTTGATCGATTAGAATATGTATTGTATTGTAGTGTAAAGTTCATTGGCTTAAAGTTCTAATTAGAAAATTTAATCTAAACTTTGATATTGTAGGTATTTTTAAACAATACAATACTGCAAAAAGTCAATTTTCTTTCATTTAACATTTTTATTACAATAATATTCACTCAATAATAACCAATAGAAATCGCATGAAAATGAATCTTTAGTAAATCATTTTCTTGATACCTACTGTCTGAAGTTTACGCTTATATCACTTATTGAAATGAAACCACTTTTAACGGCTTCTATCGCGATTTATCTGTCACTATTTACTTTTAACCCTACGTCGGCTACTTTCTAGCAGCCCTGGTCCCGGGGTGACTTAAGATGATATTTGAAGCCTAGGAATAAAAAAACCTAGATAACAGCAAACACAACAAAGTCACAAATTGGGATAATGTCATATTTGTCGATGAGACTTGGCTGAACTCGAATCATACCGTGCCGCAGTCATGGACAGATGATACCAAGGCCTCTTGCTCAAAAGTGCCAATAGGAAAAGGTGGACGCTTAATCATCTGCCACGTCGTCGGGTCAGCTAGTGGTGGTTTTGTGAATGATACCTTGCTCGCATTTGAGTCTAAAAGTACAAAATAATATCACAGAGTGGTTTACTAACCTGTTAGCAAACCTCTCTGAACAGTGCATAATAAAATTATTGTGTACAATGCACCGTGACCACTCAGTTCAAATAAATAAAGCACCTACTCAAGCAAACAAAAAGGCCGATTTAGTAGCATGGATACAAAGACCAGGCGTTGAAGCTGATACGAAATAGTTAAGAGCTGAATTGCTGCAACTGGTAAAAGAAATTAAACTTGCAAAATTAAAATATAAAAAATATATCGTGATCGATTTATTTTTTCCCTAACCAATTATTCTCTTGTCTATGGACAGTATGAAAAAATCGTTATGGACAGCACTGAGCGGAGTGGGCGGTACCCATCAATGAAAAATGTCATTCTACGTTTGAAAAATATCATTGTTTTACGTTCTCAAAATTGAGAACTTCATGGACTTGAAATGTCCAAACGGGCTTTTTACATAGCGATTACTTTACTAAACACATCAAAAATGAATGTAACGCAACTCTTTTATTAGTCTTATCAATCAATCAATCAAATCAATTAACCTATTGCAGTCCACTGCTGGACATAGGCCTCTCCCAATATGCACCACGTTTACCGATCCTCCGCCTTCTGCATCCAGTCCGTCCCAGCCACCTTTCGAAGTTCGTCGGTCCACCTGATTAGGGGCGTCCCACCCTCCGTTTTCCTTCTTTTCCTTTCTTTCATATTGTAATACATAATGTACCTAATATAATATTTTCTCATATATTATATGTTATAGCTATCGAGTTCTCTTGTACCTATTTTCTTCCATTGATGGTCAAGATTTAAATGCTATTATTACATGTTCGCTAACTTAATAAACTATTTTTTTTATCTAATTCGCTAAGAATTTAATTGATATCTAATATCAAGTCTGTTCTATATTAGATTAATATTCTAAGTAGGTATATACTACTAATATTATATTTAAACGCGAAAGTTTGTAAGTATGGATGGATGGAAGGAGGATGAAGTAAGGAAATAATATAAATCAGATCGGTGATATTTTTCTTGGAACCGACTCCAAAAATTGGTAATTTGTTATAAGTTAAGGTTAAAGTTAGGCTAAATTATGTTAATTGTTCTATATTTGATTTGTTACATTTGATATTATTTTTTTCTTTTTAGTTCCTATCTATTTAAAGGGGTTTTGAAGTCGGTTTCTTTTTTTGTCAAAAAAATTTTATTCGTACTATTGAACTCGATCATTTCTGTATTGAAACTTTTTTATGAACTAAGAAACTTAACCTAAAAAATTAAAAAAAGAATCTATAACTCACTTGTGAATAATAGCAATGAAAAAGTCACATTTGATAATAGGTTGGTGTCTTTACGTGCCTAATTGCGGTGAAATAATATCAATTTTATGAGTGAGTGTGTTGTAAAATATATTACCACAGCAGGCTGTAATACGAGTCATACAGTAGTTCATCACCTTTAATGTTTGCGGAAATGCCGATATCGTCTAGACATTTGCGGTTTTGTCAGGGTTGTCACATTAGTTTTATTTTTAATTTAATTTTAGCAACATGTATGCATTTAAATTTAGCAATTAGTTTCTTTGTTCACTCAAGGCACATCAACTCACGCTAATATAAACTAGATGACGCCCGCGGCTGCGCTCGCGTGGATGTGATAAGCTACGCGCGACACAGGCTAAAATGCATATTATAAAAAATTGCATGCCCTTTAAAAATTAATTGTGCCACCCAAGTCACCCAACCAATGCACTGAGGAGTCCTAACTTTTTAAAACACTGTACAATTGTGTGAATATACGATAAACTAAAATTTAATATCCTAAAAGAACAATACTTTGATACAAATACATAAACAAAATAAAATAGAGTATCCTGTACGAGTATATACACGAAGAGTGGCACAAAAATAAAACTAGCTATACCGACTAAAACAGTAAGCTGTCTCGATTTCAATTCTTAACAGGGTGTTAGGTGGCCCATTTAAGTAATTTACTAAAGTCTACTAATGATGATGATGAATGATACTATGAATGATGTGATGAATGAAATCCTGCCTATGGCATTAAGTCTACCTTTGTACAATCATTTTGTATTTGTATTGCATCTTGCCCTTAAAATTTTAGTACTTTTTTAATGAATTTCTTAAGCAATTACTAAGTCATCTATTCTAATCCATTTAGATTAGCAAAAGTCAACTGTTAGTGACTGGTTGCGAGTTCAAGTCCTGTCTTGAGCATTTAATTTCTCCAGTCTAAGTGGGTTTCAATTGTTAAGTACTGTGTTATAACTTACACATAAGGGTAAGAATACAGTGTATCTGTGAGCAAGCTAAGATAAGGTTTTAGTAGTGAGGGGAAAATGTCATTAACCAAAAAATGTCATTAACCAAACTAAGAATAGGATGCAAGCAACAAACCAACCAACCCCGGGTTGTTGTTGGGCCCAAGAGTCTCTCTTCCAGAAAAGTGTAAAGAAATAAATGTTAGAAAATCTTATGCATAATTTCAAAAATATAATACCTATATCAAATCAAATTAAGACTAGAAGATAACCACTAACATGAATGATTCCACTGATTTCACAAGATTATATAATACATATAATATAATATATAAATATATCATATAATTCAATATCTCTTTAAATTACCAGTAAGAACATCACATACTGTGTATATTTTTTCATATTGAACCCTATTTTAACAATTTAAGGCTCACAAAAAAAGTATACCCACTTGTAACTTATTTACAAACAAAAAAACAATATTGTTCTAAGAAATGTTTAATAAAGTGTTTTGTATGAAGATGAGGAGTGAGTATACGTCTATCTACGTATGAACAAAGGAAAATACAAATTAGAAATCATACCAACTGAATTCTTTTCTGTTGTCGAACCTAAGGAAATTATGAATTCTAACTAGTAAAACTTATTTAGAACTTTTCTTCACGACAGTGAATAAAGCTTTAAAAGTAAGCACAGCTATTTCATTCTAGAACTAAACAACAAAATATGCTAACATGACTATAACGATATCATATTGTAACATAGCAACTCCACTTACCAGAATAATTCAGGAACTAAAGAGTTTCTGTGCAGATTAGGAGATAACATCACTGTACAGGGTAGAGCATACACTATTCTAAAGCAAATATAAGCCCTAATACTAATATTATAATATGGAGTCAAAGCACAAACAAAAGAGTAAGATAATAAATAAGTACACAATACAAATCGGAAATTGGAGTTTTATTTTCCCGATTTGACATTTGACTCATAGATTTGACTTGACCGATAGTCAATAGAGATGTCACTTCAATTTTTCTCGATTCCCATAAAAATCGCCTATTCATACGATTTTATTTGATTGTATATATTATTATAACAAGGTGCACGTGCACTCAGAGTATAGTATTGAATAGGAAAATAATAAATAAATAAATAAAAGATGGATTTAAGCGAATGTGAAATCTAAGCAATCGAGGGAACGAATTAAAATATTAAATGTTTTATGTTTTTATAGCATAGCACTGAGGTCGCAGACAAGCATATGGCCCAGGCCCACCTGATTGAAAGTGTTTTTTTTTTTTTACCATGGCGTATGGACGTGTATAACCCGCGCCACGTATCTTGGACCTAAATCGTAAGACATACGAGGCTCTGGCGCCCGCGGATTGCTTTGTAATAAGACTATTACAAGCATAAACATGCTTGGTGAATTTGAGTTCGTCTACCGCAGTAGCATCCTGTGCTATCCTCAAAAGACACCCAAGAAATGTGTACTGCGCGTATATATTTCATCTATGGGGCACATTTTAGGTTCAAGATATGTGGCGCGGGTTATACAACACTGGGGGAATCACACTCGGTATTTTTTTGTTTCCTCTTCTTTATTTTTTTAAAAAACATCTTAAACACGCAGGCTAATGCAAATTATATAAATTCAGTCAATAAAATATTGGCACTGAGCGGGAATCGAACTCGCTATCTGTGACTGTGACTTGGCAGTCGAGAGCATAGGCCGCGGCCCCATCTCCACGACACGGCACCGTCCGCCGTGCTACGGCGCGGGGCACCGCGAACGGTGTGCCGTAGGGGAGGGCAAATTCTCAGTCGAAATTTTTCAGTTGGCGTGCGCGCAATGATTTAATATATAACTAGCTTTGCCCGCGGCTCCGCCCGCGTGGATGTCGATTATCGCGAATTCGCGACCTATGTCCTTTCACAAGGTCTAATCTGCCCTTAAACTAAATTTCATCAAAATCGGTTAGGCGTGAAAGCGTAACAGACAGACAGAGTTACTTTCTCATTTATAATATATGGATAGGTATGGATTGTTGTCCACACTGATGATGATGATGACTTTGCTCATCATTTTATGCACCAATCAGAAATGAATCAGAAACGCGACAATGCGCCACCCAAAAAAAAAGTTTTTAATAATGAATTCGTAATTATGAAATATTATTAATATAAATAATACATAATATAATTCATGTAAATTAATAACATTGACGTATTTTTAGTAAGTAACTATATAGTATAAATATCATCAAACACTCAATAAAATGCCTAACCTTCCCTTGCCTTCACCAATTTCTGTTGCTTCTACTTTCATAAATGGTTTTCCTATAAGCTCGCCTCTTGTGGGATTGTAACTTAGCCTTTTGGATGTTGTGACGCGGGATGGATATAAAAATGTGTTGAGTAAAGTACGACAGGGTCAACCAAAACGAAGAAATCCTACGTGAAATATGTTTGGCAAGGAATTTTGGGTCCCGACCCGTCCACCCACTGGAGTTTCCCACTGGTGGGTGGAGGGGTAATTCATGATTACCCCTCCACCCACCATGCAACTTATGTATAGCGAGGTGGAACAGGCAAGAAATACACACACGACGACCGTGAAACAGTCAATCTGAATCTGAGGATCGAAAAAAAGCATCACTCACACTCAACACGACCTTTTGAATATTTGTGCGCCATACATCCGGCTGTTCGTCATTTATTTCTGAACTCAACTATAATAATAATGGCATTAAATAGATAGTAACGTACTTATGTTTTTTATTCATATTATTTTAAAAAATATAGATACATTTTATTTTATCACGGCTACAAAAATAGCAATATATTGATATGCTATGGTAAGTGAGTTTGTGAACGGTCTGAAGTGCTTTCTGTTGATTCTGCTGCGCCATTTGACACAGGCTCCGGCGTTCCTGATGGTGCCCTTGAGGCAATCGCATTTTGACATTTATTGCGCAGTTCAAATACTTGAGTTATAGCGTCACGGAAGCACAGAAAGTTATAATCAATTACACCTGAAAAATAAAACATTTCTAATTATTTTACCAATAGATCGTCCATCGTATCGTTTCTCTTTATATAGAGGGCACTAAAACTTCAGCAGCTAAAGTCTTCCTGGAGCATTCATGAGACTTCCCCTTCAGAAGAGACGTAAGACGCGGACGGGACGCGTACCTTTGTTTTACTGCGTCCCTTGCGCGTCGCTTCTATACAAAATGTATAGAAGCGACATCCACGAATATTTCAAGACTTAAATTAGCCAAATCAGTTCAGCCGTTCTTGAGTTATAAAATTACAACGAAAAGTGACATTGATTTTTATATATTAGAAGATAAGCGCGAGCCAGGGCCTCGTTTGTCTCGCGGCTTAGGACCAAGATACGTGTCCCAAGGTATACATATCTAATTGAAAAGTCTCCCAAAAAGGTATTTTCTGATGAAATTTCCGGACGTGATCCCCCTCGAAATTTCAGGCTACGACCGCACCTGGTAGACACAAGTAATGATAAAATGGTACCCAATGTATTCAAAGTAACTTCTGCTCGAGAGAATTCATTTATTAATTTTCTTTTAATCATGAATAAGTAATTCTTGCACATACATGCAACCACACAATGCGAAATATGCAATGTTCCCTACGTTTATTATGGAATTAATTGGCACTATGTTTCAGGCAGTTTCAGACAAGATGACCTCTAAGGCGTAGCGGCAGAGTATTCGACTGCTAAGTCGCAGATCGCTGGTTCGATTTCCGCTCAGTGCGAATATTTGTGTGCATGAATGTAAACATTTGCATTGGTCTGGGTGTTTCTATGTATAATATTTATAATATATATGTACTAGCGGACCGGACAGACGTTGTTCTGCATGATGTTTTTTTTTTTTTTCATTTTTTGTGAATCTAAAGTTTAGATTTTAAACCATCCAACACATACAAAAAAATTCATTCAAATCGGTCCAGCCGTTTAGGAGTTCAGTGACATACACACGTACAGTAGAATTATATATGTCTAGCTGTTCCGGCGAACTTCGTACCGCCATATTTTTCTCGTTCCCGCTGCACCTATTTTCTCACTGTTTAAACCTTCCCTGGACATCCACGAACATTTCAAGACTAAAATTAGCCAAATCGGTTCAGCCGTTCTTGAGTTATAAACTAACAAGGAAAAGTGGCATTGATTTTTATATATTAGAAGATATGTATTTACAAGAAAGAAACCACCCAAGTATGTTTATCAGAATTCTAGAGTCCACAACATAATAAGCATAGCTCGACAACGACAAGCTATGCTTATTATGGGTCTAGATAGTGTCGAGTAGAATGAAGTAGAATATTTATTTATTTAAATACGCTTTATTACCTTGTTTTTGGAAGTTCTCTTCTCGCAAGATACAAACAAGTGCCAGAAATTTGTTGACCTCGCGCAGGTAGAGTACTGTCCCATTATTCAATTTTATTAGACTTGAACTTTGACTGTTGAATGTATTCACTTCAGTTTCATCCACCATACTGAAATTACATTTAAAATTAACCTTCGAATAGAAAAATTAGAAATTAGTCGTATTTAAGCTTCAGAATTTGAATGTTCTACTTCTTTTGTCGAATTGACAGTGCTACTAATCTCAAACTCTATTTTTCCCACTATGCTGCTACCTGGATCGCGTTCTCGGAGGAGCTCATAAGGTCCTGCGGTGTACAGGTAGATGGGCTTGCAGCACACGTTAGCAGGTGCGCAATGGTCTGTGGACGCAACTCCACAATCACACGGCGGAGCCGCGGGCGGAAGCTAGTAATAAATGGATTTGCGCCGAGTGGCAATAAAATCTTACCCATATATACAAGAAATATCAATGACAACATCAATCATATCACAGCATAATTCATAACTTTGCATATCCACTGGGGAACTATCAGTTGCTATGTAAATTTTGGATACCACATCAAAAAGAAATGCTTTCTCTATACCCGAGTTCTGAAAACAAAATTTATTTTATAAGAAATAAAAGAATAAAAAAATATTGTAGTACCAAAGTTTGAAGCAAATTTTTCTATAACCTTTTTTTATAATACACTCCACTGGATCTGACGATCGATCTTCGGTACCCGAGCAAAAGATACCTGCAAACCGACATCTGCCGATTCACGGACGAGACTCATGCGCATCCTTTTTTCTCCGGGTTGGTATGACGGACAGTACAAAGCCAACAAACCAAATTAACGAAAAAATAAAAGGCTTCAAAACGCAATTATCAATGCAATCGTTGTGGCTTGAGTGAAGAGGGAGGAGACAAATTGAACAACAGGCATGCATACCAATCTCAAAGAAGTACAGATCATAACAAGCAAGCAAGCTCATTGATTAAGATCAAACGAGCTAGACAGTATCTGCTCTGTGAACTTAAATCACAACATTTAAAAAAACATGATCAGTGTTTGTAGATACTTACAGATATCAGAATGTTCAAAAGGTTTTCTAGCGTGGGTAACTGAGGTATTAGCTTTTGAACAACTTTACTGAATGCCTCAAATATGGAGTGGTCATATATGGAAGTGAGGTGAAATGATAAGTGAACCTGCTCCAGGCCCGCTTCTGCCAAGTCATCTGTGGCTCGGTGATGAATGTCTCTTTGCGATTCCATTTTGTAATCATCATTTAGGCCATCTACCTGAAAAAACAATTCCACATTTTAATGAGTCTGTGTGTACCATCAGTTACCTAATTATCTGATCAATTGGTTTTTAGATTAGGCTGACTTATTGGAAGTTTCTCCCAGCAAGAGGTTTTTCATAACTACTTAAATATTCATTAGACTCTTGGCACAAGTATGCAAGTATGCTTTCATAATAAATAAGCATAAAATATTTAGTTACCTATATGTATATCTCAATTTAAAAAAAAAGTTAATTTGTGACATGGTAGTAGTCTTTACCTATTGGGATGATTTCTTCTTATTTATTTCAGTACCTATAATACATGAATATGTGAATGTCATAAATAATATTCAATGTTTAACTATAGCTATGCTTAAATATAACTATAGCTTATAATTATAGGTATGTATGAGGTTACATCAGTTTAAAATCATTAGCATTAAAGATATGAATGTCTGCCATTTGAATCAGAAACAGATGTGTGACTCATGAGTCACGCTCATAATAATATCATATGCATTTGTTTTCACTGATTAGTATTTTATAAATAGTGGCAATTTAGCTTGGGTTTGATGCATTTGGTGCACATCTCAACTTTACATGATCAATACAATGTACAGTTATTGACAAAAGTAGCTTAACAAAGTCTTATTTTATTGATCACTGTGTCCCTAAAGCAAAGCACACAAAATGATGAACATAAGATTCAATAATTATATGTGCCTATTATCTTTGTCCTCTGAGAATCATAAATTGTTGTTATTTATAGTTGAATTCTAGGTTAAAAAAAAAGGTTTCTAAATAATTTAATGTAAATCAACTTTTATTGACTGTACCTACCTATATAGTTCTTATTTATTTTAATGTAATTATTATTATTACAATAGTTCACAAAAATTCAATAAAGGCGAATGGGCGTTTCGTCCCATATGGTGTAACACTTTTTGACCTATATCAAATGAAAGGTCTCAATGAGTGTATTATTTTTTTGTATGGACATAAATCTGTATTTCGTGCAGGGTAAAAGTTGTGGGGGTTTCAGTTACTAAGAAAGTATTTAATTTATTTTAAATAATTAGTGTTTTTATGACAAAATACTTATTTATTTATGCTACTTTTACCCGACTATGTTAAAGCCAAAGGACGATTATGATTTTGACAGGCTATGTATGTATGTATGAACTATGTATGTATATTCACTAATTCCCTCATAGCTCTTCAACTACTAATTAGAACTGGACAAGTAAGGTATTGTTAGAAGTGTCTTGATCGTCCACTTATTATAGGCTATATAATGTGTCACTGAATTTAATGTGGCGCCCTCTAGCGGTCATAAAGTACTGCGTTAAAAAATAAAATTGAGGTAAATATACCGTGTTTGATATCAAATTAAAGGCCTTAATTAGTACATTTCAAATATGTATAAATTATTGGGATTTTTGAATGAAAGGACATCACCCATTTTAGTCCAAAATTGAAAGTGCCGGCCAAAGAAAATAAATACGATATTCCGTTAGAACTTGTCCTCGCTAGCATTTTCTATTACCACGTCAAAATTGAGGGACCACTGCGCTTGGTTTTATTTGAATTTAAAAATCTTGGAAACATACATTTTTTATGATACGAATTATTAAAAATAAATGAAAAACTTTATTCTATATTGGAACAATAGTTAATAAAAGCAATAAAAAATAACCCCATATTGCACATCGTTGTATTCCGTCCATTTATTTAGGTCCATAATGGAAAGTGCTGGCCAAAGTACCTATACAAATATGAAATTCCGTTAGAGCTTGTCCTCGTTAGCATTTTTTACTATGGCGTCAAAGCTGAGGGACCACTGCTCTCAGTTTTATTTGAGTTCAAATATCTTGGAACCATACATTTTTTTGATATGAATGATTAAAAACGAATAAAAATCATTGTTCTATATTGGAAGAATAGTCAATAAAATCAATAATAAATAAACCCCATTCTGCACACCGTTGTTTTTTACCCATTTATTTAGGTCCAAAATTGAAAGTGCCGGCCAAAGAATACGAGTATGATATTCTGTTAGAGCTTGTCCTCATTAGCATTTTTTATTATGGCGTCAAAGCTGAGGGTCCACTGCCCGACTAACGGAATGTCATATTTTGTATTCTTTGGCCGCTACTTATTTTCAATTTAGCACCTAAATAAATAGACGAAAAACAACGGTGTGCAGTATGGGGTTTATTTTTTATTAGTTTTATTAACTATTCTTCCAATGTAGCACGACATTTTTTATCCATTTTCAATAGTTTGTGTCATAAAAAATGTATGTTTACAAGATTTTCGAACTCAAATAAAACCGAAGGAAGTGGTCCCTCAACTTTGACGCCCAATAAGAACAAGTTCTAACGAAATATCGTATTTGGCCAGCACTTTCAATTTTGGACCAAAAATGTATGCAGCGTGTATAATGTTCTTTTGAAGCGTTTATTATGCTAACTATTCAAATCGATTTAGAAAGAGAAAATTAAAATATTGGTTTCTGCTTTTAATTTTTTTTGTTTCATGCTTTTTATATACCTATAATAATAGCAGGTTTTATGGAAATCGGTTCAGCGGTTACCACCGCTAAACCGATTTCCATAAAACCTGCTGTATCGTGATATATAAATTATGACCTTTCATTTGATACCCAATACGGGTATATTTGAAAATAGATTAGATTTTGGATTGATTTTCATTCCTCATAATATATTTCAAATGGTTGAACCGATTTTTATGAAACATAGCTAAGAATACTCTCGACTAAACCATCTTTCGATCAAAAGAAACAGAATTGAATTCGGTTCAGCCGTTTGGGAGCTACGATGCCACAGACAGACTGACACACACGCACACACATACACACACACTCACACGTCAAACTTATAACACCCCTCTTTTTTTGTTAAAAATATGTGATCGGTACAACCATGAACCATGTCAACCAGTAGGTGAATTAACCCTAGTTGAGTCAACCGTAGTTGTAATGACCGTCGGCGAAATGATACAAAACCGTAGAACTATACTGCAAAGCCTAATTGCACAAAAAATATTTTTTACTTACACCCTTATAACTTTGGACCTGCACGAATTTCTGATAAAAATCTTTCATTTTTACATATAAATAGACTAAATGAACATGTTTACACTAGTCGCAACTTGTTACAAGGGTTGGGACGCAGCTCATACAAAAGTGCCCGTTCTCCTTTATCTTGTAAACCCAGATAGGGTTTGTGTAGGATAAGCAATTTTACCTTCTTTATACATATTTTAGACTTGTGGTTGTCAGAACGCAATTTATATAGTGGTTTACCACACAACAGGCATCACCCCTTATGTGGAAGGTGAACACTCTTTTTTGCAAAGTGGCCATTATTAAGGTGACATGGCACAGTTGAGGATAGTATTTAATAATTGTATTGTTGGCTAAGTTGGCACCAATTGTAGTTGCATAAACATTATACTCACCTTGTGTATAAAAACCTCAAACTTAATATTACTATTCACTCTAAATGCTTTAGTGACTGTAAGTTGTAGTTTGTCCAAGGCATCTTGATAGTCATCCTGAAATAGAAATGAACACATTTTAGCTCATTAATAGATTCACTAATAGTTCAAATAGTTGTAGTTCTCATTGATTTATTTAAGCAAATAGTCATAAAAAGTACCTGAGCATCAATCACAAATACCAAGGCCCCACAACCACCAAATATTGTGTCCGAATCAAATGTAGCATCAAAAAAATCTATCTGCCCTGGAAAGTCCCAAATTTGAAACTGTACGAAACTACTGTTATTAATGTCATCTTTTACTATTTTATTTGTGGACTCTAAAAAGAGTGTTTCATTGGGAGACATTTTGTGAAACACTACCTTCTGTATAGATGATTTTCCAGATCTGAAATAAATAACAACATAGTAACAGTGTATTTATAATTACAGTCATATTGTTTATTTTTATCATACAAATCTTATCAGAAGAGATGATATTTGAGTAGCAGAATAATACCTGCATTTTAGTGTTTACTTTTGTTCAAATTAATGATTGTGTACCTATAATAGTTGCCTTCAGATTGACATTCATTACCATTTGAAACTTCTAGGTCAAAACTCACCTTCGTAGTCCCATTAGTAATATTCGAGGCTTATGATCTTCTTGCAACGACGTATTATCGCCTTCTCCATTCTGTTCAAAAGGTCCATAGCTGAAGTCTTTAGGGAAAGATCCCACATAGCAACTAGGATCGTCCTGATAACTCTGAATCATAAATTTGATAAACGTGTAACTTTGTAATGTTTTATTTTAATGATCAGTAGATATGACATACAATTTAACAACTCACCATTTTCTTGTTTTACTGGGTAATCATGTACAAATATTTAGAAATTATTTATATAATGTGTTCAAACAATTCTACTCCATAACCATTATAATTGAGACACTGCGTATTTCCAACAATCAAAACAATTTTAATCTACCAGTCTCTGCTTATTATTACACACACAGATTGCATCAATAATCATCATTGAATAGAAAGAAATGAATATGAAATTATGACTGACATTAATGACAGTATTGACAGTTGTGCTTTTTTTTTTAAATATATTTTGTTCCTTTCGGAACAGGCTAAGGTTCTATGACCATGCTGCCTTGTCATCAGTTATATTTATTTTTATTTGGATGATGATGAGGATGATGATGATGATAATGGTGAGTTGATGATGATGATGATGACGATGATGATGATTGCTGCTTCAGTAAAGTGGTGGAAACTTTACTAAAGGCTTCTTACGGAGATTTGAAACCAACACGAGAAGTCACAATCCACTGTAATATTTCACTTTCCTACTCTTGTGCGCGTTTTCTAAGACGTTATGTCTAAAATTCCACCATATTTACACATAATAACTCGAACTCACATCAATTTCGGAAAATAAAATAACACCGCGATTTATCATTCTACGCGTTCGCGCCAAAACTCCTCAAAAATGATCTGACAGTTGTGCTTTTTTTCCTCTTTTTTTGTTCCTTTCGGAACAGGCTAAGGTTCTATGACCATGCTGCCTTGTCATCTTTATTTTTATTCTATATTTGGATGAGGATGATGATGACGATAATGGTGAGTTGATGATGATGATGATGATGATTGCTGCCTCAGTAAAGTGGTAAAAACTTTACTAAAGGCTTCTTACGGAGATTTGAAACCAACACGAGAAGTCACACACAATCCGCTGTTATATTTCACTTTCCTACTCTTGTGCGCGTTTTCTAAAGGCGGCCACCCACTTACAGTCCGCCTGCAGTTTTTCGTCTGTCCGGCGGTCTGCAGTCCTTATGTCATCATAATTTTATTACCTCAGACCTAGACTAAAATAATAACATTATTTTATTATTTTAGTCTGATGTTATTAGTGTTATTATGCCGACGGCCATAGACTGTCCGGCCTAACTGTCTTTGCTGACCGGAATCGTCAAGCGGCCACACATATATTATCCGTCAGTCCAAAATCGTATACGAAACTGTAAGTGTGTGGGCTATTGCGATGAACTGAAAATAATGCTAATACTAAGGTAACTGTACCAATGCTCGACACTTTAAGGAAAAATAAAATTTCAATCTAAAAAATTTAACAAATTAATTACAGCATGGTCGTTACATTCTTTTTTAACTGTTACAGCAACAATTAGACATTAACTTTTGCCCATAAAATCTTTAAAATCTATCATACTTTTACTTTAAATTAAATTATTATGCACTTGGTCGAAAACACCAATGCTAGACATCATTGTCCCAATGGTCCAAGTATGTCAATAACTTCAATATTTATAACGTTTATACTAAAATTAGTAATAATCATAACTTATAAACAAAAAAATCACACCTATAAAAATCAGTACCCTTGGCAAAAATCTTATTTTTTTTTTTTTTTTTTTTATACCACTTAGGTGGCAGACAAGCACACGGCCCACCTGATGGAAAGTGGTTACCGTGGCCTATGGACGTATGCAACACCAGGGGCGTCACACTCGCGCTGCCGACCCTGAAGAAACCTTCTAATGCCCTTCTTGAAGAACCCCATATTGTAGTCGCTTGGGAAAACCATCGCGGGGAGTTCATTCCACAGCTTGAGTGTGCGAGGGATGAAGTTCCTTTCATACCGCACAGTGCGCACCGTTTCCGGTCGCAATGTGTGAGGATGAACTCCCCGCCTATGACGAGAAGTGCGATGATAGAATGTAGCTGTGGGCATCATGTCAAACAATTCATCTGTTCACGGAGTCACATTATTTGAGTTAGGTCGCCACCCGTCAGTTTCTCTAATTGGTCATTTTCCATAAATCGTCAGTTTCCCTATTCGTCAGTTTTGTAGATTTCGTTAAGTGGTCAGTTTCACTATCTCGTCAGTCTCCCTAATTCGTCAGTTTCTCTAACTAGTCAGTTTAAATGATTCGTCACTTTTCGCAAATTAGTCAGTAAATGTACAGTCATTAATAAATGTTTATTGTGTAATCAATTGTAAGGATTTATTTTAAGAAATTATTTTTAGATATGTAAGGATTATTCTGTTCTAACAAGGAAGGTGCCAGCAATATGGATATCTACGACCTCTTTCGAATAAAAATATATTACTTTTTCTGTATGACAGATTTTTCCGATGACATTTGACTTTTGCGTTTGTCGTAGGTATACGTACTTTATCCTGTTTTCTGTAGTATTTAATATTACTCGTATTTACAATATAATACAATGGGTGAAGAGCTAATTTTTATATCATCCGAAAGAGGACGTAAGGCATTGTTACACAACGGTTTTCAGTACAACATGTCACAAAAAAAAAAAATGGATCGTCGTGGTGGAGATGTAAAAACAGAAGTAGATGTAGAGGTAGTGTTACTCTAAATATAGATTTAACAGCCATACTGCGACGGTCCACACATTTATGTGAACCAGACATTGCTTCCAACATTGTGTCTGAAGCATTAGACATATGTAAAACTCGCGTGAGTACAGAATATGGTTCGGTGCGAGCGATTTACGAAGAAAGCGTTCATCATTTAAAGGACGCTGAATCTGAATTTGTTGATGACGTTCCAAACTTTACCAGCGTCAAAAATATGCTTTATAATGCAAGGCATAAACATCTTGGTGTTAAAAATACAATATTTAAAAATGTACAAGATGTCATCGTACCAGAGGATTTGGGAAAAGATTTTCTTGTTCGTGAAGATGGTTTAAATGACAAAATTTTAATTTTTATAACACCTCAAGCACGAAAAATGTTTTCAGAAGTTAAAGAATATTTCTGCGATGGAATGTTCAGCGTTTCAAAACCATTCAAACAACTATACTCTTTTCACGCTGACATTGGAAGCACATCTGAGGAAACAAACGTTGTGCCATTGATTTATTGTCTTTCACCAGATAAAAAGGAGTCAACATACTTGAGAGTATTTGAATGCCTTAAAAATGAAATAAATCCTGAAATATTTCACGTGGATTTCGAACTGGCAGCCATCAACGCAATGAAAACTATTTTTCCGCAGGCAAAAGTAGTTGGATGTTTTTTTCATTACCGGCAAAGCCTAATGCGAAAGGCAAAAGATTTAAATTTAATTTCTACCAAAGAAGGTCGCAAACATATAGCCATATGCGCTTCTATGGCTTTTTTGCCAAAACATTATTTACACGAAGCATGGTTAGTAATTTTATCCCATACACCGTCGGGCGACAACTTTGAAGCTTTTAATGCTTACATGGCTGAAACATGGATGAGCACATACATAGATTTGATATCTGTCTACAATGAACGACACAGAACGATTAATTTGGTAGAATCTTGGCACAATCGATTACGTTTGCGTCTTTTGCAACGGAAACCAAATTTATTTATGTTTCTTTCCATATTAAAAAGAGAAGCCAATTATGTAGACTTTAAAGTGAGACAAAAAAGTATATATATTGGTGAGAAGAATAGGAAAAAAAGATCTATTTTACTAGATAGACGCATTACAGAAATCGTTTCTAATTTCTTGGTAGACGATTATATTTGAGGCTAACAATTGCTTATGGGATTGTCTTTCAAAATTAAGTCTAATTAATACTGTAAGATATATGAAACGAATAAAGTAAAGTAAAGTAGCTTATTAAATTTAAAAAAATAATTTGTTTTTATTTTTCCTTCCGAATGTACGCCATTGACGAATCATTTAAACTGACTAGTTAGAGAAACTGACGAATTAGGGATACTGACGAGATAGCGAAACTGATCACTTAACGAAATCTAAAAAACTGACGAATAAGGCAACTGACGATTTAGGGAAAATGACCAATTAGAGAAACTGACGGGTGGCGACCTAACTCCATTATTTGCTGTCAACAGTCTTTCTAAATTTACTTCGGATGGTGTTGCGAATATTTGAACATATCTTATAGATACCATTAGGCATCTTTTAAGTCAATAGTCTTATAAAATAAATGGATAATTTTCTCAAAATACTGGGTTTTGTTCGAAAGTGTCTAGCATTGGTACAGTGTCGAGCATTGGTACAGTTACCTTATGGCTAATACCGGAAAATAATACCGGAAAATGAAATAATACCGCTATGCGTCTCTTCGCGTTGCCGCCAAAACTCTCCTCTTATGGTTCTATTCTGTTCTATTCTATTCTAGGGATTGCGAATCACGTTAATTTTATTATGCGAGTGAATATTATTTTACATAATAAATAATTCAGTTTGACATAAAAGCTGCATTGGTTGCTATTTATTTCAAAGAGTATAATAATTAAAGTGGCGTCTCTGACCTCCCAATAGGTCCCAATATTTTTTTTGTAACATTTTCCACAACATGGAAATCTCTACATCTGTATGGTTTTGGTTTTTCACAACATTTTTATAATGTTTGGCACTATGGTTGTGCTATGGTTGCTTCCCATTTGAAATGGATAAAGCCTCGTACCGGGCTTGACGCATTTGGTGCACATCCACATCTCAACTTGTACACCATGCTCAAATGGTGAACTTAGCCACTGGTGCACTTCTGAGATGAGAAGTCACAGAGTAAAGTAAATGAGAAGTGCACCAGTTGCTAAGTTCACCATTTGAGCATGGTGTAAGTACAAGTTGAGATGTGCACCAAATGAGTCGAACCCACTCGTACCGAGCTCTACCGAGCTCATGATTTTCGCAATTTCACTAAAACACGCAACTAAACATGTAGAGATTTTTATCTGTTTTTCACAACAATTTTTTATGATATTTGGCACTTTAGAGAAAGAGTATTTTCCCTAAGGTGCCAAACTGTTTTTCCACTCTACTCTAAGTTTGTTAACCGATAGTACGGACCCGGTAGATAGGTAGGTACTGTAGCAACTTTTGTTTTCCGTGGTACCATTATAAAATATTATTTATTGTTAACCATGAAATTTCCTTTTGTAATCCGCACTCCCCCTGTTTCCAGTGCAAGAACCCCTGTTTTCTCGTGGACCCACGAATTTGATCCACTAGTGGGACTACGAGGGAGAGTTATTTCTCGTAGACCCACTACTTATTAATCCACTAATTTGTCTCAATGGTGGAACCACGAGGGAGAATTATTTCTCGCAGACCCACTCACTCTGATTTTCACATGAATCATCCCTACACTGTGATTCCCCCATACGAGGGATCATCTCAAAACTGTAGATATATCACTGTCGCCGGAGTGCGAGTATTGTCCTACTGGGTAACCTTGCACGGAGTGCAGATTTAGTCGATTCTAGTCCTGTACTCTCGATGACCAACAACGATGGTGGTATCCGTGATTATTTACACACGAAAAAAGTTAGTAGGGAAGGCATGAAAATCAGTAAAGTCATGTGTGGTGCACTGGTGCACCTCCTAAGAATATTAGCATTATAACTGAAATCGCTAATACATTCCCTAACCCTTCCTGCTAGGTTAATCACTTGTGTTAGGAATGGGTTCATATCTAATAATACCTGGTGGATTTGAATCCGGGACCTCTCGGTCGTAAGAACAACTCCTCAACCTATAAGCTATGGAAGCTTCAGTAACTCCTGCTAACAGAAGCATGATATAGGTACATACTCGTCTGTTCATTCGGCAGGTCAGTCAGGATCAGGAACTCACCCTTCATGTACAAAAGGCGACGACGCGCGATGTGCCAAAATGAAGAGCAATAAAGCACTCTGTGATGAAGTCTGATAGAGGGCGTGGCGGGTGTATCCCACTATTTCCATGGAAATGCAAAATGGAAAAAGTGGGACAAGCGTTTTGTACTAATTATATCCCATTATTTCCATTGGGGCAAAAAACCTCTAGTACCCGCTTATTCCACTTTTCCCCATTGACAATCCCCATTGATGGGGATAATTGAACTTTTTGTTCACTATTCCCCGATGACGCAAAAAAAAAAAATAACCACGAAGGCTAGAACTACAAAGGCTAGAACTACGTTAGGTTAGAAGGCTCCCGCCTTAGCCTTCTAACCTAACCTATCCGAGTCGGGGTACTCTGAGTCGAATAATTTTACAGCTTAAGTAAGCAAGATTATTCAGAAATTAAATTACTATAATACAAGCAATCGGAAAAAAAAACTGTTACTGTTCGAAATAAATATGATGGGGGTTAGTGAGCTTTTTAGTTCTCTAATCCTCATTAAATAAAAATTTTGTGTCAACGGGGAATATTGAAAAATTAAAATTCTTAAGAGGCAATGGAAATAGTGGGAGACTCTGTCCCAGTATTTCCATTCATGGAAATACATAATGGAAATAGTGGGATTCACCTGTTTAATTTATAAAACAATTGATATTATACCAATAAGACAAATTCTAAAAAATATCTAATGAGTCCTCTACACGTAGGTGGATTCATCGGCCGACGCGTCCCTCGACGTGCAGATGGGGCGACTTGCTCATCTGTAGAAATTATTTAACGTTAAATACCTACCACAGACGACTGACGAGCAATGATTTGCTTGTCTGTGGTAGGTATTTAACGTTAAATAATTTCTCGGGGTGATCCCCGTCCACACGTCGGCGGACCGGGACCGGCGGACGCATCAGCCGCTAACATCCGCAGATGAATCTGTCTGCGTGTAGAGGACCCTTACAAATGATGATCCTACTCCACTGCGATGTTGGAACGCAAACGCACAAATAGAGCCCACCCATCTTAGAGTATACTCTAAGCCACCCATAGACGAATCTACCAACTCTCCGAACTGAATACGCCACCACAATGGCGCTAAGTGGACTTTAAAAATTTTGAAATGCCTTAACAGTTGGTATGCATTTGACAGTGAGTACCGTATTTCCAATTTAAATCATTTCACTGATATGTTGTTTTAACTACCATTTATAGAGTAATATGCGAATATTCTTGAAATTCCATTTTCACAAATAATTCCTATGAATTGAGAACCTCCTCCTTTTGAAATCGTTAGAAATAAGAAAGAAAGTGGACTTGAAAATATCTTGAAAGCCTTGAAAAGTTCTGCTTATCTATTGCTTCCTTTGAGTATTTAACACACTCAAAGATTGTTTTACCTGTACTAAAATAATTTAACGAAATTAATATTGCAATATAAAAATATATTAAGCTACATGCTACAAAAAATAATGTAATAAAATAAAATAAAACTGTATGCAAAGAAATATCTGTCAAAACGAATTCGGGAACAAACTTGATGTACTTACAGTAGTTGAGTACTGTAATATAAATTAGACGACTGTTTTCTACTACATTTACATTGTTCAATGCTTCCTTTTGGAGATGTTGGCAATGTCCTAAGTGGAGGTTTTAAGGGGCGTGATGCTGCTTTACCTAATTCGTCAGCACTGAGACAAGGTTCTGGATGACGCAAACGACGTTCTCTTTCACTGCGTATTCTTTCTAAACGTCGCGCATGTGCAACACTGCGTTGTAAAGCTGCAAGGCTGTCTGTGCGCGCCGGTAAACGCTCTAAGCTGTTGGAAACTTCACCAAGTTCAGCAGTATCTGTGTCTACGATTTCTTTATGATCTAATATCATACCGATATTAACTTTTAAGTTAGCAGAACCATCTCTGAAAATTAGATAAATTGTGGCCTGATCCAACACTTTAAGAGAAAAGTTTTCGTTGATTTTTAAAGCTTTCATTCTTATTTGAAATGGTTTAAACTTTTGTGTCAATTTTTTACTTTTTTCTTTAATAAAATTGTCGAATTCAATTGCCAACATCTCTTCATTATCCGGTCGAGTTCTATTATCCGCTGGTCCTCCCATTTTCAATATTTTAGGGTCTTTTAGAGGCATCTGAGTGTCGATCATAACTTGTTGTAAAACTGGAGGGTCATTTAGAGTGTGCCATTTCCAGTTTGTTGAAGGACCGATACTACGGTCCAGCAAGACTCCTTCTGTTTGATTGTACTTGAGGCTGTTGACAAGATTGATTAAATAAATATCCAATACAAATTTGTAGTATAGGATTCCGCGTCGGCGTTGGGTGTTTCCACGTCCGCGTCCCCACTTTATACCTAAGTGTTTGCTACTTTGCCCCACTAATTAATTATAGTGGGGCAATTATATTATTTAGAAATAAATGTTTGTTTAATAATTTAATAACCTTATAAGTGCTTTTTTACCTACTAAACTTGCATATGGATAATGTTTGTTAAACTGGCAATTAAAACAATAATTTTAGGGTTCCCGTACCTAAAAGGAAATAAAATCGGCCAAGCGCGAGTCGGACTCGCCCATGAAGGGTTCCGTAGTAGCAAAGGCGAAAATTGCGGTTTATGGCGTATCAAAAAAAAACCACTGAATGGATCTAGTTCGAACCAATTTTTAGTGGTAGTTTGCATGGCAATTTACATCATATATTTTTTTAGATTTATCATTCTCTTATTTTAGAATTTAGAGGGGGGGGGGGGGACACATTTTTCCACTTTGGAAGTGTCTCTCGCGCAAACTATTCAGTTTAGAAAAAAAATATGTTAGAAACCTCAATAGCATTTTTAAATACCTATATAAAGATACCCCACACGTATGGGTTTGATGAAAAAAAAATGTTGAGTTTCACTAAGTATGGGGACCCCCAAAATTAAATGTTTATTTTTATTTTTGTGTGAAATTCTTAATGCGGTTCACAGAATACATCTTCTTACCAAGTTTCAACAGCATAGGCCTTATAGTTTCGGAGAAAAGTGGCTGTGACATACGGACGGTCAGACAGAAGTCACTATTGTTAACTCGAGCTATGCATCTTGCATCCGAGGCTGAGTCTGAGCTGAGATACCTAAGTATATTATATATCTATCTGATGTTTACGACGCCGCATGGGAAAAGATGCGAGTGGAGATTCTACTCTGCCGGGAATTACGTGGCTCTAAAATATTCAAAGAAAGACGAAAGAAAATATAAACTTTACCGTATTTTTCCAGCGTGGTCGAATACTACGCCATTGCCTAAATGATCAAAAGTAGCAAGAATTGTGACTGGGCGAGACCGGCCACGTTCATCTTGTTCTCCATTACTGTATACAACGAAGCGCTGCTGAGTATTTGTTTCTGTAACAAGAAAACGCGATTACTTTATACCATCTATCATACTATGTTTTATATAGTCGTACCTGTAAGTACATTGATTGGAGATTTATTTAAAAAAAACTTAGGTGTATGTTATATTTTTCTTCTGTCGAGTCGAGTCGACGGCATATCAATCATATCATGTCATATTTTGTTTACCCAGTGAGCAGCCACTTCGATAGCGTTCTCAGAGGTACTCATGAGTTCCTCCGGAGTACGTGTTTGGGCAGGCAGCACACGTTAGCAGGTGGGTCATAGTTCATAGTCCGCGGCGTCCGTCTAGTTAAGTCTAGTATGTTATATTAACGATAGAGAACCGGTAGAGTATCTTATATGTCCAATATTGATATGACCAAGAATCCTGCTAACCGACTTCACGCTTAAGTAAGTAGTTTCAGTAGTTTGTGATTATTTTCCCACTAATCAGATAATATGGATCTTGGCGATATTTTTTGGATACATCCGAAAGCCTACGCCCGTGTATATGTTTATTTTTCAAAAATCTATGAACGGAATTCAGAATAGGTACCTATCTTAAAAAGATATGGATACCATAAGCGGGGCGTGAAAAAGCATCTGATTAGGCCGTCAAGCTGAGTGCCACCATTGTAACATGATACGTGTCTGTAATGGTGACCCTCTTTTCAGAGACTTTGCCTTCAGCTTACCATAAGGCGAGGCGAAGTCAAATTGACGTGTCCTATATAAAAAATAAAAAAATTTGAAATGAGGATGGACATAAAGTTGTTGAAGACGATGATGATAAAGTTGTCTATATTATAGTTTTTTCTATGTAGATGTTATCTATTACGAAAGACGAGGTATAAGGTATCTTACCTTCAGCCTCGTAGTAGTCTAGTGCAAGGCGGCCATTCTGATAAAACCAACGACCACGTCCGTTCTTGTCAAATTCTGCTAACTTTGTCCCAGTATCGTATAGCATCAATCCTTTATGTTTATTATGTTCAAACCAGTCGAACTCAGGTTGAGCAGGACGCATACGGTAAATATTCATCTGGAGATAGAGTTTTGGTGACTTTGAAGATACTGTATTCCAAGGGAAGCTTGGGTATTGAAGACAATTAAAGAATGTTTATTCAAGTGCTGGAATCGCCTCAATCCTCACCCAACAACAAGGTGAAAAGGGACGTAGGTACTCTACAGGCGTAGGTATTAGTGGCCAATACCAACTCACAGGTGAATTTGAGTGGAAGACGGTGGTCCTCACCGAGGCAAGACTAGGGGTGCTGGGTGAAAATCACGACTCACTCTTGGGAGGGCATTTTGGGGTCTCCGATGTTACTGGCCGGGTGAATATAAAGACACGGGCAGTACATCACTAAATATAATTCATGGATTAAACAGGAGTTTCTAAGTACCTATATGTTTACTTTACAATACCTACTTATTATGGGTAGGTAGGTACCTAAATAAGTACACAACTGGCCAGATACCTTCCGTACAACTTTTTCCACAGGTAGCATAGTCCAGCCCTTTTCAATAAAGGTGCGATCAGATAATGCGTAGCGAATAATTCCTTTAGTTGATTCTGGGTCTACCTGCAATATGTTTTTATTAATTTAGTTTCAAACAAAATAACGTTTACAGCAGACTTAGAGGTAACATGAGTAACGGGGTCTAATCGAAAACACGGTTATTATTCACGGTGCGGTGTAGCTACTTACTGGAGGCTCAACCTTTTTCTTAGACATTTCAATGTAGACACACACATATAACAATTATAAAATATTGCTGTAAATGTGATAATAAATATTAATATTCGCAAAATTCAAACACCGCTTTTGTCGGTATTCTATTTATCGTATCGTAATGCAATAAAATAATAATAAAAAAAACATAATATCAAAACCACGGCGATCTCAAGTAACCAATAGTAACATTGAAAATAATTATCAACGTCAAAAGTTTTCACAATTTAAAATTGTCTATGTGGTGGATGAAAAAAAAATGTGAACAAAAACCTACTTGCATAAACTTACTACAAAAATCTATGTTGCCTTGCCTATGACAACCCCTGGCCTAGCGGTACAAAGTTCGACTGCCACGTCGGAGGTCGCGGGTTCGATTCTTGCTCAGCGCAAATGTATATTATGTATATATTTGTATGCATGAATATAACTATTAGCATTGATCTACATAGCGTTTCTAATGTTTTTATGTATAATATGAACCTATTGACCTATTTACATAATTCGCAAAAAAAATATAACTATTAGCATTGATCTACATAGCGTTTCTAATGTTTCTATGTATAATATGAACCTATTGACCTATTTACATAATTCGCAAAAAGAAAATGTAGGTACCTATGCATAATTTTATATCCACATTCTAGAACCCATAACATAAGCTACTTGAGCTATTCTCACTTAGGGTAACGACAAGTGCGATGGCTCCAACATTTCACCTCACCCAGCTTCTCACAGGTCATGGCCCTTTCGCCAAGTACCTGTGGGAAGTGGTAGGTGTGGAATCGGAGCCCCG
The DNA here is from genome assembly GCA_914767945.1 of Eilema depressum. Taxonomy (NCBI): domain Eukaryota; kingdom Metazoa; phylum Arthropoda; class Insecta; order Lepidoptera; family Erebidae; genus Eilema; species Eilema depressum. Next base: position 16,981,968 of record OU612013.1, read on the forward strand.
GTGCCGCAGCTGCACCAGTGGCGACCCCGACACGGCCTATCATATCTTGGTCGTGTGTGAGGCGTGGGATGGGTCAAGGGCGGCCCTCACGAGCACCATTGGTGTTGACCTCTCGCTGCCGGCCGGCCGTAGTCTCAGCTATGGCCGGTGGCGAATAGAGCTGGGCCACCGTCGCCTCGTTCGCTAGCGAGGTGATGGCGGCCAAGAGAGAGGCTCTGCGGTAGCGGGAGCGAGCTGGGCTCACTCTCCCGCCCCGCAGGCCCCGGCGAGGGGACGCAGGCGAGTGCAATTCACCCGCGTCCCCGAATTGAGCCCACTACCTATATAGGTAGTTAGTTAGCATTTTCCTAAGAAATGATAATATTATACTGATTTTATTTTACGTATCTGAAAATGATCATCTACGTACAACTTCGCAAAATGAATTAAAAATACTTTAAAGACTTGCCTTTTGCCGGTCTTCGACAGCCAGTATGGCGTCATCAATGTTCTCAAGTGGTACTGATGAAGATATTTCTGACAATTCATGCTTAATGTATATAGGTATAATATCTTGTCCGTCACGGTGTGGAGGTTGAAACTGGGGGATCTTGCCTTATGAAGGAATCAACTTTTATATTAGATATCTGTATTAATTTTTGAGGGAACTATAAGCCTACTAATATTATAAACGCGAAAGTTTGTAAGGATGGATGTTTGTGTCTTTCGCGTATAAACTACTGAATGGATTTCAATGAAACTTTACAATAACATAGCTTATACATCAGAATAACACATAGGCTACATATCAGCGATGAACAGGAACAGATTTCCACGTGGGCGAAGCCGCGGGCCGGCGGGCAACAGCTAATATTATAATTATATTCTTACGACTCAATACCACCGAAGGGTTTACCCCTTTGGTGAAGGGGTAACCAGATTTTTATGCAATTTATCGCCACTGTTGCATGCATATTTCCTCAGCTAAATTATCCACGCCCTTTGCTGTCCACCAGCACAATTTAACTCTGCAAATGGGCGTACCCAGAGGGGACGGGGGGGGGGGAGGGTTAGTAGGGCCCTAGCCCCACTTTGCTGTACTCTGCCCGAAGAAACGCACGACAACACCTATTTCAAATTTGACTTTTGCCCCATTGCTTAAAGACTTTTGCCTCATCCCTTAAAGAAAGCTGGATACGCACATGACTATGCACTAATATTAAGAAATTTCTGACAGAAAATTCTAATGAAAATTTTATGATCCGGGACTCGAACCCTATATGCCACGGGATCAACAAGGCAGTCTCCTTAATCCCAAAAACACTGTTCCTCTCTTCAAGGGGAGTAATGATGATGCTGTTTCGAGTGCAATATAACTTGTTCTGCTAACAAATTTCTAATATAATAATTATTAAAAATAATAATCGAAAAAGCCGTACGTTTTTTTGGTAGACTTAATTCTTCCATACTTTTGTACTCAATCGAACTTTCTTCTTCATTTACATTAATTTCACCCCCGCCTACTTTTTTCTTCTTAACTCTTGTGCTTCTTTTTACCGGTATGAATTTGGTAGAAGGTCGATCGTCTGCATCCACAGTCGGTATCTTTTTACCTGACCTTATACGAATTAATTTTAATATGATGTCATCAAGACTTGGGTCAGTCATTTTCACTTGATTCATTTTAACTTCCCTTTCTTTTGTTTCTTTTGTATCAACCAATGGTGATTTATCTTCTTTCTTTTGTGGTCCTTCAAAACGTGGGGCTTTATCAACTAACGCTTCTTTTCTTTTTGCAGAATCAAGCAATATTTTTGATATTTCTGGTTCTTTCGATTTTGATAAAGTGCCAGGTACATTCTTTTTATTTACTTTGGCTAATTGCCCTAGGTCAACGGCGCTTGCCTTCACCAATTTAACTTGGGTCAATTTTAAATCTTTCTCTTGCATATCTTCTTTTTTATTGGCTTTCTCTGGTTTCGTTTGTAGTGCATCTCGTTTTTCTTCGACACCATCTTTTGACAACCTTTTTTTCGAACTTTCTATTAGTTTATTTATTTCCTCCTGTTTTTTACTTTGAATAGCATTTTGGTCTTTTTCACTTTCATTTTTTTTCATTTTAGCTAGTTCGGAACCTAATTTATCAATACTTTGTTTCTGGAGTTTCACGTCAGTTACTTTTAGTTCTTTTTCTTTCAAGCCCTCTGTTTTTTTAGGTTCACCTTTATCTCTTTCTTTAGATTGTAATATTGTCTGTTTTTCCCCAGGTTCTTTTTTAAGCCCACCTATCTTCATTTTATTTTTTTCTTCTAGAGTAGTTAACATGTCCAGTTTTTTAACATGTGTTGTCTCTTGTCTTTCTTTAGATGCCTCTTCAAATTCACTTTTCTTAGGTTTACCTTTCTGTTCCAAAGAAGCTGATATATCTTTTCCTTTAGCTTGCGTTGTCTCTAGTTTTTTGTCAGGTTGCTCTTCAAATTCACCTTTCTTTAACTTATCTTTTTGTTCTAAAGAAATTAATTTATCTTTTCCTTTAGATTGTGTTGTTTCTCGTTTTTCTTCAGGTTCCTCTCCAAATTCACCTTTTTTTATACCTTTTCGTTCCAAAGAAGCCGATTTATCTTTACCTTTGGAATGTGTTGTTTCTCGTTTTTCTCCAGGTTCTTGTTCAAATTGACTTTTCTTAGGTTTACCTTTCTGTTCTAAAGAAATCGATTTATCTTCTCCTTTTGATTGAATTGTTTCTCGTTTTTCTTCAGGTTCCTCTTCAAACTCATCTTTTTTAATCTTCCCCTCATTTTCTTCAGCACCTGATTTCTCACCTTCTTTAGATTTAGTTGACTCCGGTTTTTGCTCAAGTTCTTCGTCAACTCCACCTTTTTTCATCTTACCTTTTTGCTCCAAAAGATCTGTTTTATTCGTTTTTGACGTAGTATCACTAGATTTGGCTTTTATTATTCCTTCTTCGTTAATTTTTCTTTTCTCTTTAATTAGTCTCTCCTTTTCTTCACGGGCAAGCTTTTTCTTTTCCTCCAGTTCAGCTTTCAATTTCAGTTTTTCTATCATCTTATCCTCTTCCTCTTTGGCTTTTAAAATTATTTTTTCTTGTGTATCTTTAATGAGTTCAGAAGAACTAACACGTCGTTTCAATTTTGTGTCTGGTTTTTGAAAGGATTCGGGAAAAAATAAACTTGTTTTTTCTTCTAGATCGTAATCAATGATTTTCTCTGTTTTAGACGGAATTGATTTTTCATAATCCTTCTCCATTTCTTCACCTTTCTTCTTTGATTTTGTTGTTTCATCATACTGTACTGATTCAGCAGGTGCATGACGGTGCTTTTCTACTTCATTCGCAGGACGGGGACCTAATCTGGAATATTCATTATAGACATCGATTTTATCTTGTTTTTCCACATTCATTTTTATACTACTTTCAGAATCCAACGTCTGAAATGTTTCTATTTTTTCCGTAAAGTTTACGGCTCTTTCTACGACAGGTACTTGTTTTTTTTGTCGCTGTACTTTTTCGGGACGGTTAGTGTCCAATAAATTAACTTCAGAATGAAACATCTCTTCAACCGTACATTTAATAACAGGCCCAGCAGTATCTCGTTTCAATAAGTCAATATCTATATCGGAATAGGTACGCCTAGGCTTCTTTTGTGTTCTAAATTCAGCAATTGCTTTATTTAATTCGTTTTCCATGTTGGTGAGCCAATTTTTATTATATTTTTTCGAATATTCATCCTTTTTACCATGAACTGCCAAGAAATTGTGACCATCTTTTTTGTTTTTCTGAGTTTGTGATTTCAGAAAACAGTGGTCACATATGCGCACAACGTTAGTTGAATCAATACAAATGCCTTTATTAAGTAATTTTTGTGCGTGATCAATTTTTTGTCTACATCGTGGACAAGGAATTTTCTTTGGATCTGGAACAAAACAATTAGGTATAATATGTCTAACTAGCTTCGTACAGGATATTGTCGTGATAAATCATATTAACTCGGTTGCAGCATGACCCACCGGATTTGGGCTCAATCCTACTTCACCTGTTGACGGACGACGCTCTGGCTCAGGCTTTTCTCTTGGAGTTAGGGGATCAGGCGACAGTCATTCGCATAAACGTTAAATTAATCAAATTATTGAACGGGAGAGTGAAAGAGAAGAGCTGACAAAGGACTCCAAAGTTTAAATTGCAAGGGATTAGGCGCACAATGCCACATTCTCAAAATGACATTGAAATTTCGCAAAATGACAAATTCTCAAATTGTCATATTCTGAAAACGCCACATCACAAAACGTCACATTAGTAAAATGCCATATTCGCAAAATGCCATTTTCGCACTATGTCAAATATTCGAAATGACAGTTTTATTCAGATTCAGACAGTTAATTTTGAAATTTTGAATTAAAAGCCTGAATCCTTGTGTGTGGTTATAAAAAAAATAACCACGAAGGCTAATGCGGGAGCTCCGCTCTAACCTAGTTCTAACCTAACCTATCTGAGTCGGGGTGGGCAGTGTCCATTTTTTTATAACCCTAATATTGGTTAACTGACCGGATAAATGTGGCATTGTGCGCCTAATCCGCACATTATATGTTAAACTTATTAATGTGTCATTTTGATAGTGTGGCATTCTGCTAGTGTGGCATTTTGCTAGTGTGGCATTTTGCTAGTGTGGCCTTTTGCTAGTGTGGCATTGTGCGCCTAATCCAACTTATTATTTGAGAATGTGTCATTTTGATAGTGTGGCATTCTGCTAGTAAGGCATTTTGCTAGTCTGGCATTTTGCTAGTGTGGCCTTTTGCTAGTGTGGCATATTGAGAAAAGACATTTTGCGAATGAGTCATTTTTCGACAATATGTCATTTTGAAAATGTGGCATTGTGCGCCTAATCCCAAACTTTATCCAATCGCTTTCACGCCTAAACCACAAGGTTTAGGCGTGAAAGCGTAACAGACAGACAGAGTTACTTTCGCATTTATAATATTGGTATGGATATGGATTACGGAAATTCATAAAATTGACATACCTAATTGTGCTAATAAATCTGCAGACACAATTTTCATGTGTTTCGGGTTATGCAATATGAAATTATCTTGGGGTGTACTTATACTTCTGTCAGCTTCTCCGGCGTGGCTTGTCTGAGAAGAAAAAACAGAGTTTAATACATTTTTAGATGGGTAGGTAGGTACTGTCAGCGTCAAATTGATCTTGACTGGCAGAGTGCTCAAAAAGATCTTAATGACATGGTATTAAGATCTTTTTGAGCACCCTGCCAGTCAAGATCAATTTGAAGCTGACTGTACCTACATACATTCACTTACGTTTGTGCAGTCAGCATCAGAACGATCTTGACTACAATGTCTCAAAATTATCTTAATGCCAAGGTCTATCTTAATACCAAGTCAAACTGTTTTATTGATGTGGATTGTAAATGTAGATAATACCGGCGGGTATCTGTGCCTCATCATCCAGACCCGACATATTCCTTTTTCACGATCGCATAGGCGTGTAGTGCTTGTAGAACTCACAGTACCGTGGGAAACTAATAAGATAAAAAAAATACTTTGACGTGACTAACGAGTTAACCAAAAACGGCTACGTGGTTAAACTCTACACCGTAGAAGTAGGAGCAAGGGGAATTCCAGCTAAATCCCTGTACAACTTACTTAAAGACCTCGGATTGCCAAGAGCTTCAGTAAGCTCTTTACTAAATCGAATATCAAAAGCGGCATTGATAGGATCTTACCAAATTTGGATAAGTAGGGGGGGGGGGGGGGAACACTACTGACGGTGGAGGTGAGCGCTGATGCATCACAAGGTGGCCACCCTAAACCTACATCTGGGTCGCAAGTCCCAGTCGCCGTCACGGTGTTCCTCTCTGTATCACGCTATGGACCCGGCGACCGCACGCTGAATCCATGGAGTGCTGAGAATCGGATCTCATCCGAACTAAACATGTGTAGCTACCAAATGTCAGAACAATCAGTCAACAGAAAGGGGGGAATACCGATCATTTTGAATACTTTGCTTGTGAAAATCGATATGATGCTGACTTAACTTAGATATAACATGGTTTATTACCTATACTTAATGTTATAGAGCTATAGTTTGTTTGATAGTTTGGTTGACCCCAATCTCAGGAACTACTGGTTCAATATGAAAAATATTTTTTGTGTTGAATAGTCCATCTATCGCGGAAGGTCATCAACACGGTACCTACTACTCGAGGGAACGGAACAGTCATCTTAAATGTTAACAAATTCAGCAGACCTACCTACGTTTTTTGAAAATTAATAACTTGACTTAATGTGACATAAAGGGGTCATAGGGGGTTTCGTAGTAGCTATACCACGGGTTGGTACAGCCGGGGCAGGCCGGGAGTATTTAATAAATATACAGGAAGACTAGTTACCTGCCTTACTTCTGACTTACACAGCGGTAGGAAGGTACTCACATGTTCCGACTGATAGACATGGCGATAAATGCCCCACCCAGTATCGTTTAGGTTGACGATTTCTTGGAACCCTTCGCATTTTATCCGTTTGCAGCAATAAGGGCAAATGAATGTATTGTCTCTAGAAATATAAAAGTTGCGGTTAGATAGATAGAATAGCTTTATTACAAAATATCTACCCAGGCTGTGCATATTCACACTTACATTTGATCGGCCCCCATACCATAGTACAAAATAAATAGTTTAAAATATTACACAATTGTTATAAATTAAATAATTATACAAACAATACGATAAAAAATGATTTAACATTGTCAAATTGACATCAGAATAGATAAGACAGCACTCAATCAAGAATATATTTTCCTACCATTTTTTTTCTTTTTCGTGTGGAAATTTTTGGGGTCTTAGTAACACGGATATCTTCGCCCGCAACCCGACTTTGGGCAGGTAAATTCTCGCACAACTAATCGTTCTATCAGAATTGAGCCTGCTACCCATAGGTGTTACCGGCACCGGAAGAGGAAGTCGCGATATGCCCTCAAAATGGACTACCAGCCCTTAGCCACATTGCTAGCACCCCGTTCTATTGCGACAGTAAACTTTCCTTCTCTCATGATAGGAATTGCGTAGGTACAAAAGGCGGGGGTACGTGGGTCGGAACCTCCACGCCGTGCACCCTGGGCAGTGGAGACGGCAGCACTTCCCTGTCATGGGAAACGCTACTGAGTACTGACTTGGGCAAAAACCGGCCGTGGCGGGAGCGACCCTGTGCCTACAGGGATGCTCAGAGGCTTTCCACGTGTCCCTCTGATGAACAGAGGGTACAGTAGAGAGCAGGCAAGGGTAAGGTAACATTACACCCCTGCAATTAAGACCCCGAGACAGCGTGTCGCCAGTAGGTACCTAGTCGGTCCGAGTACTCCGAGTCTGACATAACTACCCGCGATGGCCGACGGGGGTGGTATTCGAGGGGACTACCGCACGAGCTATAAATAAAAGACGGAGACAATGCTTTGAAATTAAAACGTAAAATGAAATGAAATCATTATCTTACTTTATCGATTAATGATATTGAAATTATCTATTATCGTATATACCTACATCTTTTACCGTGTCCAATGGATCGCATGGTGCGTGACAAACAAGATCACGGTAAAAAAAAACTACCGGCTTCGCTTTTGAAAATTTTTAACTTTCGCCGCTTGTGGGTAGGTATTTCATGAAATTAAATACAAAAACCTTTTCGTGCTTCACCTCACCGGAGCTAACGGTAAGTGTATCGGGCTCAAACCGAGTTAATCAGCACTGTGCCATTCAGGACAGCTATTATGGTACAGAGAACAAGGTGTACTGCAAAGAGGAAATCCCCGACAAGAGTCCTACATACTGTCAGTGCAATGCTCAGTTGGTTTGTATACATTTACACATCAAATTGAGAAATTGCTTTGCTTTCTTTATTTAAGACATTGAAACTAATTCATAATCACTATACATATATTTAATTCAATACTTTCAATACTTATAAAATATAATTTCAATCTTTTTTCCGCTTTAGAAAATTCAATACTTTTTGTAATGCTGAAACTGATGTTCCAGGTTTTAGAACTAATTCTTTGGTACAAATATTATGAAGAGGGCCAAATGCCAATGCCACAACAGTACAGGCAAGACATATTACATTGTATGGCATACTGAAGTCTGGAGTAGGCAAAGATACCATTGCACCATTTGTCCTGAACACGATGGGATACCCTGAAAAATATCAAATTAATTCTTAAATATTATTTTTAATTGCTTGCTAAAATTATTATATATTTATGCTCTATAGTTAACTAGCTGTTGCCCGTGGCTCCACCTGCGTGGATGTTGGTTATCATGACCAGACATAGCATGTCCTTTTTCTAGATCCAAGTTTTATCAAAATGAGTTCAGTGGTTTAGGCGTGAAAGTGTAACAGACTAACAGACAGACAGACAGACTTATTTTCGCATTTATAATATTAAGTATGGATACTTACATAGTTTTGAAGCATTAACCACAGAATCGAAAGTACTGCCTGTGATGGGCAGACTAGTGTAATTTTTGGCTGTTGGTAAATTAGCTGATATTAATGCTGATCCAATATAGAATCCATGATTTGCATCTGGTGGATATTCTTGCCATTTCAAGAAAACAAATTCAAAATCAATAGTGATTGTTGTTGTTGATCTTGGAGGTAACTTCATTAAAAGCTCCAGGTGGTAGGGCTTCTGTCTACTACGGCCAGGGGAATAATATTGGGATAAAACCAAATCACTTTCAGCCTCCCCATTAACTCTTAGAGTACTGAGTTGCAATGGCAGCCACCATGGTGCATTTTCTAGTACAACAACATTTATAGAAGTCCAGTAATTATTGGTTAATTCTGTGACTATTCCTCCAAATTCTTTCCCATAACCAAGGACATAGCGGTTGAAGTGTAATGGTGGAGGTATTGATACAGGTAAATCGGTTCTACTACTTTGTTTCAGACCGATGTTAATCATTTGACCATCCGATTTAATATCATATGTAGCTAATTTGGTATAACTACCACCTCTTTGTGATACAACAACATTATCTGGTGGTGGCATCAGTGTGAAGGGCTGTGTATCATTTGACGTCACATCTACATAAACCTTACTGTCTGAAGATAGTGGGCAAGCTCCAGGTAAACCTTGACCAAATAGTTTACGAAAAGACCAATCTTGAGTGTTGATTATATCATAATCATAAACAAGCCCAACTGTTTGTTTAATTTCTAGGTTTGTTTCACTACAATCATTAGATGTACAGATCTTTCTGACATGCACCCCAATAGAATGATAATTTGTATTATGTATCATTCTAGAGTTCAGTAAGGCTGAAAACCCCTTGCTTGACTCACAAGGTAGAAGCTTTTTCCAAGGTGTTAAATTTTCTGTACACACAATTTCTCGAGGTAATAAAGCATATCTTAGTTGTGAAGTGATGTTTTGACCAGCCTTCACTGCACCCATAGGCCATAGTGCCATTTGAGGGGTGACAGTGTTAAAATTGTCAATAAAGTTTAAGGAAGCACAAAATAGTCCTGAAAGTGTAGATGTCAGCTTTTTCCATTGTATGTCAACATCAACAACATCAGAAGAGAACCAAGCGTATAGTTCTGCACCTGGAGCGGCATCTTGTACAGGATAACCCCATTGGTTGTGTCTCCACTGTCCCTCAGTTAAAGTTAAATGCAGCTCTTCTACATGGAACCGGGATATTACTTCAACTAAAGACCGAGGCGCCAAATGAGAATGAACTGAAATTTAATATATGCCATATTTATATTACATTTTAACAACTGAAAACACAAGCAAAAAGGTAAGTTTAACTCACACGACGATGAAACACCATTGACCAATGTTACAAATTGAAAGTAGCTATATAAATGTGTTGGTGGCAATGGTTTGATAAATAATTCTTCTTTGAAGTCATCGCAGCGTATATAAAGAAATACAGTAAACAATATACTGTAACGCAAAAATTTACGAATAGATTCCATTTATAAATCCCACATTAAACTGATAACATATTGAATTGAATTTTTGATTTATTGGCGAACCCAGACATTCACCCAGACTTCCGCCAATGTCCGTGGTTAGAGAAATAAACGAAGGAGTTTGATCGGTACTGAAGAATATGATCGGTGACTCTTGCAACGATCCCAGCAGTGGTATCTAAACAAACAGAAACGACACAAATAAATACATGAATAATAATTAAATAAAATAGGTGGTTAATTATTATATAAAAGGTTGCACTGTTAAACACTTAAAGGTCAGATAGTAGGAATACAGGTACAACACAAAGATAGAAAACCAATCCAAAATTTAGAATTTCAATTGATTAGTTGTTATAAATCCGCCCAACATTTTAACAAAGGGGGTAAAGGACAGGGAAAGCAGATATTTCATACAGACAGGACGAGGGATATGAGGGGGTAGTATGTCATACAAAGAACGCTGCAAATTCGGACAAGAAAAGAAAAGATGATCTAGCGTTCCCTCCTCCAAACCACACTCACAGATCGAGTTATCCCTAATCCGAAGCTTGGCCAAATGAACGGGTGTGCTCGCATGGTTTAACCTAAGGCGGCTAATCGTAGAGGTGGTCGTTTTGTCAAGCCCGCAGTATTTGAAGAACCAGGGTTTAGGTGGAATGAGAGGCTGAATATCCCCATAGAATTTGCCTTTTTGGGATCTCGAAATATCCCAATCCCTAATCCAGACTTTGTATAGGTTTTCCTTGATGGACGGCAAAAGATCCTGAAAGTAAAGTGCGTTATGCTCACTGGAGCCCAAATGAATAGCCTGCTTAGCACAAGAGTCGGCAGTTTCATTGCCTGGTATGCCCGAATGCCCCGGAATCCAAGCGAGTATCACTTCCAAACCAGAACGTTCACATTTATATAAGGCCTCTCTTATCCTGTATATAATTTGGAAATTTGACTTAGACCTAAAAGGGTTGGAATTAAGACTTTGAAGGCAGCTTTTAGAGTCAGAAAAAATAATCGACTTGTTAAGGTTGTGTGCCTTAACAAACGAAATGGCTTCGAGAATGGCAACACACTCTCCAGAGAAGACGGAATACGCCGAGGGGCATTTAAAACTTAGGACAATTTTGGAGCTCGGAATCCACACAGCAGCACCGACCGCCGCGCAGTCCGGCATTTTAGAAGCATCAGTGTAGATGGCAGTCCAATCAGCGTATTCTGATCGGATTTTGATATTGAATTTAGAATACGCGTCAACAGAGCCTTTTTCTATGTTAAAATCGATGCGGACATGAGGTGAGTAAGTGAGAGCTTCGTAAGATATCGAGTACAGAGGTAGCCTAGAACACTGACTGACAGGGTTGGGAAGACGAGTAAATTTTAAGTAGCTTTTTAAGACACACGGGAGAGAATCAAAAGGCACATTGTCTATGCCAATGAAATCCGCCAGGCAACTGACTTTATTATGAACAAGCGAATTAGGGTTTTGATAGTGCTTAATAAAAAAATTATCACATAAAAATTGCCTACGCATCGCTAGGGGAGGATCCACGCACTCAACCTGCATTGCATTGATTGGTGAAGATTTCATAGCTCCCAGAATGATACGTAGGCATTTGGCCTGAATTTTGTCTAATTTAGCTAAGGCCGTCTTGTTACATGGATCTAAAACAAACGCCGCATAGTCCATATTACTCCGTATGATGGCGTTGTATAGTAACTTCTGGTTGTAAGGATGGCAACCCCACCAAACGCCTGACAAAGTTCGGAGAACATTGATATTTTTCTCGCATTTTTGGGCTATATAGTCAAAGTGATGAGCCCCTGACATTCGAGAGTCCAATAAAACGCCTAAGAATTTCGCAAAATACGATTGAGTGATGCCTACCTCTCCAATTTTCAAGTTCGCCATCGGGACAATTCGTTTTTTGGTGAAGACAACGACTTTGCTCTTGGCAGCCGAAAGTGACAGACCGTGAGAACCAAGCCAGTTGTTTAAACTATACAAAGAGCAATTTAAGTTCTGTGTCGCAACTTCCATTGATTGGGAGGGCATGTAAAGGACCAAGTCATCCGCGTACTGCAATATTTGGGTGCCAGGATTAATAGATTGATCTAAGTCATGCGTATATAATGAATATAGCAGAGGACTTAGTACTGAGCCCTGGGGCAGACCCTTCCAAATAGTTTTAGGGCTAAGTGATATGTTCTGGTGTCTTATTACGACTGTTCTCTCCATTAGGAGATTAATGCAGAATCGAGCCAACTTCTCAGGAATACTCAGCTGGATAAGTTTATCTCTGAGTAAAGGAAGGAGGACGTTGTCATATGCCGATTGTACATCCAGAAAAATAGCCACAAGATAACCCTTTTGGAGCAGAGCCAGACGGATGTCAGAAGTGAGGATGCTAAGATTATCCAATGTGGACATTCCCTTTCTAAACCCAAACTGGGTTTTGGCCAGCAGGTCATGGGACTCCACATACCACTCCAGACGATGCTTAATCAAGTGTTCAACGACCTTGCAAAGTACAGAGGACAGAGCGATAGGTCTCCAGTTGTCCGAGGATGCCCTCGTTTCCGTCTGATCCCTATCAAGCGCAGGTTTTTTGATAGGTATAATTACCTGGGTTTTCCAGGTATCTGGAACAATACCATTAATGTAGATTTGGTTCACAATATTCAAAAATATGGCTTTAGAATTGGTGGAAGCTTTTATGAGAAACGAGTACGGGATGCCATCGATACCTGGAGTGGAATCCTGTAGTCCATCCAGTGCCAACTGGAGTTCATTCATTGTGAAAAGTTGATCGAGATTACTCGGTCCAGATGGAATTGGAAGCCTAATTGGTATAGAGTCCTCGGTGGGAACCCAGGGGGGCGCTAATTTGTTACTAAAGCCCTCTAACCATTTTCGTGGGTCATTCTCTGACACATTTTCAGCAGCACAGGAACCCCTATATCTTTTAATTTGCTTCCACACTATTGAGGATGGTGTTCTCGGTGATAGACGCTCGCAGAGACCTCGCCACCCTAGCCTTTTCTTGCATCTAAGAATTCTTTTAGCCCTAGCAGCGCATCTTTGGTACTCAAAGAAGTTCTCCTGCGTCATTGAAGATCTATAATTGGCTTCTGCCACTTTTCTAGCCCTTACACAAGCAGTACACTCCGAGTCCCACCATGGAGTAGAGATAAAATCCCCTCTAACTGCTTTGACTGGGATAGACTCATCCGCTGCATATAATAAAGCTTCTGTGAATTTGGTATAATTTTGTAGAAAATTAAAGTGGTCAGTTTGAGGAAGAGCAGCTATTCCAGAATCTACGAGAGACGAAAATGAAGCCCAGTCAGCACCAGACAATCTGTATTTAAGTAACGGATCCGGGTTGGATGCCGGGGAAGCCGTAGTAGAAATGAAGATAAGAATAGGGTAATGATCACTGCCAAACCCCTGGGGCAGAATGTTCCACTGTAACCTACTAGATAGTGGAGCCGAACAGACAGAGAGGTCTACTGCACTGCGCAGGTCTTGTCCTGGGTAAACACGTCGAGTAGGGGAGCCGTCATTCAATATGCATAAATTAGCTTCGTCGAATATCTCCAGGAGAGCACGAGCGAAGGGGGTGTTTCGACCTGAACCCCAAGACTGGTGATGTGCGTTAAAATCCCCCATAATCAAAACAGGGGGAGGAACAGATGAAATGAGAAGCAGAATATCTGCAATCATAGAAGAGTTCGGATGGGGAATATATAAAGTAATAAAGGAAATATTAAAAATTCTAACAGCTACTACATTGATATCAGGTGAGTGTGGGGGAAGCGAAATTTGAGAAAAGGGGTGAGCAAGTTTTACTAACAAAGCACTACCAGCATGATTATCCTCTCTATCATCCCTGAGACATGAATACCCCGGGATCCTATACCTGGAACGAGGGGGAAGCCATGTTTCAGAGAGAGCAACAAGTGACGGTTTATGAGTATTTAGTAAGTGTATGAGTGCAGTTTTTTTAGCCCGAGCGCTCTGGCAATTCCACTGCAGTACTGTTATTGGAGGCGCCATTATGAATTGCAATCTGGGCTATTTTTTGGGCAGCGTTGGGCGGTAGTGGGAAGTTGTTCTCTGATATGATTGTCAACAGAAGGTTTAAAAGAAACTGAATAATGTTATTATTTTCTTGTAGAGAATCAGTATTGGGTGAGGAATCGCAGGAAGACAAGGCGCAGCCATTAGACTGAGATGATGGGCAGTTCGAAATAATATTTCCATGTGCAACCCTATCGAATGACTTGCCCAGAGGAGCCTTTGTGCGTGGCTTTAAAAGAACAGTCTTACGGTAAGACTGTGAGGTATTACCATCTTTTTGAGAATCGGTGCTAACCTGAGCAGGTGACTGCTTGGCTGAAGCTACTGCAGCGTATGTACGTGGAATGTTTGGGAACTCCCTGGAAACTTCCTGATAAGAGCGGCCTTCCTCGGCCATGCGCATTTTAATGAGTCTCTGTCTACCCTGTTCAGGGCAGTTCTTGTTGATGGAAGAGTGATGACCCGAACAGAACAGACAGGTTGATTCCTCTTCGGGAACCTGGCACTCATCACCGAAGTGAGGTTGAGCACATCTAAAGCATCTGGGTTTGGAGCGGCATTGTGCTTTAATATGGCCGAATCTACAGCATCCCAAACACTGGATGGTGGGAAATTGGTATAGTTCCACTGGAAGAGAAGTGTGGAATGCATAAATGGTATCAGGGAGGACTTGCCCCTGGAATGTAATTACTACTGTTTGGGTAGGCACCCAATTTACTCTGTTATCTTCGAAAGTCTTTCTATTAAAACGACGTGCCTTCAAGACGACCCCTACGCCTTCAGGGAGTTCAATGGACTCAACAAATTCGTCCATTGAAAGATCCAATGGAACCCGTCGCACAATACCCATCCTGGAAATGTTGTAGGCAGGAATTGCAGCCGTATAACCATTTTCAACTAAAATTGGACTGTTAATAAATTTGTTAGCACCTAATGCAGACTTAAATTCAATAGAGATCTTGTTTCGTCCTATCTTTTTTATTCCATCCCTACAAATACCTAATATATTATTTTTTACTAGAAATTGACCGAATTTCATGGGATTCAGGTTCGTACCAGCAGAAGAATCACTTTCCGTCTTAGATACCGTAATTATAAATGGACCTTTGTCCTCTTTGCGGTATTCATTTATTCCAACAACCAACAAAGGATGTCGGTAAATGTGTTGCACTGATGCGGAAGCCAGAGCAGGGTCCGTGATTTTCTTTTTTAGTTGGTGGTTTGGTGAGGATTCATCCGGGGGATAACGACGTTTAGTCGTGAGTTGGGAGGAGGTGGATGACTCTGGAGGGTCCGGTGGATCCGGTGGGACCGGAGCGGTATCCATCTCCATCACATTAAGTAAGGTACTTACACAGTAAGACGCACACAAACACAATAAACAGTTAGTTGTTAGTATTCCCAATAGATCAACACTGCTCAAGGAGTATTTTCAACACTGAAATCACTAAATTTCGTAAGGAAACTCTCTTACACGTTTATAAACTTTATAACCTGTCACAAACGAGCAAAAAGTCTGATAACATATCATGCAGTGACAAGTTGACAAACAACTGACACCTGACACTACTGACAGACCACCACACTTCACCACAGACAATTCAATTCAATTTTTTGGAGTGGCAAGCTATGCCGAAGTTGTCGGCAAATTTGGCCATGTACAGACGTGCGAAGGAGTATAGTCACTTAAAAGGCCGCAGTCAGTATACATTTTGAACATGACATTAATCAAAGACATTAATTTATGACATTCATTATAAATATTCCTTCTGTGGCTGAGTGGCTGACATATTATGTATTATTCTGAATGCCGTTCGTCGCTTTTATGTTTTTTTTTTTCGCCATTTATTCATTTTCATTTCCTCAAAATCATCTCAAAATAATAATATTGTACAAAGTTGATTATGATATAACAGTAATTTCACATTTTGAGGTAGACGAGACGAGATGCTTGGCTTTCGACATTATGTATTTTACTTGGGTGCGCCAAAGTTCACCTAAATTTTCAACTCCGAAAATTGGAACTCCGAAAATGTTCTTCCTAACATTTTTCATCCTAACAATCACAATTCCTAACTACCCTGTCTCTAATGTTTTAATTCCGAAACATTCAATTTCATAATGTCGGTAGCAATAAACATCTATTATACTATTATTTCTTTTCCTATATCGCGGGTTAAGAACTAGAGTAGCGTAAGGTCAAAAATTCAAAAAAATTTTTTTTTCACCATTCGCTTTTTTAATCTCCATATTTTTATGTGCCAAAAAACTGTAGCGATGAAGTGCGTAGATTGCTTAGTACAAATATAACGTATCAAAAAATATATTTTCTGTTTACTGCCGAAATGACGTGTTCCTACTTACAATAATCTTGACATTATTTTGTCAAAAAAGTTGCGAGCACTACGATCGAAACTCGATATACAGCGCGAATAGGACACCAAAGATGTCTTAAATGTAATTGCCCAAATAACGTATCTTGTTATACGTTTTTAAAACGCAGAAAATGAGATTATGTGGCCTAAGTTTGTTTCGCGCCAAATTAACGTAAAGTACCTTTACTGCTTATGCGACCTTGTTTAGTATACTTCCATGATTTTTCTCCCTGCCAAAAAAACGCAAGGGTGAGATACGCTACTTTGGTACTAATTAATGAAAGTAATGCAGCCAGTTTTTAAGTTAATAAGAGTTTAAAGGCTATATTACGATCTTTTAGCACATAATAAATCTCTGTTGGTCTGATTCACTTTCGCGTCTAATACTAACATACGTTGATTTGACACCAAAAAGTTTTTTTTTTTTATATAGGACACGTCAATTTTACTTCGCCTCGCCTGATGGTAAGCTGAAGGCAAAGTCTCTGAAAAGAGGGTCACCATTACAGACATGTACCGTGTTACAATGGTGGCACTCAGCTTGACGGCCTCATCAGATGCTTTTTCACGCCCCGCTTAAAGGACCCGGGACTATAGGAGGAGGGAAACACATGAGCTGGTAAGGAATTCCAAGTCTTAATAGTGCGGCAGAAGAAGGAGTCGCCGAATCGCTTGGTTCTTGATGGAATATTTTGCACCGTATGCGGGTGGCATCTGAGTCCTGCACGTGTTGTCCTATATAGGAAAGGAGAGGGTGGGATTAGTCTTGGAAGAGCTCATCAGAACATTCACCATGGTAGAGACGCTAAAATACCGCCAAATATGCCACATCTTTATGCAACTGCAAAGGCTCAAGGGTGTAAGTGACCTCAGGATTCCCAATAATGCGGACCGCACGTCGCTGCAACCTGTCGAGAGCATCTAGTAAGTACTTTGCGGAGCCATCCCAGAGATGCGAGCAGTATTCCACGCAAGAGCGAATTTGTGTCTTGTAGAGAAGACACCGCTGCTCCGGCGTGAAAAAACGTCTCACGTTGTTCAGGACTCCGAGTTTACGCGATGCTGTTTTGATGATACTCTCGATGTAGTTTTTGTTGTTCAGTTTGCAGCGAACATCCTAGGATATTGAGATTGTCCTGTAGTGGCAGTGGCGTGCTCTGAAGAGTTGGAAGGGGAAGGAAAAAAGATACCTTTGCTGTAAAAGCGCATGCCTGCGTCTTCTTGGCATTGAACTCAACTAGGTTTTCAGAGCCCCATTGAGAAACGAGGTTCAGGGTCCGGTCAAGTTCACTGACAAGAAGCTGCCTCTTTGCCGCAATATCAGACTGCTTGGCCACAGGATGTCCGTGATAACTCCCGTGTAAGGTGTTATCGTCTGCATTATAATGAAGTTATTAGTTATCTGGAGTTATTCCTTCGACATAATCATGATTTTTATAACCATTTGCAGGTCGAACACGAATTTAATTGAGTAAATTGTTAAAAAGGCTCCATTTGTTGTTAGCGCCGCAATTCCTGGGCACACCTTTCACCATCAAGTATCGGGATTCTTGGTGTCGACATCTCCAGCGACGTCCAATACCGAAGTCATCTGGAAGACAAGGTCAAGCTGGCATCAAAGTGCTCAACAGGGCGAAGCAGTACTTCACTGCGGGGCAACGACTCCTCCTTTATAAGGCACAGGTTCGGCGCCACATGGAGTAATGCTGTCACCTTTTTGCTGGAGCGCCTGCGTGCCAGCTTGACCCTTTCGACTCGGTGCAAAGACGGGCATTGAGGCTCGTCGGCAATCCCATACTCACAGGCGATGTGGAACCTCTCAGTCTCAGGAGAGACTTTGCCTCACTGTGTGTGTTCCACCGCCTATACAATGATTTATGCTCAAATAAATTGTTTTACATGATGCCCACAGCTACATTCTATCATCGCACCTCTCGCCATTTGTGGGGAGTTCTTCCTCACACATTGCGGCCGGAAACGGTGCGCATTGTGCGGTAAGAAAGGAAATTTATCCCTCGCACACTCAAGCTGTGGAATGAACTCTCCGCGATGGTTTTCCCAAGCGACCGCAACATGAGGTTCTTCAAGAAGGGCATTAGAAGGTTTCTTCAGGGTCGGCAGCACGAGTGTGACGCCCCTGGTGTTGCATACGTCCATAGACCACGGTAACCACTTTCCATCAGGTGGGCCGTGTGCTGGTCTGCCAACTAAGTGGTATAAAAAAGAAAAAAAAAGTAGCCGCCTCAAGATATTATTAATCTGTGAAGATTTTTGTTACTAATTTTAAGGTCATTATAACGGAAGTCCCGTTGCATTCCATACATTTTTTCAGCCATAATGGCGTAGGTCAACTATTTTTTGATTAATAAACATTATTAAAATAAAAACATTTTTCGATTGCCTAAAACTTTACACCATTCTTTAACCGATAAATAAAGCATTATTATAAGTAAAAATCACACAGATAACTACTATAGATTTTGCGTGACAAGAGCTATAAGATAACGGTAGGTAAATTTGAGTTGTTTTTCGGCCCTCCTGTAAAGTTGTGATTTTGCCCTTACGCTTCTCTAGTTCTTAACCCACGATATTTTGTCAACATAACCATCTTTTACACTATTATTCAAAATCATATCTTTTTTGTTTAGATTTCTTTTTATTTATATTATTATATTACCGAGTGTGAATGTTATCATCATCCAAGTAGGTGCGGCGCGCAGTGTCCACTCCACCCAGTCAGACTAGGATAGATTAGGTTAGAAGGCTAATGCGGGAGCGGAGCTCCGGCATTAGGCCTTCGTGGTTATTTTTTTATAACCATCAAGAAATTGAAGTTTCGCATAGTGGTAAATGTTTCTTTCCGAGTATGAGTACATACTCGGAAAGAATGTACAATGTGAATGTACAATATTATGGTAATTATGTTTAGGGATAAAAACGTTAGGATAAAAAACAGTAGGAGCTTTAATATTGTATGTTAACGATTTTATTGATAACAATTTTCGGAAACATGAGTGTTATGAACATCGACGGTAGCACTACAAATAGTATGAATAAAAACTTTAGGATGAAAAATTTTAGGAGGAGTGATCATTCGGATTACAAATCGTTAGGAAGAACAATTTCGGATAAAGAACTTAAGGTGAGTCAATATGGACCCATTTTACTTACTTTCTTTTATATTTAGTTCGTTAAATTGACTACATCCCGCCTGATGGTACTGGTAGGCTGAGGTGCAAAAATATGATAATTACTAGCTTTTGCCCGCGGCTCCGCCCGCGTGGATGTCGGTTATCGCGACCAAACATAGCCTATGTCCTTTCTCAAGGTCTAATCTACCCCTATACCAAATTTCATCAAAATCGGTTCAGCAGTTTAGTCGTAAAAGCGAGACAGACAGACAGACAGACAGAGTTACTTTCGCATTTTTTTTTTTTTTTTTATATAGGACACGTCAATCAATTTGTCTTCGCTTCGCCTGATGGTAAGCTGAAGGCAAAGTCTCTGAAAAGAGGGCCACCATTACAACACGTACCATGTTACAATGGTGGTGGTTACATGTTACAATCAGCTTGACGGCCTCATCAGATGCTTTTTCACGCCCCGCTTAAAGGGAAGTAGGGACTAGTAGGGATTAATAAACACTGTATTTTGAAGTTTCATAATGACTACAATTCCCAAAATATTTCCCCAAAAACGTCCCAAAAATTTGTGTATTTTTTATACCACTTAGGTGGCAGACAAGTATAGGATTTTCCCTTTGATTATCTATGAGATAATCAAAGGGAAAATCCTATACTTGTGGCATGATTTTCCCTTTACGATTTTTACTAAATAGTGCCAGTCGCAACATGTAATAATAGATTCCCTGCCTGTGGCGAGAGGTACGATGATAGAATGTAGCCGTGGGCTGTGGGCATCATGTCGAACAATTTATCTGAACTGCACGTACGTAGGTACAGTCGGTAAAACACGCACAAGAACGCAGTCTCTCCTGAGGCTGGCATGGCGGTGTGGGAGAGACTGAGTGTGAGATTGTCGACGATCCTCAGCGCCAGCCTTTGCACAGAGTCGAACGGATCAAGCAATCCGATACCCCGGCAAAAAGGTGACAACAGTAATGTACTCCATGTGAGGCCAGACTTGCTACCTATAGGAGAAGAGATATCCACACAATTATAGAGAGATTTAGAATAATCTAGCTTGCACTTTGTAACCTGAGGTCGTGGTCCTGGTTTTTATGGGAGCGATTACCATGCCATCTGTACCCTCAAGTGGCGCGCTTGCCCCACCCTGCCTAAAGTTAAAAAGTTCAGAACAGTCATGTGTTCTAAACTTTTTCGGAATCGGATGAGTAGTCATGTACTCATCCGATTTGACTTTTGCCCCATTCTTAAAAGAAAACTGGGTACGCCCATGGTTTGATTTCGTCATTTCGTGATTATTGGTATAATAATAATCCATGCTAATATTATAAATGCGGCACTTACTTTCTTTGCTGCGCTTTCACCCTCAACTACTGAACAGATTTTGAAGAAAGATTGATGTTCAAATATTTCACATTTGATATCGCCAACCCCAAATAAATTTATCCCAAGATTATTTGGGGCTGTCGCTGTGGGTATATTTACTGCAGGAGGATGATGATGAAGTTGGACTATGCCATATTATGGCATAGTCCAACTCTAATAATATTATGGTTTCTAAAAAATTGTCTGTCTGTTTATTCATTTTCTAGCACCTAAGCCTTGCCATAGCAAGGGCACATCCAAATACCTACTTTGTGTATACCTACTTGGTGGTGTGTAATGTGTCCAAACCCGTCCAAAAAAATTAGCCTCAGACTATGTCACTAATCTTAAAAAATAATAATTTTATTACAAAGGGTTTGGCCCTTGAAATATTTACAAGTTCATTATCAAATTTGAAAGTCTACATTCAATGAGAATTTAAATCTATGATAATGAAAGACTGAGCTCACTGAGCAATCCTAATAGGCTAGGTGCACGACTTTGGGTGTGAATAGAGGGCAGCTCTGAAATGAAATTCCATTTTAAAATAAATACTTTATATTATGTATCACATAAGCTTGCATTGCACCTTTTTGTATCAAACATGAAAATATGAAAAAGCTTCTTTGTTTCCTTTCAATAAGCATGGGATAATAATAAGCATAGCTTGATATTTTAAGCAATCTGCTTATTGCTCCAGTGTGTTCAAAATCTATAATAAAGTCACACTAATCCTGAGCTGTCAATGCCACAACTGTAAAACGGACTTCATTGGGGTCTCGAGCCATAAACTCCTTACAAATTTTAGCAGCATCTTCCAACAAAGTATCAGCAGTAGTAGGTCCATGATTGATGGGAAAAGCTTTACGACCATCTAGTTCATATAAAATCCCATTCTTCTGAACAAAAGCTATAAAGTGATGATTGACAGGTTCTTCGGCACTTGGAGTATTAGTTTGGCCTTCCTGAGCTAATTCTTTATGAGCATTAATTATGCCCTCAGATTTTTCCAATAGTTTACCCCTAGAGGCAGCATCTAAGGTTTTGGCTTCATTTAGGAATGTCTTCAAGTGTCCATCAGATAAATCTATCTTATCTGTGTTATTCGCAACACTGTGGACAAGAGCAATAGTTCCACAGGCATTGCTGATATTTTGCTTCATATAGAAAATTTCATTGGAAAGAACTTGGCCTTTGGACAAAAGGTCATCTTCTTCTTTCTGCTTATGCTCTTCATATGCATCAGAAACAGGGAAAAGTAACATCACAGCAAGGACTGGACGAGGCACCCAAGAGAGCATTTCTGGTTCTAAACCAATAACATCAACCACGCCCCATTGGTTAGGTATACCTAACTTCTGCAAGAATTTATTCATCACCTCAGGGTTTGATTCTAATGGTATTAGAGCATCAGTCGCCATTTTTGCTGTTTTCTGAAAAATTAGACATTTTAAGGTTACCGGTGGGATACTATACAGTAGATAAAAAATTATATATATTAAAATAATCAAAAATCTTACCAATTACAGTCTCTCACTATACCAGAAAAAAATTATGAGCTATTTATACGAATATCCAGAATGAAATTCAAATTCTGATGAGTTCACCCGATCAATACAATCCTTGACAAGTAGAGGGTAGAGGTGTCGGTACCGGTTATAAAAATCAACTAATTTAGTTGAAATTGAAAAAAAAATAGTCGATATTTTTTTTTATACCAATTAGGTGGCAGACAAGCACACGGCCCACCTGTTGGAAAGTGGTTACCGTGGCCTATGGACGTATGGAACACCAGGGGCATCACACTCGTGCTGCCGACCCTGAAGAAACCTCATATTGCCCTTCTTGAAGAACCCCATATTGTAGTCACTTGGGGTAACCACCGCGGGGAGTTCATTCCACAGCTTGAGTGTGCGAGGGATGAAATACGCACAATGTGCACCGTTTCCGGTCGCTTTGTTTGAGGATGAATTCCCCGCCTATGGCAAGAGGTGCGAATTCTACTCTCATCGTTAGCGAAGTCATGGCGTGTTCCCAGACGGAGTTACTTTATTACTTGGGTATACTGTAACATCAGGAGAAAGTACAAAAAAAGAAGAAGAAAAGACTCCATAAACGCTCATTAATTTGTAGGTAAAAAATTAGCTGCAAGAAAGACAACGCTTGTCCCATTTTTTTTTTAATTTTTTTTTTATTATTATAACATTATTTAAAATCCAAACCACAAACTTGCGACGAAACGAGCGTAGGTAAATCCATTTGTGTAGATAATCGCTAATCGCTACCATGCTCGTAAAAAGACTGTCGCAAGACTGTCGGCTCGCCTGATCCACTGCAAAGAGTATAGTAATATAGGAATCCACTGACGGTTTTTCGCACCGCGGACTTAGAATTTCAAGCATGCACCAAGAGCCAGCGAGCAAAGTCGCGGAATTTTAAGTGCTCTATTAGCGGTTTCCTAGACCTTTGGCTTGCGAGTTCGTTGGCGTACCAGCGGTTTTGCTAGTGGATCGCCCCCTTTATTACGGATCCGTTTCGGTTTCGTTATATACTTACCACAATATGATAAAGGTCTTATAGCGGGGGGCACACGATGCGTTGCGGCGCACATACAGGTATTTGCTCGATCTACGCGGCCAAAAGTCCCATTATCAAAAATTCAATAACATTCATAAAAACTAGTTCCACGATCAGAATATGAACCCTGGCACAATACCCATGCTTTATCTACCTGCTACCTTACACCCCGCCTCTGTGGCATCAGTCGCAATTTGACCGCACAGAGTAAGTAATATACTACTACGTATGTTTGACCGTTTCACTTAGTGTGCGTATTTCGTGTTGGCGCTTTTCTAAACATCAAACTTTCGAAGTGTGTTTCTAAATTCTCAAGTTCTTCCTACGAATTGAAAGTGATGGATTCTGATGGACAAGGTAAAAGACTTATAAAATGCATAAATAAAATTATGATCAATTAACAAGCTATATTTTTTTTGTAGTGATAAAAAAAACCATTTTCACACCATAACTTATTTAAAAAAAAAATCTTTGCTAGTGTTTTTGTTTATGTATCGGGTTAGATCCGGCCAGATCCGGCTATAATTTGTATTTTAGGTTATTCTCTGATCCTTTACTTTGTAAATAGTGGTGGCACCAATTATCGGCCATGTCAACATTTTTTGACCTTTGATTGATTGTAATTTTATGGTTTATAGCATTTGCTTTCTTGCAATGCCTTTTTTGGGTAGAGGGATACTGAAACTCTATTACTACATTCGCAAAATTACCAATTCTTTGTTATTTTTGAAAATATAGATGTTTTTTTCCGAGTATGTCGATTTCCCTTAATATCGGCCTCTAACACCCTAATTTCTGCCGCCTGTGACCCTAATATCGTCATACCTTTTCCAACGTGAATTTAGGTCAATAAAACTAAGTAAAGTGAAAAATTATTACGTTTTATATTCCAATTCAGGTTCAAATAATTTTTTTATCGCTTATCTTTTTTTTTTTTTTTTTTTTTTATATAGGACACGTCAATTTGACTTCACCTCGCCTGATGGTAAGCTGAAGGCAAAGTCTCTGAAAAGAGGACCACCATTACTATCTATCATTAGTTTGTCTTTTCTTTATATCTCAGCCTTAAAAATTACAGTAATTATGTACTTACTGTTATTATAAACTAATGATCACAATGATTAAAAAAAATTAAGACAAATAAAGATTTCCAAAATATATTATTATAAAGAAAATATATTATTAGATAAAATCAAAAGAAAACTTGACTTTCTTTGAAGGCTTTTCAATTTAAATGCACTAAACAGTGACGGCAAGTAAAATCTTCTATAGCCACATCAATATAATTTTGCCCACGATCAACTGTATTCTTTAAGGCCGTTTGGAGCATATGTCACATTCAATATTTTTTGGCTTCATCTTCTTCGACATCATTAATTAGTTCTACTTCACAGCCACCACAAAAAAAAATCTCCTTTTCTTTTTGAGAAGGTAAATCATGA
This sequence comes from Eilema depressum, assembly GCA_914767945.1. Taxonomy (NCBI): domain Eukaryota; kingdom Metazoa; phylum Arthropoda; class Insecta; order Lepidoptera; family Erebidae; genus Eilema; species Eilema depressum. The sequence continues at coordinate 17,006,941 of OU612013.1, forward strand.
GGTCAGTTACGCTGTCCTTTAATATTCTCTTCTTCTATTCTAATACTCTTCTTCTTTTATCTACTAGTTATGTTTTATTTGACTGGTTTATGTTTTATATTCTATTTTCCAGATTTTTCTTTCTCTCTGTATCTATTCTTCCAGGAAGTCTATCTTGTAAAGTGGTGCTGGGAATTTCTATTGTCGAAATGCTACTCTTCTTCTACTTCATCCTATCATTAATTCCCAGTCGCAACCGAAGCTTACACCTCGGATTCTGGAGTTCGCATTGCCAGTCTTAACTGCGGATTTGGCTAGACCTCGATATTTTCCGCGAAGCGACTTCCATCTATACTCCACAACCCCAATGGTAACATTAGACAATATCGAAGCATTGCATTACTGCCTCCTTCTTTGAACGGCATTTACTCCATCTCTTATTCTACTACGGTCATAGAAACTATAGGGGTCATAGAACTTGTAGGGGTCATAGAACCTATAGGGGTCATAGAACCTATAGGGGTCATAGAACCTATGGTCATATAACCATAGGTTTGAAACATTTCTCTTTTTGTTGGGACGACATGATTATATTATTGATTAAATTAAAATACATAAGTATTTGTTCATTTTGCACCACGTTCCTGTTTATTGTAAAGTTCGAAGGTTGTAGGAAAGTAAGTACCCTATACAAACTAAGGTGGCCGTTATTACGCATCGACTTTCTAGATATCGGCCGTAGCTGGCAAAAAAAGTTTTTAGGCGGCCGATGTTAGGATCTGGTGCTCAAACAGAGCTGCTATTTCATTTTTAACCTTATTAATGTTACTGCTAACATATAAAATAGCTAAACATACAGTATAGTGTTTTCATGCATTTCCCCAATATCGACCAGTGGCCGATATTGAGATTTATCCAAAACAAAGATCCCTAATCTCGACCCCGCGATTATTTCATAAAAAGTAAAAATAAATTTAAAAACACACTACCTAAACGATACTTCGACTGTTTTTCTTTAATAAAAAATAATATAAAATACCATAGGTATATTTAATTCCTTTCAAATACTTTCCCACTCAGTGCGTCGACTCCGGGATTTGACTCGGTATTGCCACCAAATCACACCCGTCGATACCTGCGCGTGCTCTATTGCCACCTGAACGTTCAAATGTGGAGGTACCCGCACCAAAACATGTGATGTTATTCGTACGGATATAGAGTCACTTTTTGCATAAAAACTATCATAATTTTAGGATTATTTTCATAGTTATGTTTCATTTTCTCGAAAAGGCCGATATTAGGACGTGGCCGATACTAGGAGACTTCACCCTACAGTGAAAATCATCTCCGGATACGTCCGGATAAATACAGTTTAGAGGTATTGAAGAGATTCAGCTAAATATCGTTTAAAATAGGAAATATCTTTTAGTGACTTTCTACATTGTAGTTGTTTGTTTTAGGTTCAGAAGATGCATCAGGAGTAAGAGTTGTAACACGCCAACACTTATTTGATCTAATAAAGAAAGAAAATTTCCTTACTTTAGATGCCAAATTAAACTATTTAAAAGATAAACTTTTGTCATGTGAAGGTTACAATAACGACCAAATTCATGATTTGCAATCTGAAATAAAACAAAGGTGAACCAAAGCTCAAGATAAATTTATAAAATACAACCGGTCTTGGCTGGAAGGCACTTTTGGAATACCTGTTGATAAAACTTCTCAAAGAGCCAGAGCAAAAGGCAAAAGACTGAAGAACTACGTTCTAACTTTGAAAAGTAGACTTTTATACATGCTGCGAAAGTGGAACTGGGTAGATCTGGTAACAAAGATGCATCAATTGTCCGAAAAGATAAAGGCATTTTTGCTTACGCGACCCAGTAAAGAGGAGTCCTCCTTGACACCAATGCAGGCTTTGCAAATGTTTATAGATGCCGATTTGACACAAGGACAGTACGAGATTATGAGAAAGACCAATAAGGTTTTTTTTCCGTGTTAAAGTGCATTACAAAAAGCCAAGAAGAATCGTGTACGATAACGATTATGGCGCAGTCATAATTGAAAAGGCATTATTGTCAATAGGAGAGCTTTCCGAGATGCAGCTGTGGCTAGAAATAAACACTTCAGCTGTTACCATCAAGATTTAGCAAGAAAATGTTCGAGGACAAATTGCAATCAAGATATAATTAACCGATTCTGCTCAGTTCAGATCCTCTGCTAAGTATATACATTATGTATGTACTTAGCAGAGGATCTGAACTGAGCAGAACTCTGCTAAGTAGCATGCGAAATATAAAAAAAAGGAAAGCGAAAACATTTTTGCCTGAAACTTTGGCTGTTTGTGTCTGCAGAATACAATCCAATAATAGAAAATTCATCAGAAAGCGATGAATTAACTTAAAAAAAGCTATATTACTATACTAGGTACTCCACTAAGGCGTTTTTTGTAAAATATAGTATTATTTAAAAAAAATAAGTATTTTTATTGTTTATTTATCTTGTTTAGATAGCGTAGATCGAGCAAATACCTGTATGTGCGGCGCCGCACTGCAGAAATTTCGGCCAATCGGCGGCCACAGGCCACACAAGCGGTGCGCGGCCGCTCGTATGCACTCGTATGGCCGCCGATTGCCCGAAATTTCTGCGGTGCGGCGCCGCAACTCACCGTGTGCCCCCGTACTTAGTTACCAGGTCATAAAATCCCAAAAAAGTATTTTTAAATGATTTAGATGTACACACTGGAACACAGTTTGTCACACTTTGTTTGTGAGGAGTTTTTGGCGGCAATTCTAGGAGACGCTTAGAGTATGCATTATAAATATAGAGCGCGCCTATCACTCAGGTCTTTGGCACCGAGTGTTAGCAGATACTTTGCGATGGTATGGATGGCGCACCTAATAGTGACGTTTCATGCATTACCGAAAATGTCAATAGATGCACTTATTAATTTAGTTTCTTGTTATGAAGTTCTTTGTTCGATTTAATATGCATGGATAAAATTAAAGCCAAAATACAAAAAAAATGCGTCATTTTGCGGTATTTTTGCGTCCTTATTACTACAAATATTCGATGTTGTATAAAATTTTGATTTAACATATCTTTTCAATATTATTTGCGAAGTGATTTTGATGGGTATTATTTTGCTACTGTTTGAGGTTTAGCCAGGAGCCTCGGTACTGTTCATACCCGTGATAGCAGTTCATACTTGTAAGGCGCGCTCTATAGCAATGTATACTCTAAGAGGAGACGCATCACAGTGTTATTTTATTTTCCGAAATTCGTGTGAGTTCGAGTTTAATGTGTAATTAAGGTGGAATTTTAGACATAACGTCTTGGAAAACGCGCACAAGAGTAGGAAAGTGAAATATTACAGATTACAGTGGATTGTGACTTCTCGTGTTAGTTTCAAATCTCCGTAGAAGCCTTTAGTAAAGTTTCCACCACTTTACTGAGGCAACAATCATCATCATCTTCATCATCATCGTCATCAACTCACCATCATCATCAACATCATCCTCATCCTCATTCAAATAATGATAATAAATTATCAAAAAATGAAGACATGGCTCAAAGGTCTTTGAAACCAAGCCAAAATCATTCCAAAAAAAATAAAAATGTCACACTTTGTCACTTTAACTGTGGAAAATGTTCATAATTTTCTTTTTGTTTTTATATAAAATATGAGTATGATATAAGTTATCAATCAATATGCATCATCACATTTTATGAATCCCAACAAGAAAGAAGTAATGCACAGTGTTGACTTGTTAACTTTTCGAAATGGCTGTTTGTGGACTAAGGACGTTATTGTTGATTGTCTGTATTTTGGAACTGGTACGTTTTAGGATGTTTTAATCATAATTAAATAATTTTCATGAGCGCTTAAGACTAATAGTATATAGTACTGACGCTGTAAACAATATTTTCGATTTCATTGTTTATGATCTAAGCTAAGATTTAGATCCTGAATTACTAAATAATAAGTGCTACAACACAGATACCATACTACACCATAGATGTGTAGTGTAAAGGATACTTATGTCTATTTATTAGATTTTAGCCAATAATTTCAATATGGTAATGTGGTTGATGCATGTAATTATTGTCATTGCAGATTATAACTATACAACGACAAGTTTTTGATTTCCTTGGGTACATGTGGCTACCAATCATTGCGAACTTTACAAATATAATATTGATAATATTTGGATCATTTGGAGCTGTTCAATACATAACCAAGTATTTATTGGCAGTAAGTATTTAAAAACTTCTGGATATATTAGAAGGCTTGATGACCTACTTTCCACCTATCAACTGCTTTCACTGTGTAGGTAAACATTATGTAACAAATACCATGAATTGTTGTTAGACTTCAATATTTAGTTGTGAATGTTTCTGTACTGTAAACTGGGGTTACATTGGAGAACAGGGTAACTTGTAAGAGATTCAAAATTAGTTTTTTTTTTTCAAAAGCAGCAGGCAAACCTAGGAAACAGATGAATGACAGGAATAGCATTGCTACTTATCTTATGAAGAAAGTCAAAATTATTTGTTGACAATTTATATTATTGTTTATTATTAATTATTAATAAATCAAATGACCACTGATTCTGAATGAAGATTCTTCTGGAAGATCTCATGCATACAATGAATGACATTTGCATAGTTATTGGATAACATTAGCTACAGAACTAATAATATTATACTATCAAGTGTATTTTTTTTCCAGTATGCAGTATGGAGTTTCATGTGGCTGGTTTGGAATATATTTTTGATTTGCTATTATTTGAATCTGGGCTCTTTAAATAGGGTAAGTATTAAACAGTGTATGCATAAAGCTTTTAAGTATTGGTATTCATTTTGATTATAGTTGCAGCACATTAGGATAGCCGTTTGGGGGCGTTCATAAAATACGTGAGATGTTTAAGGGGGGAAGGGGTCGAGTCAAATCTCATCTAATCTCACGTTGGATAGAGGGGGGACTCAGCAAATATCACGCAATTTTTTTTCTGATTGAAAAAAAAAAAGTATTTTGGTCCATTTAATCCAGATTGTACATGCTTAAGATTTAATCTTAAGCGTAAAATACGATTGAGATCATTCACTAATTCGGTCAAAGAAAATAATTTCATTCATACTTCAACATTATATGTACATCTACTGACTGTCAAACCACCTACTTGTTTTAGAAATCCACGTTTTGTAAAATCTCACGTGAGATTGGGGGATGGGGGAGGGGATTGAATAAAATCTCACGACATCGCACCAGGGGGAGGGAGCGACAGAAAATTTAGAAAAGCACCTCTAGTAATTTTTGCTTGTTTTCTCTTTTTTGGTGTGCTTAATATTGGACAACGGACTGTTAGACAAATAAATAACTAAAGAAGAATATGGTGAGACTGGCAGAGAAGAAAATAAACTTTTCAAACCAAAATAGAGAAAATGAGCAAAACCAGTCATGTCAAAACGGCCATCATAGTGTGCTACAACTGCAATTATAATCTTGTTTACAAGTATGTTTAATCACAAAATACACTAATGGAAAACACTTAATTTTTAGGACAGTGGACTGTTATCATTGGGTACAGATAGTGTGAGTTGGTGGGAAGGCAATGGTTGGGGTTGCCAACCTGTCTGGGATGAGGTGGATGGACCTGGTACATGGAGACCCTCACGCGTCGAAGGTTGCTTCATGCAATGGCAACACGTTGAATTGGGGCAATCTACTGTAGCTGCCGCACTGGCAGCTACGGCCCTGCCACTCTCGATTATATTAGCTATTAGGTCACTTAAGAAGCAAAAACGATCTAAAGGTACCTACTAAATAGTTTGTTACATTATTCAATCAAATAAAAATATATTTAGTACATATAGAAAAGAATTAAAAGATTATTATGTTACCATTACAGATAAAGGCGCCGTATTACGACGTCCAGTGTATACAATAGAATTGAGCCAAGCAGAAACAAATATCAGTGAAACATCAATGAAGCCGATGACACCTCGTCGCGTTAAGCGTCGTTCTGGTTCACGCGGTAATAATTCCTCTGTTCGTCGATCACGACGGTCATACAGAAACGCCGGTTATTTATCGTCCAACGCTTCCTTGCCACGCGAGTCTCGAGTACAACGCCCTACCTCGGCGCACTCGTCTTACTCTAACTTTCACGCAGCTCGCCCTGCATCATACCACACTGCAGAAAGAGAAAACATCGCATGCTTAGAAGGTGCATATGACCCACTGCCGCCCGCCGAATCCGTTCCTATAGTAACTAATAATAGATATAATACGGTAGGGCGTAGCAGTATGAAATCATCGGGTTATGATGTAGTCGGACCTTACAACGAACCAAACCCACCGAGAAAATACGAATCGAACATTCCATCGTACGATAATATAGAACGCGGTTATGAGACCGCACCAAATTATGATAATAGGGTAGATAACATAAGTCCATGCGAGTCGCCTTCGTACGTGTACGGCGGCGCGTACGGCGACGGCGCGTGGCAGGCGCCGCCGCCGCCTGCTCCGCCGTACAGCGCGCGCGCCACGCCGCAGGCGCCCGGCCCGCCTGCCTATCAGCCCGCCAACGACCACTATAATATTAACGTGTCTCCCTAGTGTCTGTAGGTACGACTGCCATGAAATGTATAGAGCCAGCGTCAAAAGTAGATGATCATTTTCCGATTAACAAAAGAAACAATTTTGTTCAAAGTATTTAGAAATGTTTTTAAATCTACTTTGTAGTAGTAGTAGGCTGTACATCCGAAGTTACGTTCGGGAAATTGATACCATGAACATTTATATAGCAATCAAGCGCGGAGTCGGTGCGGGACACTTTGACTTAAGTCCGACTGAAAGAAATCGAAATTAACGTAAATACGACTTCCATCGTCTGGGCCCGTAATTTGGAAAGTATGTTTCATGGTGGTCACCAGATTTTCGAGAAATCTTAATTACCACGTCAGTGTACTAACGTGCGTGCGCGAGAGTTGATTATAATGTGGAAACTTAATTATTGTTAGTTTATAGCAGGAGCATAAAATTGCCATCTACTAATAAGATTGTCTTATGAATGTGATTTTATACGAATTACTCTGTAAAATTAATTTCTTTATAAAATTGTATATTTCTTATTTGGGTACATAAGCAAGAATAAGTCATTGTTATTATTTTGTTAAGAAAGTAGCTTTAATGCAATCGCAACTTTTTCATTGCTGTCATTGCTATTATTAGGTAGGTTATTGAGAACAGATATTAATTTTTCATTTTCATAAGAATATTGTAGGCAGGGCTTTCTGTGACCCACTTGAGCGTGTGACATTGATAAAATCAAATCTTCGGATGTAGGCACTTATTGTGAATGGAATGCAGCATATACATTTCGCAAATACTTCATAAAAGATGTTAAAAACATACTTAGGTTGTTTGGTTCCCTGCTCAACTGTATTATTGTGATTTGTAATCGAATAATTCTTCAAATAGCTCCACCATACCACCAGTGGCCTTGTATTTCACAGACATGAACACTGCTTCTAGATAAATTGCTTATTGAATGACTGACTGTAAATCCTCCAAGGAACAGGGAGGTGTATTAACATCCATAATTCGGATGTTTCGGTCCCATTAAATAAGAGGACAAACTTACTATACTATGTACAATCCAAAAAGGAGATATGGTTGCACTTTTTCATGTAAAGTTGTATGTAAAAGTGTGACTGTATCTATTTTGTCGACTGTACACCTGTGATTCCTTTACTAGATCTAGACATGTGCAGTGCGATATATAATAATGATGAATGTTGATTTAGTATAAAACACGCATATAAGTAAATATCAAGATTATTGTAGCCATCAATTGCTATTTAACAGAATATTTTTGGTGTTTTCTTATCCTCTACTTAGTCTACATAATAGGAACCAACATTCATTTTAACCATCTAGATACTTACAATACTTGTTCAGTTGTTTCAAACAAAGAAAATAGGTATTTATAAGGTATCGAGTGTCCTTCAATTAGTATTAACGTTAAGTACCGGCCTGCCTAAATAACTAAGGGTAATACACACTGAGTAGTAGTAGTAGTAGTAGTAGTAGTAGAGTGGAAAAAATGTACGAAGTTTTTATTAATATCAGTGTATAAAGTTCTACAGCCATAAAAATAACTTTATTAGAGGCAAATTTTGCTGCAAGACTTGGCTAACGTTCTTCATAAATATTGCTCATATTCTCTAACCTTGTTTAAATAATAAATCTATACCATGACCATTTTAAAACTCCAATGTATGTATGTATGTAGAATATCTAGATCATTGAAATTCGAATTTTAAATCTATTAATATTAACATCTATTAAAAAACATTATAATTTAAGTAGGTTTATGTACTGTAAATATATTATTATTTACTTTGTATACATAATGCGGAAGAAACATTTTAAGAGCTTGACTAAGGTTCTTCCCAAAAAACGAAAATCAATTTGATTAGGAATTTAAAATCACCTTGAATTTTAAACAAACGTTATCTATTTATTTAGTGTATGTATTACATTAGTCTATTTGCAAATAAACATTCCCAGTATGCTTTATATGTTCAACGAAACCAACCACCCTCAGTTAGGTCTGAATAACTATAGCATTTAGAAATAAGTTACAAAGTAAGAATTTCATAAATCTGATTAAACTAACGGTTCCGTCCAGCAACGATTGTACATTATTTAGATATTAGTTTAATGATAAGTATGTTGTATGTTATTGTTGCGATTGGGAATACAATGTATGCACCCTCTACAAAAATAAAGGACCATTTTACTTAGTAGTAATTTAGAATACAACGAGCTTTATTAGGTTAGGATTTTAATTTATAGGTTGTATTTCCACCAGGTTCTGGTAATTTTTATACCAAATATACACCTACTTACAAATATTGCATTATTATTTCAATATTGCGTATACCTTTCATGAAATTTTAAAACAATTTGTACACTATTCAAATCGATTAAGATTCAAAAACTGAAACGACTCAAACGGGACTTGAACCCGCGAACAGTTACTTACAGGGGGAAGGCTCTGACCACTGAGCTACCGAATCACGTCCGTAGTATCTCAAATTCTCCTGTGTTGTGTATGTCCTTATAACGCTATTGAATGGAAAATAAAACGTTTATTATTGAGCATTGGAATTGTATTTGTCAAATATCTTAACATAGACAAAATATATCACAAAATAATTATTAAATATTGATTAAACACTTAAAACGAGATTTTTGGTTGACTGAATACAGACCATTATTTATCTATACTTGGCGGATTATCTTGCTAGACGAGCATGTATGGTTGGATGTATAATAGATGCAACTGTTTAAGTATTGCATACCTGAAGAGTACATTTCCTAAGTTAACATTCATTTGAACATACAGTGAGGTAACCACAAGATAATACTGTTAACGGATAAATGCATTTAGGAATTGAGAATTAAAAATTTATTTACTCCACAACTGATTAAATTTTAAGAAATTTTAGATGAGCGTAGTGACTAAACTAGATACACCAACCATAATACCAAGAACGAAATACACTGCCAAGTATAGACATGAAATTTTTTAGTTTAAAATAATATTCAGTAAATCCATTAACATATAAACTTTTAGTAAATAAAATAAAAACGATGTATGTACTGTATATAAATTTAACAATTGCCTCGCTTGATGCGCGTGATTAAAAATGAGATTTAGTGTAAAGTTCAGTAATCCTGCTTTCAACCGGAAGTCTAAAAAGGACTGTGTCAAGCTTTCGTTTAGTGGCGTTGGTTGTACAATTTCACTTTTTCTTATATATTGAGTCAAGAGTACTGAATGTTTCTGAGATAATCTGAGTATTTCAGCCAGCATCCGCCGAGGGCGGTGGAGCGAGGGTTATATAGCAGGCAGTTGGCGTCGCTCGTCGGGCGTTAACGCAGGATGCCACACGTCCACTATAAGGACCAGTCGTGTGCCCGTGCCATTGTGCCACACCTCGTGCTCGAAGCTGTCGTCGAACATGAAAACCTTCCCGACTTGCCATTGTCTGCAAGAAAATATGTAGAGCTATGAGACTAAAATAAATTAGTTACTGCAAAATCTTAATCTGAAGCTGAAGGAAGTTTCTCGCACGATTCGGTCCGAAAAATCGTACGTGACTATCTAGCAATAATAATATAATCGCCTTACAATTTTAGTATCAAATTTTTACACAGAGGCAAAGGCAAAATTCTCGCGTACGATTATTCACAAGTGACGTATGTATCGCCTATGTCAAAATACAAAAGTGCAGAAAATTCTGTTTAGACGGACATAACCAATATTCAATTGCGATTGGCTAACACCCGTATTCATAGAAAATACTTAAGTAATACTTCGTTGAGGGAATGCACTGCGTTAGATACTGCTCCGTGATGTTTGTGAATTAATTTTACCAGCCCTATGCGCTCGAGCACACTATGAGACCTCACAGTATTGTTTGTGAATACGGGTGTAAATGAGCGTTAAAAGTATTTGTTAAATGAAGAGATAATTACCTTGTTTCTTGGTCCACTCTTATATAAGTGTCTTTGGTATTACTGAGACCTAAATGCATTCGCAGTCGACAGTTAGTGGGACCGACGTGCGGTCGCACATGCGTGCCCGCCTCTATGGCACTGAACTTGACCTGTCCCCTACGACAACCTGCCGCAGCTTGCTCTGCCCGAACTATGCGGCATGTCACCGGTGCTTCCTTACACCTGCCAGGGACTTCCTGCCCCCGAACAAATATATCAAGCTGAGACCACTCGCCTCGCTCCTTTAGTCCTTCCTTTTCTTTTTCATACAAAGCTTGCGCCGCTTGACCTTCTTTTAAGATATCCTTCCAATTTTTTTCTAGAGCATTTGCCAGTTTCATGTATGGTGTCTGCTCTATATTCCACCACGGGTGACTTTTTAGCCTATTCACATTGTACAGCGAACGTTGATTCGGGGACAAGAAATGTCCTAATTTCGCCCCTCGTTTATGAACTTCATGGGCTTCGGTAAATCGATTTAATAAAAGGAGCGAGTCGCCCAGGTGATAATAAAAGCGTGGCTCAGTGGCCGGTCCGACATCTCCTTCGAGGGCCTTTTGGAGAGCTTCTACGGCTTCCTCAAGACGTTTATGTTGAGTTTTTAGAATGAAACCGAGGTGAGCCAAAGCGAATCGATCCTCAGGCCACTTCTGAAGCGTTTCTCTGATGACCTCTTCTGCAAGGTCGGCCCTGAAAATGTATTAATAGCATTAAAATAGATATAGTGATCAGGTAGGATACGCAGTTACGCACTCAGATTTGTATAATATGTTTGTAGAGACTATTAATGTGTTTGACAGGCGCTGACGCGCTGTATACATGATAGATAGGATATAGAATAAGTAATATCACATTTAAACGAATAATTAGATAATAAAGTCACCTGTTAGCCATGAGGAAGGACACTGTCAAATTATTTCTATAATCGACAATATCTGGAAACCGGCGAATGAGCAATCTGTAGATGGGCTCCGCACTCAAGTAATTACCTACGAAAAGATCTCTTGTTAAAAGAGTGGTTTACCGTAGTTGAACACTTCTAATGAATTGACAGTGTGGTTTTTGGGCCCCATTAAGATTTCGGAGGTCAAGCCAACGTCACCTGAAGCATTAACGGGTCACCTATTTGACGGACGAGGCCCTGGCACAGGATTTCCTCTCGGGGCAGAGAGATCGGCAATGCTCCCACAAAAGCCAACATAAGCCAGAGCGAGCGTAGAAGAGCAGACCGAGGATTTGCACTTTGGAACCCTGGGGCTTTGGATGCAACCAAGACCGTGTAGATGATGAACATCTTCTATAATATTAAAATGAATAGCTAAGCGCAAATCTCGAGATCAGCTGAACCGATTACGCTAATTCTTTTTTTTAAATATTCCTTGAAGTACGAGGCTGGTTCTTACGCAGAGAAAAATTTAAAAAAATAAAATAAAGAATCGACTGATAAGCGGCACGAGGTTTGCGGGGTCAGCTAGTTTCTAATACAATGTGACTCACCTCTAAATCGTATTCTGTCGAGCGTTTGAGTGGCAATTTCGCGCAGCCTGGCGTTGGAGAGGCGCTCATTGTGTTTAAGCACCTCGAGGTAGGCGGCAATGGCGCGCGAAAGCACGCGGTTGTCGCGCTTGGCCTCAGCTTGCGCGTCCAGAGCACGCGCCACAAGCCACCGCGCACGCGCACTCCTTCGTAGCTCATCCGCCGAAAGACGCGCGACTGCCGCACTCCACGCGCCCTCAGTAAGTTAGTACACACACACTCACACACGCGAGCGGATACCGTACACATCCATCTACTGCTATGTACAGTACATGAAGGTGGACCATATGCCGCCCCTATTCTAGAAGGTAGGGGGCGAATCGTCGGCAGAGAGACGGGGGCGACCCGCGCGGGGTGCGGGCGCGGGTCCCGGGCCCGGTAACTCTACCGACGAGTCGGTAAAAAAATGGCACAACGAGCTAAGTGCATGCGAATATAGGTTGCGGGAATAAAAATAGTTAGTCTAGCCAGTCCTGGAAATTGATTTCATAGATTTATAAAACTGTGTATTATAAATTTAATTTCATAATAGAGTACGAGTACCGTGGCTTTATAGGACGAGATAGAGTGAGGATTTTGTTGGTATATTTTATTTAATCACGTTAGCCAAGCTGTAAGTAAGCCTTTGGAAGTTACGAGCATGCCGTTATAATCAAAACAAACCTTTACATGCAAGTTAAAACTAAACATTACTGTTACTCATCAACACTAATAAAAATGTCAATAACCTACTGCAAAACAATATACCAACTACCTTTTGTGATTCAAATTAATTTATATGGTCTCTAATAGGTACTCTTACTCTAGATATTATTGTAACAACTACAAAGCCTAATGGGACTTAAGAGAGTTTTTGAAAAGCAAATTTTGGTAATAATAATACCCACCTCTACCTCTTTTTACGATTTACAAGTGAGATCTTCCACGATTCGGACGAAGTAACGTTATTACATACTACAATAACTATCATATAAGATCATGTTATTGCTATTGTCATGAAAAATAACATCAAATAGCTAGTAGCTATAGTATGTAGATTCTTTGATTAATTAAAATTCCAAGGAGCAAATCAACGCGTACGTGGATTGCTGAAATATAATATTTCACTCGTGTGTTTATTTACCTGGCGCAGCTCTTGTTCAGCTTCGTCGAGCTGTTGCCGCCAGTACTTATCGCTGGGCTCTCCAGGCCAGTCATCCTCGACACTGTTGCCTCCGTCCTCTGAAATTATAGTAATACGTGTTTCTACTTAAAAAATGCAAATACAGAAAAATAATCAATTTATACTGCAGTCAATTCCGATGTACGTTTGAAAATAATGGTTTAACTGTGACTCATAGTTATAAACAAATTCAGTTGGGCGCGAAATATTAAAGCATCAGTGCGAGTTCGGGGCAATTTATAAACATACGCTCAGCGTTATTTTATTTTATTTTATTTTTATATAATATAAAAAGCCGTTAATAGTTACTGGTGGCAGCTTTAGTAAGTTTAATCTTTTTAAAGAGATTGCAAGAAAACATCAAACAATATGGCAAGAGGACGGGGCTAGCATGATATATTTTTATGGATGGATAACCCTTTATGTATCAACCAATGAAAATCTACGAATTATTATATTTGGATAGCATATAAAATACATGCGTAGCAAGGTAAGTACTACAAGTGTTTGAAAATGCCGCGCAAACAGTGACGTCATGTAATGTTTTCAGGTCAATGAACCACAGTTAAATACCTAATATTGGTCATAGAAAAGTACTGAATTTGTAATTAAAAAGGGTGGGTACAGCAACAAATTTCAAAAAAATTGAAGATTATTGAATACATCAAAATTGACTGAAGCAGAAATAATATTTGTGAACAACACATCTATTTAATACTATTTTTGAACCGTATGATCTGTTTAGTACCTATGTTATGTAAGTATTTAATATATGTAATAAAATTTCTGTAATTAATTATTCTAAAAAAATGGTTAAAAATGTTGATTAGTAAAAAAATCACATCCACTCACGTTACGGTTAATCATGCCAGGAAACATTTATTGGTTAGGAGAACGTTGGAGCCAACAACGATATTACACGAGCAAGCGGTTACACGCGTACAATGATGTTTACTAGGTTTATATCCCCTCTCCGGTTCTGGTAGCCGACCGTATTTTGCCTCTAGACGGGTCAGAAGTTCTTCGTCATCTACATCAGATATGTCATCTTCTTCTTCTTCTTCCTCCTCCAATTCTTCTTCAAGTCTTTCATCATCAATAATTTCTACATCATCAGGTACATCTTCATCGACAATTGGTTCTTTATCAGAAGCTGGCGGTTGTTCAGGAACTTCCTTTTTCTGTTCTATTTCTTCCTTCTCCTGTTCTATGTCTTCGTCTTCCTCTTCTACTTCGTCAGCGTCTTCATCATCACTGTACAGTTCTTTATCCTCAGTTTCTAAATCGTCGGCAGGTGTCGGTCTGCTTGCATCCTGTGGGTTATTTTCTTATGTAATAGGTATATTTACATGTATTACATGTTTATTACAACACAATTACAATCTTACCTTAGTATCAATAATCACCTCTTCCTCTTCTTCACTCTCTTCTCTAGTGATGGGTTTACTTCCAAACGATTTTGGTTTTTCAACTATGGGCGCAATGACTTCTTCTACTTCCATTGGCGATGCTAAAGTACGTAAAATAATAAATTTAAAAGAAAATGTAAGATTCCTTTCTGTTTGTTTCTTTTATAAAATATTTATCCTACCAGTTGTGTCGGCTTCTTCAAGTATAAGTGTCATTCGACGGTCGCTTACTGAAGGTGTATCCTCTCTACTATCGTGATCTCCACTTGCTGGTGTATCATCTGTCATGAAAATTTGTGTTTACAGATTTTTGCCGATCATGTATGTATATGTGAATAAAGATTCCGAGTTTACTGTACGGACTGTATAAATTTCATGAAAATACCAGGATACATGCTTAAAAATAAATATTAGGGGTAGGAAAAAACATTACGTGTGTTGTGAAGATAGTTTAGAGTTGAACTTTACTGTATTGTTTTAATTCAATTGTTGTTGTTTCGCTATACGACTTTTTTTTCTGGCAGTTATGTTAAATATGATATCACAAGGCTCTTAAAATTTGAACTGTTGTTTCTCCAAAAAGTAATGTTTTTATCAACAGGAAGATTATTTCTGCACAGTTTAATATTAGAATGAAATTATTTATTAAACAACGGCTTACACTGTGCTGAAATGTTAAACATGGTTTTAGTGGGTTTCAATGAAGTTGTTTTATCTATAAATAGAACAATATTCTTTAATGTGCATATCCAAAGGACGGTATAGGCAGGCAGAGGTGAATAATTACACCGTGCTTTGAGAGTTCTATGTTGTTGGTACCATCTAATAGATGGAACATGCTTCCTAAGCTCCGTGCTGTACCTGATAATTTTTTAACATCACTTTGCCGTATATGGGCTTCGAACCCAGACCAAGTCGCAAGTAATCCCACCAGAACATGGACCAAAAATATTTTGAACACAAACACAACAATAGGTACACTTCCACTTTCACAATTCAAAATGTTAACTACATTTTGAATTGTGAAAGTGTATTGTGCAGTGGCAGTAAAATAAAAAGGCCCCAAAATGACTTTAATGGATTGTGCCAGCGAGCTTCATATTAGTTTGAAAACATGTTGAGCGTTCGATATTATCTTCAATTTTGTGAATGTTCGATGAACACAACAGTTATTTTCCATCTAGCCTTCTATTGAAATGATTTTGAACAAAATGGACGATAGTATAGTAGTAGTTTACGCACCGCGTGGGGCAAAGGCTCGGCTCACGACCGCGTGTGTGGCGACGAGCAGCGCCCCACCTACCGCCAGCTTCAGCCACACTGCAACACACGCGGTATACCCTTTATTAGCGCATATTATATAAACCCATTTTAACGCATAAGGCAAGAAACTGTAAGGTACATCTCCCTTCTATTTTAAAAAGCCAACAGGAAGAATACCCGTGTGTTGCGTTATTTAAAGGACTACAACTTCTAATTCCTCCCTGCAATACATAATGGCTTTGACAATAGAGTGCTTTCTGTAAACACTAAACTTCCTCATAAGCACAAATTCAAAGCCCAATTACCTATGGATAAAATTATTTGTAGAAAAATAGGGTGTCTTAAATGTGTTAACAATTTGAGTATGGTTGCTTTAAACCAGGTTGGTACAAATTGAAATTTTACATTTCATAGTAATTCCTTTTCGATTCCCAGAGGGATCCAAATAAGCGATCCAAGTGGAACACCCAGGTCATTACCTGCCTGATAAAAGCAAGTGCAACAACAAATTAACAAAGTAAAGAAAATAAATAGAAAAAAGAAAATGCAAATCTGAAAGCTTCTTCGTTGCCCCCAATTTCAAGTTATTATTTTTGTTACGGCGAATAAACAGAGTTAAATTTAAACGTAAGTAATACAGTAAAAGCAAACGGGTAGAAATAAAAGAAATTAATTTAAACAACATTTATTTTTACAGATCGATGGAAAAGTTGACATTGACATTACATATTATTTCCAATAACTAAATACAGGTAACGTAAGCAAATATGTTAATAACGCTGAAGCCAGAACAAGTGTTTAAGATCGACGAAGGGTTACGGATTAAAACCTTTAAAATTGTGATAAAAATTGCCATGCAGAGGTTAGTTAAAAGTTACGGAAAAGCATGCAAGTAGTTAACGAAATAACTTACCGTGGGAGGCTTGGGCTTCATCCCTTCGTAACTCTTCTTGCTGTTTTTCGTATTCTTCTTCGTCAGCCAGTGTGTCTGCGGGCTTGGAGGTCGTGGGTTCGTCTTCCACCTGACGTTCATAAAAGTTATTTGTATTGGTTCAATTGTTCAGTTCTTTTGTTATTTACACAGGTTTTAAAAGGATAAAATTATGAATACCTCTGTAAAAGGTTTTCCTTTAGGCGCTACAATGCGTTCCACAACAGGCAGTGCTTCATCAATGTCGTCATCCAGAAATTCATCGTCCTCAACGTCATCGTCGTCATTGGCGTCATCATCGTCTTCCAGTGAAAGTTCTGATGGTACTTCTATTGGAAATATAAAAATCAATTGCTGTTCGTAAGTCTCGCTAAAACTCGAGAACGGCTGAACCGATTTATCTTATCTTGGTCTTGAAATGTTCGTGGATATCCAGGGAAGGTTTAAATGGTGAGAAAATAGGTGCAGCGGGAACGGGAAAAATATGGCGGTACAAAGTTCGCCAGGTCAGCTAGTTGGAAATAAAAATAATTGTATCGTAATGAAATAATGTACTAATTCGAGTGTTCATTTTAGTTTCGAGTGCACTAAGTGCGTGAAAACTGTGAAAAGGAAGCTAGGTTCCATTACGGCAGTAAAGGTGTTTGCATAGTGGAAAATGCATTTTAAATACTATTTACAACACACCTGCTCATAAAAGTGATATTATTTTACCGCAATTAAGCACGGAATGACACCTAT
Organism: Eilema depressum; assembly: GCA_914767945.1. Taxonomy (NCBI): domain Eukaryota; kingdom Metazoa; phylum Arthropoda; class Insecta; order Lepidoptera; family Erebidae; genus Eilema; species Eilema depressum. The sequence goes on from OU612013.1 coordinate 17,024,538, forward strand.
TATAAAACTGTGACTTTTTCATTGCTATTATTCACAGAAGTGAGTTATAGATTCTTTTTTAAATTTTATAGGAAGTGTCTATAATTGTCTATGTTCTTAAAAAAGTTTTGATACAAAAAATAACGTGTTTAATAGTACGAATAAATTAATACGCCTATTGTATGGTCATTTGATGCATTTTCGTATTTAAATAAATAATTTCAACTTGTAATACTTGTGTAATAAACAAAATTTTCACTCAAATTTAACTTTTTTTTTTCTCTAAGTACAGAAAAAAAAACAGAGTAAAAAAAAGTTAAGTTCAAACCTCATTTTTTTTTAAATATGGTCGACCGCCATTGTTAAATGCGCGCGCATAGGAAAACGAATTAATTTGTAGTATTGTTTATTTAGTATTTGTAGTATTATTTTATTCGCAAGTGTGTTGTAAAACGTCGTATGGCACGTGTGAGCATGATGATTACCGTCCTCGGCTGTCTTAAGACCCTCGCCAGGCGGCTCGGGTCTCAATGGCGCCTCGGCGGTAATCACCAACGTTGCTCACTTGTACCATAATGTACTATTATGTAAACAAAACTAAGTAAAAAATTATAAGGTTAAAATGGTGTTAAGAGAATCTCATACCTTGACTGTTATCGTCATCCGCTGTTTCTCGATTGGAGTGTTCTTCGGATCTGATGTCTTCATCAGACACTTCCTTTTCAAGTTTTTCTACTTCTATCCCAGAATCTGCTTCCTCCTCTTCATGTTCTTCATCTTCCTGTGGTGATATATTTTTATCAATATATACAACTGTTTAACTACAGAGAATTATTATTATGTATTTATGTAAAGTATTACAGAAATTACTGTAATCATAGTATAGGTAGGTATACATAGTTAGGAAAAATATGCGAAAGGACATCATATTTCCAAGAAACATAAAATCCCTGCCTTCAATGACTGGCCTACCTAGGCATTCAATTAATTGGCAATCTAGTGGGCAGCACACTTTTGAGAATAGCAATATTCTGAAGTCCAAACGACTCGCGGCACGGAACAGAACACACGACACAAGAGAAGAATAGAGAGAATATACTCCAAACTACATTACAAAAAAAAGTTAAAACTTCAATCGCTTTCGTTATCGTTATTTATAAGCCACACTTTGATAATTAATAAATACAAATAACATAAATTTGTTAAATTCTATAAATAACTGCACTGAAACATCTGTGCATTTAGTTTTTGAAATTTAGAAAATAAGCTTTAGATTGTTAGTGCCAATCAAATAAAATCATTTAATTTTCGTAAAGCGTCACACAGCACCTCGTCATCATTTTCGCGACTATTTTCAACATCATCTTCTACACTTTGATCATTTTGATAATTATCGTCCTCATCTTCAGCATCTTCTACCTTTTGTAGGTCGTCATTCTCTTCGCCACTTTCGTCGTTGTCATAAGTGGGTTCATTATCATCAGCCTGGTAAGTTTTAAGAAACACTAATGTAATTTGAATAGAGAGTCCAATCAACAACTGAAAACATAAGGCAAACCTCATCAGATTCTTCTAATTGTTGTTCTTCACTATCATCTTGTTCATTCTCTTCGCCATCACCATGTTCTGTATCGTCATTGTCTTCTTTATCATCATCATCATCGTCACTTTGCTCTACGTCGTAAACATTCTCGGGTTCTTCATCTTCATCACTAGCCTCTTGATCATCTGCATCATCATCTTGACTATTTTCATCTTCATCATCATCATCACCATGACTCTTTTCGTCTTCATCATCATCGTCATCATGACCACTGACATTCTCATCATGATCTATTTCCTCTTGATCTTCTTGACTTACGTCATGTTCTTGATCATGATCATCTTCAATATCCTAGGTGATGATAGTTTCAGTATGTATGTAGTAATATAGCAATTTAAATTGAATACAAAATGACAAAATGTATTAAATATAAATATAATATAATCCATGCCAAATGTGTAATCTTTGTCACATTATTGATAAATAAATCATAAAAATACATGTGTGCTTTATGTAAAGATCACTTACATAAATAAGGTTCTAGAAACACATCTATATAGCATTATGCAGTTATAAAAAATTTAGAAAAGGTACAGAATGATGTATTATTGGCTGTGTATTTTAATCAACCTGGTTTCTAAAATAGTACTTTTTTTAATGTAATAAATGAATATAACATATTATGCACTGAGATAAGTTATGTCCCTTTGAGTGTATAAATGTTCATGCCTGGATACTTCATTTCCTTCATGCAGAAATCCCGGATACCACCCCTGTCGGCCAGCATGTATACCACCTACCTTTTTAATTGGGCTATCACACTTCATTATATTTTTGATGTTTATATTATAATGATTATATTAGCCAAAATCAACTTCAATATTAATTTATAAGTTACCCCTGCAGGGTGTTATTTACCCCATATTTTTAACAAATTAATGGGTGTATTTTATTATTGAGTTCAATAAATAAATAACAATTGAATTAAATTAATGGACCAAATAGTGCCAAACAACAATGGAGAACTCTGAAACTAGAAAAAATAAAGAATGTCATGATACCTCACAAAACTCAGTTTTATTACATACTTATAGGTATTTTGGCACAGAAGCATTTTATAAATACCCCCACAATGGTTAATGATAATTCACACAAATCCATTAAAACTGAGTTTTGTTGTTATTATAGAGTATTTTAATATGAAATCTTGACATTTATTTCCATGAATATCAAAGAAAATGATGTTCTCAGAATAATGTAATGAATGACAATACATTATTTTACTTACGTGTTGTTTAAGCAGTTCAAGTGTATGTTCATCATGATGATCATCATCAGGAGCATCCTCAAGCCAACCCTCTAAGACACCAGAGTATCGGGTCTCAACAGAATTTGCTTCCACTGTAACATCAACACCAGTAACTTGTAATGACAATCCATAATATTATAGTAATTGTATGATTGATGATGTTTTACAAGTAACAGTATCTGGATACTAACGTTCTGAGACTCCTCGATTTTCCAATATGATCAAACCAATCAGAGTTACAAGTACAGCAAGCAATGAAAAAAATATGATCTTCGCACACCAATGTCCACCAGTCCCATGATCATGATGTGAATGCATAAATACATCGCCTTCTCCTAAAGCGGCTGCAGTGCCACGAGGTTCCTCTACCCCTAACTCATCTGTAAAGACCAATAGGATATTTTTATCAACTTAATTGGAATACCTACATTAAAAAAAAAAAAAAATACCTTTCTTTCTTTTCTTATCTTTACGTTTTCTTGGCTGCACATCGCCTGACATGGTTCAGAAAGACTGGCGCTCTGAAGGCGACACAAATCCACTTTAATGTTTCATAACCCTGAGTAAACAATAAAGAGACAATGAACCTGCATATATGTACGCGTTAAACAATTATCCAAATGCGCAATTTTCATGAATAAAGGAATTTTTTGGCGCACGATTCAATTTTAAAATAACCTGTATGTACCGTTCGTCGCAGCTTTCTTCAATTTATTTTAGAATCTAACCTAAAAATAACCGGCGAAGACGGCTGATCTAATGCGGGAGACAGGGACAGGGACAGGGGATAGATAGAAGATGAGAATTAAGTTCAGAAACTCGGACTAACCGACTGAATATTACTAAGATTATAATTAAATTATATTAATTTGCACTTGAAATAAATTCCTGATTCTACGCAAATTTTACAGATGGTTTTTTACTATATTACTATAATATATATTTTGATTTCCGATATATAGAAAACAGCCTTTTGGGGAAATTCCGTAGTGTTCTGTGAATTCCGTAGGCTATTTTATGATTTTATTTTATTTTGAACGTGTAAGTTTTAGAGTAGTTCTAAATAGGAATAGGTAAATAAAATATCTATTATATATTATAATGTTACCTGCAATATGTATAATCCGGTATACTGCAATATATTAGAATGCCTAAAACGTGTAGGAAATGTTATTTACTTTGCCTAGGCATTCTATGTAATTAGTACCGAGTGCGTAACCGGCAGGGTTATTAGCTAACTCGCGATAGCAAAACGATAGCAATATTTGCGCGGTAATCGCGCAAAAACGGCAAATTGGTATTACGTAACTCAAAGCCGAAACGAAAGCAAAACATCGACCGTGCTGCCTCTACCTTACAATAAGAGAACTAAAAAGTGGATTTTATCGCAAAGTTATCGCGAAATTTCCTTGGTGAGTTACAAATTTGGTATTACGTATCACATTTGATAGCAAGCGATCAGCGAAAGAGGCACTTTTTTTTTACCTCGGTTGGGAGCGCAGTCGGCCCGACCAAGGACAAACGAAGGACGTTGTGTCGGATCCCGACCGTGTAGACGCTTGTCGGCCGACGGAGGGGGCAGTGTTGCCCCTTTAGCGACTTTTTCCCTATATTTCTTGTATTATAAGCTTAAATTAGAAAGAAAATTAACATTTTTTTCGCTATTGAACTTGGTTTGACTACAACTTTCACACAGATACTAAAACAGCGACTGCAAGCGATTTTCGACCTTAATGACATTTTCCTAATTACGTGTCTTTTTGCGCTTATAGATGACACTGGTTACGAATATTATAAGAAAAAAAACTCGATTCTATGTCATGTCATTAAGGTCGAAAATTGCTTGCACTACGTTTTTTAAGGTTTTTTATCCCTAGCATCCTTAACTAGTCTGTGCTATGGAGCAAATATTGGTCAATCGGTTAAGTATTAGACGTGATTGATGGTTAAACTGACAGCAAAACCTACCGTGTAATGGACCCCTTAGGAACATTGTTTTCCATTGAGGCAACATAGTTCCTCTTATCGCTACCTTATCGCGTTTGGCGCTAGTATCGTAGCAAAAAGTACATTCTTGGCGATCTGATCGCAAAGCCTTACGTAATACCAATTTTTTTGACGTACCACAATCCATCGCGCAGTAATCTCGTTCTTACTGCTCATCGCTCGCTGGTCGCGAAAAGTTAGCTAATAAGCCCGCGGTAATATATGAAATGCTATTAAAAAATTTAAATGGTGATTTTAAAAAGAGATAACCATTCTTACCTATATGACATATCTATCCAGGGTCGGCAGAAGCTAAATAGGATATCTATTAGTACTATTACCTATTATTAGGCTAGAGGATCGGATCTCCCTAATTAGTTTTCGTTTGTATTTTTTGTTGGTAGCCGGCCTACTTATTAAGTTCGTAGATGTATTTATTTTACACATGTCCAGTAGAACAGCTGGAATTTTATATGATCCCTAGGCATTGCATAAATTGCCTAGGCATTGTACAGAATATCTGAATTTTGCACATTGCCGGGGACATTATACAACAAAACTATCGTATTCTAAAAAAATATCGTATACAAAATAGGAATAGTCAGTTTTGGTTATGTAATAATATTGCAAGTTATTTTTTACAAGTGTATTAAAATTATGATGTAACCATTGGGAATTGTAGCTATCAGGGGTAATGGTTTATGCAATACAAACATAAAATGGCATTTTAAAGCAAGTAGGTACCTAGTATTAATTTACTTAAAAGAACCTGTTATATGCTCCTAATACGGGTGGGGTGCAATAGGTAGTTCAAAATATGTACCCATCACTAGTTATGTCAACTATGTCAAATGTCAAAATTTCTTCAAACTTTCGCGTATTTTTATTTTTATCTTTGCTTTACTGAATTGAAAGAAAAAGATTATGATTTTAGTAGAGTAAATTGTAAACAAGTATTTTTCTATATTCTTAGTAAATTATTGATCTAAATCTAAAGTGAGTTTTAGTTTCCCTATCAAACAAACGACAAAGCAACATTATTATCCCTCCTGCCCGTGCAGTGCACTCTACGTATCAAGTTTGTTATTTGTACAGCGTGTAGAGTCTACTCTGAACATCATTTTTATATTCCATAACAATATAATAGATTGGTTATCAAAATGAGTGAAGTTGTAGTTTTGTATGATGGTTATTCAGCAATGAGTGGTAAAGATCAAATGTCAGCAAATTGTAGTTGTACTTTAATAAAAGGGATCAACAATATCATTGTTGATACTATGACTGCTTGGGATTCCGAGAAAATTCTGACTGGTAAGAGTTTGGAATATCCTTTCACTATGAATGGCTTCTTTACAATGCATGTGTATCAATTTAATAATAAATTAATTTCCATTTTATTTTCAGCATTAGAAAAATATAATGTCCGACCGGAAAACATTAGTTATGTTATTTCTACACATGGACATTCTGACCACATAGGAAATAACAATCTATTTAAGATGGCAAAACACATAGTGGGATTCAGTATCTCATTCAAAGACCAATATTATATGCATCCATTTGATAAAGGTAACTTTACAATAAACTAATTAGCAGAAGCGGGCCAACTGTCTGCATTCGGTAGGCTCACTCCACAAAGGTAGTTCTCCTGCATTGCAATTTATTTCATGCTAAAGCTTGTACCTACCTATATTTGCAATATTTTTGAGCACTTACTCTGAATAAAATCATTCTGTATTAGTTCTGCAGAGAGTTATTGGTCCCACTTTTATTAATGTTAGTTGCCCTAAAATAAGTATTTAACCATCATAAAATTTGTAATGCAACGTGTTTTCAGGTGAAGAATTTGATATAAACAGTAATGTCAAAGTAATACCAACTCCTGGACACACACTTTCTGATGTCACTGTTCTTGTTCAAACAAGAGAAAATGAAATTGTGGCTATTACAGGTAAATATAACTCTCGTTGAAACTCCTGGAGTAACTTAAATTATTTATTTTTGGTTTAAATGGTTTACACATGGTGCAGATCCCTGTGGGTGTGAGATCTTGTAGCAACTGCCTGCCTGATTAAACGACAATAATAATAATAATAATAATAATAAAATAGGAGATTCTGTGAGGCTTACCTTTTTCATGTGTGCTAGTGAGTTTCTACTGGTTGCCAACAAGGGCTGCTCTATATGACAGGATTAAGACTAGTTTTACTGTGAGGATCTTTAAATTTTGGTTCAGCTGAAAGTTTACAATAAACTATGGATTTTTTGTTATCATGTAGAGCATTGCAGAATTAAAGTTAAATTAGTGTTGTTAGCTTTAAAGGTCATTAGAACCACCTGGTAGCACCATCTTGTTGCTCAGTGTTCACTTGTTGATGACTGGTGACCCACAGTTGGAGGCCATCAGGTAGTTCATGGGTGGATACCAAGTGGTTAAGAATTAGTTTTATCCTACTACTACTTAAGACGCAAATACCTATATTTGCGTCTTAGGTAAATGAGTCAAATAGCATCTGTATATTGGCAGACTTCCCAATGACTATACACAGTGCACTGTACTTTGTGTCCAGTACACTCTGTATGTGAAAAGACAGTAGTGTATTTATTATTGAGGTGTCAAGTCAATCCTTTCCAGGTGATTTATTCGAAAAGTTTGAAGATGTCGAGAAACCAAATGTATGGTCAGAAGCAGGAAGTGAAGACCCAGTTCAACAAGTCAAGAACAGATCTAAAATAGCTAGCATGTCTGATTGGATTGTACCTGGACATGGACCCAAATTTAAAGTCACTAGTGATATGAGGGAAATCCTCCAAAGGCAAAAAGGAAATTGTTCTTGAAATTTACATTGTACAAATTTGTTCTTTGTGTATGTTTACTTCGTAATAAAATCTATATACAAGGTATATCTGTTTCTTTCCGAAATATAATAGCATCTAATACCCTATCATGGATGTCGCAGTTATGATTACCAATAGGAAATTAAACAAAATATTCAAAGTCAAATTTTAATACACATAAGAAATTGCTTCAAGTTTTTCAAACTAAGCAGATTTATTTACTTTGATACAAAACAATTGTAGACATAACACTTGGGGAATAAAGTTTTTGAAAACTAGGAAATCTCTCATACAACACATACGCATAGCGATTATAAAAGGAGATCAAATAAATATAATCAATAATTTCTACATGCCCTTACAGTGGTGGTTGCATGTCTGGACGCTAAATTAATTAGTTAATGGACTATTAAAAAACTAATTTTATTTAGTCAATAAATTACAGGTTTCTAATATCCATTACAGTATTCGAAACTTTTTATTAATACAACCCATACAATAATAAAACTAATCACCTTTGCCAGCAAGTTATTATCAATAGAATTTCCAATTTGATGGAATAACAAAGAAATCAAATTGTTCTAAATTGAGCATTTAGGTATTTATACTCGATAATTACTAATTGAGTATAAATACCTAGTAGGTACATAGTAGTAGACTAGATTCTTTTACAATTCTGCCGCCTTAAGTAAAAGGCAGCCAACTATTTATGATTTGTACTGAGTTATTTTAGTTAATATTGGAACGAGTTTCCAGAGTGGGCACGATTGGACGTTCCATAAAGCACGCCCCCCTTCACCCGCGCGGCAGGTAGCATGCCCAAAAATCGCACAACCGTTGATTTTTGAGCAAACTCAAAATAAGCATGCTCATTGTTAGCAATGTTTCGGCACACATACTACTAAGTAGCAATTGCTCAATAGTGGCATGCTTTCGTGCTAGTAATCAGCATGTGTAACAGTAGCTTTATATTACATAATTACGCGATAATTTTAAGACCTCCAAAGCGTGTGCCCACTTTAGACCCTTCGGGAAAGCGGTTATTAAATTGAAGTCTCTTCATCAAATAAAGAGTTATGCTTGGCTTGCTCTTATTTTTACCAATACTTATAGCAAATTTACCTATCTTAAATCACCATGCTTCAGATCATCTTTTTAGACGGCAGAACGTAAGAGTAAAATATGAACTTACTCGTATATAAAACTCGAGTTAAACGAAGTATTTAAGAAAAAAAAAGAAGTAGGTACCTAGTTGCTCTAGGTAATATTCTTGTCAAATTTAAGAGTTAGATAAATATCAAATGGAATATGAACTTTATATTTTGTACCTACTTATGAGACAGTTTTAAGTAGAAACTGTCTATGTTTAAAATGACCTACTTATTGCAAAAATAAATTGCATTATATAGACTGGGAGTGCTTAGTACACGACCCCCGAGGATTATAATTATCTGCATTGCAGCTTTATGAATTCATTTTACATTTGAAATGTGTACCTATGCCTTCAAAAATATAGGCATCCCCTTAAAACACGCGCAAACTCATTAACGTGCACATTTATTAACTCTAATTTTGCACCGAAGGATTTCAACGGTATTATTTTCAATCATAGCTAACGATCTCAACTATGACGTTGGACCTGCAATGCCTCGTTCGTCAAATAATTTGATGTTATATAACAATTTAATGGAAAACTTGACATCTATAAAAACTCCGTTAATCTAAAATCATAATTAAAGGTCAATTCAATTCCCACTGAAAGAGCGGTCAGGATTTGTTAATAGAAATGGTGGCGAGAAAGCTCACGCAATCATGCTTCCTTTGGCTTCAAATGACTAAGAACTTTTTCTTCCGTAAATAAGATTCAAAATGGTTTGTAATATTTTGGTCAGCTCTTTCAGTAGGGATTTAAAGAGTTGAATTCGAAAATGGTTTAAGTAACAAATCTATTGTTTCTAGATATTTAATTTCAAAGATCGGGCAAGTTAATTTAGTACAGGATTTAAATTAGATGATAGTATTGTAGTTAACAAATAAATAATATTTATCTACCAGCCAATTCAAATCCTGTTTAAATATATTTTTTTATGAAATTTAGTTACCATTTTTTCCACTAGATAGGTCTGTTTGACAAATCGGATCTAAAAATTGAATTTACATAATGAAGCTATGTTCGCCAAGTTTAGTAAATGTATACTCATAACATGTTTTTACGAAACTGCTAGTTTCGGGGGTAAGGAGGTAAGTGGTGTCTGTCTAGTGTAGGATTGAGGATGTAACTTAGATGTGTAATAAAATAATAATAACATAAGTGATCTTATCAAAGCAATATCACAATTGAAATTCTGCAGCTGTAAAACTGCGAATGCATTTCTTCTAGTCTTAGATTTCTAGTATCTACTATATTTATATCTACACAAAATTAACTCCAGTACTTTCAAATCAGACCTTGATGACTCGTATTCATAAGTCGTAGATGAATGGGTGCCATTAATTCACCTGAATATGGTATAATTATGATAAGGGTGAATCCACCAATCATTGCTTGTAACTTATCGTCAACAAATGTTGTTGAATGCAATCACTTACGGGTGCTATATATTTTTGGCCAATACCATATTCATATTATAACATTTATAATATCTTACGTTTTCTTACATATAACATTAAATACAAATTCAGGTATTGAGTCTGCATATAAGTAGGATTTAAGCGCGTATTGGCTATACCAGCAATAATTTACATAAGGACAGAAACACACTTAAAAGCCATGAAGACAAACAGATGTAATAAGTGCTCCGTAGTTTACATACGATTTAACTTATATGACCATCAATACCGTAGAAATATTATAGACAATAAAAATAGCACACTTAAAAAAAACATCATTTATATTTAAAAAAATCATCAATCAATGCTCTCAAACGTAGATCGTATATTTTAGATGTTACTACCGGTGATACCTTCTACAGAAATCCTTGTGTCCACCAGTCCAGGCCATAATTGCTGCGTGCAATAATGAATTCCTATTAATTAACAAATTTTTTATACGTCATCAGAGCAAATTCATATCACAGCCGAGGATCACTAACGCTACAAAGCTCAAACATGCCCATATCCATTCCGGGCACTTATTGATAGCTGCAACCAAAAAAGAAAAATATATACATATAAAAAAACTGAATTTAGGTAAGTAGATATACATAAATATTCACTATTTAAAAATAAGAAATGGTAAATTATATATGAATTAATTAATATGAGGTTCATAATTATTTTTTGGAAAAAAATCGCAGTACCAGATATAAACAATATTGTATAAAAAAATGGAGTTGTACGAAGAACAAAAGCTGTAGGTAGATAGTTGTCTCCGGCGTAAGTTATAAAGAAAAGGCAATTATAAGCAAAGCGAAATCGTACGAGATTGCAGAGCAAAACCGCGTCGATACGTATTTTTTTCTCTGATTAGTACCTACGTATTACGCCTTTTGCGCTTTGCACGGTTGTTCAGTTTAAATAACGCGTGGTGTCCGATCTACAAAGATTATCCTGTCTATTTATAATTAACGCCTTTGGGCAATAGCCTGGTATGGGTATAATGGTAATAACCATAACGACATAAATGAGTTTAGATAGTGTGTTTTACCTGAGGGTCAATATTAGTAGGAACTGGTTGTGTCTCATCGATACACAGATCTGAATCGGAGTCCGTTCGTCGGAGCGTGTTATCCTGGAAAAACGTAATTTTGGAATGAAATAGAAATACACATTATGAAACAAAAAGTGAAAACGATTTTCAGCTAAGTTAAATACTCCAGAAAACATCAAATTCAGCCAAGTTTTTTCCGCGCGTGTTTAAGTCACGTCCTGAGGGTACTTTCTCATAATAAGAATCAATTCAAAATTCAGTCTGGAACTAACCTCAATCTCCCAAATGTCAAAAATGGTCATGATCTCAATGAAAATTGTGCTACAAGAGTATCTACTGTTTTTGACATTAGGGAGATTGAGATTAATCAAGATCAATTCTGAATTTTGAACAGGGCCTTATTACGAGAATTGGCCCTCTGGACGTTGACTTTTCTAATTTAGGTGTACAAAAAACTTAGTTCATGCATTATAATTTTATTCTAATGTACCTAAACACAGTAACCTACAACGATGTTCAAAAATGCTTGTAACCAATGTTTTATTGTTTCGTAGGTGTAGGTAGTAAGAATACCAGAGGATTGCTTCAATGTAACTTTGAGACTTATGTTGGCGTGAGATTCAGTTATCTAGGACAGGTCCAGGTAACTCAGTTAAACAGTATTTCCCCTAGGAAGATACTGTCCTACTGCCGCTATGTATTTTTCATAGGAAGATACTGCCGTGGTTTGAGTCCCGTTCTGGACTTTTTCTTTCGAGTTCAATTTAATAGAAATACCAACTTACTGCACTTACCGCTTGTGTGTACTGGTGCGTCGTAGTTAGTACCCTTGCGATAGGGCTCATGAACCCAGGTAGAGTCTCTGTCAGTGGCGGTCGAGCATGCGTGAGCAGAGGCTTCAGCAGCTTGGAGTCAACCGCGCCCCATAGTCGCGCTAAGCGAGCTTTTTGACCAGTGGTGCCATCGCCTCGGTCTCGTGGCGTGTCCTATCATCATAAAAATATAGTAGTTTGTTTAGAGTAGAGTAAGGTTTCACTGAGATTATATTTAATATGTGGCACTTGGTTTTCGTAGCTACAAGAAACAAACAGGTACAGTGCTAACGAGCTTAGGAACCTTTAGAGACATTACTTCGTCCAAAAGGCATACGTGTTCACGATAGCAAGATGGGAAGACGCACATGTTCTGAGGATATTTTCACACTTGGCGTTGTGACTACGACACGATCAAAGTCCTTGCACCACCAGCCTACATGATCGTTCAAGTTTCCAATAAAAAACTATCGCCAGCGACAACGGGTTGGTGCCTGAACATCATCTTTTCGACTTCGCTACGATCGGACAGTGGCGTGCACTTATCAGATAGGTAACAATCCCATCGATAACCACCCTCACGACAAGAAGCCGGGAGGTACACCATTTCACGTGTAAGATGTCTCTCTGAAATTCCCTAAAGTGTACCACCGCTACTCCATTGTCCCCACCATGCGCTTCAGTATCTACTGCCTTTCAGTCGAGTCTCGTGCAGGAATGCCACGGTCACTCTCCGCCTGAAGAGTGCATTGGCTAACTACCTCGCGCGACCGGTTGCCGTGGTGCCAATGGACAATGTTCCATGTTCAAGGATTAACGCATTTGCCCTATTTTCCATGCTCGGCCCTGACACTGTAGCCAACCAATATAAAAACATGACTAATCTCTGAAATTATAAGAATAAATAACAGTTGTGCCTGTAGTCCAGTCATTTGGGCGAAAACCTAGAACATTACCTGGAAAGTTTTCCGGGAGTTTTGAAAATTGGCAATTTTATAGATTTTGATATGCTCTTTCCAAATTTGAACTTTGCCACCTCGTATGTTTGCCGCTCGCGCCGCCATTTTGAAAAAATGGCGCCCAAAAGCAGTTTTTAGATAATAACTCCTTTCCGGCGCATTTTACAGGAAAAACATACTACACAAAATAAAAGTAGAGAAAATTTCCTACAATTTATGTCAAACTTTTTCTTTCCTAAAATCAATAGTTTCGGCGTACGAGCGCCGTAAACCATTATACATCCACACCAACGTGTAATATTTACTTTAAAATGCTCATACTGTGATTTGTAAATTATAAAAATTATACGAAGGTTATCTATAGTAATTATAGGTAACTATAGTCTGTCATGTCTCCGCAGGTATAAAGAAATGCGCCCCTTCTGTGTCAGGCCCCTTCTTTCCCTTCTAAGAAACATCTAGCCCCGGCTGAGCTCAACAGAATATTTAGTCTGAGTCATCAGTATACGTTTATCATTTCACAGTGTCGTTTGCATTTACAGAGCCATGGCTTCTAATGAAGTAGATAGAAGGGATACCACGATAAAAAAACGCGCCGATTTCTCTACCTCATGGTGGTGTGGAAATGAGTATTTCTGCCGAAACGTGTATTGAATTACACTTTACGGCGCTCCTACACCGAAACTATTAATTTTAGGGAAAAAAAAATTATCACAAATTGTAGGAAATTTCCTCTACTTTTATTTTGTTAAACATGTTTTTCCTGTAAAATGCGTCGGAAAGGAGTAATTATCAAAAAACTGCTTTTGGGCGCCATTTTTTCAAAATGGCGGCGCGAGCGGCAAACATACGAGGTGGCAAAGTTCAAATTTGGAAAGAGCATATCAAAATCTACAAAATTGCCAATTTTCAAAACTCCCGGAAAACTTTCCAGGTAAAAATACCAAATGACTGGACTACTGGAGTACATACTGATCATAAAAAAAAATTAATAGGTAATCCAGACTTTTTTTTTTAATATTTGGATAAAATGGGCTTTTTAGTTATCTTAATAAATACCACCAATGGTTTAACTGTAACCGGAAATGAAAAAGCTCATTTATCCAAACGAGAGCGCCAATTCTCGTAGTAATAATCTGTTCAATTTTTTTTTTAATATTTGGATAAAATGGGCTTTTTAGTTATCTTAATAAATACCACCAATGGTTACAGTTAGGTAATGAAAAAGCTCATTTATCCAAACGAGAGCGCCAATTCTAGTAGTAATAATCTGTTCAAAATTCAGCCTCCATCTAATTTCAGTCTCCCAAATATCAAAAACAATCAATGTCAATGTTGGAGCTTGCAAATCGGGTTATGAGAATACCATTTCTGACATTTGGGAGGTTGGGATTAGATCGAACTGAATTTTAAACGGGTTTTTAATACGAGAATTGGCACTCACTTTTTTTATAAATAGTTATATAAGCACCAAATACATGCATCATGCTGCAATAATAGGCATGTGAAAGTTTATATAATATATATGTAGATACTTGTTAGAAGTTATTATTGTGCTTTAGGTCTTCAATATGTAAAAAGTTGTGACGTAGCACTAAATAATACCAAAGTATCAAAATTATACACGATAGAAAAAACTTAAATTTTCATTCATTCGACAAAGGACAATATACCTATACTAATATAACTATTATTATTAGATATAGACTAAACAAAAAATAATGATATTTTCTTTGGCTATTTCATGACACGGATAATTTTCATTTATATTACGTGTCAAACTGTCCTATTTTATTATATGTATTTATACAGCAATTACTCTAATGCATGTAAGTGGTAAGTTGTTATATATATCTATAGTTTTAATTAGTATAATAAAATTATTCACATACTTCGACATCGTTTAGTTCCCAAGGCATAACCACTTCTTTTGCTCCATTAGCCCACTTAACTACCATGCGGCCTTTCTAGATATTAAAAGAAAAACCAAAGAAGCAGTAAAGTAAAATATCATGCACAACACAACACTACATATTTTGTATTTTAAAAAAGTGAACTTTCAAGTCTATAAAGGGTTTCCTACGTAGTATTCTTTTTGTAACTAAAAATATATTTTTATTTTGCAATCATTCTCAATTGTATGTAGATTGTATACTCTAAGTATGTAGATAATTTATAGATTATCTAGTATAAATATATGAAAATAACTATTTAAATTGTGTTATTGCATTGTTAGAGCGCTGCATAGTGCCAGATACCATATGTCAATAAGTTAGTAGATAATGTATTTGTAAGACTCGTGCAATAATATGGAGTGCGTGCATCAGTTTATTAGTCTTACTGTCGCTCTGTCGCAACTGGCCGGTTGCGTTGAGTCCATGTCGCGTAGGCCGAAACCTATGTCAGCGTGCTGGATAATAAATACATTTATTTGACCATTTTATTGACTATTGTTTTGTCATTTACGTTATCTGTGGGGTGAGCACGAAAAACTATCGTAATCGTATCGTAAACGTAACGAGAGCACGGAGTATTGCGATTGGCAAGCTTCACCCGCACACACACTCACAGTAGGCCGGCGGCTTTACGTTTACGATAGTTGTTTGTGCTCACACCACTGCAGGTCTAACGTCAATGACAAATCAACAGTCTTAGTACAAGGGAGGACTAGGTACCCACACAAGAAATACAATGAAAATTCATAAACCATTTCGAATTATGTTTATAGGTCATAGAAGTGATTGAGTCAATACAAATACAAAGGTATGTATTATGTATTTTCATAGCACATCGCCAACTATTTACTTATTATTTAAAAACACATTTAGATTGAGATGTAGATTAAAGTCATCGACCGATAAATAATGGAAATATATTATAAACCTTCTCCAAAATTAAACTTTTAACTGGCAACCATTACCTAGTGTTAGCATCACTTAAAAATTGAAGAAGATTCACATATACCTACATGACAGTAAGCAGTATGGTATGAACAAGATGTGTGAATCAAAGCTCCATATATACGATGGCCAACGTAGCACTAATAGGTACGTACCGGTTGACTGAAGTCCGTGGCCTGGTAGAGCTGCGTGAATAACGTTTTATTAATTACATGCACCAAAGCCCAGACGTCACGTTCCTAAGCCTTATGTACGAATGAATAGGTATGTGCTGTTTGTCCAAGAGTTCATCCTATAGTGCTCAATATGTTGAAATTAATTCAATTATGTTATATACAAAATATTACTGCTTTGGATGGAAGCAACTGCATGCTTGGGGTGAAAGATTTTTTGGCTAATTATTTACAATACGCTTCAATAACAAGAAACAATTCGTTTTATTTTACGACTGGACTTTCAAACTATATTTTGTATAAGTCACGAATTGTGTCTTGTTTAAGAAGCAGAATACTAATACTATCTTCTAGTTTCATCTTTCATATAGCAATAACCGTAGATGACCTATTTATGATTATTTTAGTCAAGGCACAAAAAAAGTAAAATGTTGAAGACAAGGTGGAAAAATAGGCACAAAGAAAGCAGCGGTGTATTTTTAAGACAAATACAAAGAAAAGCGGCATAATGTTAGTAAGCGGTACGCGTAGGTACTAATTAAAACTAGAAAAAATATTTTACTTTCTAATTCAATAATTTTAAATTTCTGTTTACCTACCTAAGAACCTACGTATTGAATTTTGACCATAATCATAAATACTAATGGGCCAGATATATGACAAGCTTTTTCGTCAATATACGGTAAATTCTAGTAAAGTATAAAAGGTTTCCTTTGGCACTCAAAAATATAACAATGGTAATGGTAAGCATACCATTAAAATGCCTAGTTACGAAAGACAACTAAAGAAATGGAAACTATTTAGTAAAATAATCTTCTTCTTCCTCTTAGCGTTAATTCCCAGTCGCATCCGAAGCTTTCAGCTCGGAGTCTGGGGTCCGCTTTTGCCAGTCTTAACTACGGATTTGGCTAGACCTCGATACATAATCTACCAATCTATAACACTACCCGAGTTGTAGATGCGGAAAACCTAATTTAAGTTTCCTGTGTCATCAACATCATATTAAGTCGAAATTCATTGTCGTATAAAGAAAAAAAAAATGTTTTGTACAGTAACTGATATCACATAAAGATGTTTGTTTTCTTCTACCGTAACTGGTTACGAATCTACAGTTTCGCACGCGGATAAAGGGTTATTGTCACCAACATCTATCTTTAGATGTTTAGAACCATGATATAACAAACAGACGATCATCGAAACGACTGAGAAAAATGTTTCCCAGAAGATTTTCTGCGTATCGTAATAGACGCCGGAGGGCGCTAACAGTATTAGGAGATTGTACTGCGTCCCAAATATGTAAAATGTGACTAGGCATTTAATTGTTATATTTATGACTGCTCTACTACTTGTATAAGAAAAATTGGTACGAATGAAAATAAATATTTGGTAGTACATAAATAAAACAATATTATAACTTACACTTCTGACATCTCGGTAGGGTAACGCATCGTTCTCATCGTTTCCATTTTGCCTGTAAATGTTTTTGAATCCTATTAGCCGTGTGAAAGAGGCAAGTACTACTGATTCTTGGCAATGATAATAATAATAATCTGATAAACATACCATACTATTGTAGCTGTGCCCACGAATTTGACCAAATGGACTTCTATCTGGGTTTTAAATTTAAATTTTACGTTTATTTTTTATACTTTTTCGAAATTAAGTCTATGATACGCCTTATTAATAGCTACAGTAAAAATTGGTAAAGTCACTTCGGAGATTACCGATGACAAACAGACAGACAGACAATAACAAAAATATATTAATAATTTGAAGTCCGTTACGTGAATGCAAAACCATTCAGAGAACCTAAAGAAAATACTAAAGAGCTACGCTACGTTACTAATAGTCTTTTTCTATTTTAAAGATAAAGAGTACCTACAAAATATTTCCTAATGCTCATTAAGCTTTAGTACTTACCCGGTGGGTATGCGGAAGTAGGCTAGTGCGTGTGTGGCAGCGCCTCCTTGCAGAACCACCGTCGCTATCACAATCATCGAAGTAGTCGTCAGCATGGCCTGTCGCGCTTCCGACACCGTGTTACGGATAGCCAGGGCGAATGACATCGCTCCTCGTAGACCTGCAAGTCAAAACATTAACTTATATACCTATCTTAAATATAATGTATTAGTCTCCTTTTGTTTCCAAGTTTAATAAAGCAGAGAAACATACTTATTACGATAAACAAAGGAGATGATTTCTTTTCGGCCCATCAATACAACGACTTTTAAGTTTTTGTTTCTTATGTAAAACACCAAAGAGAGAGTGAGAGAAGAGAGAGACAACAGAGAATAGGGCATGAACAGTCATTGTACAATATGCAAAAAATTCGAATCCATTTATTATGATAATTGGACGAAGAATGTTCCAAACTCTAACCGATTCACGATAACTTATTAAAGAGTGTTTTTTTTATTTATTGTATATTTTGTGAAAATTCTTAATATTTCACATGACAAAATGTTAGAATGTTGCCAGACATCTTCTTTACCATTACCATAGACTCAAATCGATTAAGAATACGATTGTATTCAATAAAACTTCAGGCACATAGGTATAGGTTTTCTCTTCAAATCTTCAATCTTACAATTCTCATTCCATATGACATTATCGAAAGTTTTTGCTAACAAAAGTATTTTGCTTTATACGAATCTTCATAGAATGCGTTGTAGATAGTTTTATTTCAATGTGTAACTGAAATAAAACTATCTACAACGCATTCTATGAAGATTCGTTTTCAGTTACTTCATTATATACCTACTGTCATCATCATATTATAATCATGTACCTATCCCCGGAGGATTAGGCAGAGTGAATTAACACCCACATTTTACCAATCATTGTATTAGGTCCCACTTAATAGGCTGTAATAGAATCCGTTTAAATATTTTTATTTCAATGATGTTATAATGCAACAGTCCATTGAATACTCTCAGGTTATAGCTTTACGAATACAAAAATACAACGTTAGGTTGGGCATTGCACTCTTTACCTACTTGGTTGTTGTCATCATTATCTTGGCCTTACCTTGGAGTCCCGGGTGCACCTCTTCCAGTCATCTGACCTCCACAACCCGCTAATGGAGATTATTTTAATTTAAAACTGATGTTTTATTTTTATTTTAAAGTATCAATCGAGTAATCGATTCCATGTGGTAAAAATTGTTAGCGATTACGATTTCATTATTTCGAATGGCAATACAATCCCAAAAGTGCTAAAAATTGTTTGACAGTTATTTTGTGATTATTTTGAGTGATTGATTAGTGAATTTTCTTGTTGTTCAATGCTCATTGTAAAAAAATAGTAGTATATAATACAGATGTTACACAGGCAGCTGCTATATAAATCAATGGCTAGTATTGAATAATATGGACGAGTGGAGTATTACAGTGTCTATAAGTGATGTAGTCAAACAATTCTAATAAATATACCAGCCGTGCCGCCAACCATCTTATTTCAGATGCATTACTGCAAATCAGTATTTAAACAAACAATTACTAACATAAACCAAGGTATTAGGAGAATGTATGTTATTTACATTAATTGAGTTTTCTTTCTGCCCATTTACTTGTAGTAAATGGGCAGTACAATCACTATGATTTGTATGCTTTTTGGACGACATACCTACCAACAATTTCCAAGAAACGTTTTATATACCTATACCTATGTAATAAATAAATATTAATATAATATGGTTTTGTTTGTTTTTATTTCATTGGATACCTACTTTCATTTCATGGTGTAAGTATGAATCATCATCTTAGGAATTGTAGTTGTAACCGAGGCTTTTACCGGCCTCTTGCTCCTTCTCTTTTATTCGGTTTGGAAATATGCCTTTTATGGCAGCGGCTGCCGTCTGACCGCCCAACTAGTAAGGATAATCCTGCTTTTCTACATCCGAAAGCCATATAGACTGTGAAAAACGGCTCATGCGGGTTTTGTCGGTTCGAGTCCGACCTTCACTGGCTCCGGCGGATTTGAGTGGATTTCCACTTGTTAAAAAGAAGGTTATTGCCCTATCCATCTTCTATTTATTCAATACATTGCATAGGACATGATTTTAATGACGTCTATTATGTCATACTAAATAATCAATAAAATTATAATTTTCTGAGATTGGCGCCATGACAGTTTCACCTAGTTTCACATTGATTTTAGTATCAGTTTTGATTTGGTTTATATCAATGTTCCGGTTAGACTAGCTAAGAAGCAATGTACCATTGTAATCCCGATAACATTACAAATAAATCAATACTCGTTTCATTATTGTTCTCCAAAATTTGTAGGTGGCCGAAAGCTCTAACATAAAAAATCGTCTCCTTTGCTTATGAAAATCAAAGATTTCAATGTAATAACGGTCTAACCCAAAGCATTGAAGGATATAAGGTATGATTCCGAAGCTGACCGCATATGATAACGACAGACGCATGCAGCAGATACAGCGTACCCATTACTTATTAAACTCTTATACAGATTAAAGGGACCATTGAGAAGCCGCAATGAATTACGCGCATCTGCTGCGTGCATCGGCAGTTGTCGTATGCGGTCAGCTTTGGAATCATACCTTTATCACCTTTATGACAACTAAAACCATTTTCGATTTTAGCGGCTATATTTTAGTCTTGTTATCCTGCAAAAACGCCATATGAACCTACTTGCTAAAATCGGAAAATAACTTTGTGACACAGAGCAAACACAGAGAGGAGGAGACTTAAGCAATTGCACTGTGACCCTCAACTAGGCCCTGAAATCATCACAGTAGGCGTGGCCGTAGAAAATGAACTGTGGACAGTATCTTCAAATGTATATTCACATTATATATAGTGATATCTAGTGTGAGATAGTCATACTACTTAGTAACATCGACAAAATGTAGTGAGTATTTGCTATTAACCGGTAGATTTAAATGGAGTGGGCGGGATCTAACCCCTCTTTAGCTCCGCAAAGTGTTGAGCGTTCTTGCATAGAAAAATTGAATTAAAACACCTCCTCTCTGTATATGCTGTGATTGAAAAACTGTTTTACCATAGTCAGTCACTTAATCGACTTGGAACTAGACGCGAAATTCAGTATATAAATGGAGAATATTATTTCAAAATACAACAATTTTGTACAAAAATCTTAGAAGCTATCATATTACCTGAGAAGAACAGCATGTGTTGGAAATTCATTGGTATTGGTGGCTTGCGGCCTAGATTGAGGAGGAACGATAATGGATATATATTTACTGCACGCCCCAAAATTGATGTCACCTACAATATGGTTAAGGAAAATATTTGCCAGTGATGCAATATTTGCAATATTTTAGTTCAAACATTGTAATATAACAATTGTATATTATCACAATTGGATAATACTGAAAATTAATTTCCTTACGCAAAGTATAAGGATACAAACACAGCTAAATAGCGGTTACTGTGATCAATGAATGTAATAACTTCTTAGTAATTGTACAAGGCAGCACTTGTTGTATTCATGCATGTCAAAAATAACAGAAGCTTCATTTTTGCGCTGGATGTTCAGTTTTTGTTAACTGTTACTCCGTCGAAATTCACTGCAGTCCCCCTACCCCTCCTAACTACTAAACTAGGAGGGGGGAGGGGGTTACTGAGAAGACTATCCAGTAATCTTCGTATATTTAAAATAAGTTGATATACTAGGCGTAACTTCGGATTTCGTATTAAACGTGTTGTAAAAGGATACAAATCCAGCAATGATGAACCATGGATCGAAGTGATGCTTTGGGAACGTGAACATAGATACTCCTATGTATGTGAATATGAAGTTTTCTGCTAAAAAGTTTAACAGTTCAAACAGCTGCTTCGTCCGGTTGCGCGAGTCCGATGATAAATTATTGTATGTGTAATGCGCTTGACAAATACCGCAGAATAACACCGCTACCACTCCTGTAAAAGACAATTGTAATTACGTTTGTATTAGCTCGAGAATAATTTGTGTTTTATATTATTCGTGGTGTAAAGCATGGCTTGCATTATTAGTTCTAGGACACGGTATACTTAGGGCCTTGTAGGTATAACATAAATATGTGATACATAGAACTAAACACGCAGACCATTACAAATAGTTTCATGGCTACAAATATTTGCACTGAGCGGGAATAGAACCCTGTAAGGCAATCGAACTCTATAGGTTTAATGCAGCAAATGGCTCTTCTCTCCATAATTGGATGCTAAGCGGAAAATTTAAAAGTATTATATTTTAGTAAAACAAAAAACAACCTAATTTTTGAAGATAAAAGCGACCTTTTGATCATTGGCAGGTTATGAACTCACAAGGTCCACAAGTGGCTAAAACCTGCTGAGCTGTCTTCCTAGAGTAGGAACCCAGCAACAGACCCCACAAGGATAAAACGGGCCTATCTATTGTAAGGCGATTATGGCTGTATGTGTACAAGCAACCATGCAACTTATAGAGCGTTAGTTTAAGAGTCAATATCCGATGCATCATAGTCTTTAATAGTCTGAAATTGAAATGAAATAAATACGGAGCGTATTACCTGTGAGTTCGCAGACTTCAGCGATGAGAAACGCGGCGTAAGACATAAGTACGAAGAGTGCAGATTCGAGCAGCGGCCATTCTCGCACGTGAGTGAACTTAGTCATGTGCATGCTGGTTAAGGAAACATAATGTGCAATTTTGATACACCTTATATATTACCTACACGTGTAAATAATAGTAATTGATGTAATTATATAAGTTTAAAACAGTCAGTCATGAAAGGTATTGTGTGAGTATTTATGAACTTTTAAATAAGGTTAATTCTCACTGAACGAGCAGCGTAGCAGTCAGGATTTGTAACTAGAAATGGTGTCCAGAAGGCTCAGCTCACGTAGTTCGGGGCGCCACGTTGCCCCTCCTTTACCCTCAAATGAATTCAAAATTGTTTGTAATATTTTGCCTCACAAAGCACCTGTCAGCCGCTGCTGTGTCAGTGGGGATGGACCCTTATGCTGCTTTGTTTCCATATCCGATTTAATCGCCTTCCGAATAAACGTGAATCCACTCATCTAAAGCAAGTTTTGTATTGGAAGAAAGTTATACTAGTCGAGGCGAAACTGGTGTGACTTTAAATCTAAGAACATCTCTTCGAATAGCAGAAGGCAGTCGCCAAACCGTGACACGGGCGGCGGGTAGGTCACCTGTCATAAATTTTTTCGAAGCTTTAACATCGCATTTTGTGTGGAAGGAAATTTCAGTCAACACACAGCATGCCTGGTGATTGCAGGAATTGCTGTACATTTACAGTAAATAGTAATGCACGCCTATGATACGCATTCTATATTGTTATACTGTGATTGATTTAATGTTAGTATTACTATTAGGTGGGTATATATAAAAGGATATCAATGCCGTTAAGCAGCCCATAAGAGCACCAATCAGTAGAGAAAGACTGAAGATTCCAATGAAATCGCCGATGGCAGCCAAAAATGCCGTCGCTCTGAATCCACCATCTTTGGCATATCTGAACTCATAGTTTTGTATAGCTCTGAAACAAAACAGAATGAAATTAAAACTTCGCCCACAAAGCCATGATGGGATCAAATGAAACGTTGACGGTAAATGCACAAAGATATTTGTCTTAAAAAATTATACTGACGAAATCGCCCCATGGCAATGGAGCATCTGTGGCGTATATTGGTTTTCGAAAAAAAACAAGCTACAGTAGGCAAACAATACATGGGTATGGGTAATGTATTTTTGAGTAGAAAATGAATAACTAATTGAACCAATAATTTTTCTCACATACCTATTCATTTGGTAGTCTTCAAGGCCATTTGCCGTAGCCTTTTACCAACACAATATGTATAGTAAAATAATAATGATGGTTTTCAATATGAGTTATTGCGATATGGCTATTATATATAATATATGACTGGTTCATTTAGCACAGCAGTTTGGGCATGAACAAATTATACCTACTCAAACAATAATAACATACTGGTACTTATTTATTATTTTTATGGAACAAAAAGTGAGTGTAGTGTTGTGTTCAATAATGTATGGTAGTTTGTGAGAAGCGATCTGATAAACTATGCATTTATAATAATGATATAACTATGGTTGATCAGACTATTTAATGATATTCATCGTTAGCAAGAACGCTTAGTTACTTTACATCTAAATATAGACGACACGTAGTACCTAATAAATCTGTTCTCGCGTCTATTAAAAAAAATAAACAAATATGAAGAGCGATGGGGTTACCAGGCCCGAAAACTGTTAAATATGAATTTAATTCATGCGAACTTTGGCAGACGCTAGATGCATTTCATTTCACTGAATTAACCAGACATTAAACAAAGAAGAAATTTGTGGCATTTTGCCAATTCGCTACCGGCACATATTCAACTACGCTATTTTCGGACATATGTCGGAGTAATTTGTGTCAATTTCTTATTTTAATTGAATGTTCATTGCTTTTGCATTTTGGACAACATAACATAAACAAGTGTAGGTTAGGTTCTTTGAAGGATACAAAGATTGAAATTAAAATTTCCAAAATATTATTTTCCGAAAAAAATCTGTAGAACCGATACCAAAGAGGATTCATCATTATCATCATTGGCCACAGCATTTTAAAAGATGATTGTTGTTACCGGCTTGCACAATCACGGTCGCCCACATCGGCGCAGATGACTGTAGAGACCGATTTGAGCGCGGCATTTTTTGCCGCATCTATGGCAGGTGTGATGCGAGTCCATAAGTGGTGGAAGATGGCGGCGGAGTCTCCCCTGTTTCAACAACTCGCACAAATCACTATCGTACCGAGTTATGCCAGCCTTTATGTTTAAACGCCACCCATATCTCACATCGGCGCGCTCCTCCCATCCCTCTATCTTCATGTCAAAACTGCGCATATCACGTTTGCAAACATCCTTAAATCTCAGTATTGGACGCCCTGCAGGTCTCTTGGCGACCGCAATCTCACTCAGCATCACTTGGTGTGGTAATCTCTCGGAACTCATACGGTGAATGTGACCGAGCAAACGAAGTCGCCGCTGCTTCAGCCAGGCAATATTGAAGCATTGTGTTTTTCTGAGGACATCCTCGTTCGTTACTCTGTCTTTTCATGTGAAGCCAAGTACAGTCCTCAAGCAGCGCATGTGGAATGTGTTCAGTTTGCGTTCTTGTTATGCGTATGTAGTCCAGGCTTCTGAACGTGCTCAGGACAAAGGTCTGATATACAAGAATCTTGGTGTTATTAGAGTTTGTTGTTTCTCCAAACACGCGCAAAAAGTTTGCCAAATGTTGTTGAGGCTTTAACAATTCGAACGTTAATCTCCCTGTCCGTCACCAGTGAAGATGTAGTAGTACTTCGGCTCGGAACAAAAAGTGATCTACGACCTCAAGAATGGAACCGTTGAATGTGATCTCAGGAGGCCGATCTACGCCCTGGACCATGATATACCTAACATTGTTGTGATAGATACCTACTACTAAAATTACTTAAACGAAACATTGATGTGACATTACCATTATCCACGATTATCTACTAAGGAACTAGATAATTGTAATGGGTAAGTATAGTTAATTTTAGACCGTATTTGACCATAATCTCACTTATCGGTAAGTGACAATAATAAGGTCGATGAGGTAACAACTTGAATTGCTTATTGCTTCTATGGTAATTTAAATGAATGTTTTGCGGCAATTACAATGTTAAGTTTTTGCTCCTATTTAAATTGCAAACAGTCCTAGTCCTCAGTCGGTAAAGTATTGTCTGTGATTATCGCGTATTTATAACAATGATGGTCCTGAGCTTTCCTCATTTTAATCCACAAATAGCAGTTATTGCAACATACCTAATTACCTATACTGAATGTTTGATTTTGGGAGATTACATTACCGTTAAGGTGGATTTAGACCAAACGAACATAGAGCTAGAGCTAGAACAAAAGCATTATTTTTTAATATTTTAGTGTAAATGAAACTCGTATGAGTTTCGGTAGATGGCTCCACCGTCGCCCCAAAGACGGTAGTATAGAGGAATTTGGATTGGCTTCGTGAGGGCTTCAGTGGCTTAGCGGTCAGAGTATTCCCCCTGTAAGGGAAAGATCGCTGGTTCGAGTCCCGCCCGAAGTTGATTCTTTTTCCTTTCTAAATCGATTTGAATAGTTAGCATAATAAATGCTTCACAATTTCATTAAATAGTGGTACTACTTTAGTATTACTTTAAGCGGCTTCACGCGCTAGTTCTATATGCTCCCTCTATGTTATTCTTTTAGTCTGAGGCTTAGGTGAACTCTTGAAATATTTCTAGATAACCTTGTCTTTTCATAGACAACAATGTTTTTTTTTAAAGTTTTTTCTAACAGAAAAACAAAACAATCAGTAGATATACATACTCATTGCGTAGTTTCAACAACAATCGAAAACAAAACCTCGGTTAAGTCATTTAGAGTAGTATTTAACAATGCTGTTGTAATATCGAGATATCACTCTCTATATAAAACTAATTATCTCGTATCTTAATAGTAAAGATAATTACCCGCTAAGCACCAAAGCCACGGCGTCATTGAGAACACTCTCGCCAAATATCATCGCATATAAATTAACATCCACCTGAAACAAAAGTTACTTCTTTGATAAGTAGCTCATCACAACAATTTAAATTCACCAAATTAAAGACAGAGACATTTGAATTTAATATTCTTATCTATAGAATGTATAATTGAGATCAAGGACCTTACAGTTGGCTCACGAAAAGAGACCATGCCATGAAGTACCTAAATAATAAGGTACTTAGGAGGTACTAGGGTTTGAAATTTCACTTATTTTTAAAAGCTAGTAATATCTGTTGTGGCGAACACAACTCGAGATTATTATGGTCGCGTATTCTGTAGGGTGGAGGTACTTCCCCAACTTACCGGACTGCTCAATTGGGACGGGAATACCGTCGTGTCCTACCTCCATTAACTGATGTGATAACTCTTATTTAGGGGGTTTGCTCTCCTAACCCTTTATTATTACATTTGGTTTATATTGGTCTTTACGTAAGCGAGGGCCGGTCCGACCCCCACAATCTTGAGAGGAAAGCTTGAAGCTTGTATCCGAGTTTCATTCGTTAACCAGCAAGTGTACCGGCTTACAGCATAAGGTTGAGTTCTTTTCGGGCTCCAACACAATCTACCTACATACAATCTATCAGTGTCAAATAAAGTTATCGTAAACCTTCACTGACTCACGCTTCACTAATCACTAGGTAATCAAAATAACTATAATCGTAACTCAACCGTGACAAAAATCCTCTGTGTCCATCTGTGTCATGATTTTTTCTAGTCTATTATAATAACATCAACCTGCCAACGAGCTCTGACCCGCACGGATTTTTTGATTTCCTCCATCCTCATTCCTTCACCTCTCACTCATTTTTTTGGGAGCCCCTTGTTTCGCAGACAGAAATTTCATAGAATTTCGTTTCACAGAAAATGTTTCACATAATATTTGGTACTTATATTTTTATTTCGAAGATTATTGTTTCAAAGACAATTTACCAGAATGAAACATATTTCACAGAAAAACAATTTAATGAATTTTTATTTACATTTTTTTGTTTAATAAACTTATCAAACAGTAGATTTATTTTTTAAGGAATATTAAACCACCACCATAATCGAAAATAACTTGGTCTAACGTTTAATAAATTAGAACACGTCATTATAGTTTACACCCCGGCTCAGAGTACCCCGACTTGGATAGGTTAGGTTAGAATTAGTTATTTTTTTTAAATCCACCCAGAAATAGGAGCCCCGCGGGGCGGGGCTCCGTCGAATTATCTTAGCGCAAATAAGTTTTATATCTTTTGAGTGGTATGTCAAACGATTTTATATTTAATGTATGTTATGATAATAAAGAATATTTGATTTGTTATTCTATGATATGATTATTCTGACATTAAACTTTATGTGAAACAAAAATCAATGATTTAAAAATCTTCAAAGTAAGTATTCTGTGTATTGATTGTTCTATGAAACGAAAATATGAGAAAATTTTTATGTGAAACGAAAGTCTATAAAACAATTAGCTATATAAAACAACGCACACCCCATTTTTTTGTATGTCTTTTGAGGATAGCAGTAGCACCTCGTGCTATACCTACTTAAGAGACACCCAAAAAAACGAGTAGGTACCTACTGCACAGAGTACATTTTGTGATGTGATTGTGCTTAAGACATATGACGGTAACTATACGATATGTTGCAGACTTGCAGCGTTTTATCACAGTTTTTATGTCTATATAAGAAGTGGTTTTTATCGAACACTTCCTTGACACCTTTTGTATTTTTTACCAGACTGCCAAGGAAGGGTTATGTTTTCAATCCATATGGTATTAAGTACATTGCTTGTACAGTTTTTTATACTACTAAAATAATAAACACGTCAACCGGTCGCGTTAAGGGAAGCGGTCTAGTACCCATCCCTATAAATACTTGCAATATCCAATAACCTATTTATCGATCTTATACTCGTAATCAGATGAGGAGAGTTATTTCATTCAAGTGTGTCGTCGCCTTAAAAGTACATGTAAAACTATTGGAATAAATAATTAGGTACTTGTAATGTAACTCCACACCACCACAAGAGCGTAACTGTTTTCAATTATGGATGATTATGTTGTGCGCGCAAATAATCGGTGGCGTGCGTAAGCACTAGGTACCTCCTGTTTACAGCAGTTAACTACTTATACTTAGTATTAGTGGTGTAATAGTAGTTGACTTACCTTCAGTTGAGAGAATATAGCGAGCACAGTCAGGGGATCAGTAGGTGATATCAGTGCACCAAAGTATAAGGTGTCTAGGAAAGTGAAGCTTGATGCGAGGGATGCTGGCATTAGTTGCACGCAGCCGTACATTATAGAACCGATAACTAAGGCCGACAGCGCAGTACCCACCATTGCAAATGTCAATATGGCTCCAAGATTACGGAAGAAATATTTCTGTAAAAAAAAAACATTATTAACAATGGATTCACGGAATTTTACTATAACTATAATTTTAGTGCAAATCTTTGTATAGATGTTTCAGTAAACGTCAGAACGGATGATCGGAACTGCCCCCTTATTTTGATTAACGAACCGTAACCCGTACCTAAACTAACGCAACGTGAACATGCACATTCATAACGCTTGTTCTTCTTGTTAATGAATTGTAATCTACAGTTCTACGTTACGACTGGGGTTAAAACTCCTTTCCAGAAAGAATAATGCCCCTGGATGATATTCAGAACAGAGATATAGGTACCTATTAGGTACATAGGCTACTCATGATTGCGAGAAAAGGTTCGCCTGGACTCTGGACCCGGATTAGTATTTCACGCGGAAATATGTGTGAAATGAGGAATTGCTTACGAGTTATTACCTACGCAATTAGTTTTTCATGCATGTTAGGTTTGGAGTTTTGATAGTTGTATATTAGGACGCTGGGATGAGATAAATGTTTTCTTGGCAGCTTAAACAGTAGATACTGATAAGTACCTATTTATTAGTTATATTTAATAGTGCCGATGTTTAGGTACTCAGACGGACACCCAGATTCAGAGCAATCATATTATTTTTAAGAACCGCATAGGTACCTACCTACTTAATTTCTTTAAGCGAAACTAAAAACTACAATAGCTTAAGTCTCATTCAAAAACTATGCAGGTACATGTTTTATTATACTCGAAAACACCTTTCTCAATTGGATAATCGGCTACGTTACGTTTCTGCTATTGTAAATCAATGTACTATGTTAGGTGGTTATCAGTAGAGTTTATTGTATCGATTGAGGTTTGACTATCGACGATGTAGAATCAGATTCTTGGTTAATGAATTTGAATGAATAGCTTTGAAAATCACAACGATATTAGAATGAGTTGGATATTAAGCAAATACATCTACTTCAATGGCTTAGTGATTAAGGAGTCGGCCTTACAATCAAGACGTGTACAGTACCTACACTACCGACGTGAATACACTTCTAACACAAGCAATTTAGTAGCTAAACTAAATTGATGATTACCAGGAATACTAATAATTTCGCGCACCTCACCCTTTTTCGCGCACCCACTTAGTTATCTGATTACCGTATAACCAAGTGGGTGCTAAAAACCTAAAACCCCATCTTTTAACAAGGTTGCGGTTAATGGGTGGGCACACAAGTTCCCGAGAAATTGTTATGGTCGTCCTGCACCGTTGGTCACCGTTAAGATATTATTCCGTAGCCAACCGCATACGACAGCTGCATACATAACAACTGCGCATGCAGCGCATATGGGTATGCTGTATGTGCTGCATGCGTTGGCAGTTGTCGTATGCGGTCGGGTTCGGAATCATACCTTTACATCACACACACGATTCGATTGAGACCTATAATATAGGTGCTATGACCTATATATATTATTATAGGTGCTATGACCGTTGCGATCGATATCGTCGGTAGCTTAGTGGTATTCGCCCGGCTTAGGAAAGGAGTCGCAGGATGTTACAATGTAAACCATTGCTTTAAATAAAAACTAGACACCAAGGAAGGCAATAGCATGTTCATACATAACATAAAAATGAGATGGTGACAAGGTTAGATGTCTTCTTAAAGAGTCAATCAGTATAAAATTTAATTAATACATACATCATTTGATTTGATCATAATAACTATGAATTTATTGCTATATTTAACTAGCTTTTGCCCGCGGCTCCGCCCGCGTGGATGTCAGTTATCGCGACCAAACATAGTCTATGTCCTTTCTCAAGGTCTAATCTACCCCTATACCAAATTTCATCAAAATCGGTTCAGTGGTTTAGGCGTGAAAGCGTAACACACAGACAGACAGACAGAGTTACTTTCGCATTTATAATATTAGATTAGTATGGATGGATATGGATTTTGCTAAATATGATTGTGCTATGAATTTATTGTATATTTTACTAGTTGGTGCTACCACCAACCAAGTTTCGGAAGTTAGGCATGTACAGTCAGAGCTCATAAGTGCATTAGCACAACAAGGCTCAAATTAGTGTGGCGTGCGGCGGCTGCGCGGGCCCGGTTTTGCGTTTACATGTGTGTGTGTCATTAGATACTAATATAGTAATTTACCAACCTAGTAAATTAACTGATAGCTAAGTAGCTGAAGCAAGAGACTATTGATTCACAGTGATTAGAGATATTTGTGATTCGATTCCAGCTTATAACTATTTTTTATATTTATGACAAAAATATAATTTTAATTATTGATAAAGTAATTTTGCATGAAGTTGGCATTATTTTTACATTTTATGTTGATCTTTGCTAAAGTTTAACAAATAATAAATTCTACATAAGAAAAATTATATTATTCATCAACCTGATATTAATTTATAAATGAAACACAAAAAGCGTTATTGCAAGATCGTAGGATTCGATCCATCAACCTTTGCATTTCCATAAACCTCATGCTAGAACCACTCGGCCACGGGTTGCTTACGTAGTAACAACGAAATTATCGATAATATTCCTACGGAAAAACAATTTATGTGTGTGTGTATAAATTTTCTTAAAAGAAAAAGGTCACAAGTAGCGCTAGAATGTTGACGCTATAGTTACGTAGGATTGCTACTGCACTTTTGATGTCTACTGTACATAAGTACATTTCGGTGGTTCTTCCATATTAATATTATAAATGCGAAAGTAACTCTCGTTTGTCTGTCTGTGGTTTCGGCGTGAAAGTACGCCGAAACTAATGAATCGATTCTGATGAAATTGAGTACAGAGATAGATTAGAGCTTGGGAAAGGACATGCGGGCGGAGCCGCGGGCAACAGCTAGTTTTTATATATGTAAAGAAGATATAGAAGGTGTATGTTAAAATTTATCTTGATGACTAGTTTAGATTTTTGGACTTTGGACCATATTTTACATTTATCTATATATTTATTACTCACCCTTTTAAGACAATATCCTGCATGGAATATAATTGGTGGTAAAATGATATTAAAGAATATCTCTGGATCAAAAGTGGCTTTCAAATCTATCTCATTTTGCTCCACATTTACTATTTCACCCCTGAAGCTATAAGCATATGTCTTGTTTGGCACTGGAGCATCTAAAAACAAACATACTTAGTAAAAATGCAAATAACATGTTAGGTATAGTCAAATAAATTAGTATTTTAGCTAAAATAATAGCTGAAATGCTAATACATATTTCTATTTTTGTAAATTTTGAAGTTAGTTTCAAAATTAGATGATGAATGAGAAAACAAATTAAAATGAGAAAAAAATAAAGATTTAAATATGCTGCATTCTTAATTATATAAATTATTTTACTTTAAAACTAATCATGAAAATCTGTCATCTATTTTTGACATTGACTATACCTGCAATTTAATTCGAACCCCAAAAAACATATTTCTAAGAATTAAACAAAAATAAAAAACTATAAGTAAACAAAGCTAATAATAGCAAGTACAAAACTTTCTTTTATATCAATTAATAGCAACAGAGCACCTGGTCAGATAAATAAATGGCACTTATTGCATTATTACACTTAATTACCTCCAGGGGCGACTGGTATTTTATCAGGGAAGTGCAGACGAAGCATGTCTGGTGGTACAGACAGATTGTATGTTGTGTCTGTTGCTGGGTGTACATTGATGTGGGTGACATGGTTGGTACTGCCTGCATAGCGAATTATTGCTCCTACAATTAGACCTGGTAACAAAAAACATTAACATGAATTGTCACCGATTAGGTAGGTGTTATTATAATTTTTATTTTCAATAGGGATGTCGGTGACAGAGCGGGTGATCTATTTTTCTTTATACCACTTAAGTTGCAGATAAGCACATGTCCCTCCTGATGGAAAGTGGTTAAGTTAAGTAGTCTATGGACATATGCAACACCAGGGGAGTTGCACTCATGCTGCCGACCATGAAAAAACCTTCTAATGCCCTACTCGAAAAACCTCATATTATAGTCGCCTGGGAATACAATTTGTGTGAAGCATTTCATGCATTTTCAGTGGTGGTGGAGGAGGGTAATATTATAAATTATTATATTTTTCTATAGTGTTGTTCTCATATTAGATATGAGAATGTTTTAAAGATGCATTGATAACAATCTTCTATATTATGTACTTCACTATGTTTGTAAACACTACAACTGAAAACATACAATGAGGTAAACTGATACTGAGTTTGCAAATTCTTCATTTGTTTTCATTGAATTCTTGTTTAAAAGAAGCAATATTATGTAGGTATCATGTTGAGACAAATTTACTTTTTAAAATACTTAGCTATGTAATGAATTACTTGAGAATACAATATTAGCTATTAGGAATTTAGGATGTTCATATAATTTTAATTTCTGATGCACATAACTACAGATTACATATTTTTAAACGTATTTACTACGACTCATATAGCTCTATTCAATTATCCAATACATAAGTCATTGAGTGGCAGGTAGATAATAGGCAAGATGTTTTGTCAAGGTCGTCTAAGTATTTTGATCATATGACTGAAGATATTTACGGTACATAATGCGTTTAAAAACAACAAGATATTACCATAAATGACGGCAAGTCCTGTTTCATTAAGCCAGCTTACACGACGATGTTTAAACACCCAAATAGTAAGTACAGTCAGCGTAAGTAGACATGTGTATATTAGAAGATTTAAGCTGTCTATTCGATGTAAGAGTGTAGCTTTTGCGTCCAGCGCGATGTCTGTTCCAGAAGCTCGACATACCACTGCTAAATTTAAAAGGAGAGGCACGAAAACGATGAAGAGATTCATTTTTGCAATACACAAATAGTAACGTCGTCACATCCCAAATATGATCGCTGAACTCGCACTGACTATAACGAGATCGTTATGTATGACGAAATTATAGGGAAAAGCTGAGCATAATTATTTTACGGTCTAGCAAAATATTGAAATATTCACACAACACGAACGATATAAATATAAGTACAAATAAACGAAACGTAGAAGAGAATCTAGAACCAATCGAATGAGTGGACTCATCAGCGGATCAGCCACTCTACTGTCAAAAGTGTCAAACAAACTGTCAAAATCTGCGTTCCTTTCCTATTCTACTTATAATATTATAAGTGCATCAGTCCATTTTATCTCTATACAGGGCGTCCCACGGCGATGCCACATGGAGGGAAAGTACCTTAAATCCTTAAGTTAGCTCATTTTACTTAAAGGAGACATCATTTTATTTTAAAAAATGCCAAATTGAATTTATAATTTTAGGTTTCAAGGACTTCTTTGCGTTTAATTTACCATGTTCCTTAGAGAGATTTGATCCTTATGATTGACACTATCGATTGATGCCATAAAAATACAGGATGTTACTTTTTCGGATTTTAGTCGGTTCGATTACCGGGTGTGGTAAGCGAATTTAAAAAAACCTTTGAATGCAGTTTTGTTTCTTTTAAAAAATAAAATGATGTCTCCTTTAAACAAAATGAGTTAACTTAAGGATTTAAGGTACTTTCCCTCCATGTGGCATCGTCGTGCGTCGTGCGTCAAGAAAGTGTATTTGCAATACCTAACAACTGCCGAACTAAAGCTTCGTTCATAGGTCATGTTTTTCGCAACATTTTCACTAAAAACGTTTTAGTGAAAATGTTGCGAAAAACATGAGCTCTGGACGAGACTGATGTGGTGGACCTAAGCCAAAGAGTATAGTAATATATACATTATGGCTGAAGGTATAATAGGTGTGCGTGTGAACATAAACTTAACATTACCCGGTTAAACTTAGGTTTATCTTCGACGAGGTGTTAATGCTAGTTTCTTCTATCTTTAGCCGGCTAAACTTAAGTCTAACCACAGGCCCTTGGCTAAAAATTTAGAAGGAAATGGGAAAGGAGGCATGTATTTAACGCGGCGACAAATTCATCCGAAAGTCAGGTAGTAAAAATAATAGGTTGGCAGCTATGGTGAAGAATCATTTTATTCAATTTATGGGTGTAAAAATTACTGAATGTGGCGTACAAGAATACTAAGTGAGCTACTATTTCTGGATGGTTATAAAAAATAATAACTAACCTAACCTATCCAAGTTGGGGCGCGCCATACTCGAACCCTCATAACTTCACAATTTAGCAACACACTTTCCGTATCACGGCCCACGGGTCACTCAGTATTTTAGTCGCCCACTCAGTACGTAGAGTAACTCATTATCAGTCATCCATTTATTATTTTTGTCGCACGGTTTATTATATCCCATTATACGTACGCGCCCGTTGTCTCCCCCACCCCCCCCCTCAAACCCACCGCCGCGCCGGTCCGGGGCCGCCCATCGAATACATTTTTAGCCGTTTCGTTTCGGCTAAAGATGGAATATCCCGACGCAAAAACTAACATGTTATCGCACTTTGCTGCTTCTCGAAGATAAACCTAAGTTTAGCCGGCTAATCTTAAGTTTATGTTCACACCTACCTATAGCCGTAACATATATAGAAGAAGAGTGGCAACTCCATGGAAAGACTTGCATGTATGGAAAGTGCTGCCGCCCCAGGATTGCACCTAGAACTAACAACAGTACATACCTTAGAGTATACATTATAAAATACTCTAAGGTACATACACATTACAGGATTTCCCAAAATTCAAGGATAAACCGGCAACAGGAGGTAGCCCTACTGATGGCTGCTCAGGAAAAAATAAGAAAAAAAAATATATCTCTACTTTTTTTTAATTACTTAAACTTATTTCGAATTCTTCAAAATTCGGTAACCCTTATGATATTTTCAACTGCCAGGCCCACAATTTTGCAAATATTTTTGAACTATTTTCTGTATTAGCAAGCTAAGAAGCATGACTATCCATCTTAGAGTACTCTACTCTAAGCTATCCATCAACACCCTGAAATTTTTTAGAACATATTATTTTGTAGTTATTTTACAAAAATAAGTCAAAATATTTTTATGTCGTCAAAATTTCATACATTTTTACTTTCGACCTACTTTATCTTATCTCGTTGAAAAAAAAGGTATGGACACCACTATGGCATCCTTTTTTAAAAATTGGCGCAACTATCCAAGATTTCAAAATGGTATAATTGGGTAGTGTCCTGGATCATCAGATCCTTACCAATACTGCTCAGTATCTTAGTTTTTTCTAAAAAAATATACATACTAAACTAAGATATTGCCCAATTAAACTGAAACTATGACTATTTTCAAACATACAAAAAAACCGATCGAATTGTGAACCTCCGCCTTTTTTACGAAGTCGAAACCAATCGAAACAGGGTCATTGCACCTTCGGCTTCGGCTTCAGCCGGCTTCGGTTGGACACAGTGTTGCCAACCCCTACATTGCCCCAAACTGTAGATATACTTGAAAAAAACTGTAGAAACCTGTAAATCTCAAATTAAAAAACTGTAAATCTACATCTTTATCTATTTATTGTATTAAATGTAATACACATGATAAAGATGGAATTAAAAAACAGAAAAATATCGTGTAATTATCAAAGGTTTAATAAAATTTTATGTCAAAAAGTGTCAGACAATCAAGTCTAATAAAACTGGCTAAAGATATAATAGCTGTGAATACGTCTTACATTTAGATAGTGTCACTAGCTAGTTAAATCTTCTGATTTTCATTCTCATCTCCATGATTGCTAAAATCGTACATATCTTTATCAATTTTTTTGTAATGATCATTTGTGACATTGAACTCATAATTTTTTTTTCTGATATAGTGTGCTTGGTCCCTTGTGGTCGTGGAAATTTTATTTCTCAGCTTGGTTTTCATAAAATGAATGCTCGAAAACACGTGTTCTACCGTAGCAGTACAGCGGCAAACATAGAAGTTTTCAGTTTTCATAGTCATTTTAATATCTGATTTACAGATAACATAACATAACATAACATAAACTCACGCCTGTATCCCCGAAGGGGTAGGCAGAGGTGCTAGCACCCACATTTCGCCGTTTATGTTTAGGTCCCAATGTAATAGGTGGCGAGCCTATTGCCATTAACCGGGCACTTATAAACCTGCGATAAATACACACATAACTTCGAAAAGCATCGAAAAGTCATTGGTGTGTGCCATGGTAAAACCTGGGATCGAACCCGAGACCTCGTCTCAGCAGTCCATTACCCATACCACTAGGCTACCGCGGATTTACAGATAATTAACCGAAACATAAAGCCCGAGCACCGAAGATATAATTATGTAATGTACGATCGACCCCTAATAACGCCATTAATTAAATCGGTTGACCATTACCACAGTATTTCACAGGGATTCCAAAGAAGAGTACCTATAGGGTTTACTTAACCCGAGTTTCAGTGTACGGTACTGACTTTGTAGCTCGCTAGCATCTTAAATAAAAAACTGTAGATTTGGAGGCCTAAACTAAAAACTGAGAGGATTTCCAAAAAACTGTAGATCTACAGTTAAAACTGTAGGGTTGGCTACACTGGTTGGACACTACACTATTGATTTATACACAGAGGGCCACTACAATGCTAAATTGCTAAGCCCGATAACGATAAATAATATTTCAGTTCTTATACCACAGTGCGAATGAAACCAAAACGCGATCTAAAAAATTAGCGACAGCGCCAACTAGTAAGTAACCCAAGCAAATCTAAAAGCTCATCAAAATCTAAACGTCAGAAAGTTGACAATGACTGACACTTACATGACGTTACTTGACAAATGGTGTCGTTTATTACGTGGACCCATCACCAGAGGTCACTGCAAAATTTCATAATTTGACTCTGTTCTAAGAAGTGTGGAATACACTCGGTGAGGGGTCTCGCGTGAGTGTAGAGCCGTGTTAAGAGGAATAATGCTACTCCGTCACTGATCTCCATTGTCTATAAGATATCTATGTACTCCGTCTACGAATAGGTCAGACTTAGACAGGCGTTGCTTGACAAATTCTTCTTCTTCTATTCTGCAGTTACTGTTCTGCAGCCAATCGCCGCAATTTTATCAATGTCAATTAGTGACATGAGGTGACAAATGACCTTAACCGACAGTGACCATACAGTGACAGACGGCTAGTGAGTTGTAGGAATGGGTCGTTGACGCTTTTTTAGTAAACGAAACTAGACCGATTATCGTCGACAATAAACTAGTGCATAAAACGATTTTTTTTTCGACTAGTTTACTGCGACTTCATGACATTGAATTGATGACTATAGAATAAACTGAATTTTCGACCAATTTCCTTGAACTAGTTTCGATGAACTTGATTGAATTGATGACTACGTGCTAATCGAACAACGACTATTATTTAAAATGAACTTTCCTTCATACTTTTTCCAGGCTAAGGACTGGCAGGCTAACTAATAAATAATAATAACTATATGATTACATAAATACATGAATTTAGAAACTTTTTTCTTTTTGAGATAATTTTAATGCATTTAGTATGCTAAACTAAACAAATTATTTTAAATTGGAAAAAGCGAAATCAATACTCGGGCAGGAGACTCGAACCCGCGATCTTTCCCTTTTTTCTTTTTGCTTTTTTTTTTGTTGATTTGAAATAATTGAAATTGTACAATCATGTATTATGCAATGAAGATTGTCCTTTTTCTTAGCACGTGCCGATCGGAAGAGAGAGATAGGTAGTCATAAAATCTATCAAGTGTGACAAGAACGAAGTATTACGAAGTAGGTACGCCTCGAACTATGCATTCACAGATTGTCTGTGTCCTCGGTACTACGTACTTCGTAATCCTTCGGGTTAGTTCGTGTTAACTCGGAAGGCGCGCTTATCGTCGCTTTGCGCTTCGCGTCAACCGGTCTCGTTCGCACTCACAGTGCACAAAATGAATGTCGTTCATGAGTAAACCAGTTTATCTGTATACTATAAACTAGTTTACCGTTTATGAGGAATAAACAGTCTAAATAAACTGTTCGTTCATTCAACGCCTATCCCTAGTGAGTTGACAAATGACACTGACTGACAGTGACAGACGCTCCCCTTGTTTACTATTTACTTTAGGCAGGCCACATACCGAACATACTTGTATTGTACTACAATATGTAGCGCAACATTTGAAACTTGAAACGCGACACCGGGGCGACACATTGTTCACCCCATGAATTGGGTGCAAGCACGCACACATTTGTTGTAAGTAAATATGTGGCAGGGCCAGGGCGGCTGTCGCGCGACACGAATTCAAGATCGAGCGCTCGATTTGTGGCGACGGAGTTTGCAAAAATAAAGATGAACATCGAATTTCGCTTACTTCAGAGTGTATTTAGGCCTACTTTACTCATCTCTGTGAGGTATGCTTGTGGTGCCTCATAAAACGAACCTGCTCAATCTTGAATTTCTGTCGCGCGACAGCCGTCATACCAGCCCGCGACATATTTTCACCCACTACAAAATGTGTCTACAATTATGAGAGCAATAAATGTGTCGCGTTTCAACTGTGGCGCTTCAACTATAATTGTTTTGTATGTGGCCTGCCTAACACAGACAATAGATTATCAGTCATGAACTTTGTTTACATAGAACTAAACTGGCGAAGCTCGTTCAGTATTCTGTAGCACATCAATTCAATACATACGTGCATTGATATAAAATATTAACCTATGTGTAACCGCCAAACCGGTCGGTTTAACATTAATAAACATATTAAAATACCTGCATTCTTTTTGTTTTGTTTAATAACACAGGTTTAAAAAGTGTGAGCTTTTGCTGGCCTTGCTATCTTTTTAAGTGTACTAGACGAAGTAAGAAGATCTTCTTTAAGAAACTGAAAATATGGGGAATCGCAAAAGAGTTTTTGATTTATTGAGAACAATTAATGTGGCTTCGTAAGTACATACTCTTGATTTTTCTTCTTTCTTCTCTGTAAATCATTGCTGCACACACTGAAATTTTAAATGACTTCCAAAAAGAGTTCATAAGTGTATCATCAGTCATCACCATTTCAGATAAATTATTTTTAAATATTGTAAAACATAAACTGATAATAACTTCTCATCACATTTTAGGTGCCAGTGCCCTGCTCATGCCTATAGGGGTAATTTTCAGGTTTTAAATGCTACTCCTCAAAAAGATTATGCCTTTGAGGTAAGTGATATGCTTATCATAAAATAAACAAATGGTTAAATAACCTTGAGTTTTATTAACTTTGATAAGGTCATTATCATTAAATATTCTAGATAGGCACTTGACAATTAAATTTCTATATTTTCTGAGAATGTTTATATTTTGAAAGAACAAGGGTGTGTGGCTGTAGAAGACACCGTGGTGTCCCGAGATTTTGAAGAGAGATCCATACTCTCCATAGTCTCTCTCTTTTCCATTACATAAAGGGCTTCTACGGGCGATTCAGAAGGCGGCCCTCTGCACTTGGGAAGATGGTAATCTGTCCTGCTTTGGTGCCGCAGAAGGTGGCATATATTGTGCATACACTGGCATCCTTTTAAGCGGCAACCCGTCCGCGGTTTTTTTAATTTATTTATTATATTATTTGTGTATTGTAACAAATAATATAAATTGACATACCAAAACCACGAAGGGTTTGTTCATAGTGCCATGCATTCTGTTTATACACAGTTAAATTATTTTGTCAAGCAACATAAGAAAGCAAACCAAAAACCAAACACTCGAACCAGTTGGTACCTGGTTCGGATGCTGCTGCAGTCCCAAGCCGCTTCAATTTAATATTCACACTAGTCAATAATTTACATTCTAAAATAACAAGTTATTATAGTTGCGGCACGCTATGGTGGCCGTTTTGACACGACTGGTTTTGTTTGTTTTCTATTTTCTGGTGCGTTTAATATTGGACAACAAACTGTTAAACGAATAACTAAAGAAAAATATGGCTAGACTGGCACAGAAGAAAATAAACTTCACACCAAAAAGACAAAAACGAGCAAAACCAGTCATGTCAAAACGGCCATCATAGCGTGCCGCAACTAGATAGCTTATTCTGTTGACAACAAGACAATCCTATTGTGCCGGGCGGCCACGCTATCGCCCGAGCGCTTAGTATATAAAACCGATTTACGAGACGCATCTACAGGCTGTTCAGAATATATAGTTTTAATTTAATATTATTTTTTGTGATGCTTTATTATATAAAAGATGGACTCTTATTTAGCATGCGTGAAATAAGGCACATCGCGGTCCTCTCCCCGTACACATTCACCGCCCTACTGGCCCTA
Source organism: Eilema depressum (assembly GCA_914767945.1). NCBI lineage: Eukaryota > Metazoa > Arthropoda > Insecta > Lepidoptera > Erebidae > Eilema > Eilema depressum. The sequence goes on from OU612013.1 coordinate 17,065,830, forward strand.
CTGTTGTATTTGAAAACAACAGTCGGCCCCACGCCCCACCTGCCACTCCCAGGCCCTAAGCGCTAGATATAATTTTGATATTTTTTTTTTGATAAATAATTATGATGATTAATTCCAGATCAAATGCGCCACTTTGCGATACGGGTTAGGTGTAACGCGCGAAGTTGGCCAGGATTTAGCGAATATGAACGCTAAAAATGTATGTGTAATGACAGACCCCAATATCGTCAAATTACCTGCTTTGAAGACCACCCTCGATTCATTGACGAAGAATGGTGTCAGTTACAAAGTTTTTGATCAAGTCCGGGTGGAGCCTACAGACTCTAGGTACATTCTTCTTATATCACAGTTCGGCTTACATAGTTAAGGGGGTGCTTCGTCGCCGAGGAAACGGCTGCCCACGTACTGGAATGCGAGGCAGCCCCGGATCTTCAATTTTTTTAAGGCGGGGCAAAAACTGAAAATGCCGCCCCCGGCCGCTTTTTTGCCCTACGTAAATTCCCTTGAATGCCGCGGGGGTTGTCTATCCTACAGGATTTTATTTTCAGTCAAAAGTATAACCCACATCTTTCCCTCATCCCACCTTGAGTCCTCGCTCGCATCACAGTGACGACAGACTATATACAGACGTGGACTCCTATCTGATCCGAAACAGGTGGTCCACGAGACACCCTCTCCCGGAGATCACCTGCATCAGCCGGTACGGCAGGCTCCGTCCGTGTCGCCTCTCTAGCCAGTCCTCCATGATAACACGGCTTGCCCTGCGCTCGGTCGCCCAAGTCGTTCCTTCTACTCCATCATGATGTCCGGATGGAGCTGGACTTCTCGAGGCTCGGGTTCCCGTCCCTGCTCCCACGTCAACTTTCACCACTAATATAGCAATTTCCCAGACCAGAGAGACTTGGGAGATGCACCCTGAAGCACCTGAACCTTATTGCGAAGCACACAGTCGTATCCGATGTTCCACAGGAGTCACTCCTTTGACAGGGTTACTCCTGTCAAATGAGTGACCCCAAGACCGATTTCTGCGGAGTACCGCATGACATTTCATGACGACCAAGGCCGGTCACTGTTAGGTAGATGATGGCTCTCTCCGTCAAATACACCCCGACTAGGCGGCAAAGGTAGAGATGCACTTCATGGTACACGAACGCCTCCCTGGAAGTCCTGGTAAGTCTAGGGCAAGGTGTTGAACGCATTGGCGATGTGATGTCCAAGGACACCGCTAACATTACCTCGCCCCGGGCAAACTCATCCTTCACCAGAGACCTCATGAGCATGGAATGGACTGGAATGGAAAGGGGACTCTTTTGTCCGCACTTAGCCTCATTTTTTGGGCCATTGTGCATGGACCTCATGAGCATGATGGCATCTACGGTGGAGCACCTCTGGCTGAAGCGATATTGGCCATTCGCCATCTTCGGCCACAACCTGGAGCGGCGTCTGATGAGGCACTTCCCTATAACTCTTTCAAAGAGTTTGCGCACCTCGTCAAGCACCACTATGGGTTGGTAGGCTAACGGTGAGTCCACTGGGCGCCCTTTCGAACGGGGACCATTTACCTCGTCTTCCATGATTGCGGAAATTGGCTCCGCTATAAACATGCGTTAAGAAGCTCTGTCACTTGGGGACTTCGAGATCTTCGACTAGAGTAAGGACCCACTCTCATCCTGGAATGATGTCGGGTCCCGGGGCGGTTTTGTTACTTCTTGGCTCTGATCATTGCACCGCCAGCCCTAGTTCTACCTCAAGTGACCTCGAGTCATCGTCGTCATCCACACTGGGCGCCATAGGCAACCGAGGCTCAGTAGTCTGCGGTGGAACGTGTTTCGTCAGCTGCGCTGGGAACAGGGAGCCATCAACTCCTCTGAATAGAACTGGTGGAGACACCTAGTCAACGGGGTCCAGGGGTGCAGCTTGCCGCTTTCCATAAGGCAAGGCCGCCCCCAAGGGGGCGGACTTTCTTCTGCAAAGTTTGATTTTGCCGCCCCCTGATGCTGCCGCCCGGGGCACGTGCCCCGGCTTGCCCCCCCCTAGATCCGGCCCTGATGCGAGGCAGTAGCACCTCCAACGTTCTCAAACCCTCCGCACAGTGAGGTCGCTTCGCGAAGCCTGTGAAGCCCCCAGTAAGCTTCTTCTTCTGGGCGGAGCTAGGCTGGCTGCTATAGCCAGCACTCTCCACGTACAAAAAACGCAAAAAGTAGGCTAAGTGCGGACAAAAGAGTCCCCTTTCCATTCCTTCCCACTCCCACCCCATGGGGATTCCGCCAAGATCTTTGAAGCTAGGTTAACAATGCAGCTGTAAGAAGGTACACCTGTTAATTGACAGTCGAGAATTTGGCACAGGCAGTAAGCCTGAGGTCGTGCTATCGAACATCTGTTGCCCCCTTAAAAAAACCTACGTAAGACGGTTACCTACATACGAAATGCGTACATGAAGAAAGACCTCAGTTTAAAATCCCGAATCGAAAGTTCATTTAACCGAAAGTTTATAATCCCGAAAGGTCAAAATTCTGAAGTTCTAAATCGAGATAAAATGATTTTTAGGTGAATTTCTTAAATTAATCGCTATCGGTTGATTAATGTAGTGTGATGAGTATTGAGGAAGGACCATTGCATTGAGTAAGAGATGCAATCAGGAAAATACGTCTTTATGAAGATGATGATGATGACCTTGCATGTATCTCAATGTGGGATATGCCTAACTTCGTGCCATGTTTATATTGATACTTAACAATTGAAATTTTTCTGTTTCCAGTTTCAAAGAAGCCATAGCATTCGCTAAGGCAAATGATTTCGATAGTTTCGTTGCTGTCGGGGGCGGCTCTGTTATGGACACACTTAAAGCTTCCAATTTGTATTCTTGTGATCCTGACGCTGACTTCCTGGATTATGTAAACGCGCCTATTGGTAAAGGAAAACCCGTGCAAGTGAAACTGAAGCCAATGATAGCCAGTAAGTTAATAAAAATTTGTAGTAAATAAGATGAGTGCCTTCTACAGGGTTATGAATTCATATTACTATAATATGAAGCTTTCTTTTATTATTATTTTTGTTTATACTTAGTCCCAACGACAAGCGGAACTGGGAGCGAGGCAACTGGCGTTAGTATATTCGACTATGAAGCGTTACACGTTAAGACGGGGATCGCGCACAACGCACTGAGACCTATACTTGCCATGGTGGATCCTCTACATACTCTTACTATGCCTGAAAAGGTAAACTGGCATTACCAAAAAGTGGTCACCTTGACATGATCAGGAATCATATCAAAATAATATACAGACAAACACTACTAGGAGTGTGTGTGCGATTGTTCATTTTTGCATTCTATCTCATAATTATTTGATAACATGGGTAAAGGGTAATAATAAATTATTATTCATCATCATCTTTGCATTAGACGTGGTCGAATCCGAGGTCTTCACCTTGGAGTTACAGGGTCCACTTTTCAGCTTTTACTTATGCACTTCGCACGGTCTTGGGCATTCATGATGGACCATTGGTAGGTACGCATGTCATCTTAATGCCTCTACGACGCTAAGTCTGCCTTTTTGGGTCTATTCCTCCTACCGGGGCCCGGCGGTGGTGGCATGGCCAAAGATTTGCTACGCATGTAACCTGGCTCTCTTGCATTTTGTCCACGATGTCACGGACACGAAGGCTCGGGAACACAACACTAGGTTATTCTGTGGGGCGGAGATACTTCCCCAGTCGGACTGCTCAATAGGCTCATCATCATTTTAGCTCGTGTATTCATTTCGTGACACGCACACGCAGCCCAATGGGGCTATCCATTCACGTGATGTTTTTTTAGCAATTTTTTAACCCTCCCCTCCCCCATGGTGATACGTGGTGAGGTTTTCGACTATTTCTTGTTATGACCAAATATCGGATTAGTACCTAGAGAATATGAAGAGAACTATAGTTGCGACAGTTATTTTTTATATAGGACACGTCAATATGACTTCATCTCGCCTGATGGTAAGCTTAAGACAATGTCTCAGGACAGAGGGTTAGGTACCATTACTGACACCTACAATGTTACAATGGTGGCTCTCAGTTAGGCGGCCTCATAAGGCCTCATAAGCTTGTTGAAAATGTTCAGGAGATTTGTAATGTGTTTTGAACTTTTGAGATTGACTGTACATCAAGAGAACTTTTATAACCAAAAACAAAAATGTTTGTTAAGGATAAAAATATTTTTCTCAAGCATTTCTAAGTCATATCGAGAAGAAACTAAATCAACGTATAAATTACAGGTGACCAACTATAGTGGGTTTGACATATTCTGCCACGCTCTGGAGAGTTTCACAGCAGTACCATATACAGAGAGAGGTCCTGCACCATCAAACCCGGCTCTTAGACCGTTGTTCCAAGGCAGCAATCCGATATCCGACGTATGGGCGCGTTTCTGCCTCCAAGTAAGTGTTTCTGTTTTACTACGCATTATATGACGCAAGTAGCTATAGAATATCTAATAGTCACTGACTTAGATATATTGTCTGACTAGTTATACCCCCCACTTCATCCACGAGAACTAAGATTTGAGTTATATTTTTAGTCCGGAACTCTCAATTCTTTTTTTCTAATATATACCAATATAATACCAATATAATATGTATATAATAGTAACCTATGTTACATCTTATAACACCAGCTGTCTGGCAGTGAAAGTCTCGTTATAACTACGATATTTTCCGTGAAGTGACTGCCATCTGACCTCTACAACGCATTGGCGATATCGAAGCATTGCAGTTAGACCAGTTTTTGGATTTTTTAGGGCCCCAACTTCCCGTAACGACTGCTTGCATTTGGCAACCGGGACAGACGGCTTAACGTGTTCTCCGAGGCACGACTAGACCAATGTAAATAGCCATATTCATGTATACAAATATTTGCACTGAGCGGGGATCAAACCCACGCCTGCGTAGTAGTTGGGTTTACTATCACTACCGACGCCACACAGAGGCTGTCGTACCTATTTACTAAATAGCTGATATATTAATATTACAAAAATAGACGTCTCAGTTTTTATTTATTTGTATAGATCGCTGGATTGTATCTAAAAGACGCCTAACTTATCACTTCTAGACAATCAAGAAATATTTCACCCGTGCGGTATACAATTCGGATGATATCGAGGCTCGTTCCAACATGCATTTGGCGTCGACGATGGCAGGCGTCGGCATCGGCAACGCTGGCGTTCATCTATGCCATGGTCTCGCCTATCCCATAGCAGGGAAAGTCAAAAAATTTAAGCCGGCAAATGATGTATATGGGTATGTTGTATTTTATATCATTTAAAACATAATTTACATCTATACTATTATATAATTGTGAAGTGGTCGCGTCTGTACATTGGAGGATTAAAAAACAAAACTTGGGTTTAACGATACTGAACACGTAATTTTTTTTTTTAATTTCCTATCTGTTTGTCTGTTTATTCGCGATTGACGCAAAAACTACTGAACGGATTTTGATGCGGTTACTTTTTTTTGGAAAGGGCTTGGTCAGACTTAAAAACCTATGTTTGTTTGATCGCAATCGGTTGAGTTGAACCGGAGATATATTATGAGCAAAGGTAGCGTTAACCGAGATGCACGCGGGCGGAAGGCTAGTTTTATATAAAAAAGGCGAGTATTGATTGCCGTTTTAGCTGATGTCCGTCTGTCACCTTATTAGTACATAACATGTACATGCATCTTGTCTGGGATGTGTATATCTGTCTGCTGTTAAACAGCCCTATCCCTTAGTCGCTTTACACGACTTCGCATGGAGGAGTTAGGGTGACCGAAATTCTACTCTGCCGGGAACCACGCGGCTAGAGTAGGATAGTATTAGTAAGATTTTAGGATTTCATACAATTTTTTCTTATCTTCCAGTGTGTCACCAATCATCCCACACGGCCTGTCTGTTGTTATGACAGCGCCTGCAGTCTTCCGTTTCACAGCACCCAGTGACCCTGACAAACATCTCGAAGCTGCTAACCTCTTGGGGACCGATATTACGGGTGTGAAGCGAGCCGACGCGGGCAAAGTACTAGCAGATACTATTCTTAAGTATATGGACGCTATGAAGATCGAAAATGGACTGAGGGTTCTCGGTTACAATAGTGAAGATATACCTGACTTGGTTAAAGGAGCTTTACCGCAGGTTGGTACCAAATAAATTTAACTTACCTTACCAAAAAGCTTTTGTATGCTAAGCAACAATTGGGATTAAATTTGAATGTTCACTGTTCACATAACACTATTTCTATTGATTTCACTCTTAGGTGGCAGACAAGCACATGGACGTATGCTGCCGACCCTGAAGAAATCTTCTAATGCTTTTGTTAACCTTTTTAGATTTATTTAAATAGTCCCGTTATTTCTTATTTCACGGGTGATGCTTATTATTTCCTACTATTTCTTATTAAGATTGCGTGGTAATTCTACTTTTTAGCGTCAATTTTAGAAGTTGTCGTCGTTGTAGATTTCGTGAGGTAGAAACTGTTTTATCTAGCCGCCGGCACATTGTGGAAGTTTTATTTCGCCATCTAACAAAATAGGTACCGCCTGGCAATGCAAACACCCTGTCTCTTAAACAGGATGTTGTGGCATTATTACGAAGATCAAAACTTACCAGCCCAGTTGGCTGCTTTGATCTTTACAAAAATATTGTAATTATATTTTTTTTTCAGTCACGTTTATTGGGAATGTCGCCAATAAAGCAGTCTGAAGAGGATTTATCAAAACTTTTGGAAGATTCACTCACTCTTTATTAGATCGGCACTAAGTACGTGACTGCTGCATATTATTAATATCGGAGCGACAATAGCATCTCTCGGAATCCAACCTAGGGATGTAAGCCTTAGCGTAATTGTAGGAATCTACGAGAATCTAATGATGTACGATCCATATTATTAGTACTCGTAAATAAAAATCGGTTATGGTATTTCAATAAGTGTAAATGCGATATTTACCTAAAATTTTAAATATCTATTTTTATTTAAGGTTTGTTGCAATAATTTATTGGAAATAATTTTGTAAAACAAGGGTACAACGAGTACTAGACTGTTATTGTTGAAAGTTCACAACTTCATTGCATTGCACATATTATAACTGCTGTGTGCTTGTTTTCAATTTTGTTAATGAACTCTAATCATGTGAAACATTCCATACTTTTTTTTTTTCAATAATTTTGCCCGTTATTAGCGGTACACTATGAGATAGGTAGATATCTGTTATCTGCCCATTAGTTTTTTTATACCTATAGTAATATTATTGATTTTTATGTTTGTACTTTCAAAAAGTCAATGTTAGAAACAGGGTAACTAAAAAAAGATTTAATATGTAGATACGTATGTATAATATGTACGTATATTTTTTATATAAATATTTGAAGTATATACAGTCGATTTCTGTAATTTTTAAAGCAAGCTAGCTAGCTAGTTAAGTACATAATTATTGTATTTTGATAAAGAAATTTGCATTTTTGTAATATTTTTTTATATTTTTTAAATATATAGATACTATACATTTGTTTTAACTTGAGTTTTATTTTGCCTACATTAAAAACAGTATCAAGGTAATTCCGGCTAAGAAATAATTATATTATTGCATGTGTGTGAAATACTATTCTCTTTGGGCCGGCACGACGAATGCGGCATTAGCAGGCAATTTAAAGGGGTCCATTACACGCTTATACAAGCGTCATGCATCATGCCATCATGCGGCTATTAGACGATACATTATTGGTCAATCGGCTATTAGACGATATATTATTGGTCAATCACGGCGTGATTGTGGTTAAACCATGGTTAAACTGACATCAAACTCACGCATGAATGGTTCCGTAAAATTATATTTACACCTGAATATTATGTGAGCATTTCAAGAGTTGTCTACCTGTTGCCGTTATTAATATCGAGCTAAAAACGGCAAAAAGGGTCTCGTTTTTACCCTTTGGATATGGAACCCTAAAACGGTCATATAACATATATGGTACCAACTTGATATACCTACCTAGCACATATCTGTAAAATAGTAAAAACGTAAGAGTAAATTTAGCATAATTGAAGAGACGGTAGCGTCACCCTTCAGTTCATAGTTTTGTTTGTACGACTACAGCTCAAGCATTTGGATGAAAAAAAAAACAAACCATTTCAAAAGCTAAGAATGCATTTTGCTTTAATTATTATTTGCCTATAATTATTCTACTTATAACATTTTAAATTGGAAATCATATAAGGCCCCAAAATGTTACCTTGAGGGACACCGGTTAAAAGTTTCCTTGTAGCGATTTTATAAATAAATTTAACCCGCGGCAGTCATATTCTAGATAGAATACTATACCAAAACAAATGAACTACATGGACCGTGGAAATTCTCTGAGTATACGGTACATGGTGATGTGATGGTGATGTATGATGGGTACTTACCGAATATTTATGGGTATTTAATTTTGTCCGGGTTATGCTCTGATGTCGCATGCGATATATGGTTTAGTTTAGTCGGTTAAACTACAGTCAACATATCTACCGTGATTAAACTTCAATTAACTGCTTGGTCGTGCTTTTTTCGTGCAGAAATTCGGAATCCCCACGGATACCTGGCGAGGGTAGTTATGTAGGACGTGAACCGATTAAAACCTCACCCCCGCCGTTTCTGGTCTCATAATGCCATCATTACACCCCGTGATGTAAAGTGGCCCAATAAGGCAATTTCCTCGCACCCTGGCTGATCCTGGGCCATCTATGGCTTTTGAGATGTCCCTCCTCCCCGGGTCATTTTTGGGATCCACGATGTCCCCAATAATCTTTAATAGTCCTGGGCCTTGGTAAGGCTTCAATTACCTAAAATCTCTTCTACCTAAAATATGATTTATAGGTATATCTTCGGATAATTTTTCGGCATACCTACCAATAGGACATTTAGTCACAAATTATCGCACGGTAAAGACATTGAATACCATACCAGTTCAATAGCCGTGTGAATATGTCGTGCGTCCTCATCTACCTTGTCGTACCCTTGACGATAGCAAGAATATAAAAACTTAATTGGAGCTAAATAAAAAAAATCTACTAAGTAGGTAGCTACTTAACTATAGGTACATTGCAGAAGAATGACGATGGTCTTCAATAATAAGCACATACTTATTGGTTATTTTGGAAATACAAAGGATCAAAAAAGTCAAACTTAATTATTAGATATTATTTTGACAACGAAATCATGACTTTGGTACTCGGTGCACTAAATTAGTTCTCAGAAGTGGCTCTTGTCTGCCTTTGATTATTCCCATCGCGTGATTCTCAGTTGTAATCTTCGTCGGACGATTGCATTGCATTGCATTACGTCATGATTTTTCCTCTTTCTTTCTGTAATTAAATGGTAATCATTGCATGTTAGTCACTAGCTACTTACTTTTTTAAACTTGTAGAATGAACGAGGTAGGTAGGCAACAAGGCAATAAGGCAACCGATATTAACCACAATATTATTTGAGAAGCTGATGCAAATTATCCTTTTTGCTTTGTAGCATTATAAAGTACACTGAGTAGCTACTGCATAACAATTCTCAGTAATCAATCGGGCATTCGCTTAATGGGTTTTATTTTATAGTAGAAATTTGTGATTCACATTTGGGCCCAGTACAAAGGGGACCTCCCTTTGTAATCTGCGTGCCTGTAAAGTATGAGTGTATAATTCCTAAACTGCCGCCCGCAAATACGCCACTGTCTAAATAAATGCATTGAAATAAATAGAGAACGCTGCGGTTATTCGCATAGGAACTTAATTAATAGAAAATTTTCCTACTGTTTTACTGACGTACCTACAATAATAAAATATTTATTTATCTATCTATCTATCTAATTTAACAATCTTACCTATTTCTCTACTCACTTAAATTATAATTAGCGTGTATTTTTCTTTCAATTGCCTTTATTTAACACACTAGGTAACTAGGCGATTAAGTCACCCTAGTTATGTTACAATTTTCTTAGATACATAGATATAGGTACATATATTTAGCTAAAAAGTAGCAGGCAACAATTTGTGTTTAATTTCATTTAAAATTCTCTACATATACTTCCTACACCGATCTGCTAAGGGATAAGCTAACAAAATATTACACTCTGTAAAAATATCCTTAGATATGTGGACCAAAACCAAGATGCTGTTTAATTTATAAGTAAATTCTGCACGGACGTACCTAATTAATTAAGTGGTTGTTTTTCTTGCAACCGTTGTCTTTTCATAAAATTGTTTCCCATGTTTCCTGTTTAATGTAACAGAAAATTCTCCGCCTTGTTAATAAGTAGGTACCTATAGGTATAGGTACCTACTTATTAACGAAGGCGGAAAATAAGTAGGTACTTATTTTCAACAAATTTCCAACAGGTAATAAACAAAACGAAAATTATTATTTAAGTAGGTAGGTACCTAAAATTACCTGTATAAGTAAGAATATGAGAGTTTCATCATGATAATCAGTTGTTTTGTTTAATTATCTATTTTATCTAGAGGTGTGCAAATGACTCTGTTTAAATCTCGTATTGTCGTTAGGGTCACACGTGACGAATATATTATAATAGCCTCACGTCTGTAAACCCGGAAGGGGTACCTAGTGATCGCGGTTGATCGCGTGTAACAAACACGGAATAGGGGGCGAGCCTAATGCCATCAAGCAGGCACTTTGTCATGGGCTATATGTTTACTGTCGGATGAAGAACTACCCTATCCTTATCCTCTGCTTACCTTGCTACCCTTAGTCGCCTTCTACGATACCCACGGGTAGAGATGGAGTGGCCTCATTCTATTACACTGGGCACCAACAAGGCGACGGGAAGCAGTCAAGATATAATATTTCATCTTAAAATACCAAATGTTAAGCTCACCTCTGGCAACCGAAGACCCAAAAACGGTGTAGGTATCTACATTTTAGTCGGGCTGACATAACCACCCCCGCCCAGGGGATAATGCGCACGATAAAAAATAGATAGGTAAAATATTTAGTAGGCTATGCTTATCATGGGTCTCTAGATAGCGTTATGTAGAATGTTGTAGAATATTTTTTTATTACTACCTGGCGAACTTCATACCGCCATATTTTCCGCTCGCGTAGTATTCAGATCCCGTTCCCGCTGTACCTTCTATTCAAATTTCCATATTAGATTCTGATCCCGTTCCCGCTGCACCTTCCATTTAATTTTCTTATTCGAACCTCAGCCACACAATAACGAACACAAAACAAAAAGAATTATCCAATATGGTGCAGTCATTGGGAGGTTATACATTTGGGGTTTATGTCACGTCCCACGGGAACGTGATAAAAAGTATCGTATATCCTTTTCCTGGTTCTAAGCTACCTACCTTCCCACCAATTTTCAGCCAAATCAGTTCAGCCGTTCTTGAGTTATAAATAGTGTAACTAACACCGAACACGACTTTCTTTTATATACGTAATATAGATATAGATATTATTAAGTTTATTTAAAATAAAAGTATCTTCACCGCCTGTGCCACCCTTTAGTGATAATAGGTAAAACATATTTTATTAGGTATACTTTTCTAATTGAAGAATAGGTATTATAGTTACATGATTATCTGTCTTATCTTAAAAGTAAATAATGTAGCTGGTTTAATATCTTCTAAACTCTTCTAAAGCTCTAAAGGCTCTCTTCTAAAGGCATTAGTTCATTAACCTATGGTACTAAAACAAGACTAATTGTTTTAGTACCATAGGTTAATGAGCTAATGCCTTTAACCTTCAAATATTAGGTAGACTTTTTATCTGCAGTACTGCTATATTAATGTGTCCAATACACATAAACACATCTTCTAAGTGTGCATGTAAACGCATATTATGTAGTTGTAGTATTGTATATTTGACAGCCTAGTCAGGCACACCGCGTCTTCATTAAAAAAAGAAAAAATCTGTAGCAGCCCGACTTGTTGTTGGATTGGCCATTAATAGTTATTTGTTATACAAGAGTGCAAAGTTGCTTTTTAACCGCGTGCTCATTTTTGATGACCGAGCAAGCGAAAGATTCTAAATTTGAATCACGAGCGTAGCGAGTGATTCACAAATTAGAATCTTGAGCGTTAGCGAGGGAATCAAAAGAGCACAAGGTGAAAAATCTTTGCACTCGAGTGCAACACGTAACTTTTCATCCCACCTCAGCGAGGAAATAATGAAATGCTTCTCCTTCCTAGCGTTAATTCCCAGTCAGCATCCGAAGCTTTCACCTCGGAGTCCGGGGTCCGCTTTACCAGTCTTAACTGCGGATTTGGCTGGACCTCGATATTTGCCGTGAAGCGACTGCCATCTGACCTCCACAACCCAATGATGACATTAGGCGATATCGAAGCATTGCAGCCAGACCGTTGTTGTTGAACTTTTTAGGGCTCCAACTACCCGTAACGACTGCCATAGATGTTCGTATGGCATCCGTGACCGACGGCTTAACGTGCTCTCCAAGGCACGACCAGACCATTGCAAATACCCATTTTCATGCATAAAAAATATTTGCACTGAGCGGGGATCGAACCCGTGCCTCCTGCGTAGCGGCCGCGTTCAATACCACTACGCCATGGAGGCTGTATAATATGTGTATTAATACTAGTAATAAAATATACAACAAAATAAAAATTCAACAACAATGTCAACAATAGGACGTGAAAAAAATTGATGCCCGCAAAGCAAATTAAAAAAAAAGTACACCAAGGAGGTTACGAGTCTGAGTTTTTCATGAATTAAAAAACAGTCAAGTCGTGACCACGGGTGCTGCAACGCACCCGAAACGTCGGCACAAGTAAGTTCCAAATAATAATTAATCGCGATAAGTCCCGAAACATAAAAACTATAAAAAAAAGTTGTATGATAAATTCGGCACCATAGAGGTAGAAGTAAATAGGTTTAATGATGTTTTGAGTTCACAAACCTAGTAAACACGATGTTCTAAATTCAAATTTACTTTACCTCTCTAGAGGATAAAAACGAGTTTTCCGCTCAGTTATCGAAGAGCAAAAATAGTCTTTCCGAGATGGTGGGATGAAAAAGATATTTCATTGAAATCGGTTTGCCGGTTATGGAGATTACCGTGTATGTTGTGTGTTAGGTATTGGGGCGCTACCAAGATCTTCGGGGCTCAAGTCTTCTGGTTCTTGAATTCATTTGGGCCAATCTCACTTGCAAGCCGGTAGGTATATCCTATATCTGTTGATTGACGGTCGAGGCTCTGACTCTCTGATCCACTCTTAAGATGCGCGCACATAGGAAAACAAATTAATTTGTAGTATTGTTTATTTAGTATTTGTAGTATTATTTTATTCGCAAGTGTGTTGTACCTAACTCTCGAAGTTGGAAAGTCAGACGGTATTCCCAAATAGCCGCTTAAGTCTAAACTAAAGAAGAAAGGGCAAATGGACCCCTGAATTCGAGGTAAAGGCCTGGGATGTACAGGAATAACGCTAAAAAGAGACGAAATTCGCAGCTATACATGGATTCATGCGGGTACCGGGTGAGGTCCATCGTGTGGCAGAGAGAAAACCTGTTCGGATTTCTGACCGCGATACTTGTGACTCGGGCTGACGTTAACGTGCATCAACACTCACCATCACTACTCTTGTTTCTCTCTCTTTGCCCCGCCAAATTTGGTATGTACCTGCTAGTGCAGCTTTGGATACTCATTCTAGTATAGTGGATTGCACTTCTGGGCAAGCCAAGGTCTTTCAACAGGTCATAGAGAACTAAAAAGAAGGTAATATAGATTTTTCAGCGGAAAATTGCAGGCAAATTGCAAAAAAAAAATGTTCTTTGATGGCGAATCCATCGACTTTTTCACATGTTTTACGCATCCATACTTCCATACTAATATTATAAATGCGAAAGTAACTCTGTCTGTCTGTCTGTTACGCTTTCACGCCTAAACCGCTGAACCGATTTTGATGAAATTTGGTATAGGGGTAGTTTAGACCTTGGGAAAGGACATAGGCTATGTTTGGTCGCGATAACCGACATCCACGCGGGCGGAGCCGCGGGCAAAAGCTAGTTCTTTATTTAACTATTGGTTTAGTTAAGGTACAGTTAGCATCAGTACTTACAATGATTTTAATAAGGAAAATACAAAGTGCTTACTATTTTCAAAGAGGTGTAGCTTGACTCTACTACGTTACGTTCTCCATAGACGTGACGGAGGCCAATGACGACATCACCACGAGATTTTTTCATAATGGCGATCGTTTAAAGTGGCTGTGGTTGGGTTAGTAGGACTACAAACTGCGCGAGCGCCAGTCAATCAAGTCAAGTCAGTGCGCGTTGAATTTTCATGCGCATTGCATGTGTCGAGGTTTCGAGATATATTTGTGTAAAAACTAAATGTAAATAAGACAAAAGTGACTAAATTTTAAAACCATTAGTGCTGTTTTTTAATTAAACATGGAGTATTCCACGTTTGTAGTAATATTAGGAGCATTATGTATAGGGTAAGTAAAGGTTTATAATTCGCTATTTTTTTTATATACTACTAATGTAGCCAACAAGTATACGACTCACATAATAATAAGTGGTTATCATAAGAAAAGCATGCTTGCACCATCAGACGTATCATTCGCACCTTGCCATCTGCACAAGGAAAGGGAGCGGGGTGAGGAGACATACGGGAAACTGGATAGAAGGGCAAATAAGACCTCCGGCGGTTTTACTAAAAGTACGAACTGCAGCATATTTACATCGATTTATAATAAAAAGGCAATCCCTGGTACCACCGAGTAATGACACTGTCATTGTCTGACATTAAATAGATAAATTATTCAAATTAATATTATAAATGCTAAACGTTAAAAGCTAAAAGTAACTCCGTTTGTCTGTCTGTCACGCTTTCATGCCTAAACCACTGAACCAATTTTGATGAAATTTGTTACGGAGATACATTAGACCTTAGAAAAGGACATCCATATCCATATCCATACTTCCATACTTAATATTATAAATGCGAAAGTAACTCTGTCTGTCTGTCTGTCTGTTACGCTTTCACGCCTAAACCACTGAACCGATTTTGATGAAATTTGGTATAGGGGTAGATTAGACCTTGAGAAAGGACAGGCTATGTTTGGTCGCGATAACCGACATCCACGCGGGTGGAGCCGCGGGTAAAAGCTAGTAGGTTGTATTTGGTCGCGATAACCGACATCCACGAGGGTTGAGCCGCGGGCAACAGCTACTAATAGATATTTAAAAAACAATTAGTTGAAGTTAAATAAATTAAGTATCGTGGTAAGGATATAATTATTGTAATTGCGTTGTTTACTAAGAATGCTCATAATATGCAGTAAAGCTATTGTCACGACTAAACACTAGTGCTAAATAAGATAATAAAACTATACTGTTGTACGTAAGTACTTACTCGGTAGGTACGTTTTATTACTTATTTGAATTACTTAATTCATGTCGTGGTGATTGTTGCCTGCAGTTAAGGCCAGCAGTATTGCCAGAGCCTTGCTCCGACTCGATAATTTTAATTACAAAAATCTGTGTATGAATCTACCTTACGCACAAGTCTTGGATAATAATAAAACTGAAGAGTTTGTATGTTTGAACTTCAACTTCATGTGCATTTAGATTTTTTTTTTTTGCATTTGATAGCCCTGTTTTTGAGAGTGGTTTAATAGACTATCTGTTTGATATGGGACGACCCTTAAGAGCTAGTAGGGTGGTGAAACCGAGGGGCACTTGTATACAAATACTTTGGTGGTCTAATCTATACTTCCATACTAATATTATAAATGCGAAAGTAACTTTGTCTGTCTGCCTGTCTGTTACGCTTTCACGCCTAAACCACTGAACCAATTTGGATGAAATTTGAAACAGAGATAGATTAGACCTTGGGAAAGGACATAGGCTATGTTTGGTTCGCGATAACTGACATCCATGCGGGCGGAGCCGCGGGCAAAAGCTAGTGGTAATTAAAAACAAAATATTAGTTTATTGTCTTTTTTTAAAGAAATTAGTACCTATATAGTTGATACATACCCGTCGGTCCTCTGAAAATTCATTTTTTCAAGTTTAAAATCGAAAACATCACAATTCTTTAAATTGATATATGTAGTAACAAAAGAACATACCTTAATTTCACGATGCCTAATTTTTTGCTAATTTCGGTGGCATTTTTCAATCATAGGTTTTCGGATGAAAAAATTTAATGGAGTTCTTTTAGAACACATCAGTATTCTAGATATTCTAAAAGAACTCCATTAAATTTTTTCATCGGAAAACCTATGATTGAAAAATGCCACCGAAATTAGCAAAAAATTAGGCATCGTGAAATTACCCCTAATATCATGTGGCTAATATATTATTAAAAAAAAAAATGACAACATAATCCATACTTCCATATCCATATCTACTAATATTACTAATATTAGATATAAATGCGAAAGTAACTCTATCTGTCGGTCGGTCTGTTACGCTTTCACGCCTAAACCACTGAACCGATTTTGATGAAATTTGGCATTGGGGTAGATTAGACTTTGAGAAAGGACATAGGCTATGTTTGGTCGCGATAACCGACATCCACGCGGGTGGAGCCGCGTGCAACAGCTAGTAACCTATAAACATAATAAGGCCCGGCCGTTATCATTTAACATCAAAAGACATAGAACCAGCGGGATGAAGACCTGTTAAAGGCCATAAGGTCTCGGAACCATGATGTGTTCCGTGGCCTGGCCCCAGAACAGCCCCCCTAGACAAGTGGTAATTCGTTGCTCGGCGTATGATGGGATAGAATGACAAATGTATAGGATTTGACGTTTTTGACATTCGTTGACGCCTGTCATATACGTCAAATCCCATACATTTGGCAATCTATTCCATCATACGCCGAGCAACGAATTGCCACTTGTCTGTAGGGGCTGGTACGCTTGGCAGTTCTCTACAGAAAGACCGCGAGGAACCCACACACGTGTCACGTGGTGCTCAGGGTCTCCCCGGCGGCGGCGGTTTATATCATTTATCTATCTAGAAGGAATTTAATAAAAAATATTATTTGTGTTTATTTACAAAACCAGTTACACTGTTACATAATTGAATGTCAGAGGGTAGGGTAGTAGTTAATAATAAAAATATTAGTAGTTAATAATAATTCTGGTAATAAAAATAAAAAAGTTGTTCATAATCCAGTCTCGGTCTAATCTTAAACTCCCAAATGTCAAATACGATCATGATGTCAATGTTCTTTCTTCTTTGTGTTACGAAGAAACCCGTTTACGACATTTCATTTGATTTTGACAGATCGAGAATCGAGACTGAATTATGATTAAACTTTTATTAGGAGAATTATTAGCCTTCTACTGTGTAGCTATGTACGTATTTTGGCACTGTTCGTAGGTGCAAGGATTAGTGTGGGAATCTCTGCAACTGCCACGTAAACTATCAATAGGACCTCTGATACTGAAAAAAATTGCCTTAAAAGACAATGTAAATAAAAATTATTCTATCACTCACTATATAATCCTGGATTTGTACTGCAGTCTGCAATACATTGTTCTGGAAAATTATGTCTCAGATTTCCAATAACAGTAGGTACTTATTCATACAAATAAATAAAATTGAAATGTCTGTTTCTATATTAAAATTTCAACTTTTCCACAAAAACGTTTGAATAATAAAATAACTTTTAAACTATCGCGTTCCATATAAAACGTGTGAATGTATATACGGTACCTACCACGGAGGACAGAATGTACCTACCTACTCACTTACAGGAGAAAGCTAATTCTTTACATTTTTCATTTCCACTGGCTACTACCCTGGCACACATTTTTGCTACTCGCTGGGACTCTTGACCTGGCCTTTGTTCAAAATATCCTCGATCTGATAGACATACGTACCTACACCTAGGTCGACCCATACAGGAGTGCCCATTCACTCTCGCTATCCAAATCTGTTTCAACAATCTTCTTTCGTTGATTGTCTCTACTTATCCGAATCAACTCTATTTTCGTCACTACATTTTCTAACAAACCACAACGTTCCCATATCGCACTGTTTCTATTTTTTATATACTTAGGACACCTCAAATTTGATTTCAGCGGTATCATTTTCGTTACTGTTCCTCACTGGTATCATAATTGTACCGATACTATGAAATGTATTTATTACTTTACACTTCCTATATTACCTATGAGCGTTTATCGCTTATGTTTAATTGCTAGTAGGTACTGAAGGTAGGTTAATATTAACTAAGGTTATAAATTTAATTCAAGATCCTACGAATGGTTCTTGATAAATTTGTTATTGACTTATATGTAACTACAGCTGCCTATCCGGCTGTGGTTAAACCAGTTACAGAGTAGTTTTGTTGAATGTAATCTAAAACTAAAATTACATAATGGCATCAAATAATTTATGTGCATAATTTATTCCACCGGATGGACGTAAAGAGGTTTAGGCTCAATAATGGATTTCAAAATTTCAATAGCTGAACCATGCTGTTCAGCACCGTTGGGACCTAGGTCAGGCCACGCTCACTCTATGTACTTGCGCGCTATATTCACCTACTCGCCGCGGGTCGCCGACGGTCCTCAGTCGTCAGTCGGGCTGTGCCTAGGTGTTCAAAAAAATAATGAAAAGCATGTTTAAAGAGGTACCTACTGTATCATCATCTTCGAATCATCATCATCTTAGCTTTGTGTGCCAAATGCATCCTCATCACTTTACACGATTTTGGGTATTCGTGGTAGGGAAATCAATAGGCCCACATATTAACCCTTACGAGTTAGACATCAAACCAGCACTTTTTGTGTGCTTTCACCTTCTACCGTGGCCCGAGGGGAGTGATATGGCCAGCCAACCACGCAAAACGTGGTCACACCAGCAAAGGCGACGACGGCGACGGTCCTGTTTATAATCCTCCGGTAATATGACGTCTGCCCCAGCTTTCTTCCAAAATTCTAACTTCTGGAAAGCTGTAACTTAGCATGGATATGCATATTAATTATCAAGTAGGTATACCTAATCACAATAACTAAATAATAATAATAAATAATAAATAATAAAATCTAATCTAAACACACATAATGTAAATCATGTCAAATGTAACGTAAATGACAAAACATAAGTACCAGATACACAGAGATGCGACTTAAAACAATTAGTTTATGATACAACTATTTACTTTTACTTTTGACTACACTGCTTTACTTATCTTGTTTATATGCATTTTCGTGATATCAAATAATGTGCCTACGAACTATTTTGAACAAGCGTTCGAATTCCACATTGGGAAAACAAAATCTAACAAAAAATATTTAATGTGGGAATATTTTCGTTCCCACATTAAATAATTTTTGTTAGATTACAAGTTACAAGGATACAGCCTAAATTTCCTTTTTCTAGGTGAACCTGTGTTACTTGTTTAAATTGGAATCTAATATGTATCTAATTTATGGCTTCCTTTGTTTAATACTTTATGGCTTAACTGTTGCCCGCGGTTTCGCCCGCGTGGAATTTTGATCCCTCCCCGCAACCCATGAGAACCTATTCCCGAGATTAAAAGTAGCCCATGTGTTATTCCAGACGGTAATCTATCCCTGTACCTAATTTCAGCTAGATTCGTTCAGCCGTTAGAGCCTGATTGTAGCAAGGAGTATCTTATTGGTTGGAATTATACCGATTTCATGGGAACGCCTGACATCTGACCTCCCAATCCTGACAGCAGTGACAGCCGAAGGGTTAGGTTAGGTCAATCAGCAGGTGTACCACAATTGGAGGTTGATTTGACCTCGAAAGTGTTGGTGTAGTTCCATACCATTCTGTTCTAACATTTGATTTTTTAAGTTAAAATTTATTTGGCAATCGAATATAGTTATCTATGTAGGGTTGGGTACATTAAATTAGTAAAAATATTAAAGTTGCAATCAATGTTTTATTAAATGATTACTGACTCCTGTTGAGTACTAGTAGGGAAATTAATTCAATACATTGACTGCAGTAGTAAAGCCGGTTTTCTAGTAATAAACATTCATTGACCTATTGCCCTTATTATCAATATTATTGTTGTCACAAGATCGTTTGAAGGATAATGTTTTGATTTATGTTATCTAACATTATCACTGACAATACCCCATTATCATGAAAGAGTTTTCCACCACGGCGGCGATTACACCATAGTCGTATCAAGAGGTTTTGGATGATAAAAGTGAATAAAAAGCCTCGATAGGAACCTGTTCCGTGCAAGTAAATTAAAAGGCTCGTGCGTAAGACTGGTTGCAGTCTTTAAATTCATATTCTATACACGGCCGAAGGTAATATGGGATAGGAATTTTTTGGTGTATAGTTAAAGCAAGTATTCATCTGAAAATCAGAATATTTGTATATTCGAGGGAAGGTTTGAAACTCCCAAAAACTCATTCCCTTCAATAAAATAATAACAATGCAACAATAATATGCAATAAAAAATACTTCTGTCAATCTTTTTAATAACTAATAGTAGTTAGCCTGTCCCCAGTATTTTTAGTAGGATAGCTAAAATATCCAGTATATTTTAGCTACTAGGACAGAAACAGGCTGGAAGCAGAGAGCTAGAGATAGATGGAAATAGCTGGACAGTCCTGTCCGTAACGAACGAAAGAGCACTGACTATACTGAAGCACAAGAAAGGTGAATCCAGAAGAAACAAAGAATATATTTAAGTACCGATGAATCATATAAGAGGAAAAACTATGGGGAATTACTAGTAACAGTATACAATGAACTGTACTTAGTAGGCTGAATATACAACGAAAATATTATGAATTATGACACTTTTTGTGCGTATATACACTAACCAATTATAAACGTATTAAGATATTTTTAGTTATCCTTATTGAGTTGGTACCTAAGTCATTATGCAGAATTCCCCACAATATTTCCCTAACCGTCATACATAGGGATATAACTCCGTATGAATGACGTGTGAAGTCTGCCAATCGCAATAGTCCGTCCTTTCCATACGTTTACGTAACGATTTTGAATGTTTTTCAGGGCACAGGAACTCGAATCTCATTGTAAGTTGAAATACTTGCTGATTGGTAGATGAGTCTTTCTGTCAGGTTTATTAGGGGAATCAGATGGTAGTAGCTCACGTACTCGTATGAATCAACCAAACCAATAATGGTAGAGTAGGAGAGAGGATTAATTAAACCTGTTTAACCTAGTCCTACCTCAGAGGAGTCTAATATAAGTACATTTTAACAACTAAGTTAATTTAAGTACATAATGTGGTTCAGTTCCACTTACTTAATAGGGAGATTATATTGTCCTTCTGTCGTTAATCGAATAGTTTTTCTCGCCTGGAAAAAAGTACGCTTATAGTATAGCACGCATCAAAATAAGTAGTAAGCCCACAGGACACTCATGTTCAAAGCATAAATTGGTAGGAGACCGTGCCATGAGCGGAAGTGGAAGCGGAAGAAACAAGAACTGTAGATAAAGCAATAAAAGAAACATTATGTAAGTAACAGTAACACACCTAATTAAATTTACTGTGTCCTCGATTTATCTGCAACTTGTTTTTTATCTCATGACTGTTTTAACATTGTCTTTTATCAGTAATTGCATACAACACATACTTAAAGACTTTAATTTACTTATAAGACATTCTCCCAACCTTTATGGTAGTACAATTAGCAAGAAATTCACCTTTCAAAACCTTGCAGTTTTGATAATTTCATATTAATTGATATTGAGTAGCTCCGAAATTCGTTACAGTAGCTTATTTAATAAAATTATATAACTCCCTATATGGCCAGTGTGAAGGTCTTCGATGCGGAATCTGACGTAGTAGGTATCAGCTACACATTGACAATGACCTGGTTCTAAGATATTTAAATAATTCAAGGAAGAATTTTTTATGTAACCTTATGCAATGGGTTTATTAAAAGAGCAATCAACACAAGCGAAAGGAAGTGTTAATACGAGAACGTACCTATACGAGCGCAAACGACTGTTTCTCTGTCTGAGTGTGTCTGCCACCTAAGTGGTATAAAAAAAACGATTAAATTTGTCACAATAATTTTTGAAAATACTAGTACAAATATTCCTATTAATATCAAGTACATAGCTACCTAAGGTTTTAATATGAACGTGTAGGTTGTACTAACAAT
This sequence comes from Eilema depressum, assembly GCA_914767945.1. Taxonomy (NCBI): domain Eukaryota; kingdom Metazoa; phylum Arthropoda; class Insecta; order Lepidoptera; family Erebidae; genus Eilema; species Eilema depressum. The sequence continues at coordinate 17,087,956 of OU612013.1, forward strand.
AGACAGGGCAAAACGATACTTTATAATAGAGCCAGCTTTTTTTTATTTATTTTATTTATCCAAACTTTGGATAAAACTTGTAACCGCGTCGGGCATTCTACTAGGTACGTCTATGTTTCTAAGTTATTCAAAGGTACCCGTGGTCAAACACTGGCCAATAAAATATAAAAGAAAACTGATTAGGAAGTTGATTGGCTTGATTTAGGAAGTTTCATATGATTAGAATCTTCAAGGATCTTTTGAACGGATATCATTGGATACAAGTTAGGTATGCAATCAGGAAATAAATTCTGTGAATTACCTACATTTCAAGTTACCATGTCATTACTTGTAATCGTCACAACTGATCATCACCACCAAAATCAGCTGGATTGGAATACAGGGAATTGCTTGGAATATACCTGACCATGATCCAGTTAAACTCTGCCTACACCTACTTACACTCCTAATGTATCTATTTTTTTACTGTTGATAACTACAGCCAAAAGACAAACGAGACGTGAGTGTGACGCAGGTAGTTTGTTCTCATGCTTACTATTTATCACTTAAACTTTTATACTTACCAAGCTAAATTAATTCTTACCATTTGTATTTTCAAATATCATCAACCAATCATAATGAAAATAAAATAAAAGAAAGAGTACAAAATCAAATACATTTAAATAAAAAGTAAAAAGAAAAAAAGCAAATTAAATTAAAATGGACATGTTTTAATTTAAATAAAAAAATAAATTAAAATATTAGCAGGATTTCAACCTACCTAGCAGGTACCCTTACCATATGGAAATTCTTCCTTTATTTAATTTTTTTACTAGTCATGACTCATGAGTAATGAGTAACAGCGAACAATAAGAAATTAAGTAATAGCAGAAATCGTTGAGACAGTGACATCATTTATTCCCCGTGGTCCACATCCGCAGTCCGGAAACGAAAATACTTTTTTGAAAAAAAAAAAAGAAAGAAAGAAAATAGCTGAGACATAAAACAGGCAGACCTATCTGCCTTATATTTCAGTGTCAAATTGATACTATCTTTATGTAAATAAATATGTATTGAATAAATACATAATTATAAAATATATTTTATGAAGGCTGGAATACTGTAAATGTATGAGTGTCTAGACTTCTAGAGATATTAGATAAAGCTAATCAGTATGTAACTCTATTTGAAAAGGTGACAGAAGGTAAAAAAATCAAAATCTTTTTCCGGTGAACATAATTATATTTAGTTACTTAGTTGTGCTAAGAATCGTTTAGGTACATACATCTTTACTATTCAATACATACAAAACACTGTAATTAATTAAAAAAAAAACATTTATTAGTATCATCATAGTGTTGTTAAGTTAAAGAATAATTGATATGAGTATTAAGTATACACAGAGTAAAAATCATAACCCTCCTTTGGCAGGAAAAAAGGATTTACCACTATTCTTTAGAAAAGTTATGCATGAGCGTGACCCACCAGTTACGATGCATTTGCTCAAACAATCAGGCTCCATATCTTCCTCAACTGTTCGTGTATGCACACTATGCAGTGAATGCAATCACGTGCAATGTGCAATGCTATTGTGTCCGACAAACTAGATTTCAACCTTCAAGCCAAGTTTGTCACATGAGCGAAATGAGACAATTTGAATCCAATAATTAATTATGCTTCTGGCCTAACCTTCAACGAAAGACACTGCTACATAGAGTTGTCTTCTGCAAGATTAATCATAGCTGGCTAATCCTTAAGAAGGTAACTCATACCAAACCTTGACCAAAACACTATTTTATCATCAATAATTTTTTTTTTTAATACATACATAAATACAATTACGTCTTTATCCCCGGAATTAGGCAGAGCCAGGCATCTGAGGCCGAGTCTGGATATATTTGTCTGATGATATACAGCCCTATTCCTTAGTCGCCTTGTACGACACCGCATGGGAGGAGATGGGGTGGCCCAAATTCTACTCTGCCAGGAACTACGCGACATTATATATTTCAAGATCTAGTACTTATTTCAACACACGTATAATAAGCACAATGTCAAAAGTCAAGTGCAAAGGGCGTCTGCTTCAATCTACAGTGATTTAACGAGTGGGTGTAAGTTATTCAAACAATAATTAATTGAAGACTGTTCTCCAGTCAGCATCAGATTAATCTTGTCCAGCAAAGTGCTCAAAATGATCTTAATACCTTGGTAAGGATTCCGCCCTTACTGTTGACCGATTGTTCTGATATTTAGTACACACCTTTAGTTCGGACGATAATATAATTTTAATCAATAAAACCGTTTGGTATTAACATTATTAGTTAGTATGGTAGTCATTAGTATAATAAAGTTTATGGGGTCGCAAGTCACGTCTACCATCGAATATAGGGGTTAGTCGTGTTGTCCCCCCCGTTTTCTATTCTCTTATAATATTCTCAAAATGATCTTTATTAAGATTATTTTGAGTACTTTGCTAGTCAAGATCGATCTGACTGTCTATTCAAATGATACGTTTTAGAATTTTCGTGCAAAAGTCACTTAACTTACCAGTAACTTTTTAAAGGACTGGACAAGTTCAATCCTTTACCAATATAATTTAAATCTCACGTGAAGAAGTAAAAATTGTAGACAGCAGTAGGATTTGCTAGATTTTATTTTTGACGATTACCTAGGTACTCAATCAATAGTGGATCAAACTACGGACTATTATTTATTCTGTGCTACGGGTATCATTGAAGAATATACTAGATTTGTCAAATGCATAATAGGTATATTGTATTTTACTATGAAGCATTATTGTTCTCATCTCGTCTGCTATAGAAATCAGTAAATAATATAGTTAAATTTTTAGAGAACAGTTATTTATTAATTATATTATATGTACATATATCGACATCGATACAATTGACAAATGAATTACTTGTAGAATCGTCTCTGTCATCACCGTGATTCCATCAGAAGTAAGACGCAGACAGTAAAGCCAGGTTAGAGAGAACCTAATGTCCCGAGGGTAATCATCTGTATTATAGTAAAGTTAACGGGAATTAATGCGATCGTGATAAATATATGTAGGGTATATAATATATATTATACCACACCTTTGTATACCAATATATCTCTTGAGCATCATCCCGTTAATTTCCTAGGACATTATTGTATACCATGGAACACGAAAGTTTAAAAGTTGGTGCTCGGAAATTCCATTTTGGCACTTTACTCTGGGAATTCCCCTCAGCAAAATTTTGTCTTGCCATAATTGTAGCAATCAAAATATGGCCTAATAATAATTTGTCTTATTCAGGATCAGACAAAGTATAGGTACCTAATTGATCATTTTGACAGCTCAATTGGGTAGTGTATTATATCTACCTTCTGTATCCGTGGTCAGATAGCATTGTTAGATCAGTCTAACCACGTCCATTCTTTTGTGTCCTTGGTCAGACTGATTTAACCCAAGGGTCCATTCTTGTATCCTTGGTCAGACTGATTAAATTAAGAGTCCTAGGTTAGATTGCGTTCTGTATCCGTGGTCAGTCTAACCACGTCCACTCTTTTGTGTCCTTGGTCAGACTGATGAAATTAAGAGACCTAGGTTAAATTTTTTTATTTAATTATTTAATAACAAAGGTATACAATTTTCATGTGCACTAGAAGTGTTACAAAAACCAGAAAGGTTTATCGAAATTTATATGTTTTTAAATGTTTTATTATCTGTATTTATATAAATTAATTATAAATATACATAAATTAAATTAAAGAAATTATAAAAAAAGGATTGGTAGACATAACCAGATTTGGATTATTCTTATAAGGATGGATACCTACCTAAAACTACAGATTCTCAGAAATACTTAATAGTATACTGATGTTACCTGAGCAATAATACAAAAAGGGTTATAATAAACCGTGCGATAAAAATAATAAATGGATGACTGATAATGAGTTACTTAAAATATTGAATGGGCGACTAAAAAACTGAGTGACCCGTGATACAGAAAGTGTGTTGTTGATTCGAGTATAGCGCGCCCCAACTTGGATAGGTTAGGTTAGAAGGCTAACGCGGGAGTGGAGCGGAGCGGAGCTCCCGCTCTTCGTGGTTATTTTTTTTATAACCATCCATAAATAGTAGCTCGTTTAGTATTTTCGTACGTCACATTCAGTAATTTTGACACCCATAAATTGAATAAAATAATTCTTCACTATAGCTAGCTTTTCCGATTAATTTGTGACCGCGTTAAATACAACCCAAACAAAAAAATACCTAGTCCGACCATTATTCTGTTAAAAATTAAAAACAAATATTTTTTATGAAGTAATAAGTGTAGGTATACTTAAATGGACGTGGTTATACTGATCTGACAATGGACACAAAAGAGTGGACGTGGTTAGATTGATCTGACAATGGACACAAAAAAGTGGACGTGGTTAGACTGATCTAACAATGCTATCTGGCCACGGATACAGAAGGTATATCTAGTCGTTAGTGAATCGGTCTAATTAATTGCGATTATTCTCATTCAACCTAGCATCAATGTTACATGGTTATGCTGTCTTCTTCACGTCAATCCTAGTAGCATCCAAAACTTGTACTCCTCTATAATTTATCTGACTTATCTTTACTTTTACGTCAACGACTGCCATCTGACCACTCAACTCAAAAAGGTACCTGCGACTCGTCTGTTAATCAGCAGATTTACCTACCGGCTTACAAACGAGGAAGAGATTAACTTAGGCCCTGATGATACACTAATTAATAAAAAAGAAAACAATAGGTAATTGTAACGGTTTTCTATTTTTATTCCTACAATTTTATGTCATAATTTAACATTGCATAATGTTACTTGTCCTAACATTATTTACGCATAATACTCATTTGCCATAACTTTTTAATCATAATTTTTTTAATCCTATTTACTATAAGCATAATATTTTATAAGCATACTGTCCCAAAGCATAAGTTTACTTAAGCATAACGACGCGTAACCATAACTTTTTTAATTCAGAATGTTCATTTGACTAAATAAAGTTCTACATGGTTATAAAAAAAAATGCTGTCTCAATAAATCTGCCAAATAACTATTAGACAAATAAACAATATGCTTTTCATCCCACCATCTCGGAAAGAGTGTTTTTATTCTTCGATAACTGAGCGTAAAAGTCGTTTTTATCCTCTAGAGGATAAAGTAAGTTTGAATTTAGAACATCGTGTGTACTAGGTTTGTGAACTCAAAACATAATTAAACCTATTTACTTCTACCTCTATGGTGCCGAATTTATCATGCAACTTTTTTTTAATTTATGAAAAACTCAGACTCGGAACCTCCTTGGTGTACTTTTTTTTTTAAATTTGCTTTGCGCGCATCAATTTTTTTCACGTCATATTGTTGAACATTGTTGTTGAATTTTTATTTTTTTGTATTTTATTATTAGTATTAGGTAATACACATATTATACAGCCTCCGTGGCGTAGTGGTAGTGAACGCGGCCGCTACGCAGGAGGCACGGGTTCGATCCCCGCTCAGTGCAAATATTTTTTTCATCCCACCATCTCGGAAAGACTATTTTTGCTCTTCGATAACTGAGCGTAAAAGTCGTTTTTATCCTCTAGAGAGGTAAAGTAAATTTGAATTTAGAACATCGTGTGTACTAGGTTTGTGGACTCAAAACATCATTAAACCTATTTACTTCTACCTCTATGGTGCCGAATTTATCATACAACTTTTTTTTAATTCATGAAAAACTCAGACTCGTAACCTCCTTGGTGTACTTTTTTTTTAATTTGCTTTGCGCGCATCAATTTTTTTCACGTCATATTGTTGACATTGTTGTTGAATTTTTATTCTGTTGTATTTTATTACTAGTATTAATACACATATTATACAGCCTCCATGGCGTAGTGGTATTGAACGCGGCCGCTACGCAGGAGGCACGGGTTCGATCCCCGCTCAGTGCAAATATTTTTTATGCATGAAAATGGGTATTTGCATTGGTCTGGTCGTGCCTTGGAGAGCTCGTTAAGCCGTCGGTCATGGATGCCATACGAACATCTATGACAGTCGTTACGGGTAGTTGGAGCCCTAAAAAGTTCAACAACAACGGTCTGGCTGCAATGCTTCGATATCGCCTAATGTCATCATTGGGTTGTGGAGGTCAGATGGCAGTCGCTTCACGGCAAATATCGAGGTCCAGCCAAATCCGCAGTTAAGACTGGTAAAGCGGACCCCGGACTTCGAGGTGAAAGCTTCGGATGCTGACTGGGAATTAACGCTAGGAAGGAGAAGCATTTCATTATTTCTTCGCTGAGGTGGGATGAAAAGTTACGTGTTGCACTCGAGTGCAAAGATTTTTCACCTTGTGCTCTTTTGATTCCCTCGCTAACGCTCAAGATTCTAATTTGTGAATCACTCGCTACGCTCGTGATTCAAATTTAGAATCTTTCGCTTGCTCGGTCATCAAAAATGAGCACGCGGTTAAAAAGCAACTTTGCACTCTTGTATAACAAATAACTATTACAACTTTATGCATATCAAAGTTATGAATAAAAACATTAGGATATACAATATTTATGCTTAATAACATAGTATGCTAAAAACCAATTATGGCACACTATTATTATGACAAAGAAAATTATGCCTAACTTGTTATGACAATTTAAATTAGGACAAAAACCATTATGAGAAAAAATGGGATCCCAATTGTAACTCTACACTAGGTACTCTACACCTTTTAATAGGACATTACGAGTAGATACTTAAGGTGATTACATACGCGAATGACTTTGACCATACAAATGCTCAAGGTCATTCGCTCGTTTTTCAGCCGTAAAAATCAGTAAAACTAATTTTAATAGATAATTTTATAGGGGACGATTAGAAACTAAGAAGGTCACGTCATGCTAATACACTCATTTAACATATATCTGAAATTTTAGATTATTTGGATGCATATTGTAGAAAATATTTGGTTTCATAAGAAAGAGTAGAGTGATGTTCAGAGCCTCTTTTCTACTATGTCCTCCTTTTTTATTGAATTTATGAAAAGGTGAAGTTACTCTGTATATCCTGTAGTATGCAGGGATGTAAATTTCAGATCTTTAGGTTTTATAGTTAAAAAGAAAAACGGTTTCGAAAATACCGATTTTTCGATGCTAATCTGATTCGGGGCCTTAAAAAAATGTTTGACAGAACAGATTTATGTACGTCGGTATAGGTACTCATTAATTAATTAATTATTATTTAACCTAATTATTTGGTGCTTTGTAATTTTTTTTGCAAAATACAATAATTCGTGTTTTGTAAGATTTATGTACCTATATACATATACTTACCTTATCAAAAGAACAATTGAATACATGAGGATTCATATTTGCATAATTATGATAATACCTAATTTATGTATCTGTATTCACATAAAAGCGTACCTACGTATGTAGCTACCTACCGGTATATAGGTAAGTGTAATAAGTTATTCAACAAATTCATAATATAATCACATCATTGTTCTCATCCGTTTATTCGTAACTAGCTGTGTCTGTGACTGCGTCTGCGTGGACTTAGATCTGGGTTTTACTTTTTTGCGAGGAACCCCATACTTTTTCTAAAAATAAGAGTAACATCAGCTATCTGCAGTAAAAATCCCATCAAACCGGCATTTACCAGGAACAATAAGTACATAAGAAGATAGACAGACAGAAAAACAATATTTTTTCATCCCACCATCTCGGAAAGACTATTTTTGCTCTTCGATAACTGAGCGTAAAAGTCGTTTTTATCCTCTAGAGAGGTAAAGTAAATTTGAATTTAGAACATCGTGTGTACTAGGTTTGTGGACTCATAACATCATTAAACCTATTTACTTCTACCTCTATGGTGCCGAATTTATCATACAACTTTTTTTTAATTCATGAAAAACTCAGACTCGTAACCTCCTTGGTGTACTTTTTTTTAAATTTGCTTTGCGCGCATTAATTTTTTTCACGTCATATTGTTGACATTGTTGTTGAATTTTTATTTTGTTGTATTTTATTACTAGTATTAATACACATATTATACAGCCTCCATGGCGTAGTGGTATTGAACGCGGCCGCTACGCAGGAGGCACGGGTTCGATCCCCGCTCAGTGCAAATATTTTTTATGCATGAAAATGGGTATTTGCATTGGTCTGGTCGTGCCTTGGAGAGCACGTTAAGCCGTCGGTCACGGATGCCATACGAACATCTATGGCAGTCGTTACGGGTAGTTGGAGCCCCAAAAAGTTCAACAACAACGGTCTGGCTGCAATGCTTCGATATCGCCTAATGTCATCATTGGGTTGTGGAGGTCAGATGGCAGTCGCTTCACGGCAAATATCGAGGTCCAGCCAAATCCGCAGTTAAGACTGGTAGACGGACTCCGAGGTGAAAGCTTCGGATGCTGACTGGGAATTAACGCTAGGAAGGAGAAGCATTTCATTATTTCCTCGCTGAGGTGGGATGAAAAGTTACGTGTTGCACTCGAGTGCAAAGATTTTTCACCTTGTGCTCTTTTGATTCCCTCGCTAACGCTCAAGATTCTAATTTGTGAATCACTCGCTACGCTCGTGATTCAAATTTAGAATCTTTCGCTTGCTCGGTCATCAAAAATGAGCACGCGGTTAAAAAGCAACTTTGCACTCTTGTATAACAAATAACTATTATACTCATATGCAACTCATACTAAATAAAAAGCTGTTGCAAACAGACACTTTTATTTTATGTATTTGTAAAGAATAAATGACCAGAAGTTTTTAATTAGACTCAAATTATTTATTATATCTCTCGAACGTGGCATTAGCATGAAAGCACGAAAAATTCTGAGTTTGTACGAAACAATGTCTTATTAATTTATTATATTTCTTGTAAATATAATAATGCAAGCTATCCTGAAGTAATTATTTGAGTGATAGTGAAAAGCAACGACTGCCTCTGTAGCATTCGACGACTACGCAGGGGACTCAGGTTCAACTCCCGCTCAAAGCAAATATTTACATGAATATGACTATTTGCATTGACCTGGGTATTGCCGCGACGTAGAGCCGTCGGTCTCGGTTCTCATACGAACATCTAGTGCTATCGTTAAGGGTAGTTAGAGTCTAAAATGTCCAACGACTGGTATCACTGAATACATCGATATCGCTAATGGGTTGGGGAGGTCAGATGGCAGGTGCTTTACGGAAAATATACAAGATCAGTCGCGTCGCGGTTGGACTAAAAGAGACGGACACTGAAATCCAAAGTGAGGACCTCGGATGCGAACAGGATTAACGCCAGGACGATGATGATGAGTGAAAAGCGCATGAAAATTCGTTGCGTAGATTAGAAAATCTAAGCGTACAGAAAAGCAAGAAATGATTTTGCTAGGTAGAATTTAGAAACTATAGAAAGATAGTACAATTATTTTTAGAAAACAGGAAGATTAAAATAAGTGCAGACAGTTTTCAATATTTGCATGCGGCATGCCTTTATGGATGTCTTACCTAATACTCGTAGTAAAAACTGATGACAAAGTAAATAGTTTTGCTTTGTTATAGTGTAGTCAGATATTACATACCTAAATTGTGTAAGCAATGTCAATATACATAATGTTAATTATAGTCTATACAATATTATCTTATACGAAATAAATTATGTCCAAACCACTGCGGCTACACTGATTAAGTAACAATTTAAATCAATGGCTACAAACTTGAAATTTCGGTAGATAGTTTATAATATACTAGCTGTTGCCCGCGGCTCCGCCCGCGTGGAATTCTGATCCCGTTCATCGCTGATATATAGCCTATATGTTAATCCAGGGTATAACCTAGTCCAGCGGTTTATGCGTGAAAGAGTAACAAACATCCACACATCCACACATCCATTCTCACAAACTTTCACATTTATAATATTAGTAGGATGAGCACACACTAAGGGATGATTTTTGGAAAATTCGCACCCAAAATGGGTAAATTGAGAACATTACGAAGTAAAGCCTCGAACTTGAAAAGATCTAAAGCTATACCAAGCGGTTCAGATGTCTCTTATAGCAGTGAAACACATTTTGAAAGGTGCATTCCCTCCCATCTTCGGCATTTTTGTATGATTGTTTATCACTATTTGTAGCATCCTCACATAAACTGCTAAGTGGGTAGTGAGTTATAATTTTTTTATATGTAAACACTTCTATGTTAAGTCCATGGCACTGAAACTACAACGACGGAATTAGGATAGTAACCTATACAAGAAATAATAATACTCGTAGTATATTTAGAAATTTAAACTTAAAGGGTTTACATGTACAATGAGGGTTGCAAGATCGTATAGGATGGATAAAAACATTAAATAATAAAAAGCCTATCAATAACAATACTGCAGTCCACTGTTGGACATAGGTCTCTTGCGGGCCATAGCACCCGGTCCTCCGCTTACGAAACCAGATTATCCCGAAGCGTATATAAGCATTTATAAACCTCTCATTTTTCTTTTACAGAAATGCTGAAATATTAAACTTCTCTGGAGGGTTAAAATCAAATTATACATTTCCAAATGAGTTTTTATTCGGAGTATCTACGGCAGCTTTCCAAATTGAAGGAGCATGGGATGCTGATGGTTTGTCAATATGTTTAGCTTGTGAAAAAATAAATAAATAAAAAAATGATTTGTTGGCTGTATTATAACTTTTTTCTGGATATTGCAGGAAAGTCAGAAAGTATATGGGATACCCTGGTACACACTAATAAAAGTTTTGTAAAAGATGGATCAAATGGTGATGTAGCTGCTGATTCGTACCATCAATACAAGAGGGACGCTGAAATGGTACGGGAACTTGGCGTAGACATATACAGATTTTCAATCTCCTGGGCCCGGATTTTACCGTCTGGTCTAACAAACAACATTAATGCTATAGGCTTACAGTATTATGATAATCTCATTAACGAACTCATAAAGTATAATATTACGCCTATGGTCACGATATATCATTGGGATCTGCCGCAAAAGCTGCAAAATATTGGAGGATGGCCCAATGCTCATATGGTTGATTACTTCACGGATTACGCTGAAGTGTTGTTCAACAATTTTGGAGACAGGGTCAAATATTGGATAACTTTCAACGAACCGATGCAGACATGTTTGGAAGGCTATGGTGGCGTATACAGAGCGCCGGCTTTGAATCGCCACGGAATTGCTGAATATCTTTGCGCACATAACCTTTTGAAAGCGCACGCTAGTGTCTACCATTTGTTCAACGAAAAATATCGTCACATTAATAAAGGTATTTAATATCCCTATAGCACATTGTATACCTTAATAAGTAATTGAATTGAATTGGTTATTTGAACATTATTATAAATCTGGATTAATGTTTGTAGGTAAAATTGGAATGGCTCTGGATTCAAACTGGGCTGAACCTAAATCCAACACAACAGCGGACAGAGAAGCAGCTGAGCTGTATTTAAAAACTCACGTGAGTACCCGTATATTAATTCTATGTTCCATTCTTTTATATACCTAATTAACTATTTATACCATGTTTTTGTCCTAACCATACAATTAGACAAATAGTTTTTTTATTGAATTAGTGAATGAATGAGTCCCTACAATATGTTTAAATGAGCTTTCGTAGGTCGTAGGCAATATTAATAAATGTATCCGTGTTATATGTAGTAGTAAGGAATAAATTAAGATAGAAATAGAGCGCCTGTTAAAGTATAAAGTTAAGCCATACATGTATAATAGGGTTCCAGGAGAGCTGGCCTCAGGCTCTAAAGAGGTAGCTTTAGATGTCAACGGGATTGGAAGAAGTAGAAAACTACCCGTGAACTTAAACACCGGTGACCATGGCCTGCCAATTAAAATATACTCTCAGTATGATCATATTTTCTTTATAAATGAATCCAGGCCACGACAAGTCCTTATTTTTAAGAAGCTAGAGTAAAAATTCATTTGTTTACTTAAAATTTTCAGTTGGGTTGGTTTGCTCATCCTGTCTACTCCAAAGAAGGCAATTATCCCCCAGAGCTTATCAAACTGGTTGATGAAAAAAGCATTAAGCAGAACTTCACCCGTTCTCGGCTGCCAAAGTTCAGTCCTGAGGAAGTAAACTACATAAGGGGAACCGCTGATTTCTTCGGTTTAAACCATTATACCACGTACCTACTCTCTAAGCCTGAGAAAGAAGTGGGCGCTGTTCCATCACACGAGAATGACGTGGGTATAGTACGAGTACAGGATCCTAAATGGCCTTCCGACTCCTCTTCATCTTGGCTTAAGGTAAATATGCCCGATAATTTATACTTACCCATTTTAGGTACAAACTCTTTCAGGTAACTTATTTATCACCCAATAGTAAACGAATATGATCACCAAATTAAAAGAAATAAATTATAGTGATGGATCTTTACCTGTCACTATAATTTCTAAATATCTTTGCGCACATGACCTACGAGTAGGTTGGTTATGACCGGCGGCGGCGGGTCAACTCGACAATAATTATATCTAAGGTTATAACGCTACAGATATAAAGAAACAATAATGAGAATGGTGCCGTGTCATTGTAACGGGAATGGAACGCGAAAGTTTGAAAGTTAATATTAGTCTTTTTTTTAATTTCCTGCTAAGCGCCCGGAAAGTCCCCTCACGAAATTGTAGGTACATATCATATATCTAGTCTTAATGATATGAAAAAAAATATACACTACAATTACATAATGCTGCTTTATTAATTATATGTATCATTAATTTATAAACATATTAGATATGGCGCGTTTTTTAGTCTTCTTTTTAAATTCAGAAAAGCTAAATATATAGTACCTACCTACACACGCACATTCACATATATACCTACACCTATATAATAATTACCTTCCCTTCCAACTGGTCGTGTCAAGGTAGCGGTCTTGCCAATTATATTATTTATAGGTACCTACCATGATTACGATGAAAATATTTCACCTTCAAATATAGGCAGGAACTAATACCTAATAAATATTTTATGAATCTTGATACCATTTGGAAGGTAATTCAAAATTGGTGCCATAAATGTCATACCCCTTTATATCAGGCAGCATGAGTGTAACGCCATAGGCCACGGTAACCACCCTACCCTGTAGGTCTAAAAAGGCCACATTCGACGAATCGTATCCGCATTGAAATACGAAGCGGATTTCATTTCGTAAAATGGGTACACACAGCGCGAAACGCGGCGCGATTCGCTTTTGGCAATTCACCTTTTTGACAAGTTTGTATGAGAAGTCGTAAAACGGCTCACCACATCCGAATCGCTGAAATGTCAAATGTCAGCATTGAAAGACGCAACTCGAACATCGCGTCTTACAATTCGTCGTTCGTTGTAATTTATTTGTTTGCCTCAATTATATAAATTTAGCCTAAATATGGCTGATTTATTTCTTTATCATAATTTATTGAAACATGCAATAGCCCTAGAAAGGCTTTTGCGGCCTCACGAAACCAGGAGGTTGCATTCGAAATGCCGGAGGACGAGTTTGTGGGCTGGAATAGCAGCGGTGAAGGGTCAAAACTTTCAAAAGGTAAGCCGGTGGAAAAAAGCTTAGATACCTCTTATAGTATGATCATGGCAATTTTTGTTTCTTCTGAATTTCAGTTGCTAAGTACAAATTTAAAAAAGCATATCTACCACGGCTTCACTTTGCAGAGCAAGCCCGCAGGAATTGGGTTATAGGGACTCTTTGTCACTGATGACCAGTTGTTTTAGATCTCATCCAAGAAATTGAGCCCATATCAGGATCAGGACGAGGTGGAATAAATTTTGCAACATGTTTGTATTAATTATGTAATTTATTTAAGCATATAAGGTTTACATTAATATATGTAATAATATATCCTAGTTGAGAAAATGAAGTTTAATTACCAACATATATGGCATAATGTTTAATTAAATCTAATTACAGAAACTTATGAATATTATAAATACGAATGTCAATTTCAATTAAAAATAAAGGAGACAATGTACACAATCTAAACATTATAATATCCTAAACACAAAAAGAACTAATAAACATACATAATGTAGATTATGTATTTTTGTTTGTTTTGAATAGTTTAATAACAATCAATACTATTAAACAGTGCCCATTAATCATACTTAACTAATCTGGATTTGGAAAGGCAATTTAATAAAATAACAACATTGCACACAAAATCATGCTTAGTTTGAGCTGTCGTTGGGGCTCTAAGCTTGTACTATAAGTACTAGACAACAGATATACTACATATTCTATAGTTTGTTCGTATTAATACACACATATTATACACTTTAATTGTTAAGTAAGTTGTTTTTCCATAATCAGTATAATATTACGCAGTCCATCTAATCAACACAACCATGGTGTCCGCTAGTTCCCTATTGTGTTGAGCTAACTATGCGGAGGCTGCTGCAGTCGCTGCATCAGATAGCAGCCTCTATCTTTCTATTTGAGACAAGATCCGCCTAGCCTCTTCCAATGGAGCTGGAGGCGCTGTGCTGAAACAATAATTATATTCTTTTATTTTAATCACATTTACCTACTTATGATCTTTCTTTTGTGCTAAGTAAATAACTATATAATGTTAAAAAATTTAATGTTTGTTTCTCTCTCCACGGTCAAATGTAGAGATGGAGAGTATACATGATACCTACTTGTCTCTACTGTAAATTTATTGGTGTACAATAAAGTATTATCTATCTATCTAGAGATGTAATTCAGTTTGAACAATGCTCTCGATACATTTATATATGTGGAGCTTGGAAGAGGGATGAGATATTACAATATTTAGAATAGGATATCTGTGAAAGACACAAGATAAACAATAATTACTAAACTTAACACCTCACTTTGGGAAGAAGTCCTTTCTTATCATAGTTTATATTATAATGTTAGCACTTATTACTATAGAGAGTTATACTTACGCGACAATCACAACTACTTGATATTCGTGCTCCGGTTCATCAGACACACCGTTGGTAAATGTCTAGCTTACTTTAGATCATCCTTGGGCGTCTTTAGTAGCGTAACCTCTCCCTTCTGCGTTGAGAATGAGTGTAACCTCTGCCCATAGCCACCGGCTTTCGTCTCTTCTTCGAGCGGTATTATTGTAGGCAGTTTTTGCCAACTGAGGATGCCTCGTCATGAACTTCATAATAATCTCCCACTGCGCCTCACTGACCCGATTTGGCATGATTGTTTTATATGCACAGTAAACACAAACACTATATTTGGTCGGTATTCCGCCAGACGCGACGACGCGAGAATAAAATTTGAAGTGGAACACACAGCACAACACTTAAAGTCTCATAAGTGGATTTTTTTCAAGTGAACTTGATGAATGGATTGAATAAATACGAAAAACATTTTAATTTCTCAGACAATCAAATATTTACATTAGTTGAGTTGACAGAACACAGTTTGTTGCCAGTAAATTAACAATTATTGAAATAATCTGAATGTTATTTAACAATTATTAATGGCTTAAAATGGGTTTTAAAGTCTATTTGCTGATTAAAAATAAATAAATTGCAATCTATTCACTTAAAATACTCTTTTTTACTTTAATATCTTGCATTTAAAAGTTACCGGTTTTTATATTTTTAGAATTGCAACATTTTATCTTAATACGAATCGTCGGCTGAACCGCATTGTAGACGAATCGTCTTTCATGTGTATCATTTTACGACCCAAGATGAATTGTAAAGCGCTTCGCCGGACGAACTGGATGACGAAATGGAATCCGATTCGTTTTATGAAATGGCCTTTTTAGACCTACAGGTCGTACCTGGTATAAAAAAAATATCAGGCGAGTGTATCCTTCCAGGAACTTCCTAATTACATTTTATAGCGGACTGTCTGTTTGCCCTAATTCTTTTTTTAGAATAAAAATAGCCAAAGTTGCGTTTAACACATTCGTTCCAGCCGTTTCAGAAATAGGTCAAGTCAAAGAAAAGGCAGAACAAAAGGCAGACAGACAGACGATAAAAAAATCTAAATAAAATACTTAAACTGTACCTTAAGTTTAATTATTTGCATAGAAGATGAAATAACGAAATACTGTGTCCATAATTATTATTGAAGCTCTGGGCACGGTAATACTATACAGTAATAGTAGTAGTAATAGGAGTAGTATAGTAATATGTAGGTACTACGTTGTTTATACCTTATATGGCAAAGCGGTCATATAGCCAAATCGCCATGACCGCTTTGCCTAATCCACTATTTTATTTTCAACACTAGTGGATGCCGTGGCTCCACTCGCATAGCTGTCGGTTATTGCGATTTGGTCATAATCTCCTTTTGTATTTAATCAGTAGCATTGTGCATACGTGAGTTTCAAAATATGGCCAAGATCTTCCTAATAAAAAGGCCATCGAAATCTCTGCAGCCCCCTAGACAAGCGGTTTTGGCGCGTTTTGTAGAATACAATGAATCTATAGGTGACGTATATGTTAGACAGTTGTCAATGTAAAGTGGAAAGTGGGTGTTTTGGGAAGTGGTACCTAAGGCCCGTATTCTAGAATGCCACTCAGCTGAATCTCGATTTACCTGAGGCAAGATTGTATGCACAGAATCCACAGATTTGACAGGCTGTCAGACAGATTGTCTATAGTTCTATACAATCTGTCCTCAGGTAAAAAGGTGTATGTTTTTGCGTCCATCGCGAACAAACAGACAATACCAATAAAATATCTTAGATTTCAGAATCTTTAAATTAACATAGGTATCGATACCTATGTTATCTAGCCTAAGTATTTTTTTAAATATCTTCAATGTACAGGGAACAATTTTGAAATACCTAGTATAGCCATAAATACCTACGTACGTTTAGCATTACATCGAAAGAATTTATCAAAGTTATTTGGCCATATGGGATACATACCTACGCGGGATCAAAAGTTCATAAGATCAGCAATATGCATTATAATGACTAGACCATGCTTGTACTCCAACACTGCAACGAATCATGATGATCAGTCATGTTACTTAATCAAATGTGTCTTTTGTTCAGGTGGTGCCTTTTGGCTTCAGACGTCTTCTCAAGTGGATCACAAAAACCTACGACAACACTCCCATCATAGTTACTGAAAACGGCTATGCAGACTTCAATGGTGTGCATGATAAAGCAAGAGTGTCTTACTATAGCCATTACTTGAATGCTTTGCTTCACGCGATCCATGAAGACAAGAGTTCTGTCCAAGGCTATTTTGCATGGAGCCTGATGGATAACTTTGAATGGGATGATGGATACACGTAAGTATTTTTCATACGTTTAGTGTAGTTTTTATTATTATTTGGTGGTTTTCTCTCAGGTGAATAATAGCTAGACTACAAACCACTTTTCGAATAAATTTTTTAGTCGAACCTTGTCTTCTTCTTCTTCTTAATTGTACTCTTTCATTTATCGAATTTACACTGTATTCATTTTAAACTCAGTAAATAGTTAGGCTTAACAGTCTGCCCGAGTGAGAAAGTATCAACACTAAACGACTCTAGGTAGAGTTGTAAATTTTAAAGAATAAAAGTATTAAGCTTCTAGTTCAAACAATGTGACCAAGCAGATTAGCTTTCTCTAACAGTACTATATTTATGGGCAAATAAAAATTGTGCATCTATTTGATTCTTAATTAACAGTTCAAAGGTTATAATTTTTAAAAGAAAAGGTTATTCATTTTACAGTTCAACTTTGTCTGCATTTTCTACCTTTGCTAATTTATTTTACATAATGTAGACGATGGTTTTTTTTCCTCAGCGACAGAGAAGTTGACAAGTATTTAGATTAGGTACTATAGAATGTGATGTCTGTGAATGGACGTGAATGTGATAAGTAGAGTTATTTGACTACGATCAATGCAGAGAATTTGGTGTGTCCGTTTGTCTGATTTGCATTTGAATAGTAATCAAATGCCTACTTATTATCAAAAGCATTTAATTCACCCTACTCACGACTTGATCTAAGCTTTGTATGTAGTAGCATAGGTACAGCCCCGCCGCACAGTGGATCGTTTCATACAAGCTAGACGTCGGAAATTCTAATTGTATTTTAAGTATTTTTATTTATTTATTTCCTACGTATTTACGTAAAATATAACAATAAAAGTGATCTTCAATACGTATTGATAATATACTCGGTCGCACTAATTTTGCCGCTATCGTAGAGAAGGAGGTCGGGACGCGGCTTACAAACTTAGCGCGAACGGGTAGATATTTAGTCCATTGGGCTTACCTATTAACTTATCATTGGACAATCATGAGAATGATGATGAATGATGAGAATTTCAAGTAGTCAAATAATGGTTAGTCACCTTTCTTCGCGAGATCCTGCGAGATCCCATTAACTTCCATATTCGTGATAAAACAATATGATGCAAACTCGTGCGAAGTCAAACAATGACTGATTTTTAATTTAGAGGGTTGGAGCTTTAAAATAAGCTAGGTACTGTAGGGACACCAAGGTATACTCATATTTAGATTCTCTGTTAAAGTTAAGAATTGGGATTTTTTTAAGGTATAAAATAGGTTCAATTCAATATTTTTTCTACGAGAACTAAGTGGATTAATAATGTAAAAATCCATAAATAGAAAGTACACACCTTCATTAATATCCCCAATTTTTTGTTTTACGTTCACACACTCACAACTTATAAAAATCAGTCACAACAAAGAGACACAAAAAGTGCAAAATAATTATTTTTTCAAGTAACTTACTTTATAAACTTTTCTACCGTCATGCTTAATAACGGCGTGAGGGTAGATCATTAGTAATATTGTTTTTGAGGTTCCTGATTATCTGTAAATCAATAAGACTATAAGAAAAAGCTTAGTTAAGTAATGAATTTCCGACGTCTAGCTTGTATGAAACGATCCACTGTGCGCCGGTTCTGAGTGCTTATTTAATATTATTTCATCTTATATCAAACGATTTAAAGCCATAAAAGACCTTGGCAACACCTACTCTATCAATTAATTCCATTCTATAAAGAGCATTGTTATACATACCGGATATTATCTTGTTTTTATGATTTTATTAACACGGTGGCCGCTACGTATTACAATCTCGTCACGTTTTGTATCAAAGCGACATCTAGGTATTAACCACAACTAAAAAGGCGTCTCTACCTCTCTACCCTTTTTCTACCCCAGTTTTGTTATACTAGTTTTTACAGAACCTCACCAGAGGGCATCAACATAATTATGAATATGGTGCTTTCTATATATAGTAATCATGTTATTACTTTCACACTTAAGATGAGGACTGAGGAGTATAGTTGAGGGTCGAACCAACAATTCCATGAATTCAGTTCATGGATGCCACCACCGTACCCTCGATATTGTCAAATCGTAATAAATTGTCTTTAATAATTTGCAATAAAACAGTATGCATTTGAGTGACAATGGTAGTTCAGATTTTAGCCATTTTACGGAATCGGTGGTTTTTCTATACCACTTAGGTCACAGACAAGCTGGGCCACCTGATGGAAAGTGGTTACCATGGCCTATAGACATGAGGTTCATCTATATTGAACTTATCTGTCAACGAACAGTCGATAAAGTGGTACGAGTATATCGTGGCAAATTCAAGATAACTTGAATTTTCCACAATATACCACTTTGTCGTCTGATAAATTTGAGGACGAGCAAACATATTACATTTCGCTGCAAATAATATTAAGTCGATAAAATAGATTTTTGAGAACTACGGTTGTATCACTTACTTAACTTAGTTAATATCAGCACTTAAATTCAATTTCTGATGTAGGTACTACAAGAATGCTCTGAGTTCGAATTCTATGATATGAATTAAATGCAGAATTTCGATTTCAGATGACTTAGTGAAATATATTTCATTATTAAAACTGAGTTTCCACGTTATCCGTTTTAATTTAATTCATTTGGCAAATATGATAATGTAGTTTAAAATGAAGTAATTTTTATTAGTGAAATACAACCGTATTTCAATCATATCGTCATTGGAAATACTCAATTAATCAGCCTATCGCAGTCCACTGCTGAAAATAAGCCTGCAAGTGCGCCATTGCTCCCGATCCTCCTCCTTCACTATTCACTAAAGTATAATATAATAGTAAACCATTCCATACTTTGTTAAATCTGTAATTTTTTATAATAAATGATGGACTAAGATGGAATATTGTCAGTGATTGGGATAAAATGTTTTCATACATTTCATTCAGTATCATAAAAATCTGGCTAAATTGTTATTTAATATTTCAAATTTAGTTCAAAACCAAGAACTGGCAATATCTCGAGTAGAAAAATATGTCAGCAAATAGATATAATTTTCGAACCCTTTATTATTTGAATCAAAATTAAAACAAACAAATACTACCTAGATAGAATTTGCTAGAGTAAACTTAATCTTATTAATTTATGATTTAATAAATATAATAAGACATCGCTTTTCTTAAAACATTTATGAATAAATGTTTTAACTAACATACATTATAAAAATGTTATGTTCAATTTATCGTAGTAAATTTACAGTCAGTAAAAAATGGATGCCCAAACACTTATATACCTCGAGACACATATCTTGGACCGAAATCGCGACACAAACGAGGCTCTGGTGCGCGCAGATTGTTTTGTAATAATCTATTCTTGGTGAATTTAAGTTCATCCACTGCAGTACTGTAGCACTCCGTGCTGTCATCAAAATATTCCCAGGAAACATGTACTGCGCGTGTAGATCATATTTAAGGTCCAAGATACATGTCCCAAGCAATACTTAATATCAAATGTCTTCTCTGGTATAGAATAAAACTCATCATTCAGTCAGAAATGTCTAATTTCACTCATGTTCACAGTTGTTGTAAATGCATTTGCAGGTCCCGCTTCGGCCTGTACCTGGTTGATTTTAAAAGTCCGAACAAAACAAGAACGGCGAAGGATTCTGCTAAGCTGTACACAAAGGTGGTCAGCTCACGAGCCTTGCCAGCCGACTACGATCCCGAGGACTTCTCCGCCTTCTCCAGTGCGAGCCTCTTGGCGCCTACCCTACTCCCTATATTGTGCCTACACAGGCTACTTTTGTAATACTTTATAGAAAAAAACTGTACGTTGTTACATTATTCTATGTTATAAGTATATTAAACTTTAAGTATCAATATCCTTAACAGTCACTGTCGACAAGCTTGATCCCTTAAAACACATTAAAGTAAAGCTTATGCTAAACTACTAGGAAGTTCTCTGTTCTCCCGGCGCGTCAATACTCGACAGTAGCTAGTTTCTCGGCATTGTCGCGTGCCACCTCGCGTCGTAGTTGCGCTTGAATGCAAGCGAAAGACTTCCCCTTAGTTTCTGGTAGTATGATGAGCATGAACACCAGACCCATAAGAGAGAAGGTTGCGAAGCCCCAGAATACTGTATAAATTCCGTATGCATCTTTCACCACCTGTAAAGAAGACGTTTGCGTTTGAGCCAAGTTTACCATGTGACGTTATGAGCAGATGGAGTATACAAGTTCTGATACATTATTACGAGTATATTTATCAAATATTGTGATTGTATAGCTATTGATCTTGTATTTATTAGTTATATTATGTACAAAAATATCAAATTCGTGCATTATTTATTTGTAAACATAGATAAGAATAGTACAGATGCAATTGCATAAAAATGGATATTTCATTGACCTAATTGATGTTTCTTTTCTTTCCTATTTTCATTGCCTAAAGCCTTAAACTATAATAGGCATATGTATAAAACAATAACTGAAATGATGATTCTTACCTGAAATAGTTTTTGGACAGAGAACATCGATATGCCAGTATATATGTGAGCGACGCAAGAAGCATACAACTTGACGTTTGTGGGGAACATTTCTCCAATGATGACATAGGGAACAGTCGACAACCCGATAGCGTAGCAAACGATGTATACGAGGAGCGATGCTAACGGCAGCCAACTAAAACTTTCCACTGCTGACGGGTTGGTTTGGTCAAAGTAAAAATATGTTCCAATTGTGGCATTCATAAGCCCCACTCCCAATGCAGACAGCAATAGAAGTGGCTTCCTTCCAACACGGTCGACAAGTATAACTGACAGAACGCAGGTAGCCACCTGTACGCAGCCAAGTATGATTGACTCTTGGTAAGGTTCAATGGTCGAACCTGTAGTTGCGTTCACAATGACAGTGCCATTCGCTAGAGTTGTGTTTACTGGCCTCATCGCGTAGTTGAATATGCTTTGAGCGTAAGCAACCACAGCAGCACTACCGCAAAGTTGTTGTATAGTAAAAATTCCAAGAGTTATCCACATCGCTTTTCTATTAGTGGCTTCAGTGACCAAATCAGCCCATGTTCCACGGTTTTTCATGTCCTCTTGGACGTTGAGTTCAATATTCTTCAGTTCAGTTCTAATATCACCACTGCGTAAGTTTCTCAGAGATCTTTCGGCCCTCTCGCTTCTTTCGTATTTTAAGTAGTAGTAAGGAGATTCCGGTAAAAAGATGAAGGTGAGTACGAATGAGATGGGGAGGATCAAGTTGATACCGGCGAGTGTCTGCATCGACACGAACGGACCGATGCAATACTGGGCAAGAATACCGACCTGAAAAAACAGAAAAGAAATAATTTTATAAAAATTCTCTTACATATTTACTTAACCTGAATATTACAACGTGTGTGTACATAAATAGAGTGAGTCAAAACTTTTATGATGTTAACGATTATGTTGGACTTCTCAACGTGATAAATATTTATTTTATGGTATAAATTCTGGGTATCCAAAACTTTTTGTGATAATGCACTTTGCTATGTAGTTATTAGGTAAGTACGAACATTGATAACGTTCGATATCATTTTGACTTTTAATTGTATTATTACTTTTATGACTCTTAAATGACATTATAGGTTCTGCAGGGAACAAACTTGTATTGTACGAGTATACTGTATACCTGTATTTTACTTATTATATTGAATATTGTATTTATAGGTTTAATAATGATATATTTATTCACTAATAAGATTTTGCGCCATTTTATTATTAGAACATTCATATCTATTGTATTGTGTATAATATTTATGGCAACAACTCATATAGGTACAATGTACCTACTTTTATATACCTATTTAATACATTAATGTTGGTATATATTAGGACAGCAATCATTTCTAAAACAAGGCTTAGGTACAATCCAGTTAAGTAAATATAATGTATTTGAAGTGTTACTTGAGTCTTATATTTGCTATAAACTATATGTAGTATGTAATTACGCCAATGAGTCACGGTTTGCGGCGCGGCTCGTGAGCTCATTGCCTTAATTACGTGCAAATAGAACACACAATGGGAAATAAATTGTTGACAGAAGATCACTGAATGACTGAATAGCTTTTGATTAGAGCTGAAAGCTAACATTGGATGCCGTGAACTATGACGGAATTTTCGGGGTTAATTTCGTAAGTAACATTTTTGGAAGTTGATAGATTTCTCTGTAACAAAATCAGCAGAGACCAGTAATTTCTGATTTGCTTGGATATTAACTATTATATTATTGATACTATTTGTATTTCTATATATTTTTGGGTGTATAATTTTGTTTACTTGACGTTTCGCTCATGGTATTGGGAAATTTACTTCAAGATAAACTCAATTATTGTTATCATGAGTCAGAATGTGCCGCTTACGAATGTCAGCATTGCAATAAGTAAACCCTGAGTGCACAAACTAGCAATATAATAGAAGAAAATAGCTTTTCTTATTCAATAAACTGATTCAAAACGGTAAGCTGGTGACAACATTGTCGGGTGCAAACATTATGCAAATTCAATACATTCACGATAGATACGTATAATAAAACGATATAATGCAACGAGACAGCTTTAAAGTATTAATATTTATAACCTTTATCGCTATTATTTATTATATTATCGAAGAAGATACAACAATTTTATTATTTTATTTTTATTTATTATTTACACGATTATTGTACAATAGAACAATAATATAATGTCATTAGTTACATACATGAGATAGCTGACTTCATTACCACGTTAGCATTGTGTACGTCGACATAACAAGATGAGGATTATGCATGTAGTGCAATGGACTCTAACAAAGGAAACCGTACACCTGTTGATTGCACAACTACGTACACAGTGTGATTCCATGAATACATCTAGAAAACGCATAGCTTCGGAAGCAGAAAGCGAACTAATGACACGAGTGATGGAGAGTACGTAAATACTTTGCGACCGACCGACAAGATGGATGATTGAAATTGCCTTACTTATTGTTTGTACGGATATGGTACATTATTGCAGTTTATACTGACAGAATAATTGCGCTGAGATGGGATTGATCAATTGTTTCATTGAACTTGAGTGCTAGTTCATTTTGTAGACGTTGACTCATTGCTCACGTAACGTTACTCACTAAATTACCATCCCTTCACGGTTTATCTGTTTAATTAAACTATATCTACTCACTATTCTACGTGTAGCACAAGTATAGGGCTGATTACATTAACACGGTTATGGAAGTTCATTAGTGATATTCTGTGATCTAAATGAATAATATGATTTTAGTAGATCCTACATAAGTACATAATATGTATATTATGGTATTCACTCCTTACATGGACTTGGCAAATTGTTCATGTTTTTCAAAGTGGCTCTAAATTAACATTCAAAAATAGATAGGTATTGATTAAGGCACTTGTATTTTTACAATTTTTTTAATTATCGAATCTAACCAGTTTCGCCTCTCGACATTCCCCCTTTTTTGAGAATGCCGTTGCCTCACGGCATTCTCAAAAAATAAGGTCAACTGGTCAGGTTTAAAAAAAAATAAAAAAAATGTGGAAAGTACTGTACTTTCCACATTTTTTTTATTTTTTGGAACTTGCTACACATATTAATTAATAGAGCACCTGTAACAGGTGCTCTATTAATTAATATGTGTAGCAAGTTCCACCAAGCGCCATCAATCTCCAGTATAAACAAAAATACTCGTACATAATTTGCGGATATTATGCAGTTTGAAGTTACGGTACTTACTTTATTCATTAATGTGATGAGAGTGGAGAGCGCGCCTCTGACTTGATTTGTTGCTATCTCCCCCGTGTACATTGGAGCAACTGTGTAGACAATGCCATAACCGAGACCAGAAAACATCCGTGCCACGTACAGGACCGCTACTGATTTGGCCAAGATGACAAGCACCCAACCGATAATGAATGGCACAGCTCCGAAAAGTAACGTCGTCTTCCTACCAAACCGGTCTGCTAAGTAGGCAGAAGGAACAGGTGTCAGCGCAGAAGAAAGGATCATTATCGAGGCTATCCATGATCCCTGATCGCTTGAAGTTGGTATTGTACTATCTGGTGATTGTAGCTGAAGTAGTGTAGGTGATGGCCATCCATAGCAGGTACCCGCTGTTGCGGTGATGAGTGTTGCTGAAATAGAAGAAAAAAATAATTTATAGTTTCTACTTAGTTTGCAAATTATCGAGCACCGATTTTTTCACTGGCGTTTACCCTACTATAATCACTTATCATATGGATTGTGTGATATTGTTTTTTTTTTTTAACATTTTCAATTTGGACCAGTAATTTCGGAGATTAGCGCGCTCCACCAAACAAAGTCTTTAGCTATTTAATATTAGTATATGTATAAGTATAGATTAGTATACAAGTATAATAGATGTGCGTGCTACAAGAATGTGTAGGTACAACGTGAACATGTCATGGGGCCTTGACGTTAATTACTACGCTAAATACGCTACGGACTTCGATAGTAACAAGAACACAACGGTATTCTAGTTATCAAATAATGCGGAAATCATAAACCTGTGTACACACAGATTACTTAAGACACTTAGCGAAATGCTTGTAAATTTTAATACTGTAAACATAAAGCTGAAATTATGGTTGGGGAACTCTGTAGAGGTGTATTTCCACAATCTAGTTACAGACGGTAAATAACACTTATAGTGAAATCCCACTTCACTTATAGTGAAGATAAAATCACGTTTTCTCTGAGAGATCTATGTGCTCTTCACTTCAAAAACAAATATAACGAATATTTGTCATTGAAGAGCATCATGCATTTTTTTAGCACATCCGCATTCGCTTGCAAAAGTTATACTTATTTGGAGGTTGTTTAGCCTACTATTGCCACGCTGCCGCTGGTCAGACGGGTTGGCAAAGGGTTTTTGTCGAGTTTTCCTTCTCTCAGGTCGTTTCGACCTCGGCAGAATATTGGCCAGAAGCCGCAACTCCTCACTAAGGTTTTAGGGAGGAGTTGCCACTTCCGTTGCCCAGGGTGCACCACGCGGAGGTTTTCTAGCTCGCTCCCCTCATACTCAGTTAAAATATAGTAATTATTTCCTGCTATTGATTTGACTATAAGAAGAGCTATTAAAAACAGTAAGTATTTAATTTAGGTATAAAGAAATTGAAACCTGAATTGGAGGATATGAATTTAGATAATTAATAGATATGTCGAAATAGACAGTTAAGTTGCAACGGAGCTTGAATTCTAAGACTTCCGGCATGTTCTAGAATAATATAGTGAATAATTACTAGCTACCTAAAATACATTATTTACTTTCACCTACACTATAACCATGATCTTGGTTGGCATATATGCATAGCTTTGATATAGGTACATGAGGGTACAAATGTAACCCTCTTTAAAATACGCGTTTGCTTTTACGCACGTACAAAGAAACTGACAAACAGATGAAAGCACATTTGGACATTTCTGAAATGGAACTTCAATCATTCGGTTAGTAACCCAGGGACTTCATTTTTAAATAATATTTATAATTTATAAATAAATATTCACACTACGCATTCGGTGAGATATGATCATCATGCTATAAATATTTTCAGGAAAGAAAAAAATATATATCTGAACTGAAACGAATAATAAATTCTATCGAATAGTGTGAGTCTTCTAGATCTAGATCAATATGATTATTTGATATTATAGTGGAATGTCTACTTGCAGAAGAGCAAAGGTGACTCTCCAGGTTTACATGTAATCAAAAACCGCACGGCTGTGGTTGTTGTCTCTAGCTAATTAAAAGGAATCAGATTAATCGAAGTGATATAAATCACAATCAAAGAAACGATATTTATAGATGAATATAAGTATAACAACGTCGGCTTGTTTAGAGTTCATAGGAGCTGGGGTTTAAAGATCATGATAACGCACTAGTGACAGATTGAAGATTACGAAAATACATACGATTGTACGAGTACTACGTTCTTCCAGTCAATGTTAAGAAAACAAGTTTGGGAGTGGCGACGCTATCAGCTCTTATCTTACACTCGTGGAAACTTCTGACCACTCCAGTACACTCGACACGTTTGTCGACCCTGTATCTGATAATAATTAATAAGACAAATGACACACGTTTGTGTCAATACGTGATTAGAAAGTTGCGGTATTTATTAGCTTCTGTAACAAGCGTATTTATAGTCTCTTTTGCATTATTAGCGTGCTGTGATTCTGATTGCATGATCATAATCATCAATTGTGAAGTTTTATTACCATCCCAGGATTTATGGATATATTGCCTACTATATCAAACGATTTCGAATAACCATGAAGCTAACTTTCCTTTCCATTTAAGATTTAAGTACAAAACATCTTTATAACAGCTGTAACTGATGATTTTATGAGATGACGCAATAATTGGTTACTCTTCTAGGCTCTGATCGCACAACATCAGCGTCGTTCGACTGTTCAGTTGCTTTCCTTTGAACTCTAAATAAGTCCTTTTCGATCTCCCTCAATCGACACGATTACTTGGCTGCTAATATCATGTTAAACTTTCAGACGAACTTTTCGATCAGAGGATTCGACATTCGGTTTAGGAATACTCCTTTAGTTTCGGAATTGACTCTCATTACACGAACTCAAGTGGGCATCGGACTAAGTGGCTTGTTGAAACTAATTATTGTTTCAACTATCTATATTCTAGGTTTAGTTTAGGTGTTTCCTAAACTTGTAGCACAAGTACTGACTACCGCGGTTTAGAAGTGTAACTAACCGCAATATATGTAAGTGTAGGTACATAGTTTCTATAACCAGAACAAACTTTATGGTTAACGTTGGCT
Organism: Eilema depressum; assembly: GCA_914767945.1. NCBI lineage: Eukaryota > Metazoa > Arthropoda > Insecta > Lepidoptera > Erebidae > Eilema > Eilema depressum. Next base: position 17,116,020 of record OU612013.1, read on the forward strand.
CTGCCAGGTGAATATTATATTACACATGTGGAAAAAAACAATCTTCAGACTTATTCAATGTGGTCAAGCAGTATGAAATGTATATACTCGTACCTAGGTATGTTTTAAATGACAATTGGATGTTTTGACGTAGGTATTGACTTTGAAAGAGTTTATGTATCGGTTTTAGTTATGGTATTGTGATCTGTGAGACAAAGCATCATTCCACCCACATGTATTCGTATTTTGTTTTCACAAACGAACAAAAGTAATAAAAAAAGTGAACACGTCAACAAAAATAGGTAACTCATGGAATGCGGAAGTTGTTATACTTTAACAAAAACCTAGGTCACACACCTATAAAAATATGCCTAAGAATTAACGCTTCTTGTCAAAGTTCTCGTAACTCATGTGATATAAATAGCTTTTCTCGTTTCTCGCGGAAAGATAGTTACGTCTGTGAACGAGTTTCGAATTGTTGTATGTCTGTACGTAAACAGTGAAATGCTTTAGACATAATGTACCTATACTACCTATGTAGCTATATACAATCAGACACAGAACGAACGACTGCTGACTGCCAGTTGGCACTGTCATGGAGTCGCCATTAATATGTATATCTAGGTAAAGATGATAGCTACGCTGGTGTGGCTCTCCACTCTCTGCCGGATCACAATCACGTGTATTAACAGTGTATATAATGTTGGTATATGTATATGTTTTTATTACCCTTTCCATTCAATGAAACAAAGTTTTGTAAGGACGTAACAGCAATTAATTACCTAGCACATAGGTACCTGTGGGTTTCTACGTTTTATTTTATTTTGATATTCATCAACCTGATTTTACACGGCTAAAATGTAGGTACCTATCTATCTACTTTAATGTTACTTATGATCAATCAGGCAATAACTTCATGAAGAATGAATATGCTGACGGTGAAAAATTGCTCTGAGAGCATGAAAAATTGGTTTTAGTGGCGGGTCGTGGCTAGATCGAGTTCAAATTAAGCTTTAAATAAAATTGATAGTCTTCATCTACATATTGAGAAAAACAGAATGACATTTAAATTTAGCCTTTTTAAGCATGAGATTATGTATCTACCTGCCTAGTGCCTTCTTACAATGAGTCATGAAGTGTGATAAACAATAGAACTACCTATGTAAATAATTGCACCTAAGACCGTATAATGAGAGCCGCATTTATATTTTGATAGTCGCATGTGAGGTGAGCACGAGGTCGCGGCGCGGTCGAGGGGCGGGGCGCTGGCGGCGCGGCGGCGGCGGTGCCACGCCGTGTGTCCTCCCGCGGCTTACCGCCTGCCGCGCTGATGACGCAAGCCGCTGCCGCCGCCGCGCGTGGCATAAAGCCTGCGTTCAGACGTCAACACTCACGTTGGCGGCAGATATTAGCGCATGAAGTTCAACTTGAGTGCATCGAAAACGTTTTCATGACTCATAGCTAGCTAGAAATATGTAAGTATATTTAAAGACGTATTATTAAATATAGTCATGGACAGAAAAACCTAGTAGTCTAAATCTATATTGTACGTAACACCGGGTTGATAACTCAAATGAACGAAGGCTAATGGACGAATGTGAATGAACCAATTGATTTAACGTAAGATCCAAAAAAGCAAGCAATGCATCCTCGAAAGCGTGCGGTAATGATCGACGTATCCCACTAGTTTGCGTTCGTTTATCCAGCAGAAACTTACATTATTACATTATAAATTTCGATTTTTATTAAGAGCTAGCCAATACCTGGCAGGAGTTGCAATGTTTGTTTTTAGGTGTTGATTGTATTACGAATACGTTTGAAAATAACCTGAAGTTTCAAGTCAATCGGGTGAATGATGAGCGAACACATAACGCTAATATAAACATTATTTTTATACAGAAAGATATCTATATATTTTTTAGAGCAATAGCGTGATCACATCATCACCATAAACACATATATCCTGCACACAATACAGAGTCAGAATATAATTTCTTTTATTTTGATGGCCATATTGTAAAGTGCGACAATGTGCCCGTTTCAGATGAAGTTGTACAAACACTATGAAGCGAGGACGTGAGCCGCTATTAAATGGAACAATGGCTGTTGTGTATGATATGTATTTGGCTTCTTCGGAGGAGGTGTACAATGTCGCTTATGTAACAAATAATATATATGTATTGGGTTAGAGCTGATGATAAAAATCCGTAATTTTTTAGGATAAAGCCGAGATCGCTAATTAGATTTTGAATTAAAATGTCAGAAAACTCACACAGTAACAAGATTTTCAGGTTATGGAATGTTTTGTGCGAACCATTGTCTCAAGTCTTTCACTTGAGACAATGGTTTCGACTATGCTAATTGGTCCCGTCCCAGCCCGTCACCCTAGCAGAAGCTAAGTATATTATGGTGAGGGGATTTTTTAATCTTCCAGCTAAGAACAACTGGTGGTGGGTGAACTGGACTGAATCTGCTGTCTTTGAATAAATTCACAGTTTTCAGTCGGTTTGACTTCACTGAGAAGGTTTATAATAAAATTAATTACACTACCTGGTACAATTAATATTGGTTGGCAGTCACCATTTCCTTTGTTGATAATTGTAACATCAGGGGTGTAAGTAACTCAATTTGAGCGCTGCTGGAGATTTTTTGGAACATTGCCAATCGGACCGACTATAAAAAACCAGGAACTGTGGCCAGCACCAATGACACCAAAAATCATCCACAAACTCCGGCGCACTTTGTATATCTCACTGATAATGAGATAATCCGTATGATCAATTGCCATCTTGAATGTTCGCCAATAATACACTGTTTCATTGGCTTTTAATATACGCTGATATTGATAACAAATTCGTTGTGGCTATTTTACTGAGTATACGTAAGCTAGCTATTAAACCTTAAGACCTCTCATTGTTTGACTCTGGTGGACTACATTGATAAGGAAAATTATTTGCTGTGGCCTACCTAACCTACTTGACCATAATACAGTTTTTACGACTGAACATCAAAGTTACGTAGTTATTTATTGCTCTGTTTGGAAGCTGTATATTCTAATATTTAACATTTCAACGGAATACTTTGGCAAAATTTTTGTCGCACGATAAAGAATTAGAACTTATTACCCACACACTGGCGCACGTGTTTCTCTTCTTTTAATTCCAGTTTCATTAAGCGGGGCGTGTAAAATCATTTATCTAGGCCGTCAAACTAAAGACAACCATTTTAGAACCCATCTGGAGTGTTAAACTTTACTTTTGAACTTCACCAAAGCTTACCATCATTTATATTAAGTTACCGAACTAGCGATGGAAGGAAAAATGCAATTCATCGCCAGACTTCCTTGCACTGAAGAGTACGAACTTGGCACATGACACGATGCAACACAAGGGTAGCAGTCTTTTGAGGAGTAAATTTACGTGTTTAGTTGGGCGGATTTCTTTTCTTTTAATAACTTTAGAATAAAATCTATACTATTAATAAGTACTTGCCATTTGCAGAGAAAAATCATGTTGCCTTGACGTCTGTATACGACCACAAAGTGGAAGAATTTCAATATCCGGCTTCTCTCGTTCAGTTCTTATAATGGAACAATTAAATGCGTGATCGAATACACTGCAGGAAAATAGCTATGAAGGACTTTAATTGCGAAATATCCAAAGCATAAAATGTTAAATAGGGATTAGTTTGTTTCATCTTGTAGGCACAGATACAAATTATAACTGTTTGTTCGAGACTTCGAAATAATACAAACTGTCGGTCAAACAGGCAAAATGTAGAAACATTTAACTTGAGTAACTATATTTCTAAATTTAGTGGACAGAAACGGAGGATGTGGAGTAATAACTAGCTGACATAAGCCATATGTTCAATAGCTCTAAACAAAAAAATAAACTACCCATTCCCAAATAATGAAGAGTTATTGGGTCCATCCCACCGAATGAGCAAATCTTCTATTGATAACGTGTAATAAACGCTGCTCGCGTGTTGAAAGCACGTGTCCAATGAACACGAGAATATTACGTCTGTAGACGGTTCAAGACCTCGTGACGTCAATCGGCGTAGTATAACTAAGTTATTTTCTGGAGTGTCAGTGCTGAGTGCTCTCAAGATTCGTAAGAACATGTTCAGTGCTCATTTACAAATGGAAGGGTGTGGATGTTCAGTTTATGCATTTGCGTAAAAGCCTTTTACAATTGTGTTATGGGCTTACTAGAAGAAAAACTGGCCAAGTGCGAGTCGGACTCCCTCACGGAGTGTTCCTTAGCATTCGTGTTTTTAGTATTTTTTGTTATGGCGGTAACAGAAATCCATCATTTGTGTAAAATTCAACCCTAGCTATCATTGTTCATGAGATACAGTCCGATGATAAACAGACAGACAACGAAGTATTAGTAATACGGTTCTGTTTTTACCCTTTGGGTCCGGAATTCTAAAAATAGGTTTTAGTATCTTTGGAACTCTGCATAATCTACTTATATTCTCATCTGTTGCAATGCTTGTACGCTAGGTCAAAATTGATTTTCCGATGGACAATATGAAACTTGACAAGTTCCACGGAAAAATAGAAAACTATTTTGAAACACACAATGTGTTTTTATCTAAAACAGATTTTCATTGGTTGGAATTTAATAAATTACTTCCCTCTTCACCAGCGTGACAGAGTAATTACGAAATTCCACCCAAAGAAATGTGCAAGAACGTGAGTGAAAAAAGGTGGCAAAACGCAAACACAGACACATAATACTCGTATGTTATTATTATATTTAATCAAAGAAAGAACTATTCATAAGAGAATTATTTTATCTGTCTGCGACATATTAACATTTACTTATTTCGGTATATATTCGGTAAGAATTTAATGTCTGTGATTTATGTATATTTTGTAAGTAATTGTATATATATATATTTTTTCTCCATATTTTTATAATAACCATGTAAAAATTGTTCTTTTATGATTAAAAAAAATGTCTGTGATAAAATATAAGAATTCGTGATAAAATAAATGTCGTTTATTGAGTGGTTTTATGTACCAGATGTTGGAGTAGATTTTACATTAGTAGGTACTTACTTCGATTATCGTGTAGTTTACTGAATTGATATTGTAGATGGTGGAGAGCTTTACAGCACGAATGGGATTGAAAATTCTCTGATTAATCTGATGAATGTTATAATAAGTTCTCTCTTCCAACCCATATAGAATTTGAAGATGGCAGCATTTCTGGCGTAGAAGGCTTTTATATGCATGCCACCGATAAATAACCATTTACGATACACCTGTACCTATATAAAAAATAAATGTAGTTTGATTTAGCTATATAGTTATATATTATTATTTGTCGTGATGGATTTATCAACACAGAGCTTACGTCGCTGGAGATTTTAGGAGTTTATGCCTTTTATGAGGCAAGCGTCCACTAATGAAGAATTTAAAAAAAATACTCTTCTAAGGGGGGAAAGTACCAAATTTACCCGTGCAAAGCTGGGACAAGTCCTAGGAACAAATCCCGGCTTGGTATAGGTAAATTTAGTAGTGTAATAGATTAATTAAATAATGCGCCATATAAAAAAAGGCATTAGATAGTCCGTTGCAAGTATTTCATTCATTATTTAATATTTAATTTCTTAGTTATGGTTCGGTGAACAATTCGGCGAGGTTATGTAAAAAATAATTACCCGTAATAAAATGGAAATAATTAGCTAAGTGGCTTGAATCACCAGGCGGTGGGTAAAGATTATAATATGGGAGATAGCTTTTGCTGTTTATTACTCAAATTCTACTGAGTAGTGGTGTCTTAATTGTGATTTGAGTTTATGATTTTAAATAAAAAATTACTGAATATTGTTTAATCACTATCATAATAGCCATTTAAATCGTCTGATCTAACTTGAACTTTAATTACTACTATTTCTTTGAGAGTTTGTTACTCCTGGTACCTGCTATGTTTAAGATGGCTTTCGTATCCTAAAGTTATCCTTTATCCATGATCTACTTGACTACTATCTTGATTTCTAATTCATTCTAATAATTTTTACTCACATTTTAGAATAGAACAGAATTATATTCTTAGGTTTTTTTTTAATATTTTTTAAATGGAAAGTTAGATTACTCTATGCAGTTATTCTGTTTAGTAACGCTCTAAATTACTATAAGCGATGTCCTCGAGTCCTACCTACAATAATATACCTAATGTCGTCATAGGTGACACATATTTTAAAACTGTTAACATTTTACTTGTTTTTATTATTTTCATTTGCTATTCAAAACTGGATATCAAGATTTTTTATTGGTTTTAGATTTAATAAGTGCATTATCGAATAACATCGATATCTATTCTTGATCACAGTAATTTATGTGAAGAGGGACGTATGAAATGGGCGAAATAGAATTTACAACAGATAAATAATAGGAGCTAGGTAGTTCGCAGATGTCATACTACAGACAATAGTGCAGTGGCGAGAGATCCCTATATTCCGATTCTTGCCGGGTTGCTCTGGAAAGGGAACCCGTAGTAGCGATGTTTTAATTCCATACAATATTGCTTTGGTCGTTCTACAAGAGGTAAGATACTTTCCACCGGCTTCCCTTTTGAAAATTTTCACCTTTCGCCACTGCCATAGTCATAGTCAGAGAGAGGGGAAAAATAAGGTGATGCATAATATTGACCTGATTCTGTCACTTGAGTTTAGTTAACTATCAAAACAAGGTCTTTGATACATGGACTTATTAAATAATGAACCTATTAAAGACAATTGCCACAATTTATTATTTGGTGGACACTCTTCTAGACCTTGGAGGTTTAATGGGACGTGGATAGTGACATGTGTATGATCGCCTGAGAATAGTTCCCAATGTCAATCGTGCGCTGGAGAATCGTGTGCTGCAATCAGTAATAATAAACAATTATAGGCAACTTGATTCCGTTGGACACTACATATTATGCGAATTTGGATTGGCGGATGTTTGTTACTCGATTAGGCCAGAATGGCTTCACGGATTTGGATAAAATAATTAATACAGGTATAGATTATTGTTGGGAAAAGCACCGGGACGACTTTTTTTCCTGAGACTGTAGGAAGTATTCCAGGCGGATGAGTCACGGACTACACATGCATTTACATGCAGGTTTTCAGTATACAGATGAAATGTACCTCCCCTCGTGTTGGAGATTGTGTTAATAGAATAATAAAAATTGTAAATATAAAAAAGAATGCCGTTTCTATATAATTATGAAATTCAATAGAAAGATACTAATCTGTAATTAAGTAGAGCATTTGCTATCTTATGCAAATAACATCATAAATGTGAAATACATGAGTGTTCATAACATGTTTTCAAATTACGGCTATGTAAAAACCAACTCATTTTCAAATAAAAACTATCGCGATACGTGACTAATTCACTCATTCCGTCGATCATTTGCATTATTGCCATGACGTCAGCTTTCATTCGGTCCTGTCTTCTGCAAAAGGCTGTTGGCCATCGCATACCATCAATAACGCACACTTCATCGTTTCTAAGAAACAATCCTTGAGGTTTCCAACGATTTCAGATTATTGTTTATAAATATGGTCCGTTGTCACCAGTTCTACGGTAGTTTCTATTTTCGAATGCAAATGACTGACAATGCAGAACTGTAAACTGATGTCCATGAAATTCGCAATAAGCCACGTAGGTATGTGTGTTGGGTGTGTGAAGACACAGAACACTTGGGTTTATATTAGATAGCTTGCCATTTGCTGTACAAGAGTGTACATGTGAAATAGGTGCTTATTTTAAGACCAGTTTCGCGTGACTACATTTCATAAGTAGTAGATACATGCAAAGCATTGTAGTAGGGATTCAAATTATATTAAACAACTTTAGGGGAACGCACAACGAATAACATTAGCATTATGAGTCATACTACCATTCTTGGAGCACTTTACATTTATAATTTACTTCGAAGAAAAGCCTATCTTCTGTTTATGGACTGATTAACTTTTTAATATAAGAAAAACTTCCTTGTTTATATGTCCAAGGAACACAACCGCACAAAAAGCTATTGCTCCCAATCTACAATATGTTAAAGTTTTATTTATCTTGCAGGATTCTTAGTACGAATTCTATGACGGATTTCTATAATAAGAAGGTTCACACAATGCTGGCATAATAATTCAATCTATGTTATATAAATTATGTTTTTAAATTTTGACAAGTTTGGCGACACTTGAATGAATAATGATTTGGTTTAACTATTAATAGGTTAAATGAAGTTAGGAAATTTTTAACAAGGGTATAAATTATTTATGAGGTGACATATACGGAGTCCGTCTATGGAGGCAACAACTTCGCCATATTCCCGTAACTGATGCGTACATAATAGTTTCTTTGTTTTAGATTTGGTATTATTCCATAACTTTTTTTATTTATGTTTATAGCCGCGAAAATATTATCATAGGCGCATTTTATCAGTAGTTCATAATAATGCGCAATACATTTTAAAGTGAGCTGTGTACAATAAAATTGCAAACGGATATCTAAACAAAGTCCGGAAACGTACATACTCGTACTTATTAAAATGCTTATGTAGATATGTATCTGTACCTATACCTACAACTATGCTCAAAGAGTCATAGTGCCTACCTACAAAATATCTTTTTTCATAACGTGGACTAGTAATGTAAGCAGTGATTTCGAGGTATGTCAATGATATTGGATATCGTATGGATTCCTTTGTAGTTCTTACTTTTGAAAAACTTATAATACATATATATTATGTAGCTTAATAGGTTATACTTCTTTTGGTTTTATATTTGAAGGTGACGCAATAGGTTAAGACAAATACTAATATTGGAAAGGTCTCTCGGTTATGTAGTAATGTATTCCTAGTAGTTTCGAGGCTCAGGGTTAGCAGGAAGGGACTTTATTGAATAAACGAACTCGTTGTTTCTTAGGCATATTGTTCCCCGTCAAACAATGTCTTACAATGTTCTGTACGGACCGAAATCTTCAAAATTCATCGTTTTCTAACTTTGATTCATGTTTCAGGGATTCTGATGGAACAACATTAACATGCATGAATTACTACTTACTTTGTAAGAGTTCCGAACACAGTTCTCAAAAGTTTGTGTATCCAACAGCTTTTCGCGAAAGTTACTTGTAATTTGACATTAAGTAGGAGTAAGTATTACATTTGAAACGCGAACTAATGAATATTACAACATCATACTCTGTATGAACTGTTTATAAAATTTTTAGTTGCTGCGCACTACCTATTCATAACTCAATCTACTCGATCATTGTTCCATTGTTTTCTACGTTGGCTAACTGTGAAGTCATGTAATTATTTTAACTACATGATGTATTGCTTGGCCTGTCACTTCTCATTTCAGTAACAAATATTTACTTGGTCTATTACACTACAATTTTGGAGTATCAGAATGGCATTTTAGTAACGGCGCAATTGCTGACTAAGGGAAGAAACAAAATTGAAAGGTATCGTTACTACATATTAGTTCGGCATAAATATTCCAATAATCGACTTGGGATAAATAACATACGCACCATCAATTTTATACGTGCCTACTAGTAAAATCATTCCTAAATGATTGATTCAATTTCAATTTACAAGTATCAGGACAATATTGAAGCGTAAAAGAGCAAAACTCTCGGCACAAGTGGGAAGTGCTGTTGATGAATTCAAGGAGGATTTTGTTTTAAGTGCGAGCAAGATTGCACATTAAGCGTGATGACGAGAGTCGCTATTTCTTTATTTTTATTTATTGAGTACCTACGCCTTCTGTTCGTATTACTGAAATGAATAGTGACTGTAACTGTAAATATATAATTAATCCCTGCTACATGAAAAGTTTATAAATAGTCGTAAGTTGTTATAAGTTTAGTTTAACAAAGTCATATTTTGAAAACAAAAAATGACTGTATGAATGTACTCAAAAGGTACAAATTAAAGTCAGTAGCGTTGTCTAAGCTAAAAAAAACCAAGGCAACTAAAATGCTTTATGTTCCATTACAAAGGCAAAGCTAATCCCAGATTACAGGCATTCGTTAAGGATTAGTCCAAGGCGACAACCTTATAAACAGAAGTCAACAAGAAGAATAGATTCATTTTAACTATCAGTTCTCGTAGTATTTCCTCAGGTTTATTCAGTTTTATCTGTTCGAAAGGTTATCAATCTATATAATATGGCTAACTGTCAACAGCTTAATATTGTTGATAAATAATGTGCACGTGTCTGTCCTGTCCTGTTTGAAGTTGGACAGTTAATGCGTAAATTCAAAATCTATCTTGATCACAGAATCGAATAGTTCAAAATATTATTTAGATGCTTATTCAAAGTGATGAAACGAGATCATGACCACATGACCAAGAAAGTGTTGACCATAGAGGAGACCGAGGACGACCAACAATCAGTTGGTTACAGACGTTGAAAAGGGATATGACTAGTACTAACACAAAGGAAGAGACAACTCGCAACCTCACAGTGAGGCCCAGGAGTACTACGAGAGCTGACCACAACTGACCTGGGATAATAGCTAGGCGAAAGAAGAAGAAAATACTTTTTCAAAGTTCAAAGTTCAAACCTTACTCATTAAGTAATGAGACTCGCACAATGCTACTTATACTGAGAGTGGTTTCAAGTTGACACTTATGAGATGGTATTCGCATCCTCAACCTAACGATTGTGAGGTCAATATATCGATTACGGTATCGCCGTTTTTTGTTGTTTAATTAATGACAATGATACTGACATCATAACTGGTTAGTTGTTGGTCACGAGATGGTCCACGTTTATTGCAATGCGCGGAATACGTCGATATCTTTTCATGAATCAGTGCAGGAGTGGGTGGGCAGCCTTTTAAGTGATTTCCTTACACTATATTATCACAGAATATAATATATTATCTCATAAGTATGTAGATTAATTATCAAGATATTTTGTATCACCGGTAAAACAACTGTTAATAATATTAATGTTTTATCTGAACATGATTAGAAACACAAACTACATGAATGATAGTTTTCAATGATTAGTATGGATAGTATTTTAAAATGAATCTGTAAGTTTTCTCGTTTGTCTTTTTTTCTTGGTAAATCTGTGAATGGGATGACTTGTTTTTGTAATGTTAAGTACAGTCACATGCATGTCAATTTTCTTTATCTCGTTTCTGAAATGCCACTTATGGATTTCAGATAAACAAATGCACATCATCTGAATTAGATTACAAAAATAGAATATAGATTTAGATATAATTCGTTTACATGCTACTTGCCGGATATTCAAGTAAGGCTCTTATAATATCAATAAATAAATGTGATTGAATACACATGAAATACATTTCGACATTTAATTTACAAGCAAAATATTATGTTTTTTCTGAAACTATGTAGGGTGAATGTTCTTACTACCGTATCTAGTTGGCAGAATAAATTGGCAACAGCTTCAGAGATTTAAATTTATCACATTATACCACCTGTGTAATTACGTAGCTTTAATGGCCTGTAATAGTCTTCGTAATTAGCTATTTTAAATTTTACCTATTACGGTTCATTATAAAATAAATTGATTAATGCCATCTAAAATAAAACTGAGTTTGGACTCGACGGAAAATTCCAGTCTTATGTAAACAAGGTAATTAAAGAGCCTTTTTAGATAAAACCACAATTATGTAACTTACATTGAATATTTCAAATCTATTTTCGAACTAGAATTCATGATTCTTGGTAACGTTATCCATATAACACAGCTTCCTGCTAGCTAGTAAGTATAGTATTCAAATCGAAGTGATAAATGTTTAAATTATTTAGGTAGTATACTTTTATTTTTAGCAGCAACTATCGTAAAATTCAGAAACGTAACGTTTTAAAGTAGTACAGTTGGTGACTAGATACAGATACTAATGCTTCTTCTGTCTTTCTTTTCCTTTTCCATTCTTCTTCTTTTCTATGGATCTATGGAGACGAGTGACATGACACCTCTGTTTACAAAATGTACATAGATCTCGGTAACCGATTACCGTCATCAGTTCCGCTAACCGTTTAAGTAGGTACGTTTCGATCACGTAAGTCAGTTCAAATGTTTGTAATACTTATACATGATCGCGTTAATTCTAGTAAACATGACTTTATACTCGTAAGATTGCGATGTGATGATTGATTCCAAGGATTCCAGTAACTGAATTCAATTACGTTCATGTGATCTGAGAACAATCCAGTAATACGAAAACCATTCCAGTAACATAATCTTATTTTATTGGCCATTAGCATCTACTAAATTTTTTTGGTGAAAGTAGATAATTTGTAAAGGGCTTTTTTATTGCTCTATGCGTATTTTCTCACTAATAGTATCGGCAGTTACGATAAAGAACCTTTTTGTATCTTTTACCTGACGCGGCGTTCTCGGAAAGGATTCAAAGGATGGAATTCTTCCTATCGTAAAATAATAAGTTAAGCTGCCAGGTAGCCAACTGTGTACAGAACTTTCAATATAGCATCACATAGAAACGATGGCATGCACGTAAAACATTGATGGTTCATACACAAATTCTTCAAGAGAATTAAGTGCGGTTGATGCTACTTTCACAGTTTTTGAGATAGGGTTTAGCGACCTTCCTTGTTTATGAAAACAATATTTACATTAATTTAAATATAATTAAATCACTCAACATGCGCTGATTATAATTCTGTGACACATGTTTGCGTAAAAGGGGGTTTACGTCGGCAATGTATGTGAGTGTAGTTGTTAAAATAACAGCTAAGTACATCAAATATAATAAACATCAGACAACAACGTTAGTTCAGTTTTTACTCAATGTAACAAATAACTGACAGAATATTATTTTAGTTAGAAGTTACTGTTTTAGTTGCAAGTGCAAGGCAATGCCAAATTTTAGTTCATCTTCAATCGCACTTTGGGTTCAGTGACTCGCATTACCGACTGTGGCCAACTAATACCTACTAAGAAAATATAATCATAGTAAAATAATTGTTAATTTTAATAAAGATTTTCATAAATATGATCGTTAAATGTCTGAGCACATGAAAGACTTTCGTTCTTGGAATGTGTTATTCTAGAGCAGATATTTTTCAGAAACTGTAAATTTTGTAGAATTCTCATATTAAAATTATTGAAATGATTTATGTGTTTTAATGGCTTATTTTGTATGATGTCAATCTAATGATGCAATTATAAAAATATTAGACATTTTGTACATTAGGTATTGATATCATATACGTTATGTATAATGAATAGCCGATAATAATCGCTGACCTTTGGTTAGGTACTGAACATGGAATTAGTGATCAACAGGAAGAGAACACAAAAAATAACATGAGTGTCAGATTCTTTCATTCATTCGTTCATCATACTCGTACCTGTCAAATGCTAAAAGACTATCAAGTGGTGGAAAATATTGCTGACAAGAATATCGACGCTGACTTAAAAAAATGTAATTCTCTGTGCTTGAAACATTAGTGTTTTAAAACCACAGTATTGGTCTATAAAAATATTATTATGATTTAGTAATGTGTATGATGTTCTGAGCAGGTTATGATTAGTTTAGACCCGCTAGGAATGGTACACTAAGCAAGAAAAAAGGAACCAATATGAATTGTTAACCATCTAAATATGTATGTCGCAGTCAATTTAATTAAATTCAATTAAACAACCTAGCCTCTTTATTAAACAGCGCTGTTCAACTAGTGGCCTGAATGAATTCAGCCGTGGTGTTTATTACAACATGTAATAAACTGGCTGGCTCATACTTAGTCCATTCATAAGATAAGGCACCACCCCGAAATAAAACAAAGTTAATGATAAGTTTATTGAGAAAACCTTCGCAATCAGACTTGGATAGGTTAAAATGGAAGGCTAAGCTAGTCGGCTGTGACATACATATTACGTATACCTAAGTAGGTAATACATACTGAGTACGGGAAAAAAGGGTATTGTTTTTTCCAAATTGAACCTCGGAATACACAATATCTGAAGCAATAGTACCTCATAAGCAGCATAATTTTAAAGTATAAATTGAACCATATTCGTATACGAACTGAATTGATAACGTGGTATTTGTAAGAGTTGTAATGATAACAGTGACCTTTTTAGTTCAATACTCGCTACAATTTAACTTTTAGTGAGGCAGTTAGAATCATGTGGTGGAGTAATATTAAACATAATATCAAAGTGTATATTTCAGTTGTTGTTGCTATACCTATCGCAGATTATATTAAATTGCATTTTTTGTACGAAGCTATAATATATCATGACGTTCATGACATGTATTAGTATTGGTGGCTTTCACAAAATTATGTTATTGACGTGGAACAACACTGACAGACCGGCCGTGGGCGGTGTGTTGCAAAGTGGAAGTGACATGGATTATACGAATTTACGGGTAATTAAAATTTATAAATGAGCATTTGCGTCAGGGCAGCTGGATTATCTGCATTCAGCTGTCGGCGGTCGGCACATGGCCGACGCACATGCTATGATGATAGGTTAGAAAATGAACTTACCACAAAGTGCTGTTCCATATTCCTTCCAATGTGAACGAGATTTTGCTGTCATCGCAATTCTTGTAACCAGACTTGTTTTAAATTATTGCGCGATTTGGAATGAGATTATCTTGAGCACTGAATTATAATTTTAATAAAATAAGAATATTAAACAACGTATATTGAATTCATCGTAACGATTTATAAATATTAAAAATACGGAGAACTAACTAAATATCACAAAATTATATATATTCGATCTAAAATTAAAAATTGGTTTTGTTTACAAAACGTTATAACCGATTAGGCTTCATTTTGGATGGTTTATGTGTTGTTGGCTTGCTGGTTCATTGCGCGGGAAGGACGCGTGCGTTATCGTGGTAGCGCGACGGCGACGAATGAGCAACTGAACGAGACGTTCCGATTCGGTAAAAGAGGCGAACGAACGAACTAATCGCAAGGTACTGAGTGCGATGGAATGAGGCAAAACGACGCGAGCGCATGCTTTTGCTACTTGTTTATCGGCGGGTGGAGTAGTTCTTGTGGAGATAAGAAGAAGGTCGATAACGGTGGCGAGACGGGGGACACGCCGGGTGACGCCGAGTGCCGCGTGCGCGCTGCTGCCACACCGACACTATCGTACACTCGTACACTCACACCGAATATTTTCTTAATACTATTTTATTTATAGACTCTATGCTTCAAAAATAGCACTGACAAACGGTAGACCCGTGCGATGCACGAGACTTCTTTACATGGGATAGGTTCATGCATTACAGACACACGCAAGAGCAACATCACCTGAAACATTAATTAAAACGGTCGGAAAATGCGGTAGGTATGTAGGTACATACCTTTTTCTAATTATACTTACCTTGATACCGTTTAATTTGTATAATAATCACATTGATGTTTTCTACCTTTGTGTTTGATTATTGCTATGGAAACTTTTTAAATATATATTCATAATCAAATGGAAAACAATGAATTGTAATAAATCGATTAATTCGATCGTTATTCAGATGTAAAAAATTAAATGAGCCTGTATAAAGATTGTGTAATTGTTAGGGTTGTTTGAACTCGTCCGGTGGTTAGGACACTGTTTTAAAATAGAGTCATATAACCGTTTGACGCCGGTTAACGGAGACTGATAATTCAGATAAAGTTTAGATTTTAATTACAGGAAATTCAAGTAGACTAATTCAAGAGCTCATGTTTAAACCAAATTAAATATCAGATTACACTCTGTAAACGGTGCCATCATAATTGAGACTCAAGGAACCTGAATCAAGTTGATTCGTAATTTGAATAGATAGCTGGAAACTTTGTTTCTTGGAATAATACCTAATCACGTGTAATACTGAATACTCGCACCTCGTGTTATTAAGTTATTACAGAAATTAGTTGTGACAACAAAATAAGGTTCATAACGGTGATATTTAATTATATTGACAATTTACCTAGGTACCTAATAATAGTACCTGCTTATATCACTTTAAGTATTATTGAGTACCTACTAGACTAGCTAGATGATGCCCGAACCTACGGGCAATGGGCGCAATGGCTACGGCCTGAAATAAAAAGTAGCATAGCCTTCTATTTAATGTTTTATTTCAGACTATTTTTTGATAATCGGTTTAGCTGTTTGAGTGTCCAACCAAACATCCAAACATGTTCACTAACTTTTACATTCATATGTAACTAGCTGTTGCCCGCGACTTCGTCCGCGTGAAGTTCGGAATGTTGCACATCCCCTATTTTATCCCCTTGGAGGTAGAATTAATCAAAATCCTTTCTTAGCGGATGCCTACGTCATAGTAGCTTTATGCATGCAAAGTCTCAGCCCGATCGGTTTAAAATTGACAAAGTTTCACACAAACTTTCATACCCTATTTTATCCCCTTGGGGGTAGAATTGATCAAAATCCTTTCTTAAGGGGATGCCTACGTCATATTAGCTTTATGCATGCACAGTTTCAGCCCGATCAATTCAAAATTGACCAAGTTTCATACAAAATTTCATCCCCTATTTTATCCCCTTGGGGGTAGAATTAATCAAAATCCTTTCTTAGCGGATGCCTACGTCATAATATCTACCTGCATGCCAAATTTCAGCCCGATCCTTCCAGTGATTTGGGCTGTGCGTTAATAGATCACTATGCCAGTCAGTCAGTCACCTTTGAGTTATATATATTTAGATTGTAATTAGTATATGTACTGCTGATGCAAGTACTTAGTAGGATAAGATAGGATTGAACCGATATTTATATCTAAGTTAGGTTATGTCAGTAATGTTGGTTTAGATATTTTTTAAATATCGGAACTTGAACGCACGTGAAATATATCTTCTATAATATAAAAATGAATCCCTAAATGTGTTGCTAAGCGCAAATCTCGAGAACGGCTGAACCGATTTCGTTAATTCTTTTTTTAGAATATTCCTTGAAGTACGGGGATGGTTCTTACGGAGAGAAAAATAAAAAATAAATAAAGAATCGACTGTTAGGTGGTACGAAGTTCGCGGGGTCAGCTAGTAACATATAAACAAAGATTCATCAAGATTGGCCTTAATGATCCTAAAAATAAAGTAGGTACTATGTTTACCCGACCTTGAAATCAAATTGTGCCGACCATAGTCTCGAGTGGACTTTGCTCCAAACTACAAATGTTATAAACCTAGCATAGGCATTCTACATACATACATACATACATACTTACAATCACGCCTTCATTCCTGGAGGGTTAGGCAGAGGTGAATTAACACCCACATTTCACCAATCATTATATTAGGTCCCACGTAATAGGGGGTTAGCCCTTTGCCGTTTTCCGGGCACTATTTTTGACTCGAGACGTAATGTATAGGCTGAGTTTGGACTGTATATTATGTACTCGTATCTGTCTGATGTTAAACAGCCCTATTCCATAGTCGCCTTGTACGACACCACATGGGAGGAGAAAACACCATAAAAAGCTGTTTTCTAATATTCACCATTCACCTCTACATCTTCTAGAGGTGGAGGTGAGAGTGGAGAGATTTTGTGCTGTCAGCCAACATTTATTCAAAAATTACGAAGTCAATAATGTAAAATTGACAAAATTTGAAGATGACTTAAATTTTGGAAAATTGCATTATTCAAAGTTGGTACAGACGTTTTTCTTAATAAAGTTTCAGGTACCTAGCCAATGCTAGATGCATCATTAACTACTTTGTTGAACGACTAGGTAACTTATTATGTACCTATTATATTCTACTTCCATGTAGATAGGTAGTATTGTAATGCGTATATACTAATAAGCCTATGACACATTCACTGACATCACACAAGCTTCTTCACCGTCCGAAACTGAAGTGCGGCATAGAGTAAACCATTTCGGTACGTTGTAATGCCCTAAGTCTAAATGTTTAGTAGGAAATATTTACAATTTAGAAACTTTATTTTAAATCCTTAATTAATCTCAATTGTATCATTTAGGTGCCAAGGGCAGACGTCAATTTATCTTTTCATTCTTTTGTTTACCAGGGTTTATTTACGTTTTGGTGTAGCAGTAAAAGTACGAATCTGAAGGTCGACACTAAATGCAAGTTATATATTTGAAGTAGATTTAGATTCTGATAAAACCAACTGAATATACTCATAATTTTATGTTCTTTAATACATTTTTAAAGAGTGCTTACTGTATTAGCATGTTTATATTTTGGCATAATTCCATTAGCTAGATATATTTGACACAGAGGACAAACGCCATCGAGGATGCAAGGGTTGCACGCACGAATATATTTGGCTTCAGTTACTTGCAGACATGTCGTACTATTGCATTTATGCTGAAACATTTGCCTAATACGGTATTCACGTGATTATCACTCGATTACATCGTGTTCAGGTAGGTAAATGAAGTACTTAATACGTTCATATACTCGTACGTTGTAGATTCTTTAGAAGTACCTTTATATCAAGGGTAATCATTTGCTTTACCTGTAAATAGTATTACTACTCGGATATCTGTGAACATAATTTCGTTTAGCATTCGTTGAAATCTGATGGCAGCTGGCAGCTACTGTTTGTACCTATAGTAAATAATATTATAATTATGGGAAATGTTAGTAAATAAATAATTTTCCGAAGGAAAACACTATTAGTTTTAGATTTCGCTAGTCTTCCTCATGAATACTTTAATGCCGTATTACTCGTCAAGATATTATTCACCAGCTTCTTCTGGTTTTATACCTATATCGCATGCATAAGGGAAAAAAATTAAATTACTGCTACGATATGTAGTCTAGGCTACGATTATGACGTAGAGGTGACAATAGATTTCGCATTTTAAAATTAGTATAATTTCTGGGTTCATAGTAAATAAACGATGTTTAGTGACTGTGTTCTTCCTTATTAATGAATGGAAATAGTTGTTGCTCAATCGTGACATGTACCTATAGATAGGTACTTAATTGACGTATTTTTAGAATTATGTTTTATTGTACGCACGATACGATGCATTGTGATAAAATGTTATCGAGTGACAATCGATATGAATATCCATAAAGCTATAGATAATAATCAACTCGATTAAAGAATGCGACAACATTTTCGAACCTACCCTAATCAACTGAGCTTAGAGCACCCGAACGGTCGTCAGCGTGGTCATTGATTAAGAAGATTATTTCTCTATCGTTTAGTTCCGTGTTAATAATAGCGTTAAGTTATTGGCCATAGAAATTAATTTACCACTTGCCATAAATGGTAAATTAATTTCTATGGTCAGTAAAAGCGTTCGTAAAAGTATATTGGCTATTTGTAGGCGGTGCATATGTTTGGCATTAAATTTTGTAAAGCTGATTTACAGATAATGTTGATGGAAATATTTTGTAATTATGGCTTTCTGTGAAGAATCAGTTGTGTTGTTTATTATTAGTATACCCATACTAATAATATCTATTAGTTGTAATAATGTAGCTACAGGTAAAACTACAGACTTATTCGTCAGCTCGCCACTTGAAAACCCGCCACTCGGTGGCGAGTTGCCCCGAATTATTTTAATTTAGTTAGGTACGTACCTACCTACTAATATTTTTGTTTACTTCGTCAAAAATAATCATAAAGGAAGACAGGATGTTATTCTTATCAACTAATATCATATCATAAATAAGGTTATGCCGATGTAGCTTCGTCAGAATATTATTCATGTGATATTTCTGTAGCTTATGTCCCACATAAAAAAATTAAGTAATGATGAAACATCGTGTTATCAACATGTTCACAAAATGACATACTAAAATGTAGGTGTGTGAGTGTGAGTGTGATAAAATCGTGACTTGTCTTAATCTTATCCAAACACAAATTGTAGAGAAAGTAATGATTTGCAAAAGTGCTTTAGATAATAACTATTTACATTGATGTGTATCAAAGGTCGTGGAATTGAAATAATTATAGTACGTAGATACGTTTTTGTTTTAGGTATAATATAACGTCATTAACAATTGAATGCAAAAAGTGTTATTTCAGTCTGATTTAGGCCTCACGGTCTTGCGATTGAAGTGGTCAGATCCGCGTAAAAAATAATCAAAATTTAGAAGAAGCTGGCTGAGCTAGCAACTCTAAACACTATCATGATCATAATTTAGAAAACAGTAAATGGCGAAATGATATCGGTATAAAATGATTGCATAGGTCTGATAAGAAGAAGCAAAAGAATGGTATTGAACCCGAGAAAATACAATGTGTTGTTGCGTTGAGTACGTAAGAGACAAATTTATAATATTTGGGTTTGCGTAATTCATGATTGTGTTTGCTTAAATCATTATGTGACATGTGATTAAAACGTCATAGAGAAATAATTGATCACTGTTTGGATGATGCTAAAGAGAGACCATACGTCCATGTTAGGTAAAGAGATGATGTAATATTTGAGTTGGAAAATGAAATAAAAAGAAATATAGTCGACGACTGAAACCAATACAAGAGTAACACTAAATAAATTTAAATATTAAAATGGGCTTATGTAATAACTTTAGTTGTCAGTTTTTGGCATTGAATCAAATCATTTCTAAGAATAGAATTCACTTTTAAATAGTAGATATATTTAAATAAGTATTCAATAGAGTAATTTAAGATTTGAAAATTGGTTGATCCTAGAAATTTGTAAGATATTCGGCTAAATAGACCGGTACTTCTATCGCGAAAACAAGAAAAGGGAAAGTTATTATTAACCAAAGTACCTACCTGCTGCAGTTAGGTATATATTTCTTAGGGGTTCATTCATTCAAATTATGGACATCAAGGTACTGTTGTTCTAATGTACTTTTAACATTTCTTTTAGTTCCTTTGCTTTGCGCGTCGTGGCGTGGGATCAAGTCTTGTCTGAGCAGTTCACTTTTTCTGATCTTAATAGATTTGAATAGTTACCATACCATACCTACCAATAGCTTGAAAATTTTATTAAAATGCTTTATTACCCGACTACACACACTCACCATCTGGCCTGATGCTATGTAACTGAGCTTTAAAGAATGAAGGTCAACCCTATAGATGCCAATGATGCTGAAATGGTGGTCTCCAGCTTGACGGCCTCGAAATATACTTTCACGGCCGCTTAATAAACCTAGAATTGTAAGATTGGTACCTAATAAGTTTATCACTTATAATATCGGCACTATTTACAAGCATGATTTTCATGGATAACTAATGTAATTAGGTAATTACACAATACTTGGTTTAGAGATAGGACGTATGAAAAAGAATATATGTAGTAAGGGCTATCATATTGTATATCAGATCGTTTAGCTATGAACCTTATCTTAGTTACGTCAGTTGGGATTAGGCCTGATTTTTTATCGTGGAAAGGTCAATTCACGTAAATTACAACAATATGTTGTATTTAAATGTATTCTTATTACATATTTCATAAATTTAAAGGTTTCTGTTCTGACTAATGCATTATTCTTATCACTTTAGTTACAAATTTAGTGTCAGATACATAATATGTTCAATGTCTTTAAAGGTCAGAGAAGGCGGCGCGTTTGTGTCTCAAACATATTTTTCGGCCTATGGGAGGTGGGCTCCCATAGGCTTCCTATCGCCAGAAAATTAAGTCGCCAATAATGGTGGGCAGAACCGTTAAAACGAGTTCATTGTGCCCTCGGGGAGATAGTCATTGGATTAAAATTTCCTTTCGTTTTTGTGCTCATCACTGGAAAAGAGTGGTTCGAAGAAACTTGATCATTGCTAATGCCAGATTGTCACATAACAATGTATTTTTAAAGATCACTGGGGACCGAAATAATTAGTGGGTATGCCTGTGGGGTTAACAGGCATACCCATCAGCTAAGCTAATTAATAGGAGAGTGTAATCTTAGGATTGAATTCGAACCCAAGTTCCTCTCGATATTAAGCCGACTCCTTAACCACTTAGCTACCAATACTTAGGATTCTTTGACCCCAACAAAACAACATAAAATTCTTGACAGCCGGCGCAGTGGAGGCGCCGCATTCCCGTAATAAACAAGTTTTATGCAGTAAGACTCTGGTAATCTTTCTTTCCAGCAATAACGGTGACGGAGGTACTACATACAGGTGTTGATGATGTTGGGAATTTGGAATCTCTTGAGAGTCAGGGAGTGGACGGTGGACAGTTTGCAAGTCGTGTGACTGTGATTTATTTTTTCTCAGTATTTTGCTATATCTAGGTAAGGCTACCACATGTGCAGTAGAATACGGTCATGAATATTGAGTAATACCGGAGCCATTTGAACAAATAAAGTCATGTGTAATGTAACACATAAATACTTACATGTAGTTTATACAGATACAACTGAGTTTAAAATAAACATTAAAATAATTTTCCATTGCGCATTGTTCAACTTTCTACGATCTTTCTATAATAATCAACTAAAATGAAATACGATAAGCACTTTACGATTTCTAGCAAGTTGTAAATTTAACACTTAGTACTTTATTGTTATTGCTTCTATTACGATGTAGTACTTAGTTTAATTAACATCGATTATCATGATACATAGGTGTGTATAATCAGTATAATGCTAGTCATTGAAGGATGATATCGGTTATTGAGCTGGTAAGTAAAGGACATTGTTAAATTAATTTAAAGGTTATTTCTATGAATCATAAGCATAATACGCTTTCTATTATACCTATTAAATGCTAGAAGATTTAATACTATGGAATCTGCAATCGAACTTGAAGCTGTGGTATCTGAAGAAATAATTTAATTTTATATGTCTTATACACGGGTGCATCCAGACGCTTGCAATAATTATTGGTATGTAGCAACTCCGGCGAATTGAAGGTAAGTACAAGTTTCAAATTGGGTTTTCCAACCAGTCAAATAAATAGAAGTTAAATCGATGCGGCAACATGCTAGGGCACTGCCATAATGATGTGAATAACATAGATATGGTACTACTAACAACAGAAATACCACACAGCATAATTTTGACGATGATCTTCTGTAGGTCTAAGCTAGCAAAAAAATGTATTAACAATAAATAGTGATAAGTACAACTTCATATAAAGAGAGAAGCGAAAGATGATTATGGAAAATATATTTTTAGATTGGGAATACTATCCTACTGTTAAGGTTATCTTTTGCCTATCGCTTGCACCAATCCTGAACTTGAATTGAGGGAGTCACCACATTCAATTGATATTGTAACTCCCTTAGAATCACATCCAATTCATATCGATATTGGACAACATATCTCTCAGTAAGACTCTACATTGAATTTATAATGTTATATAATAGTAGGTAGCTACATAATACGATGCTTCGACAGGCAATAAAGCATATCGTTTAATAAGAGCTACTGGTGAAGGTGACCACGAAATGCAATATAGATATGGGTATATAATATATAATAATGACATTATGAAGTGTCCGATTGCGACGTTGCTATGTTTAACAAACATCTACAATTCAGGCAAAACAAAATAGTGGACACGTTCGCGAATCATAATAATATGGGTCGTCTGTACCTAATCCTCTCAGCAAAGTGTTAGTTACACCTGTCATGTCCGGTCCGAAATCACGGCCGTAGTATTCAGCTCCATCACTGCTAGGGATCAAATTTCGTTATTGTTATTAGGTATCATACCTTCAAATATATCATCTACTAATGAACAGAAAGAAAATGGTAATTCTTGGGTCCTGTAACTGTAAAATATTCTATTTTAAGAGTCTTATGCCCGTTTTCACCAATTAAACTCAAATCACCTCCTAACTAAGAGTCCCCTAACGTAGGTAGCCCCTAAATATATTACTTATCTAAATTCGTTTTCACCACCCTAAGTGACACCTAAGAAAGGGTCTCCTATTTTGTGGTGCTGGCGAATTGCAAAATATTATTAAATTGATTGTTATTAGTTAGTTAGAAATATAAACGCGATATTAAACAAAACGTACGTAAATATGCGCAAAGTTATTCTGTCACCTTGTTAGGGGTTAGTTAGGTGGCCCCTAAATTTTAAGTGACACCTAAGCAGTTAGGTGTCCCCTAAAGTTTGGTGAAAACGAAATGTTACTAAGGGTTACCTAACTTTCCTTAGGTGGCCCCTAAAATTTAGGGGACGTTGGTGAAAACGGGCATTAGTAACCGAAATGACTATATTCCCAGTAACCCCACCAGCTGATCTAAAATTTCTTATGTTAGGACTGTTAGGAGTTGGTGAACGTCGGTACTGTGATGGTCAAGATTCGGAAGAGATGCCTACATACGCGAGATCAAATGTTCATTAGGTGAACAATCAATATGTCAACGCCATTAGGTCAACAGTATAAAAATATCAACAGTTTACTACACCAGCAAGTAGCGAGTTTAGTAATTTAATTGATCAATAGTTAATTTCGTCTACAATTTACTACATTGATAGTTTATAAGATCCTAAACTATCCTGTTTTGATTACGGAACCTTTAAAATGCATACTTCACGTGGTAACTATTCAGTAGCGTGAAGATAACCTAGCTAAGCCGCCTTGCTCCAAGAGCCAAAGGACCATAAATATTATTCTGAAAAATATTTTTCGCGAAAAGATCGTGGGTTCGAGTCCCGCCTAAACTGCATTCGCTTTTTTATCTTAAAATGATTTGAATAGTTAATACTAAATGCTTAAAATTTCATTCAAATAATTACACAAATGTCAGTTAAAAAACTGAAGAAACAGAACACATGTGTTAATATAATAAAACTGACTGCGACAGTGCTTGCGCAGAAAAACTTGTTAATTCGAATTTAATTTTCTCATTTTCTTACTTATGCGTTACTTTGTAATGTGAATGGAGAAATTCCCATTACGATGTTGTTTTGTTGTCAAAAAATGTATGTAACGGGTGGCGCAAAAGTAGTGGCACCAAAGAAAATACCTTTATTTTTTTTATATGAAATTTTCTGTCATTCTGTTGTTGAAAATTGTGTAGTGAACAAATGTAAAATACACTGAAAATAAACATGGACCGTTTTACTCCCCAAGAACGTGGAATAATTGTGTCAAACGCTTTTCCAGGCCGAGTTATCTCTCGTTTTGGCGATTTGCCTTGGCCTGCAAGATCACCCGATCTGACCAGTCCAGACTTCTTTCTTTGGGGTTTTTTGAAATCTCGGGTGTATGTGAACAAGCCACAGACTCTCGCAGCTCTAAAAGAAAACATTCGTCAAGAAATAACGAACATATCGCAGGTAGTGTTACGGCAAGTTATGCAAAATGTCATAAATAGGGCTCAAATGTATCAACTCTGGAGGTCACCATTTAAAAGACATCATCTTTAAATCCTAATGGTACGAAATTTAATGGTACAAATATACATTTAAAAAAACCTAAATCTAGTTTTCTAATTTAGAAAAAATGTTATAGCCGAACCAAATAGGGTCTTTACTTTTGCGCCACCCGTTATTTATGCTTCCAAGCACGCTGGAATGTGAACATTGATCACAGCTCACGCACGCGTCCACCACGTGAAGTCTTCACATGCACACATTCAAACATCGCCTCATTTGTGTGCCAAATGCCAATGTATGCATTGTTGTCAAATATACGTGTGTTTGTGCGACTCTTTATAGACTTTACACTTACAAATGCATACTGTCAGCCCGCCATAAATTTAGGTCAACTTGACATTATAATATTTACTTTTTAGTTTCAGGCTGAATAGAGAACGAGTTTTTATGCATTCAAAAGTTAATCTGAAAGGACATTGACCCATTCTCCCACCGATGAGATACACCAGTGCAGCGGTGATATCTTAATACCAGCTATTTATCATTGTAAACGGTACATGCACACACACGTGCACATGTAAGATTTGCACGAATTAAGTACCGAAAAATAATTATAATGACCAACATTCTCTTTCCACATACTTTTCTAACTAGTAAAGGTGTAAATCCTAAGTTTGCATTATTTACTTAAATAAATAAATAAATAAATATTGTAGGACATTCTACACAACGCTATCTAGACCCAAGGTAAGCATAGCTTAACTAGCTTGTGTTATGGGTTCTAAAATGCGGATAAACATACTTAGATATATATTTTTTTTGTAAATACATACATATTATACAAAGAAACACCCAGACCAATGCAAATATTCATATTCACGCACACAAATATTTGCACTGAGCGGGGATCGAACTTACCTTTATAATGTAGGTAATTATATTTTTTTTACAATAATGGTACAATAATTGCACTAGTGAGTAGTGACCTTCATGCTACAGAGGATAATGTTGAATAGGGCGTTCAAACCTCTGTACCTATAGTAATACAAAGCCAATATGAGGAATATGTGGTGCGGTCGTATTTTATACTTATGTTATATGTGTTAGTGATGAACACATGTAAACAGAGCTCGTATGACGTGTTTGAACACACCCACAAAGATAATGTCAAATTAATTACCTAGTGTATGTGTTATCGTTTCATTCGACGCTTGTTTGCTCAACTTATGAGTAAATTTTATACACTAAGCTCTATATGTTCAGAGGTATGAATAGCGATACTAAGTTGCATTGAACGTGTTGACAGTGTTGACACATCGTTGCAGAGCTCGTGGTGCGTCATTCGAGACTCGCTTGCATTTTTATACCATCCTTCAGTCTTCTATGCAAATATTGTAAGGCGTTAAGCGCTTTACTAGATATTATTATAAACTCAGTTCTTTAAAGTACAAGGTCCTACAATAATATCCACTAAAACATGTCTGAAAACTTATTTCAATAAGTTCGCTGCTCTATATTGGGCTTCCTTAAAACATATTCCAATATTACCTACTTAATTGTATGTTTATCGGGGTTACTTCACTTGAGTCTGAAGTACAGACGAGGAAACCTTACTATTTAATTTGTGTCGAAATACTAGTCGTAATTAATTATGAAAGCCATGTGAATAACTGCTTCCAATTAAAAGGAATTACTGAAGCTTATAAAAATTATCCACGACACACGCCCTATGTACCTACCTACACTGTAGGTATACAAAGCCAAAGATGTCAAGCGTAGTAGGTGTTGCATTCAAATCCCATTTCTGGCAAATAATTTAGATTAAAACTCTATAAAAATTTATGGCTCTGACTGGAAAATTAGAACTAAGAGTTGTATTCTTTGACATGTTGAGCGGGTATGGGAGTCTTTTAGATAAAGTAACACCTGTAAAAATATGGTAAATGAAAGCGATCCCACAACGCAATTGAAGCAAATAGAGGTCATACGTGACTATAAATAAATTTCAAGTTTCAAATATTTGTAGCTATCATAATTATTTTTCTATGTTTGCATTGATTTTATGAGTAATAAATGCGTAATAAATGGAATTGGGATTATCTAAGTTTAGGATGAAATAACTTAATCAACGTTACCTGAACTGAAAATGGTATGAAATTATATCACACAAAAATTCAACGGAAGTCCACACTAACCTATAACCAAGAATTAACTATTTAACGAATTTAGTCCTCACAGAGTGTCCTGTACCACCAAACATGTACTGACCTTGTTTGTTTTTATATTCTTAAGATTAAGTACATACATACTACATACGAAAGATTACACTTTTCAGAAGCCTTCGGCACAAAGAGACTATGATGTTGATCGTTTCATATCTTGAAGTGTAAAGCCATATAAAAGCATGTGTATTTAACTATAAAATCCGTTCTGACTTTTACTCTAAACATTAAACAATATTATGCAAATAATATCATATTTGAACAATCAAAACTATTAAATGCTTTTAGTGTGATTTAATCAAATCAATCAATTAGTCTATTGCAGTTCATTGCTGAACATATTATGCC
The DNA here is from genome assembly GCA_914767945.1 of Eilema depressum. Taxonomy (NCBI): domain Eukaryota; kingdom Metazoa; phylum Arthropoda; class Insecta; order Lepidoptera; family Erebidae; genus Eilema; species Eilema depressum. Next base: position 17,143,790 of record OU612013.1, read on the forward strand.
CCTTCCAATGTGCGCCATCGCCATCATGGAACTGTTAATTATATTGACCGCACATTACCACGTTATTATGCGATTAAAAGGTATATGTTGCCGAACGTATATAACAATATTACCTTTTGTTAACTTTAGTAACTCTCTATTCTTGTGTCCTTGGCAACATAAATACAACCGGAACCTATATGAAACAGGAAATGATATAATTCGTTACCTGTATTGTGCATGGCTTTTTGTTTAGCGACAGTGGAGAAGAATAGTCGTGGGAAACAGCAATGCTTTGTCTGCTGAAATTATTTCAAAGCTCATTTAACATGAGCAATTGGTAATGCTAGGTTTCTAAATTTTTACCTGCTAACCGACTATGCTGAAGCTAAGAGATTTATGAAGTAGTAGTACGAATTGTTTCAGTTGTCTCTAAATCAGACGAGAACTTTTACGAACATTTATTCTTTGAAATAGTAAAACAATAGGCAACCAAAATCCACGTATTTTAGATGGACATTCATTTGTGAAGGATTTCCTGTTGGCCGGGGTTCCACGGGCGTGGATGTCGGTTATCGCGACCGAACATAGCCTGTGTCATTTTCCAAGCTCTAAGTAGTCTATTTGTCTATTAAAATTTGATGATTAAGTAGGTAAGTTCAGTAGTTTAAGCATAAGAGACGGATAGTTTTTCATTTGTAATATCAGTATGGATTCTGAAATACCTATATTGAATTGAAATGTCAACAAAATAATACGCTTTTAATGCCTCTATGTAATCTTGAGGCAAGATGTAAAGAACTACCTAGAGACAACTTATTATATCAATCATTAGTGTAGTCCGAATAAGTGTAACAAGACAAGTTTACTGTTATTATTAATAGGTTTATACTACGGAGAATTGCCGTTCAAGAACTTACTGTTAAACGATACTCAATCACTTATCAACTTAAAGTCACTAGGGAGTTCACAGTAGATAAAAACTACTATCAAAGCCCAGGAGTACCGTTTGTGGGTTTCGTCAAGATCCAGAATACAGGTATGACTTTCTACTCCTATTTCATGTTTATTGAAATTCAACAGCATTTTGCCTACAGCTACATTCTATCATCGCACCGCTCACCATAGGCAGGGAGTTCATTCCCTCACATTGCGACCGGAAACGGTGCGCACTGTGCGGTATGAAAGAAACTTTGTCCGACGCATGCTCAAGTTGTGAAATGAACTCCCGCTGTGGTTTTCCGAAGTGATTACAGTATGGGGTTCTTCAAGAAGGGCATTAGAAGGTTTCGTTTGGGTCGGCATCACAAGTGTAACGCCCTTGGTGTTGCATACGCTCAAGGTGGTTACCGTGGGTAACCACTTTCCATCAGATTGGCCGTGTACTTGTCTACCACCTAAGTAGTATAATAAAAAACTTAAAAAAAAATATCAAACGTACCCCATTTGTACTCGACTGCGTTTATTTTTTACATCACTCTAAACCAGTACAACTATGATAACCATTTTGCTTTGTCATACATATTTATACATAACGTTTCATAATCAATCATTCGGATACTATAATTTCGTTCCTCGTGATTATCACTACGTGCTTTAATTATATTTACATCATTTAGCAATATGTGTACCTATATCTTAAATTAATAAATCTAAGTCATACTATCTTATCGTGACATAAGACATTTTTATTGCACCATTCAGATAAGTAATTGCGACAGTCAGTTTTTGTGCGATTTTTTATAGAGTTTTTAAAATCTCTAAGTAGAAATAAACATGAACGTTTGTTAGGCGATGGCTGTTCCGCACACACGCTGTACACACTACACAGTATCAACGAGGTGTACTGCTGGCGATGACATAGGTATCATCATCATCATCATCCTCCTGCCCTTATCCCAAGTTTATTTGGGGTCGGCGCAACATGTATTGTATGCTTTTTCCATTCATCTCTAGTTGCACTCTTCTCAACATTAACTCCCTTCCTAGCCATATCATCTTTCACACAGTCCATCCACCTCCTTTCAGGCTTGTAGCCATCCACATCCATAGTTAGTGCCTTCCTTACGACATTACTTTCACCCCTAAGCATTACATGTCCGAATCAAGACAAACGATTTCCTCGTAGTTTTTCAGTGATTGGTGCTACTTTCAAACTTCCACTAATAAGTATATTCATTCCTAATCTTATCCATTCTTGTCACACCACACATCCATCTCAACATTCGCATCTCGGCTTTCATCCGTCACTTTTATGGGCCAGCTCTCCGCTATCCATACAGGACGGCAGGTCGGATTATGCTCTTATAGATTTTTCCCTTGAGTCGTAGGGGCATTTTCGAGTCACAAGTAGTTGCCATAACCTGCCGCCATTTCATCCAACCAACGTTAATCCGGTGCTTTACGGCTCGATCTAATTCTCCATCGCTTTGTAGTAGTGAACCGAGATACATGAAATCCAAGCAGGTTGGTATAGGAGCACCATCAAGCGCTATGACCGAGGGACTAAAGAGACCGCCGAAATCGCAGAACATATTTTCGGTTTTGGTTCTGCTAATAAAAATTTCAGGCCAACACTCTCTAGCCTTTGCTACAACTTTACCAATCTACTCTGGACCTTTTTTTTTTTTTTATTGTGCGAAAAATCCTCACGGATACCTCCCCCGCAGGAGCCGGAGGAGGAGGTTATGTCGGACTCGAACCGACTAAAACGCACGCCGTCTGTGGGCCGTCAGTTGCCGGAGGTGAGATTGTCGTAGCCATATCCCTCGCACCCCGGCCGACCCAGGGCCCTCTTCCGGTGGGGGACCACAGAGTCCTCAACTCGCCCCCGGGTATGGGGAGGCACGGAATGCGTGCCGCCGCCGCCGGGGTCTGCTTCTGCTAGGGTGACAGGCGGCTCCACCCGTAATCTACTCTGGACCTCGGTTCCATCCTCACCCACATCCTGTTTATCCGATGTCAGTACATCCATTACTAACAGGAAGAGGTGCGGGCTTAAAGCTGACCCTACAGCCATTCCAAAGTCATTGGTGTTACCCGCGGCCGACCGGACATGCGTATGGGATGGCCTGTACATAGCCCGGATTAACTCTACATACTTTACTGGCACACGTTTCTCTTTCAGGGCCCACCACAAAACCGTTCGGGGTACTTTATATAAATCTTATACTTTGTAGGTATCTAAATCTTTATATAGGCTGTTTTGAAGCTGTTTTATTAACTTATGGTCACACAATGCTGTCACACATTCTCACGCAAATTGTGTTTCATTCTAACTGCTGCAAGCATTGTTACTCTGCAAGACTTTTGCGTATCATAAATCATAATATATCACCTGTTATTTTATCCGCTTTTCTAAGAAGCACACCTGGGCGGGAATCATTATAAATCGTGAGTATCTTTTTCTTTCTTTCTTTTTTTGGACATATTCCGCACATATCTAATTCCCACTCTATTTCTGACCATAATGGAAGGTCTTTTCCCCCACACACAAATATGCTATAATCTCCCTTTTTCGTTCTCACTTTCCATGTTTTCTTAAAACAAGTGGATATGAATAAGCATAACATTATAGTTACGCTTTAAAAGTAAAGTTGTCTTGTACTAAATTGTGACTCACATAACTGAGAGCCTACACAAGGTTTAGATAAAAAACAAGGTAAAAAAGCATCATAAAAGGTAATAAAAAAACAAGAGGAATATTTACTCAAGTCATATAAAATAATAAGCAGCGAGGCTTGCGGAAACAACAGGTCTATTTCCGATCTATCTCGAGGTAAGTAATGCAGCTGGCATACCTAAATTAAAATATACATTGCAGAAGCAATGTAACGTCTCTTATGACCTAATGACTCGAATACTGATGTGTATTATATGTGCACTACTGTGACATGTTATGTTAGACATAGGAGTATAATAAGCGTTCGTTTGCGTTGAGGAGCACACTGGGAAAATAGAGTTTGAGAGTAGAAGCGCCATTGATTTGACAGAAGACGAAGAAGAAGCGTTCGTTTTCCGCGCGCGAGGAGGATAGAGCCCCTCTAGACAAGTGGCAATTCGTTTGCGGCGTTTAGAACGCTGAATGTATGGGTTTTGACGTAAATGACACGCATTTTGACATTTTTAACATACGTTGACGACTGGCATATACGTCAAATCTCACATTCACCATTTCATTCTACAAACAATACGCCAGTTAACAAATCGCCACTTGTCTAGGGAGGCAGGCATACGACTGCTTAAAGCACGTTATAGCAGGCGAGTTGATCACTGATAAAATGTTCAATAGTTGATATTTTTCATAACTATATATATATATAGAAGTACCTAGTCATAGTCATCGTTGTCCTAATCCTCATATTCAAATTTAATTTGTATAATACATTTTAAATTTAATTTATACGATAACTACACTATATTATATTGTTTTGTCACATTACTGTGGAGGGATGGATCCCAAGGTTGCCTGAAAGAAATCGCTTCCAGCAATAACTTCGCTCATTGCGGGTACACGGAACTGCTTGCGTAGGTACAGTCAGCATCAGGTCGTTCTTGACTGGCAGTCAAGATCTATAGTCATGTACTCAAAATGATTATGATTGTAGCTCGAAATTCGCTTATTATTTTTTATTCGCATGTAGACTTTTTCCGGGAGTGACTGCCGTCTGTCCTCTGACCCTGAGGGGAAAGTCAAAGGTTCATCAAGTATTTAGCTAGTGCACCGATATATAAAAACGAAACGAATGAAAATATGGTCTCTTCAGCAAGTCGCTAGTACCTTAAGGTATATTTACGGGGAACGTAGATATTTTACTGCCCTATACCAGTTTTTATTTACGTAGTCTTGCACCCAGATAAATATTCCTTACCAGTTACTATGTATTTCGTCGATTGCAATGACACAATATTTAATATTTGAGTTTGTATGACCAAACATGTTACTAACATGTAAACAACAGATATCTCGTGATAAGAGGAGCATATCCGAAGGATTTTCCAGTCATAAATGTTTGTTTTGATAGGAAAGGTATCGGTTATTAGTATTAGTTTATTAACCTACATTCAAAAAAATATAACACAGTGTATTTCCACGGGTGCCCTGCTTAATCTTACTAGATTTATATAATCTACGTTAAGGTTATACAATATCTTTGTCGATAGTTAGGTACAGTTGAAGAGAAAAGTAGCTTAACAAATTTTAACTCATTGATCGTTTTAGTTCCTAAATTTTTCATAAAATAATAATTGAAACATGAAAACATCATCATCACAGCGCTAGTTCCGGTTTCATCTAAAGCTTGCACTTAACTACTACTTATAACTACACCAATTTATTCAGACATAACAATTTATATTCATGACAGCCTCCGTGGCGTAGCGGTAGTGAACGCGGCCGCTACGCAGGAGGCGCGGGTTCGATCCCCGCTCAGTGCAAATATTTGTGTGAATAAAATATGAGTATTTGCATTGGTCTGGTCGTGCCTCGGAGAGCACGTTAAGCCGTCGGTCCCGGTTGCCATGAGAACATCTATGGCAGTCGTTACGGGTAGTTGGAGCCCTCAAAAATCCAAAAACAACGGTCTTACTGCTAAACTTCGATATCGCCTAATGTTAACATTGGGTTGTGGAGGTCAGATGACAATCGCTTCACGGAAAATATCGAGGTCTAGTCAAATCCGTGGTTAAGACTAGTAAAAGCGGACCCCAGACTCCGAGCTGAAAGCTTCGGATGCGACTGGGAATTAACGCTAAGAGGAAGAAGAAGAACAATTTATATTCGAACTAGCTGTCCGGGCAAACTTCGTACCGCCATATTTTTCCCGTTCCCGCTGCACCTATTTTCTCATCCTTTAAACCTTCCCTGGACACCCACGGATATTTCAAGACTAAAATTAGCCAAATCGGTTCAGCCGTTCTTGAGTTATAAAATAACAACGAAAAGTGGCATTGATTTTTATATATTAGAGAAGATTAGAGAAGATATGAAAAAGGTTTGTAAATACATAATTAAGTCTTTACAGACTTTTATCGTTGACTGTACAGAAACATTAATGTAACGTACCTATATTTCAAATTAGTCTAATTTGTATTTAGATGTATTTAGAGGGATTACTTGAGAATTGTAAAGATAAAATGTTCTGTGATCTCAAGGAGTGGGGAGCTAAACAGGGGCTGAGGTGTCAGTGTCGACTGTCTATCTACTTAAATCAGCTTAATTGAAATAATGTTGCCTAATTGTATGTTACTTGTCTGTTTAAAAGAAGAACTGTTTTTGTGATTTTTTTAAATTGGTAAGTACGACGAAATTTGGCACAGTCGTTCGTAAAAGCTGAGATAAGTCAAATCGAGTGAAAGAGTAGGAGAGAAAAACCCCGAAGTGCAAGGTTTGAACGCAACCGGGACTTACACTGTGATGATGATGGTGTTGTATCCCAATTAAAGAGAATAAAACTAAATGTTACTTACATAGTCAGCTGAAGGTTCTTTTAGTTACTTTAAGACTTTAGGTCAACCAAATTGCACAAAACCTAAATTAGAAATGACTTTAAACATTTTTTTCTACGCACTTGGGAGGTTACAACTCCTCAACTTACCCACGGATTCGCAACTGATGTTCACGGTTTTTTATACCCCTTAGGTGGCAGACAAGCACACGGCCCACTTGATGAGAAGTGGTTATGGACGTGGCCTATGGACTTATGCACTAGGGTCGTACACTCGTGCTACCGATCCTGAAGAAACTTTCTAATACCCTTCTTGAATAAAATTCATAATATAACCACGGTAGAAGGAATCCTATATGAAAGTGTTCGCAAGATTGCTCTAAAGGATTTTACAAGTTACTAATACTGAGTTACTTCAAAAAGGGCACAACTGCCCCCCTAGACAAGTGGCAATTCGTTGCTCGGCGTATGATGGCATAGAATAACAAATGTATAGGATTTGACGTTTTTGACATTCTTTGACGCCTGTCATATACGTCAAATCCCATACATTTGGCATTCTATTCCATCATAGGCACCAGAGGCACCACACTCTCGCACTGTCGAACCAGCCCTTCTAGACAAGTGGCAATATGTTTCTCGGCGTATGATGGAATAGAATAACAAATGTATAGGATTTGACGTTTTTGACATTCTTTGACGCCTGTCATATACGTCAAATCCCATACATTTGGCATTCTATTCCATCATACGCCGAGAAACATATTGCCACTTGTCTAGAAGGGCTGGTTCGACAGTGCGAGAGTGTGGTGCCTCTGGTGTTGCACACGTCCATAAGCCGCGGTAACCGCTTCCCATGAGGGTGGGTGTGTTAGGTACCTACTGCTCGTCTGCGTGCTAAGTGGTATAAAGAATGGCCATAACTGTAGAAATTTGTGCATAAAAGGCTGTCTTCTGTCTGCTTCACAATTTCTTTTTTCAGTTGCTCATTATATCGTTTACTTATTGACGTCTTTTCTCATTCTTTAGGTAAGGTAATTGAAATAAAACCTACAAATCATATCACAATAACTTTTAATCTTATTAAATAACGATATTCGGCAAAAATGCATTTCGATTTAACAAAATATTTCCTCTATAAATGGTACTATGAGAGTCTGTGAAGCATTAGGAATGTTGCATCATCACATTATTATTAGGTAAGCATACCTATATAGAATGATCTGCCGCGTAAGTACGTACAAAATGATTCCTTATAATTAATTAATATTATAACAGTGATATATAAATAAAGCTCCTGTTGTGACCGAACCTTACGTACCTAATCGAGTGTCTAGCGCGAGTAGTTTTCTCGCCTGCATGATACGTGCGAGAAAATCTCCTCGTCCAAATAACGCGTGACGCCTTAAATTCACCGGTGACGAGTTCACGGTGATTTGCTTGACATTGAATTAGCACCATCTGACGGCAAGCTTGTGAAAAACACCGTTGAATGTGAGAAAAACTCGCACTAGGCACTCTGATCCCTTTATCAACTAAGTTAAGCCTATTATCGAACTGTATAGACACTGGTTTCAAAAATAGTTACTTAGGTTATTGTCAGCAGATTTAATTACGATTGTCAAAGCTTAGCTATGACCTCGACTCCATCCAAGGCTTTCACTTCAGTATCTTTTCGAATTGAGGAAGTATTTACAATGTAACGGTATGGTCTGTTTGTTTAATTTCACTGGGTAGGTAAGTACGTTCATTCTGAGGGCCATAATTAAAAAAAAAAAACATTGTAGGCTGGTTTGTGGATCCCCATCTTTAAGGATAAATAATCATCATCTTTAGTGTATAAAGACACTTTAAATATGTTTTTTCAATTCCTGAATATTTTTCAAAAACTAGAGTAGGTATTTGCTAATAATTATAAATATCTTCTCATAATTAGGCCAATACCATTTTGTTATCAATTATAAAATAGTTACATATTAGGCAAGAGACATACCTATTTAATATCTAAAATAAGGTCGTCTGCCCATTGTTATTTATCACAGTTAGGGGTTTTACTTTCTGTGGGTTAACCCTGATACATCAAAATTTAAGTGTATCTAAGAAGCATCATCAAGGTATCATCTACCTATAATTTGAATCAAAGATGGTGATAATAATCTATGGATAAAGGAAGATTATGTACACGCCACATACTGATTTGTCTGTGACCTCGTATGCGTACCTACTGGTGATATATCAGCCAACTATTAAACAGATTTTAGCGTAGCAACTGATGTGAGCTTTGCGAATATATGACATCATGAAAAAAATGTATCATGTTTAACACTTCGGTCACCGCTCACGAACACGACTCGTGATAGGCATTTTTGTCCCATTCTCCGATCACGAGTATGACGTCAAATAGTGTTCTGCGTTTTCACGTTTATAGGAAGGGTTAGACAATTACAGTGGGCAACTAACTTTTCAGTAAGAAATGGCACGTCGCCATATTGGTCGCGGCGGTCCTACGTGTTTTGGCGATAAAAAAAATAACATGTCTATTTTTATAGTAAATAAAAATAAATATACTTAAACTTAAAATAGTACCTACCTACCTAGATGAGACTCCGTATATTTTTCTATTATATTACCTTTTTCTATTTTATCGTATAACAGTTATATGAGTGAATAATACTCAAATTTTATCAATTGTACATTAATGCTTAACCAGAGTGATTGTTTCATGTGTTTTGAGGCTTAGCTTAACGGGGCTAACAAACACCTGACATGATATTTTAAGATACAAAGAATACGTTACAAAAATAAGGTTCGAGAAAATATAAAAGGACAATGGATTCCTAGAATTTCTTCACACTGAGAATAAACTCCCCGTGAAAACCAATTTGACTAAAAAAAATAAGAAGTACAGATCGTTAAGGTGTTAACTTAGCGAGTGTAATAACGACGGTTAATTACATAAAACCTCTTTGAGGAAGACGTTCGCCAAAACAAAGCAAAGCATTTGCTGCACAAACAACAAATTGTCAAGAAAAATCTCTTCTCAAGAAAAAATTCCTGACAAGGAAAATCTCTTGTTAAGAAAAATCTCTTGTCAAGAAAAATCTCTTGCCAAGAAAAATCTCTTGTCAAAAAGAATTTTTCTTGGCATTTTGCTGTGCGTTTGCCGCTAGTTGCTTTAGGGTGTGCTCCCCTCCTTATTGTATTTGTTCAGAAAGCAAATTGATATTGAAAAAAAAAAAAAAACAATCGCAATCTATTTACTTGTTTCTAGATAGTGTTTCACACAACATTCATATTATAGTTACATCTTAAGAGCACAATATAAAAAATTGCATAACTACCTAGTCGTAACTTACATCATATTTGTACTTGTTGACTTTTTTACAAGTCTGTAATTCCTACGAAGGCACTTCGTTTTCATTAAGCTACCTCAAATAAACAAAAAAGATTGCTATAATAAATATTGTACAAAACTTAAGTACCTGCTTCATATAGGCATCGCTACGGCGCTACCACTTACTAAGTTAATTCTTAGAAGTTAGTATTCAAGTACATAAAATATATCATTTAAATAATACTCACAATAAACATAAATACTAAAGCTTATATACAGGGTGGAAGATTTTAACCTTACCTGGAGGGAAAGTTCTCTAAATACTGGAGATAGCGAATTTCACTCAAAGGAAACATTCCTTTATTTAATAACATCCTGTATTTTTATGACATCAATCAATAGTGTAAATCATAAGGATAAAATCTGTCTAACAAACATGGTTAGTTAAATGAAAGGAAAAGCTTGAAAACTATTTTTTTAAATTCGATTTAACAAAATAAAGAACCTCTCACTCAAGGATAAATCAGATATCATAATATTAACAATAAAATTCCATATTTAAATTACTTGTCCCTGTTTTTCATACGGATACCCCCACTAGCCAGCAGGAGTATTTATGTCGGACTCGAACCGACTAAAACCGCACGCCGTCTCAGGTTAATTCAAAAGTCTCGCAGTTAATTTAAACGTATTACCTATAAGGTAAACTATTAAGGCAATTCTCTCGCCATCTCCGTTGCCCAGGGTGCGATGCGGTGTACCACGCAGAGATTTCCAAGCCCAACCAAGTATACCTCGAGACACGTATCTTGGACCTAAATCGGGAGACCTTAGTACGTCATGCAGTTACCCAAAACGTTACATTCTAAATCGTAATCAAAGTTCAGTCATTTAGTATTCAGTATGTATCAAAGTAATATAGGTATGTGATGGCCCCTTGAGCGAAAGTACTGTGTCTGTTGAAATATTTATAAGTTAAGATTTTATGGACTTCCTTTCATTTAATTTACCATGTTTGTTAGAGAGATTTGATCCTCATAATTTACACTATCGATTGATGCTATAAAAATACAGGATGTTAATTTTTCAGATTTTAGTCGGTTCGATTGCCGGGCATAGCAAACGAATTGTCAAAAATCTGTGAATGCAGTTTTGCTTCTTTAAAAAAATAAAGGAATGTTTCCTTTGAGTGAAATTAACTATTTCCAGTATTTAAAGTACTTTCCCTCCAGGTAAGGTTAAAATCTTCCACCCTGTATAATTGCTAAAGTTCTTTTTAAAATAGACTACTCAAATATAGAAATGAGAGACAATAGAGCCGATTCTGTTACCTGCATCACGTAAGGCCCGTAATCCAGAACAACGCTCAGTTGTGAATCGGCTATCACAATGACATTAGTATTGTCATCTAGAATACAATCTATGCTCAGATCTAGTTATAAATCGAGATTCAGGACTGAATACCGTTCTAGAATACATGCGTTAGTGTTAGTTATTTATTTTCTTACATCACTAAATGGTAACAGCAAAAATAAACTATGTCTAACAGTGTTTTCGAACTCTTTGGTCTTAACAGCTCAGGCTGTAGTAAATACAATATACCTAAAACAAATTATCTTTATGCGGAATGTCGCCGCGCAGGGGACGGAGAATTAAGTACAGATTATATTATTATTAAAGTAGTATCACAAATAACCTAATGTGTACATTTGTCGTTCCTTATAAAACACATAATATAGCTATCAAAATGCAAGTACTTCGTCACAAGGTTATTTTTACTCTCGCCATTTCATCCTCATCTTTTAAATACTCAACTTTATCTGACGAATATAATTTCTCATGTATCACTGCAAACGACTGTCCCTTTGTTTCTGGTAGATATATTAATATGAATATCACACCAGCCACCGATAATACTCCGAACGCCCAAAAGACGATATGGTTCCCTAAACTATCTGCGACCACTTGATATAACTTTGTGACTGCGAACGTCATTAAAGCCACAAATATCTGTATTACACAAGTCGCCTTTGATTTAATATTTGTGGGAAATATTTCTGAAGTTATAGCAAAAGGCACTGTAGCTAAGCCTATAGTGTATGAAAATATAAATATAGGTATAAAAACATTAGGAATGAAGGATAAACTCATAACGTATTCACTTTTATCAAATTTCAAAAAGAAATATGAACCTATTATGATGTTTGATATTCCAACTCCACAGGAGGATATTAGCAACAAAGGTTTTCTCCCTAATCTATCGACAAGCTGCGAGGACATCGCTGAAGTTAGGAGTTGCACCGAGCCAAACAGTATGCAAGACTCATTAGGGCCCATACGCCCCTCAGCTGCTCCAAATATCTCTTGAGCGTACATTATGATCGCAGTGCTGCCGCAGAACTGCTGCGTGAAATATATACCCAAAAGAATGATGAGACCTCTTCTATTGCCCGCTACTGTGACCAAATCTCTCCACCGGCTTTTATCTTTCATGTTATCCGAGACTAAATTCGTCATGCTTTCCAATTCTTCTCTCACGTAACTTTTACCGCGTAACTTCTTTAATGATGCTTCCGCTTCTTGTTTTTGTCCAGACTTGATATGGTAGTAAGGAGATTCTGGCATCATACTAAATGTCGCCACGAATAATATTGGTATTGCTATGTTGAAGCTAGCAAGAGCAAGCATGGAGACGTATGGCCCGATGCAGTACTGTGATAGGATGCCGAACTGAAACAGATGGACAAAAAAAGTTAATCATACTAGTATTACACTTTAATGTTAAAGGTTTTGAAGATATTTGGATAGAGATAAGATAGGTTATAGTCGAAAGAGATGGAATAACACATAATATGCTAACTATTGATTCCTGGAACGTTACTCATGTCAATCTGAAGGGAAAGCTAGTTTGTGATAAATAGTTTGACTGTGAAATGAATTCTATACCTGGAACGTAAGTAAAAGGCGGTGGTTAACAGCTAACTGGTTTATTAAGGAAAAACACCTACCCACATTATTCGTATTCTAAACCCCTACATCTTTCCCCCTTAAATATGCACCTTATACCTACTTATACTACTATGCTTACATCCACTACACTATAGAACACAACTTACATTTCTAGTACAAGTTTAACCACCTATCTGACAATTTAACTTTTCGGCTGTGCTCGATTGTACGCCCTTACAGCGCGGGCGCTCGCACCCGGGGGCGGAGACGTCGGTGGACACACCGAAGTGGTTGCACCATCTGGCTGCGGGTTATCATTCAAACTCACTGATAGGGAAGTATCTTTATCTGTCGTCTCCGACAACTCCTCCCCCGTTGCATCTTCAAACGTGTCTTCAGCACCGCTAGCCGGAGGACAAGTAGTATCCTCCCTCCGTGAGGAGTTAACCTTCGGCCTAGACAAAGAATATCTGTTCCTACGGTCTACGGGTATCACCTGATCCTGATGCCTACGCCATTCTAACCCGTTGCCTACATCAACTTTATATGAGACCGGCCCGGTTTTATGTGTCACTCTCCCTTCTACCCATTTTGGGGTTTTATCTGAGTAGCCACGCGTGAGCACTGAGTCTCCTATTTGGATATTGCGATCCATCCCCGGCTTATTTATTATTTGGCGATCTTGTGCGGCACGAACAACTCGCCCCACGTCCGGCCGCAGAGCGTCCAGGCGCCCCCGCAAACGGTGTCCTAACAAAGCCACTGCAGGTGCCACATTAGTTGTCGCATGCTCCACATTCCGATATTGGAACAAAAATTTACTTAGGGCTTGCGGCACATTTTCCCCCTCATGAATAGCTCTTTTGATCGCTTTCTTAACCGACTTGACGGCATTTTCTGCTGCCCCGTTACCTTGCGGACGGTAGGGCGCTGACGTCACGTGTTTTATACAATTTTTTTTACAATAATCTTGGAAAGGTGTCGACAGAAAAGGTGGACCGTTGTCGGTGACCAACATGGTAGGTAAACCGAATCTCGCAAATATAGACCTAAAAATAGCTATAGTGGAATCGGCATCCGTGCGATTCATCGCCACGGCTTCGATCCACTTAGAATGGGCATCCACTAAAATCAAATACTTCTTACCTCCAAATTCCGCGAAATCGGCGTGTATACGTTGCCAAGGATTTAGAGGAAATTCCCACGGGTGCAAGGCGGCGCGCGGCGGTGCATCGCGCACCGCGCGGCACGCCCCACACGACCGGCACACGTTTTCTATATCTAGGTCCAAACTGGGCCAATACACATAATTACGCGATATATTTTTCATTTTATTTACTCCCAAGTGACCTTCATGAATTTCCTTTAAAACGTGTTGACGTAAAGGCGGAGGTATTATTACGCGATATTTATAAATCAGGCAACCCAATTCAACTAAAATTTCGTGTTTTCTCGCGTAATACGACTTCATTTCCTCTTCGCAATTAGTCACCGACTGCGGCCAACCGAACATAACATATCCTTTAACTTTAGATAAGACATGATCTCTAGAGGTAGCTTTGCTAATTTCTTTAAAGTCGACCGGCATATCCCCGTGCACTAGGTGTACATACGTGATCGGTTCCTTATCGGCGGGGCGGCACTCGCGGGGCAGTGGTAGTCTCGATAACGCATCGGCCGGTCCGTTATCCTGTGACCTTATAAACTTGACTGTGAAATCATAGGCCGCCAATCGAGCTGCCCACCTTTGGAGTCGGCTCGCGGCGGTCTGAGGGATCCCACCCTTTTCACCAAAAATGTAACTCAACGGTTGATGATCCGTGCGTAATTCGAAACGCCTACCAAACAAATATTGGTGATGCTTAGTGATCCCGAAAAAAATCGCAAGCGCTTCTTTATCAAGTTGACTATAATTTTTCTCTGCTGAGTTAAGTGTCCTTGAAACACAGCTGACCGGTCGCTCGCTACCGTCGGCGTAGACGTGCGCCAACATCGCGCCTAGCCCGTACGCGGAGCTATCCACCGACAGCACGAGTGGCCGCCCCTCCTCATAATGTGCGAGTACTTTATCACACAATAATACTCGTTTTGCCTCATTAAAGGCGTTTTCACATTCAGAATTCCATTTCCAATCAACCCCCTTTTTTAGCAATGCATGCAGGGGATGCAACAAAATGCTGAGGTTTTGAATGAATTTACCATAATAATTTAGCATGCCGAGAAAACTCTTCAGTTGTGTCACATTAATTGGTTGGGGAGCATTGAAAATGGCTTCTGTTTTCAACGGATCGGGACGTAACCCGCTCTTATCAATAATAAACCCTAAGTATTTAACACTCTTCTGTAGGAAAGAACACTTATTTAATTTAACCGTAAACCCCATCTTACTCAACCGTTCAAGTACCGCTTTAAGATTGTCGAGGTGACTTTGGCGGGAGGATCCCGTGACACATATGTCATCTAAAAATACAACAGTATTAGGCACACCTTTTAAGGTTTCCTCCATTATTTTTTGAAATTTCTCGGGAATACAGGACAACCCGAAGGGGGTGCGGCGATACACAAACGTACCTACATGAGTAGTAATTGTAGTATATTTCTGTGAATCCTCGGTTAACAATAATTGTTGATAACTATTTTTTAAATCAAGCTTAGAATACTCTTGTCCCCCACTGAGGGTCGCAAACAATTCCTCAATTTTCGGTAAAGGGTAGGGATCGCGTTTCAGTTTCGGGTTGATTGTGATCTTATAATCACCACAGATTCGTATATCCCCGCACTCTTTGATAACCGGTACAATGGGTGTGCCGTAATCGGAGGAATCGACCCGGTAAATAGTCCCCTCGCGCTCCAACCGTTCTAGCTCCTTTTCGACAGCGAGTCGTAATGTTAGCGGCACGGACCGCGCGCGGACGTACACCGGTGTCTTATCGGACAGCTGTAATTGAACGGTTTTTTTACACGTCCCGAGTTGAGACGTAAACACCTGAGGATACTCAGCTATCAATCGGTTCACAAATGGATCGTTTAAAGTGTCGTTGACTTTATTGTTTATTTCATTCAATTGAATTTCTATATTATTTATTTGCAGGGCTCGAAGCCACTCCCTCCCGAGTAACGGGCGACCCCCGTTACGAATTACGTGTAGCTTACAATGTTTAACTGTGACTTTTCCCAGTGCTAAATCTACTGGGATCCAACCCAACGACTCAATTCGTGAACCGGTATAACTGCGTAAATTTAAGTTATCAGGTTTTAACACTTTATGAATAAAATTACGTTTATATACATTCTCGTTAATCGTCGAGATTCTACTTCCGGTATCGACCTCAAACTCAACGCACTGACGATCAACTTCTACTGTAATAATATAGGGTTCGTCACCTGTACCGTTCACTCGTATGTTGAAGAAGTCCTCACCGTCATCGTCGTCACTCACGTAGTTATGGGGCCCGCTCGTTCGGCCCCCCGAACGCGCTTCCTTGCACATCACCTTCAAATGGCCGCGCATACCACATTCATCACAATTGTAGTGCGCGAACCGGCACCGATCCGGACGATGCGGCTTGCCGCAGCGCCAACAAACGCTCGTGCCGCTCCTCTCCGTCCGCGGCGCCCTGGAAAGCGCGCGCGCGCCCGCGTCGCCGCGGCCGCCGCCGCCGCCACGCCTGCTGGGTGCGCCCCGTGCGCTCGCCTGGTGCAAGCCCTCGCTTGCGTCACCGCCCGCGCTGGCGGCGCCAGCGCCTGCCGCCGCCGTAGCCCCGCTCATCTCGGCGTGCTTCTCGGCGGCTTCTAACGCCAGAGCTAGCTCCACCGCCTCCTTATACAAAATATTTTTTTCTGCAAAAATTCGAGAACGCATCGTTTCACTTGCCAAGCCCGACACGAACTGGTCCCGTAAATTTTCTTCTAACGTTGCACCGAAATTGCAGGTGGTCGCAAGATGCTTCAAATTTTGCAAATATTCCGTCAGTGTTTCGCCGCCATTTTGTCTACGCAATCGAAAAATATGCCGCTCCGCTATTTCGGACCGCTGGGGCTCCAAGTGAGCCGTCACTAACTCCACTAATTCATCGAAAGACTTCCCTTCAGGATGCACAGGGGAACACAGATCACACATTAGCGAATACGTTGCTTCTCCGACCACTGTAATTAATAACGGCACACGTAACGCCTCCGCAACACCGTTCAAAAGTATATATTGTTTTACGCGGCGAATATACACGGGCCATTGTTTAGAACTAATATCAAACGGTTCCAGTTTCCCGATAGGCATTATTGTCACCGTAATTTTACCCAAAATTACACAAATCACGCGTGAAATCGACTCGTCGCCAATGGAACGTAAGTAAAAGGCGGTGGTTAACAGCTAACTGGTTTATTAAGGAAAAACACCTACCCACATTATTCGTATTCTAAACCCCTACAATACCTACTCACACGTGTAATTTGTTACCAGGGTTACTATCAGTAGTTTGAGCATAACCAATAAATTTTGTAAACAGATATATTGGTAAGTTGTATTGAGAAATCAAACAAGGTTTATTACATTATTTTATCCAGTTCAAACTAACAGTACCTTCCCCAACTACTATATAAAGTACCTCAGATGTCCTGATTAATAAAATGAAGGTTGTTTCAAGTCGTTTTTCTAAACTTAGATCTAGTGTTAGCTTAGTTCTAGTATTATGATTTATTATTGCCAGGGTTAATCGTGTTAATAGACTCGCTTAACGCTTACTAATCAATTAACGAGTGTTCAACTTATATCTGTTTACTAACTTATATACATACATAATTGCTTAAAATAAGTTTTTTATTTTTTTATTTTTTTTATTTCTTTGAGATATACCTACGTATGCTAATAGGATTAGTCTATTATCATTTAATCGTCGAAAAATAGCACTAACACAAACCTGAACCCGTGCGAATTGAATAAATCAACATATTATAAGGTTTTCCCAAGCGACTACAATATGGGGTTCTTCAAGAAGGGCATTAGAAGGTTTCTTCAGGGTCGGCAGCACGAGTGTGACGCCCTTGGTGTTGCATACGTCCATAGGCCACGGTAACCACTTTCCATCAGGTGGGCCGTGTGCTTGTCTGCCACCTAAGTGGTATAAAAAAAATAATAATAAAAAATCTGGTCAGTGATGCTTTCTGTCACACTTCTATTCCACACAATAGATATCTATAATATTGACACGAAAAACAGCGTTCTTACACAATTCACTTGTGTAAACGAAGAGGCGGGCCTCCCCAAGCAAAATGCTCAACAAGCCCTTTATCGGCAGGTATGGTTAATATTTTGTAAGAAAAAATATTTGTAACAAATACATTCCATTGTTTAATTTTTTCTGAAATTGCTTTTAGATTAAAGCCATTCATTCATAAGCTGTGAGTATTTAATGGTCTTGAACGTTTGGTTGGAAGCGCTTTATTATTAAGATCTGGTATTACATAATAGACTTTGTCTTTGTACGTAAATTCTTAACTGAGTCGTATGCATTTATTTTTCTGTTTCTTTTTTCATTCTAAGTACCTATCTGTGAACCGTTGAAAGAAGAAAGAAAGAAAGAAAAGAAAAGATATTAGTGCAACACAAAATAAAATTTCAGGTCACAGCTATGCTGCGGCTAGACCTGGCTGTGCTTATACAGATTGTAAGATCCCTGTTACCATGTTTAAAGGAAAATAAATTATTCTTATTCTTAGGAATGTGATATTTTCTAGATAATGAAGCCCATTGTACATAATAATGAAATTAACTGACCTTTGACATAACAGTGATGAGTGTTGCCATGGCGCCGCGAACGTTGTCGGAGGCTATTTCACCTAAATACATAGGCGCAGTGGTGTACGCGATGCCGTATCCGAGCCCTGAGATGAGCCGAGATGCGTATATTGTAGGTACGTTGCCAGCGAACATGACTAAAATCCAACCGATGATGTAAGGCACTGAGGCGAGGAGTAACGTTTTCTTTGGTCCAATCCTGTCGGCAAGGTACGAAGCGGGCAGCGGGCTTGCGGCTAAAATAAAATGAAAACAGGAAATTATAACTTATGCAGAGGTTTACGGTACATCGATCAACGACCGACGTGGTGTGGGCGGTTGACTGCTACGATGGCTACGTCAGAGGTAACTGGTTCGATTACAGCTCATTGTAAATATCATTCATTCTCTGAGCCTTTTCCCAACTCAATTGGTTCGGCTTTCCAGTCTAACTATGATGCTGAACTTCGATATTTTTCGTGAAGCTCAGTGCAAATATATTATAAGTATAATGTGCATATATTATATGAAAACCAATACAAATAACATTAGTTTGAATATTTTTATATTCAATATCTGTTTATATAAAACTTCTATCTCAGTATGTTTATCTGCTTTTTAGAGTCCTTATTAGCAGTTACTACATTGCGCCATCAAGACTCAAGACTCGAAGGAAGAGATAATATTCTACAACATTCTACACAACGCAGTATCTTAGAATAACTATTGTTATATGAAAAATCTTGTACATCAATTTCCATTTCGTGATAGTGTTATTTTATCACAGAAGTAATTTGTAACTCACACGGTCATTAGTTAAACAAATTATATCCGCCATCAAAACTCAAGACCCGAAGGAAGAGATTTTTCATAGGTATAATAATAGAATAACTATTGTTATATGAAAAATCTTGTACATCAATTTCCATTTCGTGATTGTGTTATTTCATCACAGAAGTAATTTGTAACTCACACGGTCATTAGTTAAACAAATTATATCAGCCGTCAAGACTCAAGACCCGAAGGAAGAGATTTTTCATATAATAATAGAATAACTATTGTTAGGATATGAAAAATCTTGTACATCAATTTCCATTTCGTGATAGTGTTATTTTATCACAGAAGTAATTTGTAACTCACACGGTCATTTAGTCAAACAATTAATATTTGCCACGCACAGTCTTAACCGACTGTAAGTAGTAGTGATTACAAAGCGATTACCTAAATAATCGGATTTCGGATTATGGACATTGGACATAATTATACTTACTCGTAATTGTGTCGCTTCAGAATCAATTAACCGAACCATATTTTTATGTTTGCAGTATGTCATATCTCTACACAAATAATAATTATGCAAAAAAAACGAAATCGACTTACTTAGGGCGAATTTAAGATAAATATCAGACATGTGTCACAACAAGTCTGTGATAATACGCGTCTGCTGACTTGAGTGCAGTGCGCAGGTAAAAAATATAAAAATCGTTCATATTCACAGGGCGGCGGTGTAAGACAGCCAGAAAAGTATTAGATTTAACTCTCATATCTCTAGCTAGAACTGTAGGCACATGCTGTAACTTGCATCTCGAATGATCGAAGTGAGCTCGATAGCTGAATCCGCGGTGAGATGTCAATTTCGCATACAAATTGACATCTCACCGCGGATTCAGCTATCGAGCTCACTTCGATCATTCGAGATGTTTGTTACAGCATGTGCCTGCTGTAAAGCAATGACACTCACAGTACTCACACACTGAGCGTTGCCGTTTCAGAGATTATAAAAATAAAGCATTCATCAAAAGTTTCGTGTTTTATTAAAATTCTAGATGTACCGTTTTTAGCACGGTTACTAATTAATTATGCTCATGACCTCATTATGCTTATTAAAAAGTAAAGTGAAGGGGATCTGAATTCGTACCTGAACATAGTATCATCAATGAAGCTATCCATGAACTCTGGTCCGGTGATGTTGGTATAGGTGAATTTTCTTGCTTCAGTATTGGCAGTGTGGGCGACGTCCAGCCTACTGTGGTACCCGCTGCCGCCGTGATCAAGGTTGCTGGAATTGCAAAAAAGTCGTATTGAATATATTTATTTGCACAAAAACAGGTATCAATTTTAGGCAGTCATGGTATTTTTAGATATGAAACGTTTATGCAATTCGGTTCTCGAAACTTTATGGATGACAACGAACTGAAAATTTAAAAAAGTTAAGTGCACTAAATTTAACTATACGACATCATTGAGATAAAATTGTTACGAATGGATTCTATCGCGTTTTATTAAATACAATGAGCCCGACGACGGCGACGTTTCGATTACTTTTCAGTAGCTATAGTCACGAGGAAACTAACTCGCATATTACTATTAAGTACCTAGTACATACCACTGTGTCTCGGAAGTCTTTTATATAAATGTGTAATCAACGAGCTCAAAGTACAGTCGGACTTATAACAACTATACGCGAATTACATAAATTGTTATTCTTTGCGAGGGCCAATACCATAACACTTGACGTAGTAACAGTTAGCTGTGTGACTACTTAAATCACTGGCCCATTCGTACCATCTAGTATGAAACTGACTAGCAATTTACAGGCCAGCGAGTGACGAGGATCGGGTGCTATGGCGCACAATGGGAGAGGCCTATGTCCAACAGTGGACTGCAATAGTCTCATTGATAGAAGTGACGAGTTTTCTTACTTTTTGTCTATTCAAGTAGTACGTAATTTAATTGATGTGAATTAGGCGAAGTTAAGTTAATTTCATTTACCATCACCTGTGACTGCGAAAAAAAATAGAATAAAATGCTTATCATTGTAACAATGAGCAAATATTGGCGTGAAAAGAAATAATTTCACGCCCCGTTTAAAAAACTAGGGTTATAAAAGAAAAAAAAAACATTTGTGAAGGCCAGGAATTCCGATAGTTAAGAAACGGTCAAGATAAAAATATAATAGGATAGGGCTGGTTTATATTTTGCTTTGTTGATGGGAACAATGCAGCGGGTTCCAAAACAGTTTAACTTTTTACAGGATCGGCCATGATTTATCTTGTTAAGTGCTTTTGTGGGTCATTGTTGATTAAGTAAGACCCATAGTCGCAGGAAATCTACGTTTAATAGATACATAATATTACCACGCCTTTATCCCCGGAGGGTTAGGCAAAGGTGAATTAACATCCACATTTCACCAATTAAATAATTGTATTCGGTCCTACGTCATAGGGGGTGAGTCTATTACCGTATTCCGGACACTATTGTTGACTCGAACCATGCATCTGAGACTTGGGCTGTATGTATATATCTGTATGATGATAAACAGACCTATCCTATAGTCGCCTTGGGCCCTAGACAAAGTGACATTCTATTGATGGAATCGCGCTAAAGCGAACCATTTTTAAGGTTTTAACAATGGATTTCGGGACATTGCGGTGGTTTTAGTAATAATGATAAGTTTTCGTTACAAAGATAAGAGTTCGAGTTAAAAAGACTCAAATTTCATAAAAAAATATAGTTATATTAATGATTTATGTCAATTTCATACTATTCATGATTTATGTCACTTTGTCTAAGGCCCCTTGTATGACACCGCATAGGAGGCGATGGGGTGGCTACGATTAACTCTAACAATATATATCCACATCTATAGATAGGTTAGGTTAGGTAAGCGTAGGGTTTCTTTGCCCGAACTGAAACCGTTACCGAAACTAACATTATCTATAAGCGCATTAGCTTCGAAATTGTATTAAGGTAGATTTTATTAAATTAATATTAAATGTTTCGAAACCAATTTTCCTTTTACGATAAATAATCCTACCAATACACAAGGTAAACTGGAACAACATTTTGTTTGCTGAAGTTAAATCGTTTGCTGAAGGTTTTTAAACGAGTAAGAGTAGAATTTTGTATTGACAATATTAAAATGAATCAGAAGATATGGATAGTATAAGTAGTAAGGTCTAAATCTAATACAATAGTTAGTACATTAATTGGTTAAAGTACATAATATATAAGTAGGATACATAATAATCGACTGTAACATTCGGATTGAATATCGATTAAAGTTGTAATCTACTTAATCGATTCTATTAATACAAAGAGTATTAATCGAATCATTAATACTAGTATAACAAATGGTTTTTCGTGAATGGGCGTTAGGCTCATTAGCGAAACCTGGTATCGAGTTGCTTGTTGATGATTAATTGTCTCTAAACTTTATTATATTTTCATTTTGATCATTTATCATGCTAATTTAGATAAGTATGCTGTAGTTATTTTCTTTCGAAGTATTTTATTAACCTTTAACTAGGTACTACTGAAAAAGTGGTTCTTTGTGTCGTCAAAATACATGCTAACAAAACAGTTATTATTTATGTAAGTATGTGTAATTCACGTGTAGGCGTCATTGCCACTATTCCTGACCATACTCAATACCAGAAATATGACACTTATGGGTAGTGGTGGTGCTTTTGATACTTAGTGGTCATGATGGATCATCTCCTTGAGGTTAATATTGAAGTGGTTATATTACGAAATCATCCTGCCTAAAACATCACAATGTGCCATTTCCCGTGATGATCTTTAGACAACTATTTAGAGGGTTTCGACGAACCCTGGCCGTGATGTATACTGTAGAAGTGTAGAAGTCCTCATTCGCTACATATTTTCGCAAGTGTGAAGTATTCAGTTTTCTAATAAATTAAGCAGAGGTCTAAGATAGCCCAGGCGCTTGTCGTAATAAATAGTAAGATTTGCAATTAAAATATTGGTTTTGATCCGTAGTATTTATTTTGCTGATGTCAATGTGAACCCACGCCTAATACTATGTATAATTCAATTACTGACTAGTGTTCTACTAGTATCTATACTAATATTATAAAGCTAAAGAGTTTGTTTGGTTCAACGCGCTAATCTCAGGAACTACTGGTTCGAATTTGGACAATTCTTTTTCTGTTGAATAGTCCGTTTATTAACGAAGGTTTTAGGTCAGAAGTACTCGAAACTGGCGGGTTTGCCTGAAAGGAATAATGACAGTAAAGGAAGCTGATGAAATATAGATATAAGGATAGAGTCAATTGGCGGGCTGTTATCTCTGCCTACCCCGAAGGGAAATAAGCGTGAGCGTATGTATTTATATTTTAGGCTATATATCATCACACTACAGTAATGTCAACAAATCCGGCAGATTTCCATACATTCTTTTTAAGACTAAAAAAATACGGGCTCAAAGGGGTGATAAATATCCATAAGTTATTAATTATTTTTAAGGTAAATTATGGCCATCTAAAGGTTCCCGCCGAACCACCTGTACCATTAGTCAGTACCATTTGCCTGGAAGAAATCGCTTGTAGCGATAAGGCCGCCATTTGTACATTTTCTTTTGTTAATGCTTTTCATACATGTACTATTTTATTAGTGTACAATAAAGTTTAAATAAATAAATAAATAAAAATAAATAAATAAATATGCCACTGGCGAAACCGTGTGGGTTAGCTAGTTTTTTATAATGCCAATGCCAAATAAACACATAAAATTACCAAGGTTAAATGATTGTATAATACAACTTTACCTTATAAAAGCAGACATTGTAAAAATAATTATTTACATGAAACATGGCGACAACTTGTTTTTAAACGATTGGTCACTGTAATCAAAGTTGTAAAGAGATCTCGTACGCAAATTAAATATAATTAAAGTTTATGTAATCATTGCGATATGAGTTGCAATTATTTTTTACACAAACATACTGATACGATTTTATATAGGTATCCACGTCATTAAAGTTACATACGTTAAAAATACCATTGAATTTTTATCTTTATATATAAAAATCAATCGCTGTTCGTTAGTCTCGCTAAAACTCTAGAACGGTTAGACCGATTTGGCTAATTTTAGTCTTGAAATATTCGTGGATGTCCAGGGAAGGTTTAAACGGGCTATAAAAATATGGCGGTACAAAGTTCGCCGGGTCAGCTAGTTTAAAATGTAATTAAGTATCTACAATTAGCATCTGTCAATGTACTTCTTTCCATCTTACAAAAAGTTCTATTTTCAATTTACACACCCATTTAAATCTTCAATGTAATTAAAAACAACACAATTAACTAACCAAAACCTTTTAATACAGGGCTAACTCAGAATAATTTTTGAAGGGAAGAATGTTTATTTGATCAGCCCCTCTAGACAAGTGGCAATTCGTCGACCGGTGTTTTGTAGAATAGAATGCCAAATGTATGGGATTTGACGTATATGACAGGCGTCAACGAATGTCAAAAACGTCAAATCCTATACATTCGTCACTCAATTCCATGATACGTCGAGCAACGAAATGCCACTTGCTTTGGGGTGTTTATTTTTGGGACGTAACTCCACGAATTGTTGCAATGACATTCGTCCACGGGGAACACAGGTGTAGAATAGACTAATCTATTGATTGAAATTTACTTCTCAGTTATCATTTATCAATGTGATTGTTCGAATGCAACACATCTCCTCTCCGCTCCACTCATTGCCACTATAATGGAAGCGCATCCTTCGCTTTTCAAATCAGAGTTTCTAAAACTTGTTTAGGACAAAACTGTATTACAATCTCCTTTCAGTTAGTTCTTGGTAAATGCGGTTGCGGTAGGTAGGATTTAATGTGAAATGGGGTACACTTAGCTTCTAGGAAGCACGCAGCTACTATAGGGTGGTCAACGGCTCTGAACTATTATAGCAGGTAGCGAGATTTAAATACGTACCTACTATGGTCATACTATTATTACTATAACTTTTATCCATTAGAGGGCGAGTTTAATGAAACACTGATATAAATATTATTTTATTTTTACACTACGCATTTTCTTTGTACATGGTATCAGTATTTAACGAACCTTTGCTTATTACATAATAATTATTATTCATGTATTATCTATCGTGTTCGCTATTGAATATTTGAAACAAAAGAATTGTTTTATTTTGTTATTGAAAAGCGGCTACAGGCACTTGGATAGATAAAGGTTCTATTATTTCCTTTAGTGTTTTATTGTTTACAAGAGTGGGCACGATTCCAGTATCTATATACCTTTGTTTTGTATAATAAGTATTCTGCAAATAGATTTTACTTATTGTAATATATGTACCTATTGTAGATACATATGGGTATGCATTTCCCTGTGCATATTGACAAAACAATTGTGTATTCTGTGGTGGAAATATGTAATTCAAACCTTGTTTGGAACGGATTGACGGTCCTTAGAGAGCAGGAAAATCATTTTATTTATTCAAAGAATTGCATTCAAAGTATAATATATTTACATATTTTGTTCTTTACAAATATATTTTGTGGGTGGCTGGTGCCTAAGCTAGAAGGACAAAAGAGAAGAATATGAAAAAGTGATAGAACAATAAATTAAACGTTAATATAATTGAATAAACAGCTATAAAAGTGATATTGTCATGTTTATTCACTGTAGGAGTTACCAAAGGGCCTATGTACTAAGTAATGCTTGATATATAATATCTATAAAATATTCCTAAGTTTTACAAAGACTTAGATCACATAATAGATAAAATAGTGCTGACGTACTTAGGTACCAATATTTGTTTTGATCTATTCTACGAGAAGCACGATGTCTCTCTTTTGCATGTTGTTAAGAACAGTTGTGCAGAGCCTTATTGGAACAGTGTATCGGAGAATAAATCACTGATATCGTTACAAGAGGTAAAATGTTACGCACTAGCTGAATTCTACATAAAGTAGGTATGGTCTTCGTAGTTATGGTCGTACCTACAAGACTTGTGTTGATGCTATCTATTAACTACAGCTCCACTTCCACGACAATGAAGACGGTTTCTTCAGTCATTGCAAAGCTTTGCCTGTGCACGTCTTTACACTCACAAATACATTTTGCAAGTATTATAATCTATTTTAGCAAATTATTAAGAAACTTTATAGAACATCCTGTATGCACTCGGGCAGTTTCAGAGAATCGGCTTCGTATACAGAGTGCTTATAATACGAATGGTATTCAGTGCACTCATAACTATATTTAGGTACTATATGGCACTATGGCACCATGGTCTACCTTAAACATCAACATTAAGAGTTAATGTCAAGTAGAAATATGAAATCTAAACAACATTCAAAGGAGATTTTGTGCACCAGAAGCCAATCTCAATATTAGTAATAAGGTTAAGAAAGTTAAGTTAAGTCGAATAGCGGAGACATTCGCTAGTTATTTATATATTTACCAAATTACATATAAGGGCATAAATTACAGTACAGTACCTAGCATTTAAAAACCACTAAGGTTTGTGCTAATACTACGTGTAGTGGCAGTTAGTGTAGTAGAAGCCCTAAAAAGCCCAACAACCTGATCTTAACTACAAAACTTATCGCCAGTGAAGAAGTCAGATGGCAGTCGTTTCAGGGAAAATAATCGGCTGTTTCCTAGTTAGACTGAAAAGCGGACCTCGGTGGATAATGTGGACAGGTGGAAGTGTTTGTGTTTTAAGGTCGATTGCGATTAAAGTGAGTTAGTTACTGTGCCGAAAAAATAGTGGGACATCAATGTGCGAGCGCGAGCTTTAAAATCATTGCGCAATAGGCACAAGAACAGTAGCGAGCTCGAACTAATTTTTGTCTCTTTGCTAATGTGCTCGCTCATACACAATACCTATACAATATATGAAGATTACTTGCGTTTAAAAGTACCTACAAAGAAGTCATAGTCAAAATACCGTGTATGACGCAATTATAGATAGTACAACTAGGTATATTCTTATCAAATTAGCAAAGTACTCAATTTTATTAATTGTTCTGTGAAAAAAGGCACTCCTACACTAGACAATTGTCCATATAGGATCGCTGGGGAGTTTACAAACATAGTTACATTATATTTGACGCTCATTTATTGTTCACTTAGGAAAGTGTAAATATAAAGCTGAAGAAATTTAGTTTAAGAATAGATTTACACGAGATTTTTATGGACACAGACACGGGTCGCCGGATTGCTTCTAATGAAGTGACGTAACTCACGCAACAGGAGCGTCAGCTTTTTCACTGGGAAAAAGTCATTATCTGTCCCTCGTTTACTGACAAAGTAAATAGTTCTGTATTAGACGTCGTGTGAGGTACACTTTATTACTTTTTTTTTACTAAAATGGGTACATACACATACCTACAGACTACACATATACATTTGAGGATCATTCAGAAAAAATACGAAACAATACTTCAGTACATACAGAAACGCTTATTAAATAAATATAATCATTTCACGTAGTGTATCTATGAGTCATGACTTCTATAACTAGTAACTTGCATATTATAATAACTTAATTTGCATAGGTAGGTACTCAAGGAAGAACTAGAATATCCGCTAAAACTACCGCCATTCAGCTCAGGACATCTATTTATAGCATACCTACTTAATTACTTATCAATCATAAACGGAAATGGCCAGAAATGGCGGCTTCCCTCAACTGCATATAATATTGCATGAAGCCCCAGTTTGATTTCCGGGTTGGCTCAAATTTTGTTGTGTTTTGCTATAATTCACAGAGTTTGTAATAAGTGTCCAATTCTCCCATATTACGTAGAATAAAAGCAGGTGACGGCATATTGATTAATCGTAAACCCCTACATACACAACATGTAAGCGATAGAGGAGAAATAATGTTTTCTTTAAATTGGAAGAAGGAAGAAAACGTTGTCGTATCGTTACATAAATGATGTTGCATTATTAATAAAGGAATCGGAAGTTCTTTTAGATTGTCAATTTGGGTTCCTGGGAACCTGAAAGAAAATATATTAATTCGATTTGAAATAGTTCATTATCTCCTAGCGTTTCTCCATTCTTTCCTATTTATTACAGAATTATATTCTACTGGATTCTTATCGATGATTCTAAGGATTTTTTCATAGGTAATTATTACGATCTTGAAGAAACTTCCACACAGTCACCCGGGGTTATGGCCTCGACCGCCAACTTTCAGGGCAAACTAGTTTTTACGTGGCTACATAGAAAGTAGTTCCAGTGGCTGCTCTTGCACTTGTTGGATATAGGAATATTTGACTTATACAGTGTTAAATTGGGTACAATTTATAGCCGGATAGGTAATCAACATTTTAATTTGCGTGAATGTTAAAGGAGCCGCGACGAAGCACGTGTGACCAAAGATATTGATATTATTTCTGTGGAACCAATTGCGTCTTGCATGCTCACTAATGCAATTTAAAATCTTATTTTTCAATAATTCGATACTTGCTTAAATCAACCTTGTTAACATATACTAAGTTATTAAAATCAACTAAGTATGTATCATCATATCAGCTTCCCTACTTTCTATTGGTTTTGCTACGGTGGCGACAGCCATCTAACACCCCAACCCTAACAGGAAATTCAGCGCCATAGCCTTCTCCGTTAATCAGCTGGTGTATTTGGTAGCAGGCAAGGTGTCTGCCAAAGTGGTATAAAAAAAGTTTGATTTGAGCCCTGAAAATATTCCCCTTATGCCGAATCTGACCCGTAAACTTGACCCGGTCACGGGTTAGGTTAGGTTAGGTTAGGTTTTAGAATTTCTCCCGAACGTAACTCTCTTCCTAACCTGGGGCCTTACTCCCAAAAACGAACATGAACGTTTCGGATCGAAACGAACGGTCGTCGAACACGGACCATTAAAGTTACTCTGAAAACCTTTCGGTGACGACTGACGGATGCCGCCGTCTTCGGAATCATAGACTAACGATCGAGTCTAGATGAATAGTGTGGACCGATATATTATAAACATCTAAAAACCGTTAACAAATGAAAAATCAACAAATATAGTTGTATTCTCATGAAAAGAGCATCAAATTAAAAAATATATGAGATTTTTATTACAAAGGTACTGTTAGATCACTAAAATGTCATTTTTCAAGAATTTACGTATATTTAATGTGAACGATCTTAAAAACCCTCGTGCCATAATATTGTTCTATATTTTTAATACGTACTTTGACAGTTTGACAATTTCAAATTTGAAACTTTGATACCCGTAGGTATGCACTATCTCTATTAAGTTAATAGAGATCAGTGCCCGTCATGGTGTCCGTATGTGTGTAGCGCCATCTACTGGGGTCATCAAATACTTCCGTAATGGATAATGGTTGTTGGTTTGGTTCAATGCCCCTTTGCCAAAATGTTGTTTTTTTGAGGAAGTAGAGGAATGATTTCCTCGCATAGCTCCTCAAAAAGTACCCTCGTCAATCTATAATTAGAGACAAATTCCATGTCCGGAATTTGCCTCAAAAATTTTTTTTTCACGAAGCCGGTGACGATTTTAGCTTCGCTCAGCCGCTTCTTCCCTCATCATTTCGTCCAACAATAAAAATCTCGTGATTTTCTTAGATAAAAATTCAGCTTCGAAAGCCTTACGAAAGGTATATAGCTTTCGTTGAATTTCAAGTAATAATCCGCAAGATTACTTGTCAAACAACGACAACGAAAACGTCAAATGTATTTTGGGAGTAGGTGCACCGACCACGATCGACAACCTCAATGTCAAACGATCGAAGACGGATACGAAACACTTTCGGGGTAGCTAAATGGCCAAAACGTCAACGAATACGATAGTTTTCGATTTTTGGAGTAAGGCCCCTGACCCGGGTGTGTCGTTCCTATCATAACCCGAATTGCGTTTTTGGTAAATCTTTCGCGCAATTAGACTTGGATAGATTAGGTTAGAAGGCTAATTCCCTAAGGCCTTCGTGGTTATTTTCTTTTATATAATGTTTACCAAAAACGCAATTCGGGTTATGATAGGAACGACACGTCGGGTCAAGTTAGGAAGAGGGTTACGTTCGGAACAAATATTACGTTTTTTTTCAAGTTTCTAACCTAACCCGCGAGCGGCTCAGGGTTCTCGGGTCAGGCTCGGAATAAACGAAATATTCACTCATACTACAATCAATAAATTTTAAATTTATATATAAAAAAGTAAATGTTGCGCTGGTGTTTAAAACGTTCAGTCTTAACTAGATTAATTAGTTGGCTTCGCGGTGAGCACAAGTTCAACAGAACATGCAGCCAGTGGGTGCGAACGAAAAAAGATACCTATAACTTCTGTCACGCAAAGTGGTACAATATGGAAATCGCGATATCACTTAATATAACACAAGAAAGACCATAGAACTTTTAATTTGCCTTGTTCAATATATAAAGTTTATAAGGCCATATAAGGCCATTGATTACAATATAGGCAAAATAAACCAAAATGACAATATAGCTAGATTTTTTTTCACCTATGGTAATGGTGAATGATATTTAAAATATGTATGTATAAGAATATTGTTATTTTTATAATACAACGTGAAGTTACCAATCTACTTAATTTAAAAGTTTCTTTGCAACAGTTTGTTACCTAGTGTCATCTGTCTGTGAAATCGCATGACTACGCATGATTGATACCCCTATGGCCTTATTGTTATGAGCGTCTGCTACGCTTCACTGACCGCTGTACGCCAGACGGATGATAAAAACGAAGAGTAATGAAAACCTGGAGGTAGCTTATTCGCAATTGGTATGTTGATTTATAGTAAGACATTTTAATTTGCCTTTTTGCTAGATAAACCTAAAGAAAGGCTCGTCATTTTGCTTCCGCGAAAATCAACTAGGTACTTAAACGATAGATATTTTGATAATGGGAAGACTGATGCTCAGACTAGAAGAATAAATATAAGTCAAAACATGTACCTACCAGTGGCGAAGGGTGGATTTTTTTAAAAGGGAAGCCGAACGAAAGAAAAAAACTTACCATGGCCGATTGTAATGTGTAGGTACTCCTTCCAAAAGCTGTGACTGGCTGGTTCGATGCTTAGGTCCAAATGGTTGAGGAAATTTCAACCCACATTTACTATACGTGTGAGCACTGATGATTATTATAACAGTGTTTTTCAAGTATAATGAAAGTGGTTTTGAAAAAAAAACCTTTTGCAAATGAGATGTATGATGCATGAATATGATGTGATGTCTACCAACTAAGTATTATTTACTTGTTAAACTACACTACTTAATCTACTTATACTCTAAAGCTATACGTCTATTCTTTCTTACGAAATGAGCTAGGACCCTCATAAAAACCGGGTTCGTTCTTAGTCTTAAGCAAAAAATGTTTTTCTTTCGATAATTTTTTTATGTCGCTATCCTAAATGACTCCACATACTCTTAGAATCTGAGAATAACAAACAAGGAAAACAATACATTCTATTTAATTTACAACTGCCTGTCAGCCACTTATATTTATCGTAATTAAAATGTTTCGTAAATCCATCGCGCCGTTTATATTCTATATTCATGACTGCCCTGTCATCGACCTAACTGAACTACATGTTTCTTATTTTCATAATTTAATTTTGAGAAAGATGTTTCCTCACACAACAAATAATCAGTCAGACAACAATCTAATGCTATTAACGTAGCCATTATAACAGCAAACTACTAAATTTGCTGAACTACTTACCAAAATATCGACAAATATGTCAATCAATGCACAACAGTCAGTACACTACACATACACAAACACAAATTATACTTAGTAATAACCACTTCACACAAAAAAGCTAATTCTAACTACTTCCAGTACTTTATAACATAAATAATTATTGTTGAAATCAAAAATGAATGTGAAAATTGTCGTGAGCAATTATGTGTTGAATTTGAATACATCGCTCATTCGCGTCAACTTCAGTGTATTGTAACCAAAACAAACTGCATTCACATTAGTGCTCTCTCGCTCTCGCAAATTCTTATCGTATATTCCCTCTTTGTCATAGGTAATCCCTTGAATCGCGGCTTACATCGTGACATTATTTCTACGAACACTACTAAGAAAAATTGCGCATGTGTGCGTGCGACTGTAAGTAAGTAAGTACGTAAGATTCCGTTTTTGGCGACCGGCTTTTTTTCGCTTGGCGCGCGTTCAGACAGAATCATACAAGAGGTTTCCTTCCTTATTTGAGAACTAGATGGCGTTATGAGAAATATGTGTAATATGTAATGTATGTAAATAATTATTATAATTGCGATTTACGTAACAGAATACTTTTTGTTTTATATTTTTGTGTATTGAATGGATGTGGTTTCATTGATTTATAATTTATTAATAGACAATGCTTAGGGGTTTTTGCAAAGGTAAGCCGGTAGGAATCGGGTTATATGGACACTTCGCCACTGGTACCTACATACCTATTTTGAATTATGTACATATTCAGGTAAAGCTATCTTTTTAACCGACTTCAAAAAAGGAGGTTCTCAATTCGTACCCAATTTTTATTTTTTAATAGGTACCTACTTATTCTAAGAAGTATAGTTGAGCTCATCTTTATTCTAAGACATTTAGATTAAAAACAAAGTAACATAGGTAGGTCTTAGGTATTTTTAATATACAAAATTGGTGAAATAGGTGAAAACTGTCCTAGTACCTAATTTAACTGCCTATTAACATCGTAATCGACCGAAATGCTGTGTGTTTGAAAATATATTTGACTAATTCATTTGCTATCGAGTAACACCCGTGCAAAATATTTGAATGGTATTTTCTTTTTACGTAGTGTTTCAATAACTCTTCAAATTGACTCAATGGTATGCGATTCATTTTAGAGACCGTGCTTCGTAGCAATGCAATTGTTTTTGTTTAGCGATGTATTTGTTGGTGTTATTTTTATAGATATTATTTTTTTTTATTTTTTTATATAGGACACGTCAATTTGACTTCGCCTCGCCTGATGGTAAGCTGAAGGCAAAGTCTCTGAAAAGAGGGTCACCATTACAGACACGTATCATGTTACAATGGTGGCACTCAGCTTGACGGCCTCATCAGATGCTTTTTCACGCCCCGCTTAAAGGACCCGGGACTGTAGGAGGAGGGAAACACGTGAACTGGTAAGGAATTCCAAGACTTAATGGTGCTGCAGAAGAAGGAGTCGCCGAACCGCTTAGTTCTCGATGGAATATTCTGCACCGTATGCGGGTGGCATCTAAGCCCTGCACGTGTTGTCCTATATAGGAAAGGAGAGGGTGGGATTAATTGGAAGAGCTCATCAGAACATTCACCGTGGTAGAGACGGTAAAATACCGCCAAAGATGCCACTTTTTTATGCAGATCCCAACGTTTCCGTCGCTTTTTCAACAGCCATGGCCACGGGAAGTATTTACTCTATTTTACGTACCTATGTAGAATATGTAGAATATGTAGAATATGTAGAATATGTAGAATATGTAGAATATGTAGAATATGTAGAATATGTAGAATATGTAGAATATGTAGAATATGTAGAATATGTAGAATATGTAGAATATGTAGAATATGTAGAATATGTAGAATATGTAGAAAATGTAGAATATGTAGAATATGTAGAATATGTAGAATATGTAGAATATGTAGAATATGTAGAATATGTAGAATATGTAGAATATGTAGAATATGTAGAATATGTAGAATATGTAGAATATGTAGAATATGTAGAATATGTAGAATATGTAGAATATGTAGAATATGTAGAATATGTAGAATATGTAGAATATGTAGAATATGTAGAATATGTAGAATATGTAGAATATGTAGAATATGTAGAATATGTAGAATATGTAGAATATGTAGAATATGTAGAATATGTAGAATATGTAGAATATGTAGAATATGTAGAATATGTAGAATATGTAGAATATGTAGAATATGTAGAATATGTAGAATATGTAGAATATGTAGAATATGTAGAAATATGTAGAATATGTAGAATATGTAGATATTATATTATTCTGTTATTCTGTTATTCAAAATGCTTTTAGCCCGAATATTTCTATTATTTAAGAGTTTAAACTTATTAACGAAGATATAAGTTACTAGGACTTATTCTTTTTCAGAAAAAGAATACTTAGTAAGGCTCTATTCCACTTTAATCCACTAAACAAATCCATTCATGGATTTGTTTCTACTTTTTGTTCCACTCTAATCCATTGCCGCGATGGATTATATTCCACTGCCTTTTATATTCCGTTCTAACCCATCGCTGCGATGGATTATATTCCACTGCCTTTTATATTCCGTTCTAACCCATCGCTGCTTTTTGCCGCTTTTTGCATTACGAGGTTAAGCTTAATTGAGTGGGTCGGGTTTTGGATGGGTGACCGTTGTTTACATTACGAAGTTAAGCAAAATTGGCTGGGTCAGGATTTAGATGGGTGGCCGTTGTTTACATTACGAGGTTAAGCAAAATTGGCTGGGTCGGGTTTTAGATGGGTGGCCGTTGTTTACATTACGAGGTTAAGCAAAATTGGCTGGGTCAGGATTTGGATGGGTGGCCGTTCTTACATTTCGAGGTTAAGCTTAATTGACTGGGTCAGGATTTGGATGGGTGGCCGTTCTTACATTACGAGGTTAAGCTTAATTGACTGGGCCATGTTTTGGATGGGTGACCGTTGATTCTTTACATTTCGTCTTTCGTCTATAAAGCAAAATGCTTAAATTGCATATGGAGTTATTGTGCTTCGTAGTTAATTTGATTTTAGGTCACATGATCAGGAGAGTCGTGAGCGAGTTATAGTAAAACCAACGATTCCGTGAAATCGCGAAAATAAGAACTACGGTTTCACTGTCAAGTGAGTTATGTTTTATTGCAAGTCTAAGATAATTTGGTGCGATTTGACATATTAGCGAACGAGTTATAGTGCAAATATTTGTATGCATGAATATGAATATTTGCATTGGTCTGGGTGTTTCTATGTATAATATGTACATACTTAATAATATTTATTTACAAAAAAAAGTATCTATGTATGTTTATCCGCATTCTAGAACCCATAACACAAGCTAGTTAAGCTATGCTTACTTTGGGTCTAGAATTCTAGATAGCGTTGTGTAGACATGTATTAACATGTATTATTACGATATGTAATTATTATGATATTTAAGTATTATGTATGTATTATGTAGTATATGGGTATATAGATATAGTTATTGTATATTTATTATAGATACGTATTGTGTGTATGGTATTAGTTGTTTATATTTTATTACTGTATTTGTATATTGAGTATTTTTTATATGTATGGTATGTAGGTATGGTATGTATGTGTGATTAGGTATTTATTATTATGGTTAAGTAGAAACTAGATACAAATATTAAGTACCTAGCAATGATTTGGTGTACACCGTAAACTACCTGTACTGGCAATAAAGTCCTTACTCTGGTTGTCTGGAAGAGATCGCAGATCTGCGATAAGACCGCCCATTGTACAACTCTCTATCACATTAAATCACTGTATGTAGGTATCCTATGTTTGGTATGCAATAAAGCGTATTTATCTTATTTTATTCATTATTAAGAAACGGAGATTTTGTTGGATTTGAGTGTGAAGGTAGATTGCGATTGATTTGATTGATTGATGTGGTTGTGATCGATTTGAACTAAGCACTTGTGGGTTGATGAGGTATTATTTTCGTTATTAGTATTATTACAATTAAATATGTTACAAATATTTTCATTGCATATTTAGTTTCGTAAACAATAATTGTCGACAAATTAGATGAAAGCATAATTTGCCAATTTGCTTAACTTCGTAATGCAAAGAACGGCCACCCATCTAAATCCTGACCCAGCCAATTTTGCTTAACTTCGTAATGTAAACAACGGTCACCCATCCAAAACCCGACCCACTCAATTAAGCTTAACCTCGTAATGTAAGAGCGGTCACCCATCCAAAACCTGGCCCAGTCAATAAAGCTTAACCTCGTAATGCAAAAAGCGGTCACCCATCCAAAACCCGACCCAGCCAATTTTACTTAACCTCGTAATGTAAAGAGCGGTCACCCATCCAAAACCCGACCCACTCAATTAAGCTTAACCTCGTAATGTAAACAACGGTCACCCATCCAAAACCCGACCCAGCCATTGACCCACAGGGTTGTGCAAAAGTAGAAACAGTACAAATTTGTTTTCGGGGGCCTCGTCCACGGGGGCGTCGACCACTGGGGGCGTAAGCCACGAACCCGTGCGAGTGACATCATCGTAAGAATGCCTATGATGAATAAAAATCGGCAGTGGATCATATCAGGGGATCCAACCGGAATAACTCGATGGATCAGAGTGGAAAAAAAGTGGAAACAAATCCATTGATGGATTAGAGTGAAAAAAAGTTGAAACAAATCCATCGATGGATCAGAGTGGAAGAAAAAGTGGAAACAAATCCATCGATGGATCAGAGTGGAAAAAAAAGTTGAAACAAATCCATCGCTGGATTTGTTTAGTGGATTAAAGTGGAATAGAGCTTAGTAAGTTACTACTAAGAATAGTAGTAGTAACCATTATTTTTAGTAGTAACCTTTATTTATTTATTTTTATGATTTCTTGGGTAACTTGTGTAACAGAAAAAGGTTTACTTTTTCACTCGTGACCTGGAATAGAGGAATGGGCTCCACAGGTTTACGAGCATCGCTGGTTACCGAGTGGACATCGACTCATATCGATAAGGTGTTACCTGGGTTAGGGCCAAGATTTACATGGTCATGCTTAGTCATAAGAATAAATTGCACCTAGCAGAAATAATCTGTTAACATTAGCGATAATGGGAGGACTTTGATCTTATCGAGGTACGTAGACGTCGCGTATGTTATAAATCATTCAATCAATTATTAAGTACATACATATTAGTATCTATTTACATGTAGGTATTATCTTGATCGTACTACTACCACTTATCTCTGAAACTGGGTTGGGTTAAACAAAAAATGTTATCTCAGCATGTTGCCTAATATATTTGTAAGTACATGACACATGCATGACCATGACTTTTTTAATAAGTAAACATAAAAACATGTTTCTTTTTTTTATTTACTGCTTTTTTTTTAAACTTTAAAATACATCTTGTCTCTTTTATTATAACTTGTTTTCTTGCAGTGAAAAGTTTTAAAAAAATGTAAAAAATCAAAAGTGTAAAAAAATTAGCAAATAATAAATTCGATAGAAGTAGTTTTTTTGTAATATTGTGTTCAGATAAATAGATAAATAGATAGATAGATAATGCTTTACTGTACACCAGCCGTTCCAATAACCTATCTATCGCCAGTTTTGACATTAGAAAGGATAAAAACGTCATCAATCTTTATGGCAACGCAATTCATAGTAGCAAAATAACAATAGGATTTGACAAAGGAACTATCTCTACCCTTACCTTTATCTGTAGATAGGTTATTGGGAACGGCCGTACAGTTTTACAGTAAAGACAAGTAGGTAGCATGTATACAGTCTAATGTATACAATGGGCGGCCTTATAGCTAAGTGATTTCTTCCAGGCAACCTTAGGATTGACTGTGATGTGACAATACAAAAAATATGGTGTAGTTATCAAATGAACGAGATACAATGTATTAAAACCGTAGTCGGGCTATTTGTTTTATTATTTATAGAGTATCAGTAACCGAAATTATTATCATTCCCTTAACCCCTTCAGCGAAGCTAAATTGCTTGTATGTATTACGAGTGGATTAACGTTGTTAATGTATATGATAGTCAGGATTCAAACCCGTGACCTGTTGATTGTAAGGCCAACTCCTTTACCGTTAAGGTATCGACAGACAAAAATAATTTAGATGTACGAATGACAAAAGTTATAAACCAAGTATTACGAAAAAGGTTGATATTATATACTCGTGAAAACTAAGTGCCGAAAATTAGTTAAATCGAGTCGGTACGACCAAACCAGTTTGTGGTGACATCATTACTGTAGGCAGTAAAAAGTAATTGACGTGTACCTTTGTGTAAAATGTCAAAGGTTTTTTTATTCATAAGCTTTTTGATCATAAAACGATCGCTTTAATGGTGCAGGCTCAGTAACATAAACGATGAAAGAATCATATAACTAATGTCTTGATACGCTTTGGTTAGGGAATGTAACGAAGATGAACATAGTCGTAGATATGGATTAGGTTTATGAATCTTTTTTGTATAGGACCGCTTAGGTGACAGACAAGCACACGGCCCACCTGATAGAAAGTGGTTACTGTGGCCGGACGTGTGTCCCTGGTGTTACCAAGGAAGTCACACTCGAGCTGCCGTCCCTGTAAGAAAGAAAATCTAGTGCAAAGATGCCTAAATATGTTTCATTAATGCTTACACATTCCAGTAAATGGCTTCAGTAACACTAAGAGCCTGAGATGTCTGTGTCTCTGGCTCTCAGGGTCACACGTATGAAGATAAAAAATTCAACACATATAAAGGACGAGTTTATGTAGCTAGAAACGCGAGTTCAGGCCCTGCGCTATATGTTGAATTTTTCATCATGTTGAATAATTATTTATTCACCGCGGTAGCCTAGTGGTATGGGTAATGGACTGCTGAGATGAGGTCTCGGGTTCGATCCCAGGTTTTACCATGGCACACACCAATGACTTTTCGATGCTTTTCGAAGTTATGTGTGTATTTATCGCAGGTTTATAAGTGCCCGGTTAATGGCAATAGGCTCGCCACCTATTACATTGGGACCTAAACATAAACGGCGAAATGTGGGTGCTAGCACCTCTGCCTACCCCTTCGGGGAATATGGGCGTGAGTTTATGTTATTATGTATGTATGAATAATTATTTGAATACAAATTTCTCAAGAAATACTTAGGTATAATAAGTACCTACGTATACCACAGATTACCTTATACTCTTTTCGGAAACTACTGTTTGATTTTCGGGTTTCAGTCGCGTTTTATATATAAACTGAGGTTTTAAAAGTATATTAGTAAACTGAGTTTATAAAAATGAAAATTATTAAAAGATACAATCACGCAGTCAAAGTACTCTGGTCACGTATACAATTTTCCTTTATTTTTGTGTGTGTATCCTAAAATTCACCCATCTGGTTACCTACTTACGCGTAAAGGAATTCCCCAACCACCTTGGGTTGGCTTTAACGACCTCTGCGAGCAATCTGACTGATAGAAGACCCTACGCTTAGTGGAGAGACCGGCAAGACCTCGGTGTAATTCTCAGTCAACTTGTAACCTATACAATATGGATACGACATATAGGCAATAATTGAAACCATATACTTGGTACCCCCTAAGCTTCAAGCAGGAAAAGTTTGAACAAAATTGGTCCAGTATTAAGGGCAGAAACTAGAGTTTTAATTTTATAGAATTTGAACAACTTTGAGCACTCTGTAGAATCGCATTTTGCCGCTTAGCTGTTCAAGTAAGTTACCTACTATGCCTATTGTTGTGTGTGTGTGTGAAGTTGTTGTGTGTGTGTGTGAAGGTGTGTGCGTATTTATTAATGACTTATGACACAGTCAATGACTTTAAAGCAATGGATGAAACTATTTAATGACTTATACAAGTGGTTGCATTTTCTACATTTATTTTAATAATTATTTTGTTAGAAAATTTCGGATTTTATAAATCAGGGAATTTAAGTTTAAATTTAATTTGGTTCTATTCCTACGGACCAGGATGCTTCGCGGTTTCAGTATTTGCACATATGTCGTATCCATATGTATATGTGTATGTCTGAACTTCCTGTGTTTTATGTATTTTCTATCAGGATTAAATATATGTATGTATAACTGTGTATAAGGGAGTTTTCTTTGGAGTGACACCCGAAAGTTCCTCGCACACCCACAGCACTTCGAAAGTTCGTGCACCCTGCTACTGAGGTAGCCGGTGAGTAGGCCGTCTGACACGTTCAGCCTAGCTGTTTCATTAAATGGCTAGGCAAGTAGTTAAACGTCATCGATTCAAGCGATTTGCCTAGCCGTTTATTTAAATAGCTAAATATCATTCAGGCCGTTTATTGAACGGCGCCGTTTAGTTAACAGCCTAGGCAGTTAATTAAACGGCTGATTAAGCTAGTTGGCTGCGACATTATGCATACTTTGGTCGGAGTTGGTAGTCCGGATAATCGCGAAACCGTATAACTGAGGGTAGGATAATCGAGGTGCTACTGTATTTTATTAGTTATTTACTAGCTGACCCGGCGAACTTCGTACCGCCATATTTTCCGCCCGCATGGTATTATCTCTAAATTTATCAGTGTTTCTCTGCAATATTATGCATGTATTATACATATAAACCTTCCTCATGAACACTCTATCTATTAAAAAAAACCGCTTCAAAATCCGTTGCGTAGTTTTGAAGATTTAAGCATACATAGGGACGGACAGACAGCGACAGCGACTTTGTTTTATAATATGTAGTGATAGTGATGATGATTATACTAGCCCGAAGTTTCTGTTGCTTTTCAGCAGACCCCCGGACGCTCACTAGATAGCGCTGTGATTCTAGAAAGCGTCGTAGCATATTTATTTATTTAATAAACATTAAAAAACAAAAAAAAAACACTGAATTCATAACTATTTTATGCATAGGTCATGTTGTAGATTAAAACCCCAACGAACCTTATATTTAATCTTATCTTTAAGAATTTAAGTATCTTTAGTAACAAGATTTGTTATTATCATAAATTCAATGGAATTTGAAATATTTGAAGCGTTAGCTTAGTGGTTAAGACACACCACTAAGTTCCCGGTTTCGAATCTCGCCATAACACAAGCAATTTTGCTAAAAAAG
Source organism: Eilema depressum (assembly GCA_914767945.1). Lineage (NCBI taxonomy): Eukaryota > Metazoa > Arthropoda > Insecta > Lepidoptera > Erebidae > Eilema > Eilema depressum. The sequence goes on from OU612013.1 coordinate 17,184,842, forward strand.
TAACATAACTTAGTAGTTATGTCACTTGTGTTTTTCATTTTATAAAATAGGTGGGTACTTTGAACATCGTAATCGACTGAAATGCTTCATGTTTCAAAATAATTGCTTGTAAAAAGTTTTCTCTAATTCATTTGCTATCGAGTAATACTCGTACAAATTTTTTAAATGTTTATTTTTTCTACGTGGTCATTCCAATTTCATTAATGGTAAGCGATTTGATTTAAAATCGTTAATCGTTAAATACGTGTTATTTCACTGCAATGGTTACTGGGAATACCTACTAGAAATTTTGGTTACTAATATTCTGTAAAAATATTAGCAATATTGAATGCATTTTCATCACTATGATTGCGCAAATATGCAGAATGTGCAAGACGAGAGAGACTACAATTAGGGTTTCTTCAAGAAGGGTATTTTTTTTAAAAGAATATTAGCAACTGAAATTACTAATATTCCCGTTAACCCCTGAAGCTAAGCTAAAGTGCTTGTGCTAGGAGTGGGTTCACGTCGGTAGTGTAATGGCCAGGATTCGAACCCTGGACCTCTCGATCGTAAGGCCGACTCCTTAACCACTAAGTTACCGACGCTTCACAAGGTTTCTTCAGGTTCAGCAGCACGATTGTAACGCCGCACAGCGGATCGTTTCATACAAGCTAGACGTCGGAAATTCATTACTTAATAAAGCTTTTTCTTATAGTCTTATTGATTTACAGATAATCAGGGACCTCAAAAACAATATTACTAATGATCTACCCTCACGCCGTTATTAAGCATGACGGTAGAAAAGTTTATAAAGTAAGTTACTTGAAAAAATAATTATTTTGCCATTTTTGTGTCTCTTTTTTTGTGACTGATTTTTATAAGTTGCGAGTGTGTGAACGTGAAACAAAAAATTGAAGATATTAATGAAGGTATGTACTTTCTATTTATGGATTTTTACATTATTAATCCACTTAGTTCTCGTAGAAAAAAATATTGAATTGAACCTATGTTATACCTTAAAGAAATCCCAATTCTTAACTTTAACAGAGAATCTAAATATGAGTATACCTTGGTGTCCCTACAGTACCTAGCTTATTTTAAAGCTCCAACCCTCTAAATTAAAAATCAGTCATTGTTTGACTTCGCACGAGTTTGCATCATATTGTTTTATCACGAATATGGAAGTTGATGGGATCTCGCAGGATCTCGCAAAGAAAGGTGACTAACCATTATTTGACTACTTGAAATTCTCATCATTCATCATTATTCTCATGATTGTCCAATGATAAGTTAATAGGTAAGCCCAATGGACTAAATAACTACCCGTTCGCGCTAAGTTTGTAAACCGCGTCCCGTCCTCCTTCTCTACGGTAGCGGCAAAATTAGTGCGAACGAGTATATTATCAATACGTATTGAAGATCACTTTTATTGTTATATTTTACGTAAATACGTAGGCAATAAATAAATAAAAATACTTGAAATATAATTAGAATTTCCGACGTCTAGCTTGTATGAAACGATCTACTGTGCGCCGCTGGTGTTTCCATCAGGTGGGCCGTGTGCTCGTCTGCCGCCTAAGTGGTATAACAAAATTATCGCGAATGAATAATTATGTAAATATGTTTTGATAGTAAGTTGTTGTAGGTTAATAGGTTTGATGTACATACGAGTACTGCTATCCTGGTATATTTTTAAGTTGTACCTACTTTAAATTGTAAATTAAATATAGGAATGTGAAAGTAGATGAATAGAATAATAGGAACTAACCTGCACTCACCGGGAGTCACGATCTTTCGGTTTGGAATTGTCCTACAAAATTTTTAAAGTAAGACGATATTTCTTTATATATTTAAATTCAATTCAATTCAATTATCGCTTATTTTTATTTGTATTTCTAATATCTGAATAATATACGTATTTATACTATTCGTTTTTATAGAAAACTGTAGTCTGTGATAGGTTAAATGGGTTGGGGGACCGATGAAACTGATGAAAGGTAACATTAGGTAGGTGTTTATATAAAGGAATAATGTAGATGTACTAGGTACATACGGTATGCGGATTGATTATCCTCTAGTGTTGATAATACATTGCTACTGGTTACTATCGTACCTATGAGTATGTGTATTCACCGTTGCTATCTCAAAAAAAGTGATATTGGAAATTACGACGCATGCCAGGTATGAAAACTATTATATTGTATACTAGCTGACCCCGCGAACTTCGTACCGACTAACAGTCAATTCTTTTTTCTTTTCAATTTTTCTCTCCGTAAGAACCATCCCCGTACTTTAAGGAATGTTCTAAAAAAAGAATTAGCGAAATCGGTCCAGCCGTTCACGCGTGATGGCGTGACTAAGGGAAATAGGGATTCATCTTCTAATATATAAAATTCTTCTGTCACGGGGTGCGTAATCGAACTCCTCCGAAACGGCTCGACCGATTTTGATGAAATTTTTTGTGCTTATCCGGTATCTATGAGAAGCGGCCAACATCTATTTTTCATCCCCCTAAGTGATAAGGGTGCAGCGGGAACGGGATTTGAATACCACGCGGGCCGAAAATATGGCGGTACGAAGTTCACCGGGGCAGCTAGTTTTTATATAATAGAGATTAGTCTTCCGCCCGCGTGCATCTTAGTTAACGCGACCTTTGCTCATATCTCCGGTTCTACTTAACCGATTGCGATCAAACATACGTAAGATTTTAATTCTCAGCAAGCCTTTCCTAACGAAATAAACCGCATCAAAATCCGTTCAGTAGTTTTTGCGTCCATCGCGGACAAACAGACAAACAGAGAGGAAATTTAAAAAAAAAGTCGTGTACAGTATCGTTAACATAACATAACCCACTTATTTTTTTTAAATATCTCCAATGTACAGACACGACCAGTTTACAATTATATAATAGTAATAGATATACAGATAGATAGATACCTAATAAATGTACTTAATAATTTGTTTTTTTACTTTTATACTTTACTTTTTTAATAATGACATAAGTTTATGAGCAATAGTTTAATTCTGAATCAGTTTTTTTTTAATAAAGCAGGTAAGTACATCTATACTATTATACCTATATCTAATTGTAAAGTGGTCGTGTCTGTACATTGGAGATATTAAAAAATACTTGGGTTATGTTATGTTAACGATATATACTGAACACGAAAATATTTTTTTTGAATTTCCTGTCTGTTTGTCTGTTTGTCCGTGATGGACGCAAAAACTACTGGACGGATTTTGACTCAGTTTTTTTCGTTAGAAAGGGCTTACTCAGACTTAAAATCTTACGTTTGTTTGATCGCAATCGGTTGAGTAGGACTGAAGATATGAGCAAAGGTCGCGTTAACCGAGATGCACGCGGGCGGAGCCGCGGGCGGAAGGCTAGTTATATAATATAATATAATGTATTCTATTACGTATGATGTCCAGTGTAGTTTATATGCTAGACCAAAGGTTAAGTTCAAAGACGCAATATGCATAAACTATTCATGACATTTTTTTTATCGTGCGCAAAGTCAGCCGGCAGTTCTCTGCCCCTCTAGACAAGTGGCAATTCGTTAGCCGGCGTATTGTAGAATAGAATGACAAATATGTGGGATTTGACGTTTATGACATGCGTTGACCACTGTCATATACGTCAAATCTCATACATTCTTCATTCTAATCAACAATACGGCAACTAACGAATTGACACTTGTCTAGGGGGGCTGTCCTGTCGGACTTGAACCGACTAAAACACACGCTGTATGTGGTTCGTTGAGGACTAACCGCTCTGTCAGTGCTGTCACACGTGTGCTGCCTACGTTTTTTATTCCTAACTAATTTCAAGTTCATGTTAACTTTGTATTCTCTTCTCACTACAATTACTTAGCATACCGTTAGAATTGCAAGCGTCAGCGAAGAAAGAAAAGATAAAAGAACTAGTTGTAACTATGAGCTACTTAGGTTATTCATTCACATACTTAAGTACTCCTGGGCTTAAAATATACACAGTCTCGAAAAACATTTCCTTCCTTTCTTCGCTTTTGCTTTCAAAGTACCTACGCAAAACCATGCGAATGGACTTTACAGTGATGACTGAGATGACACTCGGATGCTGACTTTTTCCGGACCCGACGCAGGAAATCCCCGAAGCACCCATGCCTAGTGATAATCAGCGTCAGCCGGAACGAGAGGCCCCGTGTGGCTTCTATAACCAGTCCCCATGATGGTCTTACCGCTGCTACTACGGCGTGCCCTAGTGGAATGCTATCGTGTCCCTGTGGAGTTGGGACTTCACGGCCCGGATTTCTCCAGGCTCGGATTCGTGTCCCCGCTCTCATGCCTCCTTTCGGTACCGATTTAGTACCGAAAGGGCTATCGCCTCCGGGATCCACAGTACAGGATACACGCGAGGAAACTCACCGCATCAAAGGATATCGTGCAGTACCCCCTAATGGCCCTGATGGCCATCGTGCGCTGTGGAACACGCAGCTGCTGCACGTCCCACCTTCAGGATGCGTCTTCACCTTGCACTCGATCACCTTTACGACACACATAGCTCATAGTATCGACTCGCGCAGTTTTCGGCGTTTCTTATTAGTTATTAAAATATGTAGTACATAATGTAAATGACATTAAATGTCATTTACATTATGTACTACATATTTTACAATAATTTACATTGACGCGGTCAATGTAAAATAATTGATTGCAGCTCATTAGTTATAAGAACTAAGTCGTAAGTACAAATTAGTGCCAGTAATTTAGTAAAATCGCGTTCATGATTTTAATCTACGAGTACTTGAACGGTTGAACAATTGACACAAGAACAAAAGCGCACATAGCGTAGAAGGCTTTCATTATAACGTTTTTAATAAGCTTATAATTAAGATATGACTTGTAAAAGTCATTAAGTTGCAATTCATCACCGAATATAAATAAAAGTACAGGTACAGCGCTCTCTACTTTGTTCTTCAACGACGTTCTAATAGCCTACCCAAATATTACTTGCCATCAATAGTACGTTATTCCTTTGTTTAGAATTTATAGACCGCGACGCTACCGCACCTCAGATTCCGGGGTTGTTACTTGTTTTAGCTATAATTTAAATAGTTGTGTGTAAAAAGGTGAATAACTACTGTAAGGTACGTTGTTGTACCTAACTATATAGTGGTAAAAAATAGATTAATGCAAAATAAGTTTGAGTAAAAAAAAAAATTGACAACATACGTTTTGGCACCAAAAACCCGCCATTTTGATTATCTAGAAATTTCAATATACCTAGTGTCATTCACACAATCATGACCAATCAAATGACACCACGAATGTCAAAATCCGTCAAACTGTTCAGGCTGTAGGGCGTGGCAAAGAAATGGACATACATACATACATAGTCTCGAAAAACATTACCCTCCTTTCTTCGGCAGTCGGATAAAATACCTATAAACCCCTAATCTCGAAAGAATACCAAAGTACATACCTAGTTCTACACTTCGTTTAGGTATATTAATTGAAACTTCGATTATGATTAATTGACAGTCTACATTTTTGTCTCAATAACTTCAATTAACTATTCATTCGTGTTCGAATTCAATCGTGAAGAGAAAGCATGCTACAATGCATCTGTACGAGATAGATATTTCCTTATCAGAACCATTTGGATTTGTGTTAATAGCTGTAGACTTCATTATGCAACAAAGATGCAACTGATAATTTCTCAGAAGAAATTAATATGTTCAATAATAATGTGTTACTAAAATAAGAAAGGTTTCGAGTTTATCTCTGCCTGATGTGGTATCACGACCTCAAAATGAGTCAGTAGGATAAGAGCTCTGAAACTAGACAGAATCAGGCGATATAAGTGGCGAAAAGGTTGTAGAAAAATCGTATAAGTGAAAACAATCCATTTCATTGGTCGACAAGATTGAAGATACAGCGAGAGCCCACAGTACTGCCAGGCCACGCTCACTCTATGTACTTGCACGCTCTCGCCGCCGGTCGCCGACGGTCCTCGGTCGTCAGTCGGGCTGTCGCTAGCCGCGCGTGCACACGCGCGTAATAAAGTACCTAAGGTTTGGTTATATTATTACGTTTCAATCTTTTTGTTTGTTATTAATATAATTAATACTCAATCTATGATGCTATTATGAAAGCATATCACGGATGCGAATCTAACAAATTAAATAAAAATCTTACTTCTGCTTGCCTTTTAATGAAGAACGGCAAGTAGGTACTTACTTAATAAGTGTAATTACATTCGTTAAGTTTATTTATTTATTTATTTATTTTAACTTCATGCACATATGTACAGAGGCGGACTTAATGCCATGGGCATTCTCTACCAGTCAACCTAATAGGTGGTGCAGAGAATAAAAAAGTAGGTGCATTAAGAAAGAAAATAAACCTATAAACCTTACATATAAACTTTGTATACATATAAGTTGTAAGTTATAGATATCTACATCGTAGTAGATACCAATATATGCATATAAATAAATATGTAATAGGTAACTAATAATATATACAATATATACATTGAAATATACCTACATAAATATATGAATAAAATATACCTACATAAATATATGAATAAAATATACAAACACATAATAATAACAATACATAATAAAATATAGATACTAAATATAGAAAATATAGATACTATGAAGTTTCTTCCAATTTATCGAGCATGCGTTTCCGAACCGCCGATTTAAACGTGCAACGGCTAGTGGCCCTCCTGATCCCGGGAGGTAACTCGTTCCAAAGAAATATGGATTGTACAGGGAAGGAGGAGTGAACGAAGTCAGTGCGATGAGTAGGACAGCGCAAGACGAGGTTATTCGTCGAGCGTAGGTTTCTGCTATGATTAGAGCCAAGATATTGAAAATAGGGTAGGTACCTACCTATGACAATATTTAATATACATAGGTAGGTACATATCTTGTACAAAGTAATATAGGTACCTACCTACCCACTTCGCTACCTACTATACGGAAAGACTTAAAAAATGTTGGATTCAGTACTTAGTCTATTCAGTAACAGATTGGTTGTTACAAGATGTAGTTATCTGACCTAGTACCTACTTATAGCTAACGGCTCGGGTTCAGTCTTAACACTTTAATGCAATCATAAATAAAAAAATGTAAGTACTCGTAGGATGGTATCGCGAGGCGATCAGCGACCGGCGATGGCCGCCGCCGCCCGCACCGCTCTGTCGCGGGCTGGCGTTTGACTCTCGTGTACTTGTGTAGGTATTGTGGGTGCGTTACCTCTACTGCATTGTTTGCGTTCAGACCAAATATATAATAATCGCCACTGTGCACTGAGAATAGTAGTTTATCTAAGGCCTTGTCTAAGCTTACCTACTCTTGAGTTGCTGACCGGTAGGATTGTGATTGAGATGAAATACCTACATATTGACCGAATGTCCAATAATATTCGGCTATTATTCGATATTCGATGAATAGGTGAGAAAAATGTCAAACTATTGTAAACTAGTGTAAAGCCTTTATTAAGCGAGGCAACCCTAGCGTCATTATACGTAACTACGAGGACGACGCCGAGCGACTGCAAAGTAATAATAACCGTATGGCTGTCTGTTAAGATACATATTCGTATGGAGGTGGTTGATCACGTGGACTTGTAGGTACTTATCTGAGTTGGATCGTTAATTTTCCAGGCAGTGAGTTATCTGTTCCAACTATTAGGTAATCTGTGGTACTGCGACGCTGTTGTGTGCTATCTTAGTAAGAATAAAACAGCAATTACAGCTTATCGAAGAAACACTTAAAGCTGTTAATTAAAAATAGCACTTATTTGCTACTTACACATAAATCCGGTAAAATGTAAATATAATTTTCTTATGTAGAATTTGTGTAATCCATGATACTACGCAAAAGTTTAAAGGTTAGTAGGATGGTTTTCTTATTTGTGTTCAATTTATCCTATAAAATTTCAGAAGCAGAAGATATACAGGGCGTCCCACGGCGATGCCACATGGAGGGAAAGTACCTTAAATCCTTAAGTTAGCTCATTTTGTTTAAAGGAGACATCATTTTATTTTTAAAAAGAAACTTACAGAACTGCACTCAAAGATTTTTAAAAATTCGTTTGCCACACCCGGTTATCGAACCGACTAAAATCCAAAAAAGTAACATCCTGTATTTTTATGGCATCAATCGATAGGGTCAATCATAAGGATCAAATCTCTCTAAGGAACATGGTAAATTAAACGAAAGGAAGTCCTTGAAACCTAAAATTATAAATTAAATTTGGCAAAATAAAACACTTTAACTCAAAGTTCGAGTCATTGGTCAGCTCGCCACTTGAAAACCCGCCACTCGGTGGCGAGTTGCCCCGAATTATTTTAATTTATTTTTCATTGGTCAACTCGGCACTGGCATAGAAGTACAGTCGATAGCAAAATGTTTAATACATTTTATAAGTTAAATAAAATCAGAAAATATATAGAATTTTTGTCCAATGTGCAATGTGATACGTTAATAATAATTCACCTGATTTATAATTATGTACTATTGCGCGCCTGAGTTACTAGCGTTGCGTAGGACCAGTGTATAACGTGCATTTATAACGAAAGTAGCTGATGATTCCCGAGCCGATAGCGTTTGGCGCCAAGTTGTCCCTGTGTGTGTCAGACCTCAGTCATACTTCAAATTAGAGGTTTGCACCGGTGCGGAATTTGGTGAACCGGTGTAAAAAGGTTTTTAACGAGCTCTGGTGCTTCACCGGAGAATCACTGGAGCTTGGATAGGAGGATAAGGAAAAATTATTTTAATTTAAAATCTTCTATAATACCAATTTATTTATTGTTAATTATGTTAAAAACGTAATATTATAATGTAATTGTAAGTATATAGAAGTATATAATGGATCACAATGGTAATATTATTTACTAGCTGACCGATTTGTGTTCATAATAATCATTTATCATAAATCAATTAATATTAAAAAATCTATACGATTACCGTTTTCGAGGGTTTCGGGTCGATATGATTATACAAAATATTATCAAAGATGGCGGACTCGCAATTTTCAATAAAGTCAATATGTGTATCGTATTCGAGATTATCGGGCTGCTAATTACAAAAATAACATCCATTTAGCGATCAAAGATGGCGGACTCGAAGCCTTGTGTTCTGGTAACCTGTAAGAACCGGAGATAAACCGGTTTTTCTCCGGTTCATCGGTTTGGTTTTTTTCACCGGAGCTGCATTTAGGGTTGCCAACTCTTTTTCGAGAAAAAAAAGTATATTTTGGTCTGAGAAGAAAATCGAACAGTATTTTAGAAAATAGAACAGTATTTTACATACCTACTTATAATTTATAAATTTTTACTTATTTAATGTTTTGAATACATATTTTTTACTAGTTCTTGCAGAACTTATTAAATTAATATCATTTGAGAAAATCTCATATGCCACAATCATAATTCATATTAAAATAGATGAGCAGCTCATATTTTTGAATTAAATTTATATTGGCTCTGTTTCTGTCATCCCGCCATTTCGCATTCATGACTGAAAACACCCTTTCAGTAAATGCTGAAGTGCCGGGAACAGACGGTAAGTATAACTCCGGACACGTATCTTGGCCCTAAATCGCAAGATAAACGAGGCTCTGGGGCCCATGGATTGCTTTGTAATAATCTATGCTTGGTGAATTTGAGTTCGTCCACCGCAGTAGCACCCCGTGCTATCCTCCTCAAAAGACACTCAAGAAACGTGTACTGCGCGTTTACAGGCACATACACATTTTAGGTCCAATATACGTGTCCGGAGTTATACGAGATATTTTTTTTAATAATATTTAATTCATTAGTGTTAGCAAGTAAGTATAGAGCTCCATTTCTGGCCAGTACTCATAGCCATAAATATTTTATCTTCTGATGTTTTTTTTTTTTCATTTAAAATTCTGAAATTAAAACTTCTTAATATAAATCATCCATATTAACATTGAGTTTGGACAAACTTAAGGTCTATGTGATTTTTTCAAAATGGTCAAATGTGACCACAGACTTAAGAGACAAGCAGCTAACTAATGCAGCAGTCTAATTTATATAATATTTATAAAAAAATTGGCGTCAAGTTTGTAATTTTATAGTGTTATGCATTTTGATGCTGAAAACAGTATTTTGGATACTGCTTTTTTTGTTGAATGTTGAACAGTAAAAAGTATAATTGGGTGTAAAACAGTATAATACTGTTTTTGATAGTTGGCAACCCTAGCTGCACAGGTGTTTCTCCGGTGCAAACCTCTACTTCAAATATCAAATCGGTACGCTGTGGTTGTGTTGTGTAGTTACACAATGTGGAAATTATTAGTTCATTCAGTCGAATCGATGGTGCTTCTACTCTCAAATTCTATCTTCCCAGTATGCTGCTACCTGAATCGCATTCTCGGAGGCACTCATTATGTCCTCCGGAGTACAGGTAGATGGACATGCAGCACACGTCAGCAGGTGGGCCATGGTCTGTGGAGCTACTCCACACTCACACCCCAGGTCCACGTCATCTGAGTAACCCCACCTAGACCGATTCTCCCTGCTTCGGCCGACTTGTGTTCGAAGTCTATTTAGGGACTTCCACCTGATCCAGGGGAGGTCATGCCCGGGGGGAAGACTCTCCGACAGCGGGACGAAAGGGGTTGGTGGCGGGCTCCGCGATTTCCCAATTCTTACTCTGGCCCTGGAGGGATCGCCATCAGCGGGAGCAACGCATGCCCAGAAACTCTTTCGGCTTTTCAATCTTCTAGGCACGTGATAATGGCCGTGCATGGGATGTCGCTGATCCAGCTCCAGCTTGCCTCTCTCCATTGATGACGCCACGTCTCTGCGTACGCTGGGAGGTGCTATGCCAGCTAGTGGATATAGCATCCGTACCGGAGTCGGCTTGAGACAACCAGTTACTATCCGGCAGGTCTCATTTAGTGCTACATCCACCAGCCCAGCATGTGCGGAACGACCCCATACGGGACAGGCATATTCACCCGCAGAATAACACAGAGCTAGCCCTGTTGTTCGCAGTACTTGCGGTGCGGCCCCCCATGTTGTGCTTGTCAGCCTTTTTAGAAGGTTGTTGCGGGCCGAGACCTTCTGTTTTAGCATCTCGCAATTCCTTCTAAAGGTGAGGGACCTATCCAGGGTAACTCCAAGATACTTAGGGTGTGAACAGTGCTCTATCCCAACACCGCGCCACTGTATCCTCAGCTCTCGCTTTGCCAACCCATTGCTTAGGTGGAACGCGCACGACTGCGATTTCGAGGGGTTTGGCTTCAGACCATTACTGTCATAGTAGCGACTCAGTTCCTCGAGTGCATCATTCAGGTTTGTCTCCACCTCCTCGAATGACCCCTGTGACGTAAGAGCTAAGTCGTCAGCGTAAAGGAAACGTGTCGTGTATGGGCTCTTGGGTTGGTCGTTGGTGTACACGTTGAAGAGCAAGGGTGCCAGAACACTACCCTGAGGTAGGCCGTTCTTCAGCACTCTCCAACGACTTTTTTCGGAGCGCAAGTGCACCTGATAGCGCCGATTCCGGAGGAGTTCGCCTAAAACTGCCGCAAGTTTGCGATCCCCAGTAATTTTCTCCATCTTCCAAAGCAGGCGTTTGATGTTAACAGTGTCATAGGCTGCAGATAGGTCAACGAAAACTGCGCCAGTCACTTTGCGCGCCTCGAAGCCATCCTCGATATGTTGCGTGAGGTTGAGGATCTGGCTACTGCAAGACTTTCCTGGGCGAAAGCCAGCCTGCTCTGGGATCAGTGAGGGGTCTATGACGTTAGCTAGACGATTAAGAAGCATCCTCTCGAAGAGTTTCAGGGTTTGGCACAGAAGCGAGATCGGCCTGAAGCTTTTGGGGTCGTCAGTAGGTTTCCCCGGTTTCGGAATGGCGATTACTTTGGCTTTCCTCCAGAGACGTGGGATCCTAACAGAAGCAATGCAGTCATTGAAGAGAGCTAGGAGCCACTGAAACATCATCTACTCCGGAGGCTTTTCCCTGTTTAAGGTTTTTGATTCCGGAGATGATGTCAGGCAGGGCAAAAGGCTCGCAAGTTGAGGAGTCACAAGCCACCCCCGAAAGGACACCCCTTGGGATTCTTTCACATCGGAGTGTGGGTTTGCCGTTGGCCAGAAGTTGATGGGCCACTTGGTTTGCTGTTATTCGGCACGGTGGCTCCGCCCGTGGAGTGTCATTTGTGAGCTTCCGTATGGTGTTCCAGGCTTTCCTGCTACTATGTGTCAGGTTTATCCCATTAACGGTGTCCATCCATCTGCCACGACGACTCTCGCTTACCTCCGACAGTAGTCTTTCACCAGCCTCTATGGTGTCAGCAGAGAACGGGTCACTGTCGTACAGTTTCTCATACTCACTCAGCAGTTGGACAGAGTCTGTGGAGAGACCTGGAATGTAGAGTGTGCGGCAGCCTCTGGGAATGCACCTACGGGATATACGGGCGACAGTATCAACAAACTGGTCGTAGTTTTGCGGCTCCGGAGAAATATTTGAGAGAGCATCATCGATCTCCTCCGCGAATCTCTTCCAGTCTGCTTTCCCGTAATTAAAACGGCGTTTGAAGGGAACAGCAACAGGGCGCACAATCGGCTCAAGGCTACACATCATAGGTCTGTGTTGTGTCCGAGGGATAGGCTGGCACATTGTTTTCTTGCACAGCCTACTAATGTTGGCACTGACAAAGACCAGGTCCGGATTGTAACCCCGTCGCCAGCGGCCACTGTTGAAAGATGGCGGGTCCTTTGGGCTATGGATCAACGACAGGTCGTTTGCCTCCGCCCATTCCTCCACTGCGTGACCATCTGCGCTCGTGCTACTGTAACCCCAGTTTACGCTACGGCTATTGAAGTCACCAATGATCACTCTGCTTCGCTGGTTGTTTGCGTTTCCAGGAGCATTAAACTGGAAAGCGGAGCCCGGGGGCTTATACACTGAGCTCACCGTACAGGAGCCAGTGTCCACCGTGACGATTTCTACATCCTCAACAGATGTACACTGAGCCGATTTTATGCTTACGCCGGGAGCAACAAACACTGCGTTACCGTGCTTTGGGTGACAGATCGCGACAGTCTCTCGAATTATTAGTGTTTTTAATGAATGCTGGAGGTAAGTTTGAGACTTATTAATGTGTATTAGTATTAGTTTTCTCTTGTAGTTTATCAGTGTAAAAAGGCGACTTGGCTATGATAGCTGATCTGTGATTTGCAAAATACTCCAACATTCTTGTGTTTTATTATATCTAAAGCGAATTGTGATTAACTATTTACAAATTGTGGTATTGTTGCGTATTAAAGTAGGTTAACTTTTGTACGCATGCTATTTGATAATTGATTAAAAAGACAAGTCTGTTTTTCAAACGTTATACAAATAATTGTTTATTTTTCGCTTATGTTTGTGCTAAGTATTAGCTTAAAGTTGTAATGCTGATTTTAAAGAAATTATTATAATAAAAATATTTGAAGACAAGTATAATGTTTCTTTAAATCCTTTATTCCCAATATGAAACCTTGTTCTAATACTAATTGTTCACAGCTAAAAAACTTGCTTACTTACTTACCACTACTTTTCAGCAGCAGGCAACGCCTTTTCTAATAAAACAGTGACATTATACTTTTGGTAATCGTCAAATTGGGTTTTATGTACGTACTACATTTATCAAACAATATTTTTGTACGCGACTGTACAAAAATACTACGTACTTACATTGTGGGCCGAGTTGACCAATGAAAAATAAATTAAAATAATTCGGGGCAACTCGCCACCGAGTGGCGGGTTTTCAAGTGGCGAGCTGACCAATAAGTCCAAAGTTCATCCATCCATCTGATACCATATTAACAATAAAATTCCATATTTAAATTACTTTTCTTTTTTTATCGTGCTGAGACCGCTGCTGGTCAGCAGTAATATTTAGGTATGTCGAACTCAAACCGACTAAAACCGCACGCCGTCTCAATAAACAGGTTATAAGTTGATCCAATAGGGCAATTCTCTCGCCATTTTCGTTGCCCAGGGTACACCGCGTGCAGGTTTCTAATCAAGCACCCAAAAATAACTACCTACTCTGCCTACCCTACCTACATACCTCATGCAGTTGCCCATAGAGTTACATTCTAAACAGGTAACAAAGTTCATTCATTTAGTACTCATTTTACTAAATAAATTTCATCAAAGATATGATCTCTAGTGTTGATAGGTAGGGTTGAACGACATTACCTTATAAGAAAGTGTTTTATTTTACCAAATTGAATTTATAATTTTAGGTTTCAAGGATTTCCTTTCATTTAATTTACCATGTTTCTTAGAGAGATTTGATCCTTATGATTGACACTATCGATTGATGCCATAAAAATACAGGATGTTACTTTTTCGGATTTTAGTCGGTTCGATTTCCGGGTGTGGCAAGCGAATTTTAAAAATCTTTGAAAGCAGTTTTGTTTCTTTAAAAAAATAAAATGATGTCTCCTTTAAGTAAAATGAGCTAACTTAAGGATTTAAGGTACTTTCCCTCCATGTGGCATCGCCGTGGGACGCCCTGTATACATTTGTAAGAAAAGAGGATTATGTTACTTATTTAAAGATCATTATCAGCAGATATATCATATTATTTTATATAGGTATACATACATATAATAACGCCTTATTCTTTCTCTGGGGTAGGCAGAGACTATAGCCCACCATTCGCTTCTGTCCTCACACACTTCACAATTCAAGTGGTCAAAAACCTGTGGGTTAGTTTGATCCCTACATAGGAAAATTTATTTGGGTGATACACAAACAGTTTTCTGAATCTGGTTACCTATAGCACGTGCAATTTCACAAATTGTTTGTAAAGTTCTCCGGGTTATTTTTAAAGTAGCTGCAATACCTACAATGCCTAATAAAAATATGTAGCATACTTAATACCTAAAGAATAATGAAGACTTCAGAACGTGTTGGAAATTGCTACAGCTGTTTTGATTGTAGGTATTGTGAGTAGTCTAGATGCTAAGTGTTCATACATACGTACCTAAAGTGCTCGTAACGGGTATCTAGCAGGAAAACATTAAGACTTGTTTCTATGGCAGCTTAAGCGCTGAGTCATTGGCAATAAAAATATTCGTTGAATTTAGTCTAGAATTAGTTACGTATGTAGTATACTCGTAAGCTGTCTCGAATTAAATAGCAACGGGAAAAGGAAAATTACAACAATTTAGGACGGCAATGATCACGCAAACCATATGCAACTCAGGCTTGTATTGCCGAAGAAACTAATGCTAAACGTAAATAAGATGTAGAAGGCAGAAGATGATAATGTACCTATATGTCTGTGCCAATTAGCTTAATCAGCCGTTCAAATAAACGTCTAGCCTGTTAATTAAACGGCGCCGTTAATTTAACGGCCTGAATGATATTCAGACGTAGCGTTTATTACAACATTTAATAAACTGGCTAGCTAATGCTCGGGCCATTCGTACGATCGGCACCACCCCGAAATAAGACAGAAACTGAGTGGGTTCCGACTTGGATAGGTTAGGTTAGAAGGCTAATACTACCTACCTGCGTACCTGTTTGAGGAAATGGCTAGGCAAGTGATTAAACGTCATCGATCCAAGCCATTTGTCTAGCTGTATGGTCAAATGGTTGAATATCATTCAGGCCGTTAATTGAACGGTGCTGTTTAGTAAACAGGTTAATTGAAAGGCTGATTAGGCTAGTTGGCTGCGAAATATACAATCCATTTAATAACAGAATACCATTTCATATCTGAAGCGGTTATAAAGAAGAAAAAATTAAGAAAAATACGTTTATTTTGGTCACTGCAGCACACAAAACAGATTCGTACACAATTTCTCACCGCTCCAGGACAAATCATTTAAATTCAAATTCAATACTCGTAAAACAACTACTTTTACAAAAAGAAAAGTGCAACAAAAAGAAAGAAAAGAAATGAGTTCATTAGATTAAAACTATGTAATGTTTTCTTCAGACTTATTACATGAAGAGCTTGTAGAACGAAGAACTCACCAGAGCGTCCATTTCCCCCATCAAGCTTTTCTTGATGGGGGAAATACGGTGGAGACGTTGTTCGTGAAAATTACCGGTCAGGTTTACAGATTGACCGAACAGTGATATACATCAGATATTAGCTGATTTTGAATTATTTAGCTGACGCAGCGTCAGTAAAATGTGGCGTCAGGTAGCGGGTAAACATTCCAATTCAAAATTTAGCCAGTAGGTAAAATTTTGCAATCAAAACCCAGGGTTTTGTTTCATTGCTGTGGTTTTAATATCTCTCGATTTTAACTGAAGACCACTTAATTTTTTACAACACACCTGCTCATAACAGCGATATTATTTTACCGCAATTAAGCACGGAATGACACCTATTATAAAACTGTGACTTTTTCATTACTATTATTCACAAAAGTGAGTTATAGATTCCTTTTTAAATTTTATAGGAAGTGTCTATAATTGTCTATGTTCTTAAAAAAGTTTTGATACAAAAAATAACGTGTTTAATAGTACGAATAAATTAATACGCCTATTGTATGGTCATTTGATGCATTTTCGTATTTAAATAAAGAATTTCAACTTGTAATACTTGTGTAATAAACAAAATTTTCGCTCAAATTTAACTTTTTTTTTTCTCTAAGTACAGAAAAAAAAACAGAGTAAAAAAAAGTTAAGTTCAAACCTCATTTTTTTTTAAATATGGTCGACCGCCATTGTTAAATGCGCGCGCATAGGAAAACGAATTAATTTGTAGTATTGTTTATTTAGTATTTGTAGTATTATTTTATTCGCAAGTGTGTTGTAAAACGTCGTATGGCACGTGTGAGCATGATGATTACCGTCCTCGGCTGTCTTAAGACCCTCGCCTGACGGCTCGGGTCTCAATGGCGCCTCGGCGGTAATCACCAACGTTGCTCACTTGTACCATAATGTACTATTAATCGTGATAATTTCTTGAACGCAATTTATCAAATTTAATATATTTCTTGTATTTGCATTGTATTTGCACAGGTTTGAATTTGATTAATTATAATAACCGTCTATTTAATACTGAACTTCTACAATATTGAAGAATTGCAAAGAATTAACTTACCTACTACTATTGTCTATTACCAGTATCTTTAATTTATTATAATCAATTAATTTATTACATCTACCTTGAAGACTATTAATGTAATTCAAATTAGATTAAGTATATAATATTGTGGAAACGTGAATGTTAAGAATGTCTGTGGAATGATTTAAGTTTCCTTTTATTTGGAAGTGTTTTGATATTTATTAGTATTACATTATATAATAATAGTGTTGTGCAAGACATGTGTAATATTTTCAAGGACAGGAGTAATGGTTACGTACCATAAATAGGGTGTTTTATAATTTGAAAATTACTACAGTAATTAATTAATCTTATTAATCAAAGAATAACATTAAAACGAGAAGTACGGTACCTATGTATAATACGTTCATAATGGACGTGTATACAATTTTATCTGCTGATAAAAAAATTAAAAGTAACCTTACAATTTGTAGGAATGGTCAAAAGCTACGCAAAATTATCTCTTGTTTCATTCTAGTCATATATTACCTATTAACCGTTCTCTTTAAAGAAGTCTACTAAAATCATCTTCACATACTCGAAATGACTATAGAGAGAAAATTGATGCCATGCCCATGACATTATGCGTAAGTGTGCACAGCCACTAAAATCCAGAGCGGTGTTGCCGACAACCCCGCATAAAACAATATAAACACAAAAAAATACCTATCTAAAAACATGCACTGATAAATATTAAAACAAAATTACGAACCACTGAGTGCCGTCACATATTCCCTCCACTTGCGGTTGTTGTTGTTGCTCATTATTGTATTTTACACCCACTTTCCGAATTAACATTTATTTATATTCTGTGATCGAGTTGAACACACATGGGAGTACACTTTGTCGTACAGTGTGACGGACTGGAAGTGATTCGGCGACTGCGCTTGAAGCTGGCTCTAATATTAGCCGGCCACGTGTAGTCCGCGTTCCGTTGTTAGCGTGAATGGATAACTGAACGTGCCATCACAAGATAATACTACTCCTGTTTTGTTGACGGTTTCAACTGTCAATGTTGGTCAATGTGTGGAGTTGTCCGATGCACGGAGCCTCCGAGTAGCCGACCGACATAAGCTCGGGCTCGGACTCGGATAGCGATAATGAAATCTCGTTATTCATTTTATCGCTTGTCAGTGTGCGTACGCCAAGCGGTAAGGCTGATAACGTCATGATGTTTATTTAATATGAAACTTCAGCGTTTTTGTTATTTACTTTGACACACGGAAATGCTTAAATCACAGTGCGTGTACTGCGATGATGAGAAATTTGACAACAATGACTTAACCTGTATTAACCGGTAGCAGTTCATTTTGTCATTATTTGAGCTAACTTCTACACATTAAGTTAGCTCAAATAAGTAAAAGTACTTATCGAATTAAAATAAATACCTAAATAAAAAGTCTTTATTAAACCTAACGTACCTATTCTTATCTGAAGTAATTTTAATTGTTTTTCTTTACAATATTCGTGACCTTATCGCGACCCATTGGTCAACACGTGCATTGATAGCGATTTTTGCTTCACCAATTTGAGGATTATACTCTTAACTCATATATCTAGCTATACTATGTAATTAGTTCTAAAGAAATTTTATCTCATTGATGGTTAAATTTTTGAATATTATATATATTAAGTATATATATATATGTATTATATATTATATAATATATATTAATAGGTACCTACGACCTACCCTACTTCACTCTGTGGACCTTCCAAATAGTAAGTGGTTCTTCAAAAATGTAGACTGGTTCTTATGTTAAATTTTTACAAGTTACTAATTTTATTAATGAAATGACTGAAAAAAAACCTCATACCTACCTTTTTTTTTTTTTAAATAAAACTTATTACATAATTATATAGGTATGCAATTATTCAATAGGTAAGTAGCACCTATTATGAGCAGTAGTAACATAGTAGGTACAGCGTAACTTATGATAATGTATTAAAAAGTATGTTGTGAGTAGGTATAAAGACGAAAAAGATAGTAAAATGGCCGGACGCAGCCATTTGCCTCTGAATTGAGGAATACAGAAATATAATGAGACCTTTGTATCAGTTTAATCAAATGACGCACTACTTAGTTAACGCTAGTAAGTATACCATAGGAAAATTCCGAAGGTCGTTGTGCCTATGGTGATCTTATGTTTTGAATACTTAATGTAATCGTAAAGATCTACTCCAAAAATACTGCTTTGTCTTGGTATATCTCTGTCAAGTAGTGACTGAGACATTTCTGCAGAGTATTATGCCATTGTTTTTGCCTTTTTAAGCCTAAAATTCGCCTTTATAATAAACTATAATATATTAATTTAGTGGTGAGGAGGTTTCACCAATATCTATGGGGTCCATTACACGCTCATGCAAAGCGTCATGCATCATGCCGTCAATCATGAATGTTATTGGTCAATCGGTTATTAGACGTTATGTTATTGGTCAATCTCGGCGTGATTGATGGTTAAACCATGGCAAAACCTAGCGTTTAATGGACCCCTATGAAACCCAAGCCAACCTTACTAGTAAGTCAGTGCATGCTCTCTTTGATGGACATGGCTCTGTAAATGTCGTAAAATATGAGTCCAATCAAAAGGAGAAGAAATAAGCGGATTCCCAACCTCCGAGGCGAATGTCCTCCGACACAAAGTGAGGTTCCTCCGACCAGGCAAGGTGACCACGCCTGCAGGGATACGGCCCAGCGATTTTCATTGGGCTGTTGTACATGTGTCGCCGCCAACTAGCTTAATCAGCCGTTCAATTAACTGCCTAGGCTGTTAACTAAACGGCGCCGTTCAATTTTCGGGCTGAATGATAATCAGCCGTATCATTTGTTACAACATTTAACAAGGTAATAGTAACATTTAGTATTCAAATGGATCTTACACTTTATATACCTGTTTGTTGAATATTTACAAGGTTTACCTCGATTAATTGATTGTACCGAGAACGTTTTACTCGTGAGTGGTGTACTACGCAATATTTTTATCATCAAACTAATTTGTGATATTAGTAGAGTGTGGGGCACAATATCAAAATCCTTGGGGCTCAAGCCAACGTCACCTGCTAATCGGTACACTTGCTAAACAACTCAGATGAGGCACAGCTGTAGCCTTTCTTCTCGAGGTTAAGAGGTCAGACATAGTTTGCATTGGGAAATTGCCAATGACATTTCATAACATAGACATGTCATATGCTTACAAATCAACGTAGAAAAATGTGCCGAACTCACACACACACATTTTTAATTCATCTACACTTTTGGTGAATTAACTTTAGAGTAATAGTTCGTGCAGTGTCTATAAACATACGATGGCATTTTCGTTATTGTTTTAAGTCACTGATGCTTCCGCTCAACGTCCGACCGGCGCCGCTCGGCATGCGGTACTAGAGGCAAACGTTCCAATTGACTCGTTTTCGGATCTTCACGATTTTCGCACAATAACATATCTACTTCTTTTTATATAATATCTTTGGAAATTGCTATGAGTTTTGTATAAATGGTATCGGCTTCTGCAGCGAAATCGCCGCAATTGTGCCCATTTCAGGAACCTAGATGTTTGTCGTGTTCTTTTTGAGCAGTTCATCAATATGGCTGATGATGATCAAGAAAATATAAGGTATGGATTGTGTAAAAAGTTAGGAAGGTAGTTAACTAAATAGAAGCTATAACAAACAACAACGTGTTTGTCAAAACGTAACTCAACAATTACTTTTTAAAATTTGCACACCTATCAAAAGTACCTACTTATTATAACGGTTTTACATAAAAATAAAACCGATATTATGTGCGAGAAGGAAAACGTATAGTATTTAGAAGAAACGTATGTATACTTAGCTTAGAAATGCGGTCTATAGTTGCGTTTCACCTGACGTTTGATAGATGTCATCACTGTGTCAACTCAGCAAGTAGTGGGAGTATGGACGTTGTCGCTACGATTGTCATAGAAGCAAATAGAAGTCTTCACCAGGAAGATCTTCCTGCGATACTATACGTTTTCTTTCTCGCACATAATATTTTTTTTTTTTTTTTTTTTTTTTTTATATAGGACACGTCAATTTGACTTCGCCTCGCCTGATGGTAAGCTGAAGGCAAAGTCTCTGAAAAGAGGGCCACCATTACAACATCGGTTTCTTCTAAATACTATACGTTTTCCGAGAAGCACATTAATAAGCAGAGCACTTCCATGTATTAGGTACATACCTACTTACCAATTCTTTGTATTTGTCTTATGCAAATAAAATATTCGTAAAGGTTTTAAATCAATAAGTACATTGTTATACATTGAGAGGTTCATACTGATAATAATTTCATAATGAAGACACATACTTATATGCATTCACATTATGTCGCACGTAGAATGTGCAGTGTTTTGTATTATCCATCTGTATTTATTACTATATTATAGTTTTAGTCTCGTTTATATTCACCGATACTGGGTGTATACTCGTATAGCTGCCTTCACCTAGACCTTCAGAATCACGTCAACCTCACCTATAGGCGAGCCGGTCCACCTGCTATTGTCGGATGAGGCTCTGGCCTAGACTTTTCTCTTGTCAGTTTGGTAGTCTAGGTGTTGGGAGGTCGGACAGCAGTAAAACAAAATTAGGAGTATCTACCTACAAATGTAACCTGGGACGTCGGCAAGATGCTGATTGTGTGATTTTAGTAGTTATTTCAGTAATTTAATAATAATTAAAACATTTAAAACATTATTTTGTTTTCTATGGATATATTTATATATTTATGGCTATAGTTATTAGTTAGTAAATTAGAATAATTTCAACTGAATGGCTTACTTCGGTTGAAAAGATTTTGCATCATCTACTTAAAATTAAATATGTATGTCATTTAAGATCAATTCAGAATATATATATTTTTAATATACCAGTTGTTGCCCGCAGCTCCGCCCGGTGGATGTCGGTTATCGCGACCAAAAATAGCCTATGTCCTTTCTCAAAGTCTAATCTATGACTAGAAGTCAGCCTGCATATTAAGTTATTTTTCCTTTTTCAGTGCCTCTTTTTTGTCTCTTGAATTCTGTTTAACTGTTTTTGTTAAAATTAATTTATTTTTGAAGTTGGTTTTATTTTCAAGTAAATTTTTGTACTAGGTACTATAAGTGATGGCTCTATAAAAGACTACGTAGAAGGCTGTCTTAGAGTTGGGGTCAGACGGAAGTCGCTCTCGAAAAAGTAAATATACCAATAAAAAACAATCATCAGACCTCTGGCGCCAAAGTGTAGGAACACAACTAGGAAATCTCTATTCAGTATTCTAGAATAACCTACTCATACTTTGTTCAAAAGAATAATATCTACGCATAATAAATATATCATATGCCTAAATAAGTTATTGTTGAAGATGATTTACAAAAAGCTTTAAATCATGACGAAACTGGACGCACATTTCATCATGGTTAACTAATTCTCAAATAGCCTTGATGATAATGCCAGTGTAATAAATTCTTATAAGCCGTATCTACTTGTAATCGGAGCCTAATTGCTAGAATTTTTCAAGTGACTGGTTGTGCGTAATGTCTGTCATCTCACTGATTGGTTGGACAGCTGCGACCGATGTCAATAATTTAAAGCGAAGCGTTAAATCGAAGAGACAGCGGACAACGCGCTTCTGTGGATAAGTGCTACAGGAATACACAAAGAGGCACTGTGGAGATTTTTATATATTAGAAAGAAGATGATATATGTAGTGTAGGAAGCATCCTACACTACATATATCATCTTCTTTCTAATATATAAAAATCAATGCCACTTTTCGTTGTTATTTTATAACTCAAGAACGGCTGAACCGATTTGGCTAATTTTAGTCTTGAAATATTCGTGGTTGTCGAGGAAAGTTTAAAGGATGAGGAAATAGGTGCAGCGAAAATGGGAAAAATATAGCGGTACGAAGTTCGCCGGGACAGCTAGTCTTCTAATATATAAAAATCAATGCCACTTTTTGTTGTTATTTTATAACTCAAGAACGGCTGAACCGATTTGGCTAATTTTAGTCTTGAAATATTTGTGGGTGTCCAGGGAATGTTTAAAAGATGAGAAAATAGGTGCAGCGGGAACGGGAAGAATATGGACAGCTAGTTATAGATTAGTTTGTTTATTAG
Source organism: Eilema depressum (assembly GCA_914767945.1). Lineage (NCBI taxonomy): Eukaryota > Metazoa > Arthropoda > Insecta > Lepidoptera > Erebidae > Eilema > Eilema depressum. Next base: position 17,208,040 of record OU612013.1, read on the forward strand.
AAAGTTTTTTGAATGTATTTCTTTGTTTTTTAACTGACTTCAAAAAAGGAGGTTCTCAATTCGTACCCAATTTTTTTTTTTTTTTGTATGATTGTTACGCGATTGTGAAGCCAATTCTAGACAGATTTTTTACTATATCTTATGTGATGTATGTATAATTACAGGTAGGTATGATGCAGTAAAAAACATATTTCAGATAAAATGTAGAAATATCGCGTTCGCTCGTGTGACTACGTTTTGCGGCAATCGCCAGGCTATGTTTTTCTTTTTTGTATTTAACAACACAAGCACAATAATAAGTTGTCAGAATTAGGTCATATCTAATTTAAGAAATGTTCTACATAAATTCAACATACGAAAATATAATTTACTAAAGTTTACGACATGTCCATAAACAACGCAGCATATTGTTAGTTGTAGTTGTTGGTACAATATGGGACTATATAAAGTACAATATCATACTGTCCTACATTATTTCAAACGAACTAAACCCATCCACAAATATTGCACAACGTTAGCTCACAGTCAAATTATTCGGAATTGACACAATTTTAATGGTTCGTTCTTTTAGTAGGTCATCTCTGAGAAGGACGTTTTTAATGAGGCTAATATTATCATTCCCTATCAATATAATCTATAAGGTCATCGAGGATCACCCTCGGTGATTCGCTTATTATAAATCTTAGTGTAATCATGATTTAATTCAGTATACTCTTATGTACTGTTTGAGCTATTTTGAATAGAGTAAATGGCACGATTGATACCTACAATATCAGATGTAGTGTTATGATTTTCTTAGTTTTAAAGTACCTATTTCTCTTCTATCCAATTTCAATTCATCCATTCCATTTTAAATCTTATCCCAATTCAACATCCCAGTGTATTACCATTATTCTATTATAAAACCATTCATGGCCGTGAGCCAGCATCAGATTTTCATAACCAAGTCCCTTTCGGGCGATAACTTGTAAAATGCTTCAGAGAGTTGTACTCGTATCGTATCTATTGAAAATTTATCAGATGACAGTTTATACGCCACTGCACTGTGAATAAATAAAAATGTCAGTTCGCTGTATCTCGGTGGAAAGATTTTCGGCTGTTGCCTTGAAAGGTGTGATGCAGGAATTCATCGCCCATTTAAATGCTCCACTTCATGAGTTTTCCCTTGGTATACCATCAGTTTTTTGTCATTTATAAGATCAAATTAACAAAAAACTCGCGAAGCTTCAACCGAGGGGCTTGTCTATACGTACTCTGGGAGGAATTAGGTACGAGTATATCACATACCTAATAAATTGTCACTTATGCAATCATTTTCTCCTTAATATCTTCTGCAGCAGAATCACCGCAATTTTGCCAATGTCAAATGAATGTTTAGTTAGGTATAAAATATTTTTAATTCGTTAATACCGAGACGCCAATGTCCAGTTTTTCAAGAAATTATACCACAGCAACGTTAACCACACCAATAAATTTATTTCAGTGTGCCCCCGCCCCATGAGATAAGGTGGTCGGATAAGGACGTGTGGTTGGATTTCAAGGGGCCATATATGCTTTATTATGGATAAACGTTTAGTGAAATATGCTCTCAATTGACTTATCCTTTTTTCCCAATTCTAAATAGCCTAAAATGGATATATACGAAAACCTTATTTCAGTCATTCTATCGATTGAAAGGCTACCTACTTCTTGTCAATAAATACACTCACTGTCCAACAGATTCTTCATCAAGGGTAAATTATTAATATTGCATGACAGTTAATGCATTTGAGGGTTATTTATGTGATATATTTGGGGGACTGATTGATTGGATGTGCCCCGAGTACTGCTCATTCCCTCACTCACGACTACGCTTGTACGTGTGGTGAATAATATTTGGAGGCTTCGAACTTTTACCGAGCCTACCGTACCTACTCACGTAATATTTTGCAGCAGGTTCCTCCTTTATACCTTTCATTATTTTACTCAGTTTTATTTTATGTTTAAATAAATAATTTATTTTCTACTCTCTAAGTTGTACAGTGGCTCTCAAAAGTTATTAAATACTTAAAATTTATTAATGATTTTTACTTGAAATCTTCTGAGGACAAGTTTAAAATATTTAATAGTTCATTTTTTATCATATTAACGTGAATAGAACCAAGGCAATCGGCAACTTGGAATATGTTTTTATATAATTATATACATACATTACTGAAACAATAGCTTACGAATATAGTATAATTTATTTTTATACGTTACGTTAACTTACCACGAATATCATGCCTGCTAGTTCTCATAGTTATCGACATAAAGTGTTGCCCCAATCAAATCATTAAGCCGAAACTGATAGATTCATCTGATTATGGCAACAATCCTGAATGTATTATGTTGGAACAGGTATTAACTATGTAATACATCACAGGAAGTAAATAAGTTATATTTTTATTGACAACCGGATACGGCCATTATATGTCAAGGTTGTATGAGGTGATTTATTTTTCATATTGTTGGTAGGTACTCATTATTTTTGCGAGGAATCTATGATCTCTTTACTTTCCACATACAGTTGAACGCATTTTAATTTCGTGAAGTTTTTTGCTCAAAAATTGATAATAATAATTTGAAAATAACCATCATACTTTTGAGGCTGTATGTACGTTCTTCTATATTATGCTTTTTAATCATACAAATTGCAAAATTAAATTGTTAGCTATTGTTTGAATTTGCAAAGGAGTATAATAAAATCTACATATTGCCAATAAAATTAGTTACAATTTATGATGATCATTACAATATACCTACTTCTCTGCTACTCAAAGATGCTGCTTCTCGAAGGTTTGCTGGGAGGAACTCATATTGAGTTAAGCTCGCCTTTGTACAACATGCTTCTTTAATTGTTATTATGTTTTACATCTGTATTGTGTGTGTGCAATAAAGAATTAAGAATTAAGAATGGAGTGTCGGAATTGGTGGGAAAGTAATGTAAGTAAGAAGAATTGGTCCATTTGAGGGTAAACCGATAAGTCTGATTGAGAAGCTATTAAAATTAACGGCGTCTTCTTTCATCAATAAAATGATTTACTGATGAAAGCAGACGCCGCCGTTCATTTTCAAGATCCATTAGTATAGCTCGGGCAGACGGTGATGCACCAAATCATTAGATGGTTGCTATATCAAATCACCCCCTATCTTTTTTGCGCGGAAATCGCCTCGGACACCGCCCACCGAGAGCCTCGTACCTCGGATATCCCTTGTCCGGGGTACGATATGGGAGGATATCCCTATCCATGAAAGTCATTCTCACCACAGAACACCGATGAAAGCGGTTAAAGATGTCGACTGATTTCAATATCACGTATGAGACTCCCCGTAATTGTGGCCCTCAAAATGATACTTACACCTCAGGGGTGTACAGTACATATATATCTGACTACCTTTCTCAGACTGAACGGTTAATTAAGGCAAGTCAGAATTTTATTAAGATACTTCTTTGTGATAACCACTGGACTTTATCCCTCCCTGAACGATGAGGTCCATAATTACCATAATTGTACTCTTCATGTGTGTTTTCATTTAGCTTGCCAGAAGCTGATCAGAAGTTGAAGGTATCTTTACCTATTATTAGTTATGTTATAATGTACATAATAAATTCACGTTATTGTCTAATATTCCTAGCAAACTTTTAAAACTGTTTTTGATAGAATCATTCGGTGTGAGTGAATCACCGGTAATTTCCCAAGGGCTATGAGATATTATTGATCTGAAAATTAGGCTCTAGCATAAATTTGCTTTATCGGAATGTTTGAATTTTCACCTTTAACGCCATAATACTCATAATGTAAAAAAGGATACTTTAAAAAATTTCAGGCACATTATTACTATCTATACCTACGCCTATTCAAGTAAGTACAAAAAAGAACAATGTACCTACCTGTTTTTTCTATCCCATTGGAAAGGAAATAAAATCTATAAAAATAAGCAGTTCCCGAGTAGAAATAGTACAATATTTACTACCATAGTCTAACGAACTCTTTCATAGTGTAGTTCCATATGAGAAATCGTGAACAATAATTATGGGACGGGTACTTGAAGGGTCCCTAATATAGGTACATTACACACAACAATAACACTAAATTCTATTTAACATTGAATCTATTTGTGCATGGGATGGAAGATAGTGTGATTCGAAAGTTTACGATGGAATCTAATAAAATAACTGCCGCAGCTTCGCGACTCATAAATTTTAGGGAGGTCAGTATAGCCAATCCTTGCTCTTTATGGGTTGACATGTATAAAGCCAGAGGGATTTTGTACCCTAGCAAACATTTAATCGAATTACTAGAACTTGAGAAATACCTAAATATATGAAAGCTGTGTTGTTTAAACAAAATTAACCAGTGATTGTTTAGGTAAATAAAAGGTAAGTAAAAGTAAGCCATTGATATTTTAAACTGCTGATCTCATGGCGTTGACATATTGATTGTTGATCTTATGAACTTTTGATCTCGCGTATGAATACATACGGAATACCGTATGTACTTACTTTATACATTCTCAGATAATATAGCAGTAGCTGTGCTAGAAGTCTCAGGTTCAAAAGTTTAGTGCTTAGGAGTTTTCTGTTAAAGACTTATTAGTAGTAGCTCAGAGTCAGAAATACTTATTCTAAGCCCTTCGTAGAGATTATCGTAAATGAGAGTAATGAGAGTATCACCAAAATACTAGTACTTAACGTACAAACGGTCAAGGAGAAAACTATACCCCCTTCATGTAAAGTATGTAAAATATATAGGTATCTCTTGGCCGTATGTATTTTATTAATATTTATATTAAAACCTTTAGGCTAAGTCCTCAAGTTACACTGATCAACAGCCTTGTGATTGAAAATATGATATCTGTACAGTTTGAAAAAAATCCTTGTTCTATTCCAATCTGCCACATTATAATTGAATGTAAAATGATATCGTGACATTTTAGGACAGGATATTATAAAACAGAAATGATCATTCTTTTTTATACCAGAGCTATTATTTTTTGTAATCGTCTTATAAATAAATCATTCAAGTTATCAGACGAACAAAAAAATATAACGCTGGTAGATTTTTTTACAAAATACTTACCTAGGTTAGTACTTACCTTCATTTTAGATTTACGAGTTCTTAGAAATGGACGTCCCTCGGGACAGACGTTCAGAAAAGATGTCTATTTAAATAGATGCCTTTGTGTACCTGAGCAACACATTACTTACAAATTGAATTGAAGGTATTTTGAACGTGTGAATTTATTCTGAGAAGCACATATTAAACCTTGCTTATATTAACGTTTTTGAATAGGTACATTTTGCAGATAATTATATTAAAAAATATATATTTGAAGTTTTAGAATAGTTCTGAAAATATTTTAAGACATCGACATTCGTTTTATTACATTGAAAAAAAAAACGAACGAAGAACGAAACGACTGAAATTTACAGTGATCAAATGGGCATCCTACCAATGAGATTAAAGTAACAATTTAAAACAATGCCTCCTATGACATACGTTAAAACAGATAAAGGTTTTAATATTCGAGGGCACAATTTAAATGGAATACCAATTTAGGTTTTTTTAAAATAAATAAACAATGTAACGTGGTTTTCTTTTAATTATGTGGCATTCTCAGCTTAACCACAAGTTATAAAACTATAATATATACATACTAAACTGAAATAAAAAAGTTGGTACATGTTCTTCTAAAGTAAAAAACTTGTAATTTTATTTATTATAGGAGTAGTGAGACATGGCCTCCTATATAGCTAAATACATTTGGCACAACATGTAGCGTTTTCGGTAATGAATGAGAACAATATCCGTTAACCGTAGGGAAAATTACTTCTTAGAATTAAAAATTGCAACCTAAATAAAGTATTCGTTTAGACGGAAAAATATAAATTTATTTCATAGGCAGAAAACAGAAAGAGGGGGTTGAAATGGGAAAAAGTATTCGTGGGTAGAAAACGGAAACGCCTAAGTTTTTGCTAGTAAATAATTCAGTAAATGAAAATAGTTTGACCTTTACGCGCCCCGTGATAGGGCGCTTCCAGCTGCATATTAGCACAGCGTTTTCTCAGTGAAGATGTAATTATTTGACTACTATTACGTGGAACGAATAAGCAGCACAGAGAACTGCAACAAGGCTTAACAAAGATTAACCTTTTGAATGAAACCATCGCTAATTGTGTTTAGAAAGACGATGCTCTTGCGAGAAAATAGGTAATTTAAAGTTCGCAAAATTGTAAGGGCACATTATTCGGTGTACAAATAAGAGTGAATGAGTCCCGGTTCGCACTAACATGTATGCAAATATTCAAAATTGCCAATTCTGTGGATCTAATTAGATGAATGCTCTGTTGAGTGAATCTACAATGCATTATTGGCAAAGCCAGTACTATATTTTATCACTTGTCGCTTAGCTTCAATGGTGATCACTAATTCATGTCTAGTACCTATATTCTTCAGCAAATGGAAGGTGGGGCAGTTAGATGAACTGACGATAGACTGGATGCAGATTATGCAGAAATTTGGAAGGCGGAGGATGTCAGGAGCTAAGTGCGGCGCACATTGAGAGAGGCCTAGGTCCAGCAGTGGACTGCTTTGGGTATTAGCCAATCAATTACGATTGATATAAGATTCAGTGTTGTGTAAAGATTTTCAGTAATACCTTGTACTATTTACGGAATTTCAGGAAATTTTAGTATAGGTAATAGCTTACAACTTAATATTGTAATGAATGATGCAAGTTATCATAAGTGTGTCTTTTAATTCAATTTACGCTTGTATACCCTTTTAAAACATAATCTAACTTTGATCTGGAATTTTTTATACCTAGTACTAAGTTAACAAGCCCACTGATAAGCTTGTTAAGCGGTTCACCTGGTTCACCTGCTTATAATATCAAAGGCGCCTCTCGCGTTTGTGAGTTTTGTAATGGGTGGAATTGAATGAATAAGAGTGAAAGAAGCGAAATAAAACCTACAGACCTTTCACATATTTTTAATTTTAATAGAACTGTTTTTCCTTTCATGTATAATTTTTTTTATGAAGTGTTAACTTAACTGTTAATTGTTTAACTTATAGTTTCCAAATAAGACAGAAATATGTCATAGGAACTAACTTCATAAATAACATCAAACTATTATAAAACTACTATCCACGATGAGATCATTTTGAGATGCCTTTCCACGAGTTTTCGATGCGCAAGCCATGAAGCAGCTCACTTGGGATGCATTAGAATTTATTCCACGCTTTAGCACAAAGACGGGTAGCTCTATCTAGTTATACTATTAAATGATATGTTGTTCAAGAACGTATCATAATCTTTTTGAACATTGCCACCTAGATTGTTCTCCGGGGAGAGCTGTTCACGTTGAATCAACATAGTAATAGTAGCCTTTTCGTATTAAAACTGTTAGTGAATGAGTTAAACTTACATAGAACATTTCGGTAAGTATAGTAAAAACTTGCAAGGGGTTTCTAAAAAAGAGAGCTATGGGTAAATAGTTGTGTACCTACTGGAAGATCTCAAAATGTAATGTAATTAGCATCGGACCATATGCGTTATTAATTCACGCCCGCTCCTATCTCTCAGTGGAATGATGCCGCTGAGTTTTATTTTCTAATATCAGTGCCATCGGCTTGCCCGCATGAGCTACGTTTGCTTGTTAAACAATTTGGTGCAAATGATTACGAAACGCTGACAACGTGAGATCTTTTTTTTTTGCGAGCCAAACTAAATTGCATCAGATATATTACCATTAAGTTTGGCCAGCTGGTTGTTTTTACTGATACCTAATATTGATATTTTTATTTTATTTATTCAAAAAATACCTAAGTACATCATAGTACTGCCAATTTTTTTGACTTTGAAGATTAAATGACATACAGAAACAACATTACAAATTATGTTTGGCGTATATGCGAACATTCAAGTAGGACTTACGACGAACGGATACAACCTTTCAGCCCCCCCCTAGACAAGTGACAACTGTATCTACGGATAAACCTTTCTGGTTTTTTGTTAGGTACAATAATAGTTCATAACACATTGCATATTTTTTGTTATTATATAAATGAAAAACAAAAAAATTATTAAAAGGAGGAAGAGAACATTTATTCTACTTACATAATAATATATCCTACGTGTCTCTGATAATGGAATTATTATAGTGTCGTATTCTATTTTTCAACATGGTAAGAAATAATAGGTTTACTTAAAAAGGAACCCATTTTCGAAATACCTATGTACAATTAATATTATACATCTGCCCATCAGAAAGTATAACGGAGGTAAGCGTTAAAAAAAAAACAGAAGCGTTTAAAAAAATGATTGGAAGGCGCCTGACGAAAAGTAGAAAGCAACTACTTGCTTTGAGTTTAAAGTTAGTATTTTTAGTTCATCATATTATTATGTAGTATACCTAGTACTATTTGCACAGAATAAGTAATAGTACTACATACTATTTGGCAATCTACCTATATAAAATAGGGGATACATTCGTTTTAGTTTTAGTTGCCCGACTATATGATTTTTCTTAACAATTTGATCCTATAAACGTGACGAACTATCGGTGATCGAAAAGCCGTTTATAAGCTACAAAAGCAGCTTGTTATGAAAAGTCACGTAAACGTGTTTGCTGCTTTAATTGTAATAACAGACGCCGAGTTATTGACAAGATTTTAAAATGGACACAAGTACAGAGTACCTAGTAATATTTTGGATAAGTATAAGACTATATAAATCTAAAATTATACAATAAATAACGGACCATATTATACATAAATGGCATTGATGATGGCTTGTGGTATCTATGGCTAAGTGATAGCCAAAAATTTTGTTTATTGTGTCTAGCGAAAGAGGACTGGTCTTTACGACACAGGGAATCCTAGTGTGAAGATCACTGGTCAAATATTTTTAAGGGTCATGTAAACTGAATTTCAATGAATGTTTCAAATGTTAAATGTTCCACTATTAAGCAATATTAGCTAGGTCAGGATAGATGACCATTTTTAACATAATATATGTACATTACTCTCAGAGGCTCGATTGTGGAGGAGGAGGAGAGGAGAGAGAATATATTGATACCCGTCGAGCCTCTGAGAGTATGTTAAGTCATCACTCGGTCTAACTTACCATGCGAACATCTGTAGCAGTCATTACATTATAGTCAAATCCCTAAATAGTCCGACAACCTGCCCCTCTAGACAAGTGGCAATTCGTTGCTCGGCGTATGAGGGAATAGAATGCCAAATGTATGGGATTTGACGTTTTTGACATTCGTTGACGCCTGTCATATACGTCAAATTCCATACATTTGGCATTCTATTCCATCATACGCCGAGCAACGAATTGCCATTTGTCTAGAGGGGCTGGTCTAACTACAGAACTTCGATATCGCCATGGGTTGGGGGAAGTTAACTTCTCGGAAAATATTAAAGTTATGCCGTTTCGTAGCTTTGCCAAAAGCCGAACCAGAGTTGGGAAAAGACTCGGAGCATGATATGCATTTTGAGGGCGTTATAAGATGGTGGACATTCGTTGCTCGGACGTTTGCAATTTACGAGTTTTGAAGCTTCTGTGGACACATTCAGTTTAATTAAAGTTCCAAAATAGTAACTGCATCCCTCGTTAGTGGCTTAGCCAATGCATTTATTCCCTTATTTTCCATATTCTCGCTTTGTTTTTATCTGCTATTAAAATAATATGTGGTCATATTATGGTACGTGCACTAGGTAGGTACTTAACAAATATAATTTAGTGAAGTCTAAATATTAAAATTCTATTTATATTTATTACCATGTGTTACTAAATGTTAATTTCAGCTGAAACTGAATCATTTTACAATCGTATTACTCATTCAATTAAGTCCTTTGTAAATATTAATTATATTATGACGTGAATAGACGGAATTAGCAACTAAAATGAATAAGCAACTATATACATACATATAGGTATAATATTATTCCCATTAAGATCTTTGCAGGCAGATCCAACTTCTTCTGCTAGCGGGTTGCAGGCAGGCTTATCTTTCAGGGTTGGGAGGTCAGATGGTATTCCCTCTTATAAAAGCCAAAACAAATTAACGAGACTGTATATAAGATTAGGTATATGTTTCAGTCTGGTATCTCTTATGTAAAAATATTTCCATTTCTCAAAGAGCCCATAGCAGTAGATATTAAAATACGAAATATGTAACATTTGAAATCCCTTGGCGAGACGATTTGCAACGAGGTCCTCGTCTATAAAACGTTGTACTAGTAAGTAGTACCTAGTAATGAGTGAAGTAGCGCTAGTGTACCTCATTAGGTACACTAGCAAGGCAATGATTATATTAATGATATGATGCAAAGTATTAGCCATTCCTAAAGCCTTACATTTTAGAACCCAAGCAGTATAGATACCATCGACGTGATCCTACTCCTAATTCAAGCAATTTGGTTTAATCGGAGGAGTTAACGTTAAAACTGGTAATTAGATACCTAATGTGACTCAGTTTATCTAATAGCTAAACAAAATATTCAAAGGAACGAATGCTGTATATAACTGTCAGATCAGATACAACTCAATTTGTTCAAGAATTAAACCATTCAGTGCAATCTGGAGTGTTTTTAAAGTGACTTGAATAAAGCTGTCATTAAAGTTAATAGATATCATCAGTTTTGTTTTAAATCTATACTATTTTTTGTTAAGAGGTAAAGTTTGTGAGTTTGTGATGTTGTTATCTCGATCTACGGAAACGATTTTAAAAATTCTGAAAAATAAAAGGTAACATTATTTGTTAGTGTCATAGGTTATGTATCATCACGCTATCGAGGAGGGTCAACAGCGGGAACGGGATTAGAATATGTACCTAATATAAAAACAATTTCCACTGAACTGAATGCCTCAGTTCAGTAAATGTCCGATGCACATGTATAATGAGTTTAAAAGAGAAAACTAGAGCAATGCTCGTTATCTGATTCTTCAATCCCATGAGATTTATCGTGAATTCGAAATTCATGTGCAAGTTTTTTGCCGAAATTTCGTGCAGAGGAAATTAAACAGAGACGATTTCTGCCCGCTGTTGCTCTAGTTGTTCTTTTTCAGGCAATAATGGAGCTTGAAAATAGTAGTAAAGAATACAAACGAGAGACGGGACTCTAACGTGACATTTAATTTAGCTGCTTGCTACTTCGAACACGAAAGAATGTACGACGCGTCAGTAGTACCATCTGTCAAACTATTTCACTATTCTCCACGTTATTAGGATTCAAGTAATACCGTTGTGCAACATACGGTGTACTGTGAGTAAGAGCGTGCGCTAGTAATACCAAAAAATTGAAACAATAAGACCAACATAAGGGTACATTTTGTTTTCTGTAGAACAAGTTTGATAATCCCCATTCGCGTGTTGATATTCAGGCATAACTTTACGTATTACCGGTGGTGGTACCTGAAAAATATATTAAGATAGATATCTATACTATCGTAATATATAAAAATCAATGCCACTTTTCGTTGTAATTTTATAACTCAAGAACGGGCTCTTAACCAAACCTAATGTTTAGGCTTTGTTCGGACTATTTAGTAGATGGTTTATGTGAAGTTTGCACAAAATCGGTCGAGCGGTTCTTCATTTAGGCGGTACGAAGTTTGCGGGGTCAGTTAGTAATATTATAAATAGGAATGATTTGTATTTTTTTTATATAGGACATGATTTTTTTATGTAACGATTAAACTCAAAACTACTGGACCTATTTAAAAAATTCTTTCTCCATAAGAAATCTACGTTATCAGGTATCAACAAAAGCTTTATCATCACGCTACTAACTATCAGAGATAAACGGGATCAGAATTCCACGCGGGCGGAGCCGCGAGCAACAGCTAGTAATTTAGGTACATTTATATAATTTATTTCTCTATAAAGACAACTGTCCACAAAACACAATACACTTTCTTGCTCCCTGTCTTTGTTTATTTTTTGGGGGAAGAAAGTATTGTGAATTTAACATAACTACTTTTGCATAATCGAGTCGTTGAAACTGTAAATATTTGATACAGATATTATATGCACGCCCTGAATAAATTAGGAATTTCTCAAAAGCAGCAGTATGGAATTTGGCCGAATTGCTCAGTTGATGGCAAAAGCCCCTATGACGCCATTACGTTACGTTACATGCATGTAGCATGAAAAAATGTAGGTAAGTAACGTTACCTGAAATGTGTTCTTTAACCTGCATTTCCTGATAACTTTCTTAGATTTATAGTTCAGTTTATATTAGAAATGTAAATTGTGAAAGGTAAATTTTACAATTACATTTAGGTACCTACAGTGGATTTATTTAATAACCATTATCGATAACTCCTACTAAGTACCTGTGTAGTATGTAATAACTGCATAATGAACAACCTAATGAAGTTATTAAACACTTACTATGCTACCTTTTTCTTCTTAATTTAAATTTGGTATAAGTCAACCCCCAGGACGGAAATACAATCCGTAAAGTTTCATTCTAGAGGGATCCTCTACCAACGGACCGACTTGGACCTAACCTGGACGGTTGAAATTCCCGTATATATCTAAGCCCCATCCTGGATTGAGTTGTAAATAAGTTTTATTTATACAGCAAAGTCGACAGCAAAGGTGCAGAGAACCACAATTAGAGAAATAAGCGAATAAGCGTAATTAATGGTTACTATTACTGTTCATTGTTGAATTTGCACCGACCTAAAAAGTTTTTAATGGAGTTGCTGCACTGGCAACGGAGCAAGATGTAGAATTTAAACATAGGAACAGAGATATTATCTCGTAGTCGTTATCTCATTAGTTATATCGTGTTTAAAAGTAATAACTCTACATCACAGAATAGGTAATAGTACCCAGTCCAACTGACATCATCTGAACAAATTTTACGTTTTATTTTTCACAATAATGATCTTATTCTACATAAATAAGATAACCAATACATAAATTACTATAGCGGTCCGTGGAAATGGAATTTTCATGTACGCTCGCTATCAAAATTCATATATACACAGAGCAAATAACAACATGGCGGACGTGAAGCTTACAAATCACGCTCCACAATCTGTCACTGCGGTAAATTTTGAGCTTATCTATAGAATGTAGCCACGACACGTTACTCCCAAACAATATTGCAACATTAAACGAGCTTCTATCAAACCATTTTAATCAAAATCTAATTCACATAACAAAAATAAATCGTATCTTGTTTTGTTTTATTGCTTCAAGTTACAATTGAGTCAAAAATAAAATGTTGTTCATGTACTTTCGTAGTATAGTAGAAGTTGTCGCCGTTCTGTTATGTTGATAATAAAAGTAAAATAGCCTCATACCGAAAATGGAAATACATGATCCGATCCAAATCCAATAATCAACGTAAATGCAAGACGCGTCCCCAGACTACATCGCTTTCGGCAAGTAACTTCGTTTGTGCAAACACTCTGCTGGAGAACTCTTTGGCCGCTTGGCTCTCGCTTCCACTTGGTTTTCAGAACCTACTAAGTTTACTATAAGAATATTCTGTGCCGTTTAATGCTCTCAGGCTTAATTAAAAACTTCGACATCGAGAAACCTTTCCTGTGTTAATTATTTTAATCTTCGACGTAGGTACCTTTGAAGTAATTAATTCTTCTTTGATATTTCATATGTTATATACGATGGTTTACAAAATTATTTTTGACATGCCTACAGCTATAAAGCTGAAAATATGTACCTACCTACTTAGATTGTACATACATACCTATATGTTACATACTTGCATGGAGTATCCCTTGTTCGGGTGGTAAAATTTGAGAGTGTAGGTTTCATTGTGTGGAGCTTTCCATATTGCTAAATTAATATCAAAGTAAATGTGTCTAGGTTTAGGCGGATTAACTGTAACAAAGAACAGTAAAAAAGAAATTTGGTAGCATTACCTGATCCTACGTTTTTTTTAAACAATACTAGCCACAATGATACCACCGCTAAGCTATCTCAGTTGCTTTGAAAAGATGACCTTCTAGTACGCAAATATAAGCAAAAAAACAACAAATTATATCGCGGCATCCATATAGCCCCATTTTGGTATCCAATTTATTTTCTCAAATAGTTTATTTCAAGCAGAGCGTCTTGAAAAAGTAATACCATTTCAAACTATTAGATATTATATCGCCAATGCTAGATGTCAACTGGCAACCTAAAGATAAAAAGTAGTAAACGTACCTAAGTGCGATGGTCAGGGACAGTCGTGACACAGCTTTAGATTAGGGGGAAACAAAATTTATACATGCAATTCACCGCGATCGAGTTCTGAACTTTAAAGCGCTAAAGGACGAGGGCTCTAAGTTTGTTAATTTCACATAGTGGTTGGCGTGCAACAAACTTTATCAATCTATGCGTCGCTAACTTTATAACTCCAGTATAGTAACATCGTACTTTAGTACGACTTTAGACTTGGATAACATCATTATATAGGTGCCTTCCTCTGCTATTAAAACCCATTTCCTTCTTCGCAGCTTGAAATATCTCTAGCGCCATTTTTAAATTCCATTTCAATGCTAGGTTTCTCCACTGAAAGCCAATCAAAAGGCTAACGGCTAAAAGCTCGTTCTAAGATGCTTCGATCGAATGAAATAAAATAATTCAACTGCTCTCAAGTCTACGGTGTATTGAACACTCGCTCCAAACATCGATCGTATGAAAATATATGTAGACAAGACAATAATGTACAATCTTCTGTGTCATATAAGTGTAATCAAAGTTGTTGTTTGTTGTAGCTTTAACTTTTTAGAACGGTTGTTTACACGAGCACGTTTGCGCAAAATGACTATAAAGAAAAATATAATAAAGACGAGATTTACGATAGAAACATCTTTGCACACGATACCGGCTATGCTTACCAAAATGGAGTAGCTAACGTATTTGCATAATATTCCCAACAATACAAAGCTGGGAAAGTGTTCTTTTTGCGCATGTATGTTCTAAATATTACGACCTTCACCTTAAACGATATAAGCGATCTCATCTACACAAAAGGTAAGATCTTCCTGCCGCACTTCTGGTAAGTATACTTGGATTAGGTGACACGTGATAAGATTACCCTTAGATTTTATATCCAGATGAAGTTATACAAATATTAAACAGAAAATAAACAAATGCTAAGAATTTTTTACAGCTCATCTATGTCAGAACAATGCAGGTAGCGGTCGAAGGTAAGGGAAGCGCGATGGCCTAGCGGCCGTTCTGTCACCCTCGGGACTTATTCTCACAATTTATTTCTCTCTGTGACGTCGGGACTTTCATTCTGTGAATAGTTTTCGCCTGTCGCCAATCCCATTTGTGTCGTGGGAAGCGTAAACTTTATTCCTTTTCCCAAAACAAAGTAGTCAGTCAGCGAAATGTATAAAGATCCCAAGTTTCTTTCGTTATATTTACACTGGACAGTAGAATAACATTGACACGGATGTCAATACAGAAATTACAATTAATAAATTATTATTAAATGTTGACTTCAGTGTTGATACATTTCGTCTCTATAATATATTTTTCTGTGGATTGTACGTATGTAATATCGAGTAAATAAATCTTTTTTTATTTTAATACATGATTAGGTATAAGTTATAATATGCCCATATTGCCCATATACGCTGAAAGTTGTAGGTAAAGTTGTACCAATTTTTTAGGTTTACCTATTTCTAGTACTTAGTACATATTCACATTTTTCTAGTACTCTGGGTACTACTAGTGGAAAAATCCCAACATAATTATTTAATAAGACTTTATCAACCCGGAAATCGAACACAGGATCAATAAAACACAAAGATAAATCTGACATACCTACCATCCAACCGGCATTAGAACAAAACTGGACAAAGGTAGACGCTCGTCCACTTGATGGACGACCCGCATTTATTTTCCCAACATAGAGATAAGCCTCTAGCGGGATTTTGCCAGCATCTGCTTGCTAGATTGCCTTTGTCAGTGAGTGAAGCTCGTGAACATGGTGAACATACAAATTACACACTCGAGGTGCCCGTAACTTATCTGACTGATAGAAGTTAGTTCACACAGAGTTCAGCAGTACGGGAACATAGTTGTGTTATTATCAAGTAAGGCCACAGTGGAACAAAAGCGGCACCTGCCCGCCGAGTGCTTTAAACTTGTCTAACTAATTCGAATGCCGTATCGTGTCGAAGTTTCGACTTTGGGGTATCAAGTTTCTGTGATTACTTGTCGTGAAACTACCTGTTTCGGTAGTTTAGATTTCACGCAATATTCTAGTCACTTACATGCGTGCTTACTTCCAATGATAGGTAAGTTAGGTACCTACCTACAACAGAACAAGAAAAAGATTACTTTAATTTGTCTGTGGAGATAGCCTGCTATCGGGTAGGTACATATTTCTTGCCGTGACAGTATTATATTGTTCGTGTGATCAGATAATTCGGAAGTGTTTGCTGAGCGGCCGGCCGGATACTCGTAAATTTTACCTTTTATGAGCCATTATATTGGCGATAATTCCAGCGGGCGGGTCTGTACCTATCATGAAAATTTTGCTTCTTGAAAATATCCTACTTTAAAACGTTCGCGTTCGCAAAATTACTGATGTTAGCCTTCCAGCATTTTTGTCATCGGTCCACGGCACTGAGGAGTTAACCAGGAAAATTCTTATAAATACACAGGTTAACTCTGAGGTGTCGTGCAAGTCCGATGCCATTAATGCTTGGAAGGTTGCTTGTCCCAACACTGAATTGCCTGGCAACCTTTTCTCCCAGAGACAATGGGATGCGCCGCTATGCAAACTGGTAAGAGACAGTTTGATACGCTCGTCTTCCCATGTTTCAGAGCGTGCGCGCCTGTTGGCTGTGGGGGAATGGGAGTCAGGTCTCTGGATTCAGGCACTTCCATCGCCCAACATAGGTACTATGTTGGACGATACTACTTTCCGCCTTGCCACTTGCCTTCGCCTGGGAGCGCCGTGTGTTTCTCCCCATCGTTGCCACTGCGGTGAAGCTGTCGACAGCCTTGGGCACCATGGCCTTTCATGCAGCAGAAGCGCTGGGCGCATATCACGACACGCCTGCATCAACGACATTATCCGCCGTGCTCTTGCCGCTGCTGGCGTGCCAGCCATTCGTGAACCTAATGGGCTGGCGCGTGAGGATGGCAAGAGACCGGATGGTATGTCGTTGCTGCCTTGGAAGATGGGTAGGCCTTTGGTGTGGGATGCAACATGCGTCGACACCCTTGCGCCTTCACATCTTTCAGGCACAGCAGGCTGTGCCGGCGCTGCTGCTGCATCTGCGGAAAACCTCAAACGGCGCAAATACTGTAATTTAACAGGTGATTATATTTTTGAGCCGTTTGGGGTTGAAACGTTGGGGACATGGGGCCCAAGTGCCCGCTTTGTATACAAAGATTTAACAAAGCGGCTGATCGACGCTACGCGTGACCAGAAGGCTGGTTATTATCTTGCACAGAGAATAAGCATTGCCATTCAACGTGGCAATGCTGCCAGCCTTCTGGGAACGTTACCGGTCGGTGACGATGTGGAGGAATTTCACGACGCATTATGCATGTAAATATTTTATGTATTTAATTTAGTTTATTTTATTAATTATAGTGTGTTGATTTAATTTAGTATTATTTTGAACTTGTAATTATTTTTTCACAATAAAATTTATATATACCTAAATAAAAAAAAAAACTTTAAAACTAGCAAACAGTGTTACTCTTGGCTGGCTAGAAAGGTTTAATGTTTAAAGCAACCAATCCTTAGCATTAATAATAAGATTGTTCAATATAATTTTTTATTTTCTATGTATTCTGTATTGGTATTTTATGAAATGTTTATGATTATTCGGTCGCTTATTTTCAATAATACTGTTTCCATGAAAGTAAATCAGAAAGAAATATAATTTGAAAATTCTCGATCCTAAAAGTCGATTTAAGCGCGTTCAGAAATAATATATGTGCTGTATTTTTGTATCGATTAAAAATATAAATTTTCTAAAAACAATAAAAAATATGGACGCCCTCAGGTGAAGTCTCGGTCGTCGCGTCGTTTTAAAAATTTCTTCATTAGCGTATAATGAAATTTTAAAATTAGTTATTCTTTTTAAAATTGTGTTAAAAAGTAAACCTCCTTTTGTATATAGGTACTACGTAGGTGACAGATAAGTATACCGCCCACGCCTATTAAGAGGCGTCACACTGGTGCTGACGACCCTATTAGAACCATCTTATGCCGTTCTTGAAATATCCCTTACTAACCTCAACATCATAACTTGAATGATAACGAGATATTGGATCAGCAGCATTGCAAATTATTATATCATGGAAAACTGTCCCTTCGTAAGCGTTGTTGGGTACGAATCATGATACGGTGTGCGCGGTAAATAAGCTTCTATTCACTGATAGCTGATGAAATATGGTTATATCATTGTCTGCTATCACGGCTTTATCGGAGATATACGGCCGGTGTTTTGGCAGAGCTTCCAGAGATATAAGTAGATAAGTACATAATTTAATTTAGCTTGACCCCACTAGCTATTATTCAGTACAACACTTTAAGGTAGGTATACATACATACAACGGATTGCCTAACGTAGGTGCTGAGAATTATAAAGTTGGCTGCAGGAAAATCATTTTAAAGTGGCAAGCGGTACGACGATAGTAAAAATTTGTCATATTACATCACCATGTCATCATCTTTTGTAATACTTTACCAGAACAGAACATGGTCATAAATGAAGAAGATAAAATCACCCTTAAGGCTCCAAAGGGTCGACGTTGATACAGTTTGCAAGTACCTACGTATAAAATTGTGAATAATCCTCGTAGTTCGTTTTTTAGTCCCACGAGATAAATTAAACCCAGTTAACAGTAGGTAATAGGGTTAACTGAGCATATTTCCCGGGACTCTTGTCTTACACTGTCTTATTATTCACTAAGTCAATATACCTAAGTACCTATGTATGTTCCAAAAAGATAAAATGACCTAAATACTTCACTCAACTTGAAAAAGAAATATAATAAATTTTGAATAAGGCTGCAAGTGTTAGTTCGAGATACGAAAATAAGTTGACCCATATTTCGATCAAAGAGCCGACCCCTGTCACTAACTATATTTATTTGAGAAATAGACAGCTATTAAAACCTGGTCTGAATGTCGGGTACGATGCTGAAAATATTTCCTTGTTGCTGCAATAATGTTGGAGAAACGTGAGGTCAGTAAATTGTGGTATTAGGCACGACAACCAGCTAGCTCGCTTTATGCTTGTCATTCTAAAACTTAATGGTTTACGTTTGATTAAAATGAGACATTAAAATATATTGGAACGAGAATGGCTTAGCAGTAAACCTACTAAGCTTACTTCATGCCTAAAGAGGTATACATCAAAGTATTACGAAATGGTGCGAAAATAGTTGGCTATTGAAGCGTATCCGTCTACCCGCGAAATGAAATGGTAATGAGAAAACAGTCGTGGCCCGGGCGATTACTGTAAGATCCGATAATGCCGTCGTTTTTCTTCTATAATCCTGAAAAAGTGATGCAGCCCGAGCATTACGAGAATGGCTACAAAAACGATACCCCGACTAATATAAATAAAACCTTTCGGATTCCTGCTTTAAATCCAATTGTTAAAGCTTGGGAGAATTCCGTATTGGATAAATTTATTATCTGACGCTGGTCGACCGTTTTTTACACGTATTCTGGTTCAAGGATATAACAAAATTCAGGTATATAATGTGTGTTATTGATAAATTCAAATATATTTATGTAGGTACAGGTTTGAATAATAAATGATGGGTAAGTACGCGCGCAAAAAGTAGCGTTTTCAGCAAAAAAGAAAATTTATATAGCAACACTCCCATAGCAGACCCGGGTTCAATGTCCGCTTTGTGTAAATGTATGAATATATTTATTTGAATTGGTCGAAATAATTATTCATATATCTAGTATTCATGCTCTGGAAACGAATACTATTTATAGCTATGCTTACTTTGAGCGCGTATATGTATATGTCCTAGAACATGATTATTATGAAACGGCTAAAAATGGTGTCAATAGGAATTTTGTGCTACACAAACTAATCCCATTGATATATTTTATGATTTTCTCTGTAACAACAGCGTTTTAAATTTTACTTAAGTACGAGCCATTTCTCGAATGTTAAACGCAAATGGTCATGCTGCTATTTCCATCACATTTAATAACAAACGGGGTAGAGAGTAGGGAAAGTTTTTTTTACACTTGTTACAAATTTAATTTTTTCAATAGCACTCCATTTTTCGACGCGTAGGTCAGGAGTGTGTAGAACTAGAGTATCAAATCAAAATTTGTCGAGGAAAGGGAAAATGTAAGATTCTAGTGAAGCTACTAACGAAATATCGTAGTAACCACTACGCCTAATTATGCTGTTATAAATAAGTTTAAATTACCTTTTTTTAATGCCAAATTACAGAAAATGAAATCAAGTTAATGCGACCATGATCGTACCTGTCAGTAGGTACCACGCGCGTATGCTAACATGCTGACGACGTGACAGAAATACGAGTAGTAGGATATAATAATAGAAGTGTCATAGGTACAATGCAATATTGCACACTACAAGCATTTCATACCTGTGCCATAATTGTCAAAGCAAAATACTTAACAAACCGACAATATACATCAGGAACCGATTTTCAACTAACCAATTGCAGCGGTAGTAAATTGATCTATGCATTTCATATATTATGCTCATATTGTAATCAAGGGGTATTAGCATAAAACGGATTGACAAAGGCCATCTAACTAGTCACGTCAACCGAGAGATCTCATTTGTACATCAATAATGAACTTGGTTTGTTTGAAGTTGCCCTACGAAATACTACCTCATTATGTATGGAACATGATATACCTAGAGTTATTTGAGATGTTTAGCTGTAGGGTACTGTTTCGAAGGTTTATTGTGAAACTTGTCTTCGTATTACCCTTTGTCCGTTTATTCTATGGGTTTACACTACTGTGAAGTTTTCCTATAAACTCCTGGTAAATGCACAAACATTGTAGTTTAGTCCAATAATGCTATCAAATAGGTATGTAAATGTGAATATGGGAGCCAAGTTCTGGAGTAAGAATATTTGTGGTTAGCAACTTTGCTGATAAAAGAATTGAGATCTAAATGCGTGCCAAATGCTGTAGATAATTCTGAAATTTTATTACGAGAACTACTTATAATATAATTTTAGATTAAAGGAGTAATTTGCCGCATAAGTAAGGAACTCGCAATCATTCGGGTTACAGGCATGGACTCTCTATCTGCTGAAGTTATGAAAACCATACATGAACTAAGGGTAAAGAAAAATTGAAGAAAATTATAAACTAGTCCATATAAATTAATAATGTAATTTGTCCTGTTGTAAAAAATTGTAAGCTGGTTCATATTAAAAAATATAGTCTGGAATACCACATATAAATATCATCTCTTAAATATGTCCATAGGGACCTGCGTGCTGCAACAGCTTGTGAAATGTGGATGCATAATATCCATATTTATCTAAAGTGTTCATCTGTATCCGCCTTCCGGCTCTTCCTCCTCCACTTCGTACGATCTTGGGCGTCCATGGTAGTGAGACCATTGGCACACAATGTCACCCTCCACAACGTCAAGCCAGGACTTTTGGGCCAACCCCTACTATCTGGGCACGGCAGGGGCGCCATTGCCAGGCATTTGTTACCCACGTAGTCTGGCGGTTTCCGTAAGACGCGACCGCACCAGCGAAGGCGGCTCTCTTGCATTTGATCTGCGATGTCACGGACATGAAGGTTTATTTTTTTTTAAACCGTTATATTTCAGAAAGTCTATAGATGGTGGAAACAATTGAAGAAGACGATTCTCTGACTGATCGTCATCCCTAGTATAAGTGAAACTAATCTCAATTATTTTGGCTGTTACTACAGATATGGCGTCAATTAAAACGGTGACCTGTCCTATCTTATCTTAATCAAAATGACCCTAAAATATTCACAAAGTATTTGATTAATTTACTTTATCCATATAGATATCGTTTTTATAATAGCAAAGATAAACCATCTTCTCGTGGGTCTTAATAATTGTTATATTTTATTAGAGATCTTTCTCTGAATATGAATTTCCGTGAAAGATGTCACACGTTTTGCTCTTTCTTATTACTTACCCTTAATCATTCAGCCTTAACTAAGTAACGATAATAAACACGTGACTAGATAAATGTTGCCGCTTTCCTTGTTTATTGTTTATATGCCTCTATAAGATAATCCATGAAAAGAATAAACAACAAAATAAAGATTTTCTATGATAAACATTCTTAGACAAGTTTTAAAATATATCGTTTGGAAAATCTTGGTAATTGTGACCCCTTATAATACTAAAAAGTTAATAATGAACATACCTACATAAAGCACGTTCATTAATAACTTTTTATCTGAAGTGTGTGTACGAATGAGCAAAAGCAACATAAATTTAGTAGAGATTCACAACGAGGTTTACAATGTTGGCAAGTCTCGTCATAAATTTGGTGGTTCGGACAGGCAGTTTCCTTCCTTTGGCGCATGCGTACTGTGCTTAATAGTTTTACCTTTTTATTTTCTTTGCAACCCTAACAATGCAGTATCTGAGCCGGATGTTATTGATCATCAACTGTTAATTTAAAATACTAGCTGTTGCTCGCTGCACCGCCCGCGTGGTAATCTGATCCCGCTCATCGCTGATAGTGACGTCATGATATAGCCTATGTTGGTACCTGATAATGTAGCTTTCTAATGGCGAAAGAGTGTTTGAAATCGGCACCGATACCGATATCGGTACCGGTACCGGTTTGTATTTTCTGAGTTTATTCGTTATATACAAAAATACAAAATATCTTTCCTCTTTATAATATTACTACAGATGAACAGCCGACCAAATAATGATAAGGTTAGCAGAACGTATGTAAGTGGCACTTATTGGGACGGGTTTACCTATAAAATGTTACTATGGCAGCAGGTTCTATGAAAGGCAGGTTCTATGACAATAACCTATCTATGTACCGTAACAAATAAGAACCGCTTTTTTATGGCGCTTAGAATATACCATTATATCGATTTAAGATTGGGTAGTAGGACTGCATTGGGAGTCATCATGCCAAATTCTTCGTAGTTTTTCACAGCAGAGCACAGCAGAGCAAAACGTGTGACATCTTTCCTTTCTGATTTAGAATCCTACTAATATTACAGATGTGAAAGTTTGCGAAGATGGTTGGTAGTTACTTAGTAGGTATGTTTGAATGTTAATTATTCAATCATGCTATAACGGCTTAACAGATCTGGCTGAAATTTAGTGCAGAGATAGATTATAGCCTGGGTTAACACATAGGTTTTTTATCCCGGGAATAGGTTTCCATGGGTAGCGGGAACGGAATCAAAATTTCACGCGGGTGGAACCGCGGGCATCAGCTAATGTATAGATAGGTATAAATAGGATAAATTGTAAATATTATGTAAACAGATGAGTGTTATCGCTTAGATGCTTGCATAAATTACGCGATAGAGAACTTTAAACAAACGAGTTATCCGGTTTTGATCCGCTACGTTGGGATTATCCGGTTTTATTCTATGACTCGTTGAATATATTTCCAGTTGGTAGTTTCCTGTTAAATCGCATAAAATTTAATGTCATAATCTTCAGTTCATATGAAAAAGTTCTACTTTCTAGTAATATTGTAAATGTGAAGTTTGTGAAGGTGTTTAGAGTTTGTTACTCAATCAGGCATAAACCGTTGAAAAGATTTGGATGAAAATTTACACATTTCGTGGATTCACACACAGATCACCATAGTCATCATGGTGATCATGGCCAGCCCAGGAATAGGCTCCTGTAGGAAACGGGAAACAAAATTATGCGGGAAAATACTCCGCGAGTTTAATCTAGTAAACGTAAGTATATGTTCCTAACATCATTAAAACTGACAATCTGTGTATCATAGCTATTGCTTTATCCTAGGTTTTAATAATATAGTAAACCTCTGAAGAAGTATACAATCAATTAGAATTGTACAGATAATAACGTCCTAACAACTCCAAAGCAACATTAAGCTATGATAAGCATCTACATATCTATTTAAAGAGGAACGATAAAAAATTATAACATTCAAATATTGACCGTTTTACTTACTTTCATCTTTGCTATTCTTTTCCCCCTAATTGTTTACTGTCGCGTAAGACATGAAAACATCCGTTTGAATTATTTATTACAAAAATAAACACACTCTAAGTTAATGTGTACAAAATACTGGGAAGGAAATAAAGCCTACGCTTAACGCTTTAAACAGATAAAATGTTCCTCAATTTCTTTCTAATGATGATGATAATATTCTTTCCATATAATATCTTTATTAATTGTCATCTTAGTGTTGCTTCCGGTTACATCCGAAGTGTTTATCCAAGAGTTCGGTTTCCGCTTACTCAAAGTCCTAATTACGATTTGTATTTGGGCGACTGCCGTCTAATCTTCAGAGAGAGGAAAACGTGTATCAGAGTCAGAGTCTTGTCCGTCAATCAACCAAAGACAGGAACTGCTTGAGTACCGAATTGTAGTTGAGGCTTGGGTGCTGAAGATTTTGGTAGGGTACCATTATATTCTCCATTCTCCAACAAATTTTATTGATATATTAAGTATGTATCCCTATCTCGCTATCCCTATCTCCTCCCTTGCGGTGTCGTACAAGGCGACTAAAGGATAGGGCTGTTTAACACCAGACAGATATATACAGCCAAGACTCAGCCGAGTTAACAATAGTGCCCGGAATACGGCATAAGTTCACCCCCTATGACGTGGGACCTAATACAATGTTTGGTGAAATGTGGGTGTTAATTCACCTCTGCCTAACCCTCCGGGGATATAGGCGTAATTGTATGTATGTATGTATGTAATTTATGTATTAAGTATGTAAAATTGAGAGAGAGTAACAAATAGTTTTGACTTTGCTTTGGTAAATTAATAAAATTTTACCAGAGTACAGTCATGAACGTTCAAAATTCTCGACACTAGGTATGTCAGCCACTATAATTTCTAACTATGTGCCTGCACTTTCTAACTCCAACTGTTAAGAACGTGCAGAGCACACTTTTAAAGATAAATGATTACGTTCATAGAACTAAACCCAACTGCAGTAGCAGTGTTCAAGTCAATGGCAAGTTTTAATGGATGTTTCCTGTGTGCATGGAATCGACTAACTAGGAACGAGACAGTTTCTTCGACATTAGATATTAAGTGGCAGTAAAGTATCTCCAGTTAAAACTTAGCTTACACCGCAAGTTAATATTGTAAACGTAACACCAATCCTTAGAACTAGCGTATACTGAAGCTCAGCGTCCATTAAATTAGATATGACGTAATTAGAACGTCGAAGCGAAGGATAAACTCTATTACGCATGTGACTAAGTGGAAATACTTTCGTTATTTATTACTACCACACGTACCTCTGTGACCGATAGGGTCCATTTTTTCGAAGTATGGGTATAATCATTAGTAATATTATAAAACTGAAGAGTTCGTTTATTTGATTGGTTGAACGCGCTAATCTCAGAAACTACTGGTTCGAACGAAAAAATATTTTTTGTGTTGAATAAATAAAATAATAAATAAATAAATATTTCACAACATTCTACACAACGCTTTCTAGACCCATCGTAAGCTTAATTAGCTTGTGTTATGGAATCTAGAATGCGGATATACATACTTAGATACTTTTTTTTTTGTAAATACATACATATTATACCTACATAGAAACACCCAGACCAATGCAAATATTTATATTCATGCATACAAATATTGGCACTGAGCGGGAATCGAACCCGCGCCTCCTGCGTAGCAGCCGCGTTCACTACCGCTACGCCACAGAGGCAGTCGCCTGTTTATTGAGGAAGGTTATAGGCTAAATATCATTACAGTACTATACAAGGGAGCGGAGCAATAACCATGAATGTCAACAAAATTAGCATACATATTCCCATACATTATTTGAAAATAAGTAATTCCGGGCATTCCATAGATAAAGGGGTGCTACGGGGTTTTGATGTATGTCACAGGTGAAGCCGGGGCGGGTCAGTTAGTGTGGAATATAATATGTCATCATCATCATCATTTCAGCATAGGAAGTCCACTGCTGGACATAGGCCTCCCCTATAGATCTCCAATAAGACCGGTTATATAATGTATATTCTTCAAATTAAATTGCTTATTAATTTCCCGTTTACTTCCAAACCAACAGGTAATTAGATGTTTATTTTCGATTCCAGTCTCAAATTGGTAAAGAGAAGCACATTTCAATCAATCAAGTAAAAGACTACTGAATGTTTTCCTTTTCTGTGCGTTGAAACGTTAATAAATTGACTGCTCAAAATGTTGGAAGACATTTGAAATATTTATTGTAATTATCAGTCATCTCATATTTGACTTGAGCGAGATAAATCAAGATCTTATTTATTTATTAGGGTTTATGATTTATGTTCCGGTAGAAAATTCTAGAATCGATACATAAATAAAGTTGCTACACCATCACGTATGTTCAGTTGAGACATTCAGAACTACATTCTCGCTACACAATATCGTTAATAGACATTGTAATGTGTATCCCTAATGCAATTTTGCATGCAAATCTGTCCTAACAAATAGAGTTAACCTAACTTAACCTATAAGTTAGTAAACGTGTATCAGGAGCCCCAGCAAGACCTGAGGGGCCAATGATTAGATAAATTATTGGAAACAAGATGAAAAAGTAAATGGAAAGTACACTATCGAGTAAGTATACTGTGGTCTTTGTACTTCATGCATATTTAAGTAACTTTCAGTAATTTCAGCGATGAAGCTCTGAAATCATCTCGTATAAAATAGGTACACGTCTTGGCACGTGAAGTCAAGACGCTAAAACCTAACTCGCCTAATACTGAACGTCCAATTTTCCATAAATTATACTTCTAATGTCTCTATAGCCTCTATAGTAGTAACTACTTCCTTGTGAACTTGTTAATTCACCCAATTATTTATGTTCATTTCAAGTTTCCGTTCCGAAGATCTTTATACTAAAAGGATAATGTTCAGTGACTGTTATACTGAGAGTACTTTACACGACCTCGGTGGCGTAGGCGGTAGAAAGTTCTATCAAGCTTCTGAGGTTCGATTCCAACTCAGTGCAATGCAGTTTTTGCATTGATCTGGGTGTTGCAATTTTTTATACTACTAAAGTCCTCAAGATGATGGTGGAAAGTGCACTTGATGGAAAGTGGTTAACGTGGCCTATGGACGAGTGCAACACCAAGGGAGTCACACTAGTGGCAGCACGATGTATCAATAAAAATGTATCTAAGTACGTTTATCTGCACTCCAGAAACCATCACTCAAACTAGTTAAGCTATACCTACTCCCCCCCCCATCCCCACGGATACCTCCCCCGCCGGGGCCGGAGGAGGAGGTTATGTCGGACTCGAACCGACTAAAACGCACGCCTTCTGTGGGCCGTCAGTTGCCGGAGGTGAGATTGTCATAGCCATATCCCTGGCACCCCGGCCGACCCACGGCCATATCTCTCGATCTGGCCCTCTTCCGGTGTGGGGACCACGGAGTCCCCAACTCGCCCCCGGGTATGGGGAGGCACGCAATGCCGCCGCGGCCTGCTTCTGCTAAGGTGACAGGCGGCTCCACCCGTCACCCCCAGGCAAGCTATACCTACTTGGGATAAACAGCGATGTGTAGAATGTACGTAGTAGATATTATAACAAATTTAATAATTAACAACAAATATATTTCAACGCCAATTTTGTAAAGTGCGAAGTGTAAAATGTTATATTTTAGAAATGTTATAGCTGCAAGGAGCAATATTGACGGAGAAGCAACAATTCGGAGTGGTGCATTAAATTTATAGTGTACTTTGGCGCAGGCACTGTTGCGGAAAGGTGAAAGAGTTCTTTGCGGTTAAATTACGGTGTTGTAGAATTCTTTATTTACTATAGTTATAAAATTTTGTAAAAATGCTGTTATTTAACACAATGGAAAAGCAATTGCGTGCTGCATTTAAATCTATACAAACATTTATTAGTGTAAAGCTGAAGACTTTGTTTGGTCGAACGTGCTAATCTCAGGAACTACTGGTTTGAATTTAAAAACAATATGGGGTTCTTCAAGAAGCGCATTAGAAGGTTTCTTTAGGGTCGGCAGCGCGAGTGTGACGTCCCTGGTGTTGCATACGTCCATAGGCCACGGTGACCACTTCCCATCAGGTGGGCCGTGTGCTTGTTTGCTACCTAAGTGGTATAAAAAAAATATCAAGGAAGGTTATAAAGGCTATATTTCTCATGCTACTACTCAAGGGAGCAATAATCATGAATGCCAACAAATCCAGCAAATTCATTATTTTAAAACAAAAAAAATTCATGTCTCTAATTATGACGGAAGTTCTTGTGATCTTGAATAGAAATTGCCATGCTGAGAAAATGGTAAAGTGGCTACAGCTGTACTCACCTATTTTTTTTCGGTCCACCTCGTAACGTTGTCTAGCAATAAGTAAAAACCGTGTATAGCAATCTAAAATTCAAATAAGTTCTACAAGGAGCCTCCTTGTTGAATTTAATAATGACTTGAAAAAACGTTGTATGCTAGTATGTATTTTTTTATGTATGCTAAGCCATATTTCCGTCGTTGAATCGGTTTATAGAATTCATTTGGATTCGTGTAGTTCCGAGGTAGTCCTAAATTAATTTCATTTGTTTAATATAGAATGTAGAAAAAAGTTATTAAATCTGTAACTTGAGTTATTTTTTACTTTTCGCGCTAAGAAGAACGCTAAGCTTACCTAAAATATTCTTCTTTTTTCTATAAATAACTCGTATGAAATAGAAGTATGAATATTCTAATGTCGATATAAACAGAAAAAGTTTAATATTTATTTGTTAGAAAGGAAACGAAAATATGAGTATTATGGTTATATTATTCAGTACAATACGTAATAAAAACAGCTTAAATATCACATAAGCCTCTTGAAGTAATGCATAACAATGACAGTAAACTGTAGGATATACCGTCGACCGCCCTCTGTCGCAAAGAGAATCAGATGAAAACGAAACATGAAATCCACGATTTCAAAACAGCTTATTGTTTTGCAATCGTGGATTTCATGTTCCGTTTTTTATATTCATGGTGACTGTGATGCCAGGTAGGTAGGATATACTTAGGTACATGTTTATATTGTATACATACAATACATACTTTTTCTTTTTGTCAATATATTAAACAATGTTTAGTACCTAAGTATAAAATAAATAGGGTTCAATTATTTAGTTTTGTTTTTGAATGCATCCTCTTACCAGCCAATTTACTTCTAACGAACACTGTTAGCTTGATTTAAAATTGTACTTTATACATAAATATTACTTGCTTTTATATGTTTCTCATACATTTTATAAAGCTCTATAAGAGAGACAACATAAAAGTAATGCAAATAAGGAATTCGTAGCCTTACAGGGGTTTTTACTTAACGAGAGCCAAAAGCGTGTTGTTATGAACCGGTATACTTACGTATACGAGTATGTATAAAATAAAGACAAGCATATTTTGTCATTGAGTGAGATTCGCAGTTTTGTGGTTCATATACACCAGGAGCAAGTTGAGCTGTTGAGTTAATGAAAAATCCCTACTAATATTATAAATGCGAAAGTAACTGTCTGTCTGTCTGTCTGTCTGTCTGTCACACTTTTACGACTAAACCGCTGAACCGATTTTAATGAAATTTGGTATAGAGGTAGGTTAGACCTTGAGAAAGGACATAGGCTATGTTTGGTCGCGATAACCGACATCCACGCGGGCGGAGCCGCGGGCAAAAGCTAGTCTATTATAATCCGTAGCAAGTGCTGCAAATAAATTGTGGCACTCCGGTAGTGCCGACTGAATTCAAACCAGTCTGTGAAAAAAATTACTTTTTAGTATTTACTTCATAAAAAAGTGCTGAACGCGTTTAAAAGGTAAAGAGTTGTACGAGTATATAGTCCAAGTTGTGAATTGTATTGTTGCTGAGCGTAACATGCGGAACGTTGAAGATGATACGAGTGCCTTGATTTCAGTTAATTTTCAATGAAAACTGCCCAACAACCCTAAAGAAGTTTTCACTTCGAAAAAACTTAATAGGCAAGCAAACTCCCTCAAAATAAAGAAGACACTGTGAATACAAACACAATATACACCATATATGATCCGAGCATGTCATACGTACAATGTTGTATGCCGGAGTGTCGACATAGACGTGTTTAGCACGAGTGTTGCTGGGCTAAAGAAGTTATTGTTTAACGATTACTTTTCTTAGTATATAGGGGTATCGTTATGTAAATAATGTATGTTTTTATTTTTCTTTTTTTGTTTGTGTACATGCCACAATTTATTACTGCTTATTCTAACGTTTTTATATCAATAAAAACTTGTAATTGGCCATCACATGATCTTACAATTTATATGTACTCCAAATAGCTGTAAGTTTTCTAAATTGTAAAATAAAAATAAATAAATAAAATAAAAAATAAATATACAAATACAATATAATTGAAGTTCTTAAGCGATTGGATTACGTGAGCTCTTGATAAATTCCGACGCCACATAATTAGCAATAGTCAATTAACCACTGCCCACACACTACGTTTTCCTATTTGAACCTCCATTTGATAAGATGAGGTAAGAGTTTCATTTCTATCTCGATCGTACCTTTTGTTCTTATAAAGTAAAATTGGCGTTTATTGTTACAGAGCACTTAATTCATAGTACCTACCTACTTACCTATAAGTATATCCTTATAGGGTGGGTAGTCAGTATAGGTTCAAAAATAAATATGATCGTCAATTAAAACTAATGTCGTAAGTGATAATTCTTTAATACGTACCACCGAAGCACGCACACCATATAATATGTGGTATTTTGTATTTTCGATATAGCAAAAATGCCGCAAATCTCCAAAAAATATTGCAAAAATATCGTTTGAAGATATTAAATTGATTGTATAATTCAACTGTGTTCATCCAGGTGATATCACCCAGGTTATTAAGGTAGAATTAAAAATCAATGCCACTTTTCGGTGTTATTTTATAACTCAAGAACGGCTGAACCGATTTGACTAATTTTAGTCTTGAAATATTCGTGGGTGTCTAGGAAAGGTTTAAAGGATGAGAAAATAGGTGCAGGAAAAATATGGCGGTAGAAGTTCGCCGGGACAGCTAGTAAAGTAGAAATTGTAGTGTCCTCCTTCATCACGGAATCATTTCACCTACGCTTTATTTCTCCCAAGTGGAACTATTTGATATATTGTTGTCATTGTTCGTTTTGTTGTCATTGTTATACTTATAGCTCAAGGTATTGATTTTCATTACAGATAGATATACCTTAAGCTATAAGTGCCAGAGCCAAGCCAAACTTAAGTGACAAAGAAGAGCAATGACTTTAGGATTCACATAGTTTGTTAATTTCTTGACCATTTTCGCCATACACACAATATGAGTAGGTACTCGCTCGCTATTTAAAAGGCAAAGGCTTGAACAACTATTTCTACAAATTAAGCAAACACTAGAAGGCATTTGTTAGTACAATTGTTCTTAGACAAAGGAACTAACGAGCGCTGCTGTGGTAATTAATGAATCCATTATCTTTTTAACTTCACCCTAGGCAGATATTAATGGGATTTTACCTGTTTAATCTTGAATTTACTAAAATGGCACCGTCACCTCTTTTGAGTGTCAAGCTAACTGGGTTAATAGATGATGGATGTATCCTTGCGAATCAGTTTTAATCGGAAAAATTGAGTTTTTACGCTATCTATTTTAATCATTTGGGACCCGACTGGCGCACAACGCTTTTATTAGCTTGACCTATATCTGTCTACGTAATACATCTTTCAACAAAATTCTACCAACTTTAAGACGTCGAATTAACTTGATAAGTTGAACAATTGTATCAAGGATTTTTATTATTTTGACCCACCTACTATTCTGGCAAGAAAGATCAATCGAGTTTAAAATTATAACAGCTATCAACTCCTGTCTAAGCGCTTACTTCATTTTAATAAAGTTATATGGTGATGATGTAGATGCTAGCTTAACCACTTAGATAATAGTTACTTCATATACTTAACCAGCAATGTAGGTAGATATAATCTCAAGTTATAACAACTTCAAAATAGTAGCATACTGTATTTTCTAGATTTCGTTTATTAACTTTTACGGCTGGTTTTTGAGGAAAAGCGGAAGGTAAAAAAAGATTTTAGGGGACGATGCATGGGTATCGTCTCCGGTTTCCATGCGTTTATAGACCTCGATATTGATAGTACAGGCACAAAACAGATAAATAGGTACAAATCTTGGTTCATTGTTCACTGCTGCCAGCTGCTCACCCATTTTAGGGCAATTTACAACTAGATGACTTCATAATACCTATACGCTTTTTGTGCATCAAAGTAAGTAAGTAGTCACAAACTAGGTTTACTAGTATAGTATACCAGTTAATATTATCTATGAAAAGACTCCAGAACCATCTACCGCGAAGTCATCAACCTAAATATTTATGGAATGAATGAATCTTAATTTAACGATAATCATATCTGTTTGAAAATCTTAAAGCTGTGTGTAGTCTCCACTCCAGTCAATGAGACATAACAATTATAACTCATCTAGCTGTATTAAACTGTACTTAAGTTTAGCTTTAGTTCAAATTTAAGACTTAGGTACGTAAGTAGTCTATTGATCAATTCTGAATTGAGAAATTGAAATTTAGCCATGTCTTACGCACAGTTTCTTAATTCACACTATGCGTAATTCAATCTTCACGAGACAGTCAAGTTCATTGACTGAAAATAATTATTGGTTAACTAAAATATATAGGTAAGTTATATAAGGTTTCATGTACAAAGAGGTTATTATGGTTATTATTAATATTAAAACACAGGTCTATACTTAAAATTAAGTTTGCAATGGTTAACTTAGCTATTGATTTGATTCGATTCCTTTCCATTCGGTCGATGGCCGTTGCTCGCGAGAAGAGCACTAGATTTTAACGAGTTTTGTTCGAAGAGTCTCCGAGAGCAATTATTATTATCCGTCTTTGAATTCTGTTAAATGAATTCCACTTAAAGTTTTCATTGTTCATTTTAGTCAACTATAGTCATGAAGTTATCACGAAGAACCGGTGAAGGTTCTCTCTATTAAATGTGTAAGACTGACGTAATGCATTGATTGCTTTTAACTAAGTCACTTTTCTTTTCTTCAGCCGCAATCTTCTGTCATTCAGGCAGTAATTGACTGTTAAAGACTTCTGTAACCAACCTACTAAATGTTGAAGGTTCCAAGCTGTAATTGGACGGAGATTTGTTCTATAATACTGTAATAAACGGTACGTCCTTTAGTACAGGATTATTATTGAATATTTTATTAGTATTTGAATTTTTATTAGGAGGAACCGTAAGTACTTATACTCTGTACTTAACAACGTAAAGAATACTTAAGTATTCCGACTTCTTTGGCAGCAACGAGTCGATAGTTGCCGAGAATTTGTGGAAAACTTTCTCCGATGCGCCTCGCCTAATGAAATATTCACCTTGTTAAGAAATCGTATGAGACGTTGAGTATAACGTGAGGATGATTAAATAATTGTAAGGGTTACAAGTTAAGTTAGTTACTTATTAAGTAACATTTAAATCAATGGTTACATTAGTTAGGTTTGTTATGATAGTACCTACACATTGAACCTATAGGTATAATTATTCTGTGCCTATATGCTTCTTATCTACCTATACAAATTCAGGTATTTACTATAACTCGTAAATAAATAAATGGCCCGCAGGATGGTCCTCGGTTACCAAGGGTATGAACATTAACAACACCAGGGGTCACTCGCATGCTTTGCTAACAGGTCATCCTCCGAGCCTTTTCCCAACTTAGTTGGGGTCAGCTTTACGAAACGTCTGAAATAAGTATAACTAGCTTTTGCCCGCGGCTCCGCCCGCGTGGATGTCGGTTCTATGTCCTTTCTCAAGGTCTAATCTACCTCTATACCAAATTTCATCAAAATCGGTTCAGCGGTTTAGTCTTAAAAGTGGACAGACAGACAGACAGACAGACAGATAGACAGAGTTACTTTCGCATTTATAATATTAGTAGGGATTATAAAAGCAAAGCTTGCACAGCACATTGCTTTAATAAATTGTTGAACGAAACAAGGAAAACTAGAATGCGAATATAGGTTGGATTTCATTACCGAAAATAAATTCTCATAGATCAGCCTGAACTAGATTTTCAAGTTTCACTCAAGTAAATTTAGTGAAACGTTCCAATTTCGTTTAGTTCGATTTGATCGTAATTACTTTTATAGGTGAAATCCTCATGCACTTACCAACCGTGCAAATACAACATGAGTACTGTGATTAACGTATTTGGTCTAGATTGGGTCTAGATAGCGTTGTGTAGAATGTCCTCCGTGGCGTAGCGGTAGTGAACGCGGCCGCTACGCAGGAGGCGCGGGTTCGATCCCCGCTCAGTGCAAATATTTGTGTGAATAAAATATGAGTATTTGCATTGGTCTGGTCGTGCCTCGGAGAGCACGTTAAGCCGTCGGTCCCGGTTGCCATAAGAACATCTCTATGGCAGTCGTTACGGGTAGTTCGAGCCCTAAAAAATCCAAAAACTAACGGTCTAACTGCATAGCTTCGATATCACCCAATGTTAACATTGGGTTGTGGAGGACAGATGACAATCGCTTTACGGAAAATATCGAGGCCTAGCCAAATCCTTAGTTAAGACTGGTAAAGCGGACCCCAGACTCCGAGCTGAAAGCTTCGGATGCGACTGGGAATTAACGCTAAGAGGAAGAAGAAGCGTTGTATAGAATGTCCTAAAATATTTAAAAAAAAAATGTAAAAGGAGGAAGGGAAGCTTAATCCCCAGGTTCCCTTCCGATCTGAGGTAACAATATACTGTTTCTGTGAATAAAATAATAAGTTTAGGCCCAAGTCAACATCACATTTGGTGCATCTACTAATCAACGATCGACGTCCCCTCGAGGTTGGGAAGTCTGATGGTAGTCCAAGACAATGAAAATTATAAGCGGACCCCGGGCTTCAAAGCGTAAACTTTGGATGCAATCGGGATATCACTAGGACGAGGATGACCCAATTATTCTCCTCACATTTTCCTTCGAGGTGGATAGTAAAGGCGCGAATTTAGGCATGATCGTAAATCAAAAATCTCCGTAGTGATTTTCAATACATCCCAAGGGAGCACGCGCGCTACATAAGTAATTCCCCGAATACTTGCTCTACTCGATAGCAAAAAATTCCAAGCCCTCGAGCCTCAAGCCAAAACTTTCCTTGAAAACATCGTTGTGAAGATATTGGATTTTTTGGTAACCCGAGATTTATAGATCAAGGTCTTATCTATCGGCGATGAAAGTGACAATAGACAGATATATTAGATACTAGCTGATGCCCGCGGCTCCACCCGCGTGGATATCAGTTACCGCACCTTTTGGTTTTTTTTTTTTGGTTCTAATAAACAAATTAATATCAGACTTACGTAAGATTTTAAGTCTGTCCAAGATCTTTCTAATAAAAATAGATTCAAAATGTAAATGAGTTTTTTTTAATCGCCAATGTACAATTACAATTAAGTCACAATTTTCTAGTAGTACTTTCCTACAGATTATGCCTAATCTAAAATGTGCACTGAATTCAATATATTTGTATTGATTATTCCTTATTATGTACCTAATTTTAATTAGGGTTCCGTTCCTTAAAAGTCAAAAATGAAACCTTTAGAGGATTGATTAAGATAGAATAATTTTTTATACCACTCAGTTGACAGACTAGCACACGGCCCACCTGATGGAAAGTGGTTACCGTGGCCTATGGACCAGGGGCGTCACACTCGTGCTGCCGACCCTGAAGAAACCTTCTAATGCTCTTCTTGAAGAAGGCTTACTTCGTTGTCCGTCTATCTGTCTGTTTGTCTGTCAAGACCTTTTTCTAAGTAATGCGTAGAGGCATCAGGTTGAAATTTTTACCACATACCCAGGTCTGTAACGTCTTGACTCTGTGAAAAAATCAACGCAATCAAAATATATTACAGTTAGCTTGCGTTGTAGTTGTGGTAGCATAAGTTCGTCCCTCAATTCAATTTTTTACGGCACCCTCAGTGCGCGAATCCGACTCGCACTTGACCGGATTTTTGAACACATTTTAAAAGGCAAAAACTTTTGATCAACTATTTCTACAAATTAAGTAAATAAAAAAAGGCGTGTTAGTACAACTGTTCTCAAACAAAGGACCTAACGAACGTCGCTGTCTAAATTAATGAATCCATTATCTTTTTAATTATACCCTAGGCAGATATTAATGGGGTTTGTACCTATTTAATCTCGAATTTACTAAAATGCCACCATAATCTCCTTTGGGTGTCAAGATAACTTTTTAATAGATGATCGATGGACCATGGGAATTAATTTTTTATTCGAAAATTTTAACTTTTACGGTAGCCTTCTTTGTAATCATTCTCGATGTACCTACTTTACTTTCACTTTGAAGTGTAGATATTCTGACATAGATAAAAATTTACAGGATTTTAACTATAACCTACCTATATACCGAGTGCGATTTCGGCGTAGGTAATTATTATCTATTTAATTAGTGAATTTCATATTTTATTATTAAATTAACATTATCAAACTCTCAACAGTAGAGTGATATTTTAAATCTGGACCAGATAAAAAATACAGTTTTTATATAGGTACTTCTACTAGCAATAGGTACAAAAAATAGTCGCAAGGCCCCGACAGCTTTCTCAGAGGCATGAGTTCCTCCGGTGTACACGTGTGTGGGCAAGTAACACACGTTAGCAGGTGGGTTATAGTCTGCGGCCTCACTTACTTATCTATTATCATAATCGCATTAATTTTCATAAACATGGTTGTATATTTTAGAAACGAGAAAGTTTAAAAGTAAGTAAAAATTTCTTGGCACGCACCATCGATTGCAAAAAGTTCATAACTTCTTTGCGGGTTGTTGGTGCGTAATTTTTTAATAAAAAATCTCTTCAATATAAGGTTGTTTTTAAGAAGCTTTGCTATTTTCAACTAAAGTACGAGTACCTATACTGGAATCCAACGAAAATAAATGTAAAATTGCACACAGTGCCAGTGCCTAATTTGAATATAAATGTGCCTGAGTATTTTCAGTTATTCATCTGTAAATCTACGATCGAATCTACATCTAAAGTCTATGATTGAAATTTATGACTTGGCTAGTTTAAATTGTTTTATAAGTAGGTTAAAACTGTTTTACTAATGAAAAGCTCTGACTTGGTAGAACGATTTCAGTTCGGTGAACTTGTCGCTCTTGTATTTATTATATCAGAGTAGCTACATTGGTGGCCAATCATATCGGAATTTAATTTCGATGTTACGGTCCCCGCAACCGCAGAGTTACTTCGTTTAAAATAACATTAAAACTTTATCATTTCAATAAAAGAATATTTATATTGTTGTATTGGAATGTTCTTCTTGTTTGGATGTGGATGTGGAATGGTTAATTTTTTGATTATTTTAATGAAGTGCTATTTAACTTCCAGTCTTTGTCTAGATTGCTACAGAATTTAAAAGAATTTTTGGTATTTTTTTTTATTTATTTATTAAAAAGCCACAGGCATTCTCTACCAGTCAACCACTTTTTTTCACTGCAATTTTTCACGAAGTGTGAATAGGTACCTAATTTTTTTTATTTTTTTTTAACTTCATGCACATATGTACAGAGGTGGACTTAATGCCATAGGCATTCTCTACCAGTCAACCTAATAGGTGGTGCAGAGAATTCAAAATATTTCATAAAAAAAATATTAGTGCACTTCATTATAAATTAAATTAAATTAAAATACGTTTATTTCAAGCAATCAATTCCCATATGTAAATTACATTACACAAATAATACAATTATGTCAGATATAAAATAAAATATAAAATAAAATAAAAAATATAATAGCATACGATGAAATGAGATACTAAAATAACGTACAGTTAATTGTACTAGTGTTGCCGATCGATAGTCGACAATCGATTATATTATTCATCGATAGTCTATCGATAGTCAGGCTATCGTGGAACAATCGACACCATCGATAGCATCGACACCATCGATAGCATCGACACCATCGATAGCATCGATACTATCGATAGGTAGCTCAGAATGAGACAATACTATCGAATTAGAGCGCAGAGTCAGTCCACGTTTGATTCATAGTATAATTAGGCACATTTTGATAAAATTAGGTACATTTTGGTTAGCAATGACAGAGGAACAGGAGTAAATGTTTTATTGACGCGAAATGTTTTGCCATCAGTGTTGCCACTGCCAGCTTCCATAGGCAAAGGTGATCATTTGATACGATGCTGATCGCAAAAAAGAAAACAAAAAAATAATCCTACGTAACATAATTATCACGCCTAATGCCGAAATAACCACCACATTTATTAAATTCCTCTAGAAATGAGCTTATTAACACTAAAACACAATGAATATGTAAAAGAGCACAAATCTAGGTACTTATTACTAATGTCTGCACACAATACCCAGAACTTAATGTGTCTACTTTTATTTATTGTGTGTTCATTGAACTCACGCTTGTATGTTGAATATAAAACTGAAATTTTCTGCTTTACAAACGTTATTGGACTAAAAGAAAATTAAACAAGTAAGAGAAAAGCTTCTAGTTTTCAATTAAAGCCATAAAAGGCGATGTTGAGTATTTTCTCGTGTCTCGATTATACAAATACTTAGTTGTTTTTGTTGCTTGGTATGGATGTTGAATATCGAATGGATGTTAAATACGTATAATAAAATGTAGAGTTATTATCTTTTAAACTCTCGCGTTTCATAATATACTTACAATAATGTTGACGGGAATTAACGCGATATGATATAGGTACATACATACCTTTGATTTGCCTGGCGTTAAAAGGTACATGGCGATAAGAAAATATCAAGAATGTGCGGGTAGATGAAGAACCCTCTACCTCACGGACTCGAAGACGGCGGGCGTGCACCCGTGCACCGCTGAGCCAGTCAGCCTGTGACCACGGCCAGTGGAACCAGGTCGAAACGTGAGGTAAATAAAAGTATGTATGTGCCTATACTATGATCGCGTTAATTCCCGTTAACATTATTGTGTTAGTAGATAGGTGAAAGTGGCAAAATTTCGAATACCGACGATTAGTAAATAATATATAAAAATGTAATCTAGTAAATTATAGACCCTAAAATCCAAAAATATAACTTAAGAAATTTGGTGCACTATCCACGAATTTCCAAACACTAAATTCACCTATTACCAGAGCTGTAAAACACAGAGTAATAAAAAGAACTTTATTTTCCCGATCTTTGGGCCATAAAGAGTAAGCATCGCTTTACTATGTAATTCCCTTTTACGCTCATTCGTATGACGTTCGCAGAAAGGGAATTCATGTCCGTGGAAAACAGTTTTAAACCCGAGCGTTGCATGAAATTTAAATTGGCTCCTATTTTGAAAATTTTACGCGTTTATGTACCTACTTACCTAGACGAAATACCACTGCAGTACTTGTATCATCTGTTTTGTCTAAAGCTTTCGATTCATTTAAGCTTTCATAAGTTTGACTGCGGCGGAAACCTTGCCCTTGTCACTGAATTGTTAATTTATTAAATATTAAATTTCGTGTTTTCTGTTGAATACTACAAAGCGAAAGTATTTTAAACCTCGTTTAACTTTACAAACAACAAACAAAGTTTCGACTGAAACCTTTATAACAATGACAAAGTAGAGTAAAATGGCTGTCATTGGTTTATTTGTGTAAGTCATTATTATAATGTTTATTCTATACCTTCTACATTTCAGTACAATCTTTTGGGAAAAGAAACATTTAGACCTTTTAAAATCCCTTTCTTTGATCATAAAATAGGCTACTACGCAATAATGGTTAGTAACATACTAAAACTCTTCAAATTTTGTGATGAACATCCTTGTGGACGTCTATGGTGCTATATGATACGTTGTCTACAATGTCTATGGGGTTTATAGGGCACTCTTAAGTCCTTGTACTTGTGTACTATCATGTTGTAATTTTTATATCCTACTAATATTATAAGAGCCTAGTCAAGCCTTTCCTCACGAAAACCACTAGGTACATTAAAAATTAAATTACTGACCCGTGTGGGAGACTCGTAGTTTTACGAGCGCATGGTGAAACGGCACCACGCTAGCTTCCAATAACCACTCAACAACCCACAATCAACGTATACCTAACATATTTCATAATAACCAAAGACATCACTTACCTGATGTATAGAAATGAGTTTTTTGGCCAAAACACTTACCAATGGTACTAATTTGGTGGACCCCAACACGGGGTCGACCAAATTGGTGCCAAACTAGGCCTAGCTCTATAATGGTAGGCTCTACGAGATTTATAGTTTTTGGTCTAAATAGCGCATTTAGGTACCTATAATATCCGGATAAAAAAAACAATTTCATTTATATTCCACGGCACATTGATCAATAACGAAGTCAACCCATAGTCAGTTGATCTTTGATCTAATATAAAAGTGTACCGTTAAAAATTCTTGATACTATCCGATATGATTAACTTTTTACGATAAAACGACAACCTTGTAAAAATGATTACGTGTCACTCATTTAGATGAGTGTCCTTCTTCCGTGGAGTACCTACATAAAGAATATTATTACAGAACAAAATAGCCTTCACAGTATTTGTATCGTATAGGTACGTGTCTTTTATTATAAAGTACAAAACTTGAGAATTCGTGGAAGGAATATCAATGAGTTCAATCATAATATAAATCGAGAATAAAAAGGGCCGCCCTTTCGGGTTTGCACTTGAAACGTATCAAAATTTGGTTCATTTTCAGTAGTTCTATTGATCAGTTTCTAATTTAATCATTAATATGAATAAGTTGATGGAGCCACTAAACCATAGAGCTGGGACCTTGTGCACCATCATGCAGGACGCGAGGCCATAATATACCCACTAACAAAAATCTTATAAATATTTGAAAGGAAGACCTTGCTGTTTAGTTCACCTTCAAATATTTTTGTTACAGAAGTATTCGGGTTGAAAAAGCCTGTAAGAAATAATATTCGGGCATTCTATTATTAGGTATCCATCCCCTGCGATATCAAAACACAGTTATTTCTAGAGAGAGGGAAATATATTGTACCTATTGTATTTTTACGTTAAAAAATAAATTATTTTGTTTGTAAGTCAAATATATAAGTTCCAAACTGTACATAGCTTTGTGTTTGTGTGTGACACAAAATTATTAATAGGTATAGAAAATGGAAAATTTTGTACTTATTTGAAACTTAGATCGGAAACCTTCAGGGACTGGGTTTATTTCGAGGACGCGTAAAAAGCAACATTTGTAGAAGTCACTTATATGAATTGGTAGTGGCAGTGAGCGTCGCCACCCAATGAACAGTAAAATAACTCAACCCTTTTCTCACTAGCAATTTTCGAAAGGGTTCACCATCCTCTAAATGGTCAGTGCTACCAAAAATGGAGGTCTTGGCCAATGTTTTATTTTTTCCTTATACTGTTTCTTTATTCAAAAGCTGCTATATTGAGTTCGTCGTATAAGTATATCAAACTTGTTAAATTTTGTTACTGGAAAATGTTATTGAAGTCAAATACTTATTTATAACTTTCACTAAGGACACATACCTACTAACATTTTTATATGGTAGTCGCCCTCTTTATCTGTATTCACTTAGGACTTAGATGAAAAGAAAAAAATACTTACATGAAATACTGAAATGAAATACATTCAGTATTTTATTTCTAATTCCTTCAATTTAACTACTCTTTTCCTTTTTTTTAGTAATGATAGCCAAATAAGAGAGCGCTCTTAGTAAATTATAGTTAAACATTTTATAACCTTTTCTTGACACTAGTGAGAGATAATAATTTTGTACTTAGGTTATTGGTGTCCAAGTACAATAGGTACAGTCACATTTCATGATGATCATTGATCATTACGAAATTCTGCCAATATTTCAATGAAACTTCAGCAGTGTGAAAGAACGCCTTTTACTTTGAAGTGAAATTATTTAATAGAAGGGTTAATCTGTAATAAGGAACAAATTAGAATTCCATCGCCTCATATAACATATTATCTGAAATTCTGAGACTCACTGATGTAAGAGAAAAATCGGCCAAGTGTAAAATTTTGAGTATCAATAGTTGGAATCGAATGTTTTGCTCTTTCAAATGACCTTTTAGAAGTAAATCAAATGGGACATATTTGAAGGTTCAAACAATCGGAATTGGTCTTCCTAGAAGGTTCCAAGTAAAAATAGAATTAAATGGAATGTAATATACTTAGAAATGAGAATATTCTATTATGAATCGTCTCTTATTGAAATATATTTCTAAACACCTAATAGACGCTATGCGTGACCAGAGGGCTGGTTTATTCTATGCACAAAGGATTGGTATTGCCGTGAAACGTGGCAATGCCGCCAGCCACCTGGCCATCCTCCCAGTTGACGTCGATGAGGAGGAATTCTTTGACGCCGGAACCTGCAGCTTTGTATATAGGTATATTAGGTATTGTTTTTATATATTTTTGATATGATTATATAAATAATTGTACATTATAAAACTAGGTACCTAGTGACTGCAGCTTCACCCATGTAGGTACACTTTTAATCCAGCTCTCGTAAAGTCGTAAGTTACGAGTACGACTCGTAACCCATAGGAACCTATTTCTAGGAAAAAAATGCTTATAAGTGATATGCCAGACTATAGTCTATCCTAGTTCCAAATATACCAAATCTGTTCAGTCGTTTGAGCGTGATTGAGTAGCAAACATCCAAACATTTATACACCTTTACAAACTTTCACAAAATTTAATATTAAGTAGGAGTAGGTAGTAGGATAGGATGCCTATAAAATCTTTTTGAAGATATCAACATTAAGGAAAATAAATACGTACTAATTTATTTTTTAAGGTCAGGACTTTTGAGGCCACTGTCATAATTAATTTACATCTCAAGTTAATTACAAATCTCCTAATTCCTTGGGAGTTTATCTTTTCTAATCTCTCAGAACAAAATTTAGCTCAAACAACTTTCTTAAGTAGCAACTTAGTTAAGCAGCAAGATTCAATACTAAAAGGGTTTACTTTGTGACTTCAAGCTTTGAACTTAAAACAAAATTTTGACGCATTATACATGAAATGAATGTAAAAATCTGCATTTGCACATTGGCTAGGGCAAAGATTTATTTAGGTATCTATTCACTCATTTATGTATTTATTTTCATTCATATTTATTATGTATTCATTTCAGTCTCTCATTCAATTTGTCATGTGAAAGTATGCATAGCACGTAATAAGTACATAATTATTGTCTTGTGTATTTTTAATAAAATAGTGTGTGTGCATTTGACGATCATAAGTCATCTATCACCCTCATAACCATAAATATTCTGATTTTCGTTTAAAATGCCCGTTAAACAGAGATTTTTACTGTTTAATTCTCAGTACTAACTAAAACTTGAATCAGTTCATTGTAAAGAACACCTTGCCTTGCCGCGCAATCTTTGATTTCCCAAGAGCCTAAACTTAGAAGATATACAATAAAATTGTTATGAGTTTTTCTCATACAGTAATTCTATCATCTACTGTGACAGCCTTTGTTCAACGCACATATTGCTATAATCAAATCATCAGGCTAAAATATTAGGTATCTAAAGGGAGGGCCCGTTTGTTTGCCGCGGTACCATTAGAAAGTACCATTGATGGTACTGTGACAATTTTTTTTCGCCGTGTGACAATTTTTTATTTTTTATTTTAGGTA
This sequence comes from Eilema depressum, assembly GCA_914767945.1. NCBI lineage: Eukaryota > Metazoa > Arthropoda > Insecta > Lepidoptera > Erebidae > Eilema > Eilema depressum. Next base: position 17,251,959 of record OU612013.1, read on the forward strand.
ATCTGTGCTATAGGTTGCTACGCGAGAAAAAATTAAGTGCAAAGAAGTTATGTAAGTCAACAAAGGAGACACGGTTACACTTTACACATAAAGTTGTATTTAAAAGTGTGATCGTATCTCTTTTGTCGTAGGTACGCCAAATCTTTTTCTGATCGCAAAGCGCAATTTAAAGAAGTTAGAATTATGCAACCAGAAGCGAATACTAGAAATATAATGGCCGTGATATTCTTTTATTCTCTCTTCACTAAAGAAGACTGTCCTAAGAAATAAATTTTCAAAGGATTTTTCTGATTTAACGCTTAGCTCGATGTTGCATGCCATTGACCACCACGTTTAAAATCATAGTTTATTTTAACACTTGTTTCTTCATTTTTACTACTTTGACTACCAAGCAATAAGCGCACTAGCATGGAATGGAATGACTCTTCTCTTCCTCCTAGCGTTAATTCCCAGTCGCATCCGAAGCTTTCAGCTCGGAGTCTGGGGTCCGCTTTTACCAGTCATAGCTACAGATTTGGCTAGACCTCGATATTTTCCGTGAAGCGATTGCCATCTGACCTCCACGACCCAATGTTAACATTAGGCGATATCGAATCTTTGCAGCTAGACCGTTGTTTTTTGGACTTTTTAGGGCACCGACTACCCGTAACGACTGCCATAGATGTTCTTATGGCAACCGGGACCGACGGCTTAACGTGCTCTCCGAGGCACTGAGGAATGACTAACCGATGATATTCTTCAGACTTCAGCAATTCCAAATTCGTACAAGTTTCCTTACACTCTTTTCTATTTTCATGCACTATTATCTTATCTTAGATAATATTATTATTTTTTGTACCTACATCTAGCCTTAAAAATACATTTGTGATGTGTTTTCGTAAAATAAAATAGGTTATAGGACTATTTTTTAAAAATTCGCGTTTATTAAAAATCGAATTTCTGAAGATCACCGAGATGCGAAAGCAGCGGTGCAATCGGTTAGGCCTGCCTTATGAGAATTTTGAAAAATTGCCGAATAACTGTTTACTAAGAAAATTGAAAATAAAAGTTGATTTTCAGGCGAACCATACCCAGAAGATCGGGAACGGTACCTACGAGCAACTGCCGTCTGACATCCCAACCCTGAGAGCAAAACCTATGATCCTAGAAATACTAGGATCATAGGTTACTATATATATGTAGGTACTTATTACGTGCTGTGCATACTATCACAAAAAAATTGAATGAGAGACTGAAATGAATACATAATAAATATGAATGAAAACAAATAAATGAGTGAATAGATACCTAAATAAATCTTTGCCCTAGCCAATGTGCAAATGCAGATTTTTACATTCATTTCATGTATAATGCGTCAAAATTTTGTTTGTTAAGTTCAAAGCTTGAAGTCACAAAGTAAACCCTTTTAGTATTGAATCTTGCTGCTTAACCAAGTTGCTATTTTAGGTTTTAATAGAGGATTTCTTCGTAAGTATTCATTGATAGTTATTTCTTTTCTACAATATTTGAGAGAACGTATCTCTAACTTCATTATTATTTTACTGGCTGTAAGAGTCATGTCCCCTGTAAGTCTGCCAAAGGACCGGATACTTTATTAACAAAAGGAGGGTATCCAAAATAAAGAGAGGATAATAATAAACATGCCGCTTTCAGAAGAGCCTTCTTTTTAGTGTGATACATCATTGTGTGTTGCTGTACTGTTGTAGTATGTTGTAATGAACACGGTGATTCATAACTTGTATAAGTTTGAGTACTTTTGGTAGGTAAATCTCGGTTTTTGGGAAACTTTTTACGCTCTAAATATGAACAATGTATTTTAAAAATATGGAGTTACTAATGGTAATAATTGTATTTTTCATATACTTACATTAGTTACTAGCTAGGTACTTACTACTTGAGAATAAAAAAAAATTACCTTTAAATCCATTCACTTTACAGAACTTTTCTGCAGTTACAGCACTTTTATTCCGATTACCTACCTACTATTGAAGCTAAGATCATCATAACATAAAAGGGACGAATCATAAAATTGAAAGGTCTAACTTATATCGTAATAATTTACCCTTCGAAAATTGCTGAGACCTTTATGTAAGATTATTCTCCTTGAAATGATCACATAGGTAGGTACACCCGGAATGGACTGAGTAACCTTAAGCCTTAAGCTCGTAAAAAGGCGGGTCTCATGCGAATCACACTACATGCTAGGTTTCCTATGTCTATTAAATTTTAACCTTAAATTTCTAATTTAATGTATCTAAAACATGATCATGTAACGTAACTTTATAACTGAAAAGACAATGCTCAAAAGTAGAAATCGAAACTCTTCTAGAATCATTTTGTTCCTCCACGCGTTCTTGAGAAAAAGGTACAAACAAACAGCCGTTTGTAGCTTTTTCTCAAGAACGCGTGGAGGTTAAAAATAATGTCAATTAATTACTCCGATCTGTAACGCCTTGAAGCTGTGAATTACTTCTTGAATTCAACGCAAATAAAAGATGCACATGGCTCTTTTTAAAACTTCTGCACCAATTGGCCAGTGTCTATGTTCTAAGATTTGACCTTGGCCCACTTGTCAGTTTACATTAGCCTTCAATAATTTACTATTCATTCATTAATGATTTTACTATTCATAAATTTGCAATTCATTAATAGGTATTTATTTCGATTCTCGTCGCTATATCATCTCTCTTGTCTACCTGCCCACGCAAGTCGAGTCGATATTTCTCAAATTATTAATCCTAGTTATTACTTTCTGAATGGTGATTTTCTTTCATACCTAAATGTAACTACCTGTAATATATTCACTTGTACAGATTTACCAAACTAAGGTAGGTAATATTACCACATTTACCACTATTAATTATACGTAACCGCAGTCTATTTGTAGAAGCCGTATGATTTACAAAATCAACTTCAAAGTAGTAGATACAAATCATTAACTTGTCTCATTAATTACATTAAGTACCTATTTATTAATTACCTATAGGTAAATATAACAATCATTGCCATCATGATATAATATGTTTTTAGAGCAGGCCACTAAGTCAGAAGTTATTATATTCCCATATTGTTTTTTGTTTACAGACTTGCACTTATACATAATTATATTAAGTTTATGCTAAGTTTTGATAAGAAAGTAGTCTTCTTTCTTCTTCTCTCTCTTAAATCATATCAACTTTACTTTAAAAATTATTTTTGTGTAAATGTAACAGATTGTCAATATCAATTAAGAGATACTACTTGTCAAAAACTAAGTATAACACAACATTGACCTGCCCCTAGACAGGTGGCAGTAGATTAGGATAGAATCAATGTATGGAATAGACATGTATTTTGACATTTATAACAGTTGTTGATAAGAAATGTTTATTAATTACGCCTGGGGCATTACTCTGTGTGACATCGAATTTCAAAACGCAGTTGTAACGTGAGAAGGCGGTGGATTAAAATTGAGTAACATAGATGAGAGAACTGGTGCAGTACTAGATCAATTTAAATGTGTCGGCTTTTACGAACACACGTAGCTATTAAATGGTTGGTCACTCAGAATAAGGGGTCTGATAAGATATAAATATGACCGTTATTATGATTTGTGAATTGCAACTGCGTTAATTTATTTACAACTTCATTAATAAAGGTACTTAAGGTTTCTTGGTAGGAATTGCTTTAAACAGGGCACCGATTGTACTACTTCGTCCCTTCTGTGCTTTTTATTATAATTTATTTGTTTACTTTATGTACATTTAGAATGTACAGGTACACGTGTAAAAATAAAGTTATTAGAAGATCTTCTTCCTCTTAGCGTTAATTCCCAGTCGCATCCGAAGCTTTCAGCTCGGAGTCTGGGGTCCGCTTTTACCACTCTTAACCACGGATTTGACTAAAAGTTATTAGAAGATATTTTTTATTTATTTAACTTCATACACATTATTACAAATGCCTTAATAAATTCGAGTGAAATACTTTTTAAACAAATATTTTATATAGTGTTGCAGCTCAAGTTAGTGCATATAATATATGCATAACTTTGGACGAAACAACCTCAAATTTATATGAAATAAAAAAAAGTAATGCAAAAACAAATGTGAAGAAATAAATTTCGACGATTTGAATTCCGAAGTCCGACTCCTTCACTCTCTCTTGATTTAATTTATCTTGGCTGAACAACTGCTGTCTACACATTGGAATTTGCAAAGCCTGCACCAATGTCTCGTCCGTCATCATCTTTAAGTCCGTCTGATCTACCCCCCTAGACAAGTGGTAATTCGTTGACCGGCGTTTTGTAGAATAGAATCACTAATATATGGGATTTGACGCAATGATATATTATAAACTATAGATATGTTGTCCACACTCTAAAATGGCGACAAAAAAATGATGACTTTCGGTCATCATTTTATGCACCAATCAGAATCACGACCAAAAAAAAATTATTATAATAATAAATTCATAGTAATAAAATATAATAATATAAATACTAATATGATTCATCTAAAGTAATAACATTGACATATTTTTATTAAGTAACTAAACTGTTGTTATATTTAGTATTTGCGCCATTTTTAAAAGTCGCCATCTTCTTGTATGACGTATCTATGAATATAATACATCATTGATTTGACGTATATATGTTACTGTAAAAGCTTGAACTACGGTAAATCCTAAGATTTAAGAGTAAGTCTTAGGATTTACAGACATGAGCTGGTAAATGTACCTACGGATTTATGAAACTGGGACATTTTTTTCGGGCTTTTATCATTAGAATTAAGTACATGCTAGGTTCAAATTAAGGTGCAATCCTTGTATGTGTGGTTATAAAAAAAATAACATAGGTATATTTCTTAAATTGTCGGTAAATAAACTGTAAATGAGCTAACCGTTAGGAAATTAACTTATGCGAATTGACAACGTAGGTAACCCTTTTTCAACATTTACCGTGGCTTAATGTAAATCCTAAGACTTACCAAGCGAATGGTGATAAAAGTGCGAATTGCGAAATCGAAATTGGTAAATCTTAGGTTTTACTAGTAAATCTTAGGATTTGCCGTAATTCGTGCATTTACAGTAACATAAGATATAACAGTCGTCAACGTATGTCATAAACGTCAAATCCCATACATTCGTCATTCTATTCTGGTCTTCTTTTCTTCAAGCAATTGATCTTATCTACATCAGTGCCTGGTCAATAGCATGACAAGTGCATCGCGTGAGGTCGTGTTTCTATAAATAAATATCTATTATAGTCTTAGGTACATAATTCAATCAGGTTTGGAATCTGATTCCGACCACTGAGTTCAATAGAAGCTGAATATATAATACAGCTTTGAACATTGAGATTAAATTCAAAATGATTGCTGGTAAAATGAAGCAATTATTTTTAATTGTTTCTTTGTAATTTGAAAAAGGAGCCCGTACAATAGATATTATTACGCCCGAAGCCCTTATCACATACAATTATTATTACCTTTTCGGCACTTTTATCTCTTGCTTTCTGTGCGGCCCATTCAAAGTGGAAATAGCTAATATTTTCACCAATAACTTCTTTGCAAGCAAAAACATCAATATCTAGGCACTCTGATTGGTTAGTTGGTTGTTAAATAATGTAATTATTGAATGATACTAAGATTATTAATATTTTCACCAATAACTTCTTTGTAAGGAAAAACATAAATATCTAGGCAATGTGAGTGGTCAGTTTGTTGTTAAATAATGTAATTATTGAATGACACCATGATTGTTTCCATAGAAAAAGATCTTAGTTTAGCTGTCTTTTTGAGATATTCTAACGCAATAAAAGAATTGTGATAAGTAAAATCACAAACACAAAGTATTACCTACATAAGTTTAGTTAATGATGACGATATCGTGAATTACTAGAGCGAAAATTTTGCCCAATTTATTTTTAGATTGTGATATAAATACATAATATTATGCAATCATGTTGGTCAAGTAACTTTACAAATGTCTTGAAATTAATTTTAGCATTTAATAGACATAGATAATAGAAGGTTGCTTAGCGGTTAAAGAATCGATAGATAGGTCCCTGTTTGGAATCCGTGCCATTACCCACTACCGATGTGAACCCACTTAATACAAGCCATTTGTTATAGCAAGAGGGACGTTTTAGGGGAATACTAGAATTTCTGTAATGAAATCAGCCCTTCAAAAACATGAATAAAAATACTGTAGTTTGTTCGAAAACAAATCTGTTAAAACATCACGCCAATTTAGTCCCCAAAATCATTACCTGTAATTACGATTGAGCCTTAAAGGCAGTAGTCAGCGCTTGCTCAGCACTACGATTCAAAGTCTTTGTGTCGTAGGAGGCGATTATCTAGTGCTACCATAATTATAGGTGAATCGGTGCCCGTACCTGATACTTGCGAAGTCAGCTTTGTTGAACCCAAGCTTGAAAACAATGGGAAATAGAAAACTATTTCGAATTTATGCTATCGGTTATTTCCCTTCACTATCTGACTACATCATTCTGTTTTTACAAACGCCACAAAACTACATGTTGGATGTAGCGATTTTTTCATGATAGTGAAACTTATTGCTGAAAAGCTGGTTTGTTTGATATATTATATTATACTAGCTGTTGCCCGCGGCTCCGTCCGCGTGGAATTCTGATCCCGCTGATATATGGCCTACGTGTTATTCTAGCCTATGTATCAGTTATTTTATTGTAAAGTTTCATTAAAATCCATTCAGTAGTTTTTAAGTGAAAGAGTAACAAACATGCACACATCCAACCATCCATACTTACAAACATTATGTATGTATTAGTAGGATCTAATGGTACTGAAATAAAACAAATTTTAAAGGATTAAATATGGATAAGATTGTCGACCAATTTCGCAAATATTACTAATTCAAATAACACGAGATTTAGTACAACATGCTATTACATTATTTAAGCTATTCTACAAGGTTTCGGGTGCTTTTCAGCAGTAGTGAAGAGGTTGACAAGTTACATAACGTCTTGGTCTGTAGCGTAAATAAACAATAGCATGAATTTTATTGCGCTAGACTCAGTTAAAATTAGTTTAAATTTCAATGAGTAACATTTGCGACATCTTTCGACAATACTATCTAATAATATGTTATACTAATGTTTAGTACACTTTAACATGGTATTGTGGGTGAGTCGTTTGTAGCCCAAATCGTTAACATTACCTGCCGGACTGCGACTCGGTTGTCGATAAAAAGCAAGGCTTTGACGACTAACGAATGGTTTATTGAGTATCACTGGAGCGAGAGGGACTGCGGTTATTAGTCCGATGTCGGCATCAAACTAGCCCCGTAACAACATCAAAGAAAAAGCTTCTAGTCCACGATTTTGCATTGGATACAGGGGTCATGGTATAAATGCAATCAATATAATTTTCTTCGAATAAAGATATCAATTTTATTAGCCAATATTAGGTATACTTTCTATTAATGCTCTATACGTTTGAGAGGTTATTAACATTAAAATTAAATACTACGCTTCTACTACAAGGAATTTAGCTTACCTGGAGGGTTAAGGGGAAATACTAATGATTTCGGTTATTAATTATTAATATTCAGTCATACCTGTTGTTCCAGAGATAGACAGCCTGTATATTTACGAGTACTTACTGATGCAGAATAATATAATGAAAATTCTGTCTATCTACTTTCATCTAAATAAATGGAAGCTTCTACACGAACAGTTGGGATTATTCAGGCGTTTTACTGTTCTCTAACGAGTGGACAGCTGTTGGGAAGACAACTGGGACGAACGTTTTAACATGCTGCCCGACACTCAACCGCATCAAGATTGTTTTACTGGATAGAATATATTGATTCGCAATCTGGCCAGTCCCCCTAGACAAGTGGCAGTGCGTTGGCTTGTCTAGTGGGGGCTTATGTACGCAATTATAATATTGGGTTATCTATACTAAAAATAAAGCTTAAGTTTGTTTGTCTATTTGTAAGCGTTAATCCTTGGAACTAAGTACGAGTATATGAGCGATTTCGGGAATTCTTTTTGTTATTAATAGCCCAGTCTTTAGGGTAGGTAGGCTGTATAATCACAGTATACATCATGCTGAAACCTTTAGGAGCTGAGAAATGTGATTATAGAACAAGCAAGCGAGCGATATGACACACATAACGCACCCTGCGTTCCCTGCGTTCCCTGCGTAATCCTTATGAGGTTCAGATCAGTTTTTTAACACGCTTTAAAGTCTCGCGTAAAGAACCCGTGATTTTAGGAAAAAGGAAACCCGTGTGCTTGTAAAGAATTCCCCAAACCGCTTGGTTTTAACCTGTAAACTGATGATGTATTCCGCTAAAGATATTATTAAAATGTTAAATTAGGAATTAAAATAATTTGTAAACTTAATATACATTTATTAGAAACCCATTTAAAATATTGAAGCTTTAAATTGTCCACAAGTTAAGTACATTTCGGTTCATACTCGTATTTAAACTGGAAATTTTGATTAACGACAAACAGTAAAATTAGGTTGGGGTGATACCAGGAATAAATTGATGGGACGGACCGTGGTCAGTTGTAAATGGACACAATTTAAACGATATCGATTTATCGACAATTTCAATGGGACGTCCATTAATTTCAGCTAAGGACATATAAAGACTTTATACGGTCCATTGTCTCCGTGCTATTAAATGAAAAGCATTATTATTTTTTGCTTTCGGCTGTAATTAAGTTGACTTGTGAATATACCCTGTGGATTTTTTTTCCTTTTATTATTTTCCTGTTTGCTACAACTCGTGTTAAACGTTAACATCTAGAATCGGAACTGGATTTCTTATTTTTACCTATCTGTAATATCTCAGGCGACATAGGAGTCATCTGTCTAAGTTCTTAAAAATATTTTGAAATATTGCTGTAGTTATTGTTAGCAGATGTTGAGATGAAATCACTTGAGGGAGTAACCTTACCTTACCTTACCAAAGCTAAGGCTTAAAAGAAGCCCATATATCAACAACTAGTGGTAAGCCACTAGTTGATATAATGGGCTTCTTTGCTGCCATAGTAATTTCAAAAAATTACCAACTTTACCAATGAAGTTCTCCAATGTTGAATTTCTTTACCTGGTTGAGATTCTGAGGAGTTCGTCAAAGTTTAAGATTTAATTATAATAAAATATTTCAGATTGAATATTCCAGCCCGCGTCGCTGAAATAGGAATATAGGTACAAATCAACAACTTATTATAACAATACGTTATTAGTTTGTACATATTAAAATACTTTATTATAATAATTGTTTCCTCGTTTAATGATTACGTGAAATCATTATAAGAATATTGTAATTCTATGGATCGTTACTTCGAATACCTACAAGGAAAACGATCGATGACGATGGAGCGGCGGCGGTGCCTAATGGGTAAGGGGTCGGACTTATGATTGAGATGTCGCAAATACACTATCGAATTAAACCTACTTCTACATCACGCCTGTAAATCCCCGATGGGGTAGACAGAGGCTCGCTAAAAGAATCCAGACTAAAAATATGACAACTTCACGTTTTTATGGTGCGAGAAAGAAAACAGATGCTCAACCGCTTAATTCCAGATGGGAGTACTTTGTCGACTGTACCTGTTTACAGAAGCTGACCATATGGGTATGATTTCATAGCCGACCGCATACGACAACTGCCGACGCATGCAGTACATACAGCGTAATCATTACTTGTCAAACTTCGATACGGATAAATGGGATCATTGAGAAAACGCAATGAATTACGTGCACCTGCTGCGTGCGTTGGCAGTTGTCGTATGCGGTCGGCCACGGAATCATATCTTTATCATTAATATCTGCAGCCCTATGAATAAATATTTATAATATTTAGACTTTGAAGTTGATTATGGTACGTAAACTAACTTTTTCATACCGATATTGCTCCCTTATTTGTATTCAGCGTTGTTTTGTTATTACTTAGTTAACTTTATTTAAAGTGTACGCCCGGAACACTTACTTTTATAAAAAACTGACGCCAATCACGTTCAGCTAATTTAACTTCTGCTCACGTACTACCTGAAATGGTTTATTGAGTAAGAGCCTCCTGCGCGTGGCCGCTTTCTGAAAAATCGCGTTCTCGTTTGTTGACCTTCCCTGGCTATCCTAGGATGTTCAGAGAAAGGAATCTTGAATGCCTATTTACATAAGGTGTAAAAAGATATAATTCTCACTTTAATTTAAATCTAAGTATCATTAAAATAACTTTCAATTTTAAATTTAAATTTTAAAATGTGATTGAATGACTTTTTAAAGAATTTAGTATGCTAAACTATTTAAATCGATTATGATAGAAAAAAGCGAACACAGCTCAGGCGGGACTAGAACCCGGGCTTTTTCCCTTACAGGGGGAAAGCTCTGACCACTGCGCCAACGAGCCTCGAGCGCATAGTCCTAGAGGAGATCACGAAGATACCAACGGAACGTGTGACGTATTGCAGCCAGGTGGATTGATAACATGAAAAAAAAATAGCTGAGAAAGACTGGATGCGGAAGGTGAAGGATCAGATATCAATTCATTGTGAAAATGTGATGTAGGTAGTAATAAGATAAGTATGTATAAAATATCTCCATTCTCCACCTCAAGGCATAGATATAATAGTATTACATATAAATAATGTGTAAAGTAACTTAATTAACCAAATGTCAGAACTAGGTATATTGGACAAATTATCTACATATTAACATATTAAGAGAGGCATGTGTTGAACAAGAACTTCAAGATACATAAAGATGTTATTAAAGCAGATAAAGGTAGGTTGAGCTGAATCATTCACGCACGGCATAAATATATACCTAGTTAAAAAATTAATTCTAATTAATAAAGTGTCACCAGTTTTGAAATACGATCAGGCGCAAAAAATGACAAGTAATGCCCTTGTAGAACTGAATGCAAACAAAAATTTTGATTTTCTCCAAATCCCAATAGTTTTTTGTTATACAGACAATGCCGATACTGTAAAAGAGAATACCTTTGCGGGGTTTCTTATTCATACGTTAACCGACCAAGTCTAAAAGTCCTGCTAATATTTTGGGACAGCAATTGAAGGAGTGTTGTTGTAAAGTGGCTGGTTGTGCGGGTCTCTTATCGCGGTGTTGCGTAGTGGCGTATGTGCGTAACGACTAACGCCACGCCCCCCGTCTTCCCACGGCGGAGGCTGTTAAGATGCGCGCGCATTCCTGTTCAGGCGTTAGGGTGAGATCACATCTATTGATATTTTTACATTTTATGAAATTGTTAAACTTCACTGACACTAAAATGTTGTTTATGGCAAAAAGATTGGCGCAATATTTTTTGACCCAACGTGTTTTTATATTACCTGCAGGTAGATATATAATATATCTGCAATATTCTCCAATAAGAAAGCTCGACAGTTATATCATTAGACCAGATTGCAAAAATTAAATAAAATTACAGCTCAATTACATCTTCTATGATATAAAAATGAATCCCTAAATGTGTTGCTAAGCGCAAATCTCGAGAACGGCTGAACCGATTTCGCTGATTCTTTTTTTTAGATATTCCTTAAAGTACGAGGATGGTTCTTACGGTGAGAAAAACTATAAAAAAGGCGGTACGAAGTTCGCGGGGACAGCTAGTCTATAATATAAAAATGAATCCCTAAATGTGTTGCTAAGCGCAAATGTCGACAACGGCTGAACCGATTTTGCTAATTATTTTTTTAGAATATTCCCTGAAGTACGAGGATGGTTCTTACGGCGAGAAAAAATTTAAAAAAAGGCGGTACGAAGTTCGCGGGGTCAGCTAGTATATTATAACACTAATTAATAATTTTAACCCACAAAATAAACTTAGACAGTTAACTTTAGTTCTAAAGGTATACCACATGTAGATACAGTCTACAAAGGAGATACGGTTGCATCTCTACATATAAAGTTGTATGTAAAAGTGCAACCGTATCTCCTTAGTCGACTGTACCTATCCACGAAACAAAGTGGCTCAATATCAACAACAATATGATATCAGCAGTGACAGAATACAAATGTCCAAACGACGAAATTGCAATATGGGATGTATTAGATTGCAGACCATAACAAACGCGTTTTCATGTAATAAAGAAAGCTGCCTCGTAAAAACTAACGGGGCGCCTTCAGACATCGTAAATAATCGTTTGTAAGGGAGATCGCATGTGACCGGGGCTTTACATCGTGTCGTTCGCGTGATGCGTTGGAAAAATCTGTAGCTAGAATCAGCAGCGCAGCGCCGCGGTTCGGTCGCCGAAACTAAACGTAGCTACGTCACGCGTGCGCCCGTGCCGCCATCTAGCGGCTTGCCGGGTCCGCATCACCTCACCTGCCTCTCGCGACATTTCTCCGTCGCGCTCGCATCAGTGGCACGTAGAAATAACCTCAAAACGTTGATCGCGGACCAACCAATCACCAAAATATTGTCCTTCACATTATTAATAACAGTGGATACGACTCTGAGAACATATTTTAGTGTTATGAAAGTGACGTAATCCCGTCACAGCTCTGGATTTGACCCTACAGTGTTGCTTCACAGTGGTTTTGATAAAATCGAAAGTTTACAGGACGAATGTTCCTTTTGGTGGGCTGTCATCGGGCAGCCCCTAAATTTTGTGCCATAATGTGGTGGTTTATATTTATTTGTGTTATAAACGTTAAAACATTTGAAGTTTTAGCGTCGAACAGCGGCGGCACGGTGTCTGACTGTAAGTATTTTTAACTTTTGTTTTTTTAATATCATTGTTTTAATCATACGTTAAGTGATAATTCTGATTGAGATAAAGTTATATGCAATGAATACCGAACTAAAGCTAACTTATACTATATTTAATTAAAGTAAACAGACGTGAGTAGCGTTAATGTTTACTTATGAGATTTTTTCAACAGCTGGGAGCACAGTCACTGTTCGGTATCCAATGAATATTTTTACTAGAATAATTATAGCTAAACAGGTTTGTTACGTACTTATTATCCACTAGCGTAAACATGTGCGTTTTCATTCAATCATCGTAGTTGTTGTTTATTTTTTTAAATATAAATATCTATAGAAGGGATCTGATAACGTGTTAAAACAACATCAAGAGTATCACTGGTATCACTGTGTATCACGCCATATACCGTGTGATGTCTGTCGTAGTTTAAAACACGCCCATTATGGTAATAAATTATACTGTTGTCTCTTTCTGTTATAGTCAATTAAAGAATACCTACGTAAGCATGGTTTTATAGTAGGTTCGTATAGTTGTGTAGGTCATTACTCATTAGGTATATAGGTATGTGTTTATACCCATTCAACATTTCAATGATTTTTGCAAAAAACGTAATCAAATGTATTTGCAAAAATAAAATCACACGTCGATAATCATAAATTTACCCATGCAATAATGTACAATCACATTTTTTTTTTGGATGCTATACTCAGAGGATAAAAACGGGACTCTATTAGTAAGACTCCACTGTCCGTCTGTCTGTCATCGGTATTATCATGAACCGTGATAGCTAGACTGTTGAAATTTTCACAGATGTATTTCTGTTGCTGCTCTATACTTAGTAGCTTACTAAAATATCAGTACCAGCAGCGAAAGTTGAAAATTTTCAGAAGGGAATTCAGTGGAAACATCTCTACCATCTCCACAAGAGGAGCATTCCAGCAGGAATCGGGTTATAGGGAACCCAAGCCACTTCTAATTACTACCTATATTTTGCACATGTTCAAAACATTATGTTCGTAAAATACGTCGTCTACTTATGAAGTACGATTTATGCCAACATATTTGTCTCAAGAATGTCAACATTACTAAGCAATTATCATTAAATACTTCCGTGTAGGTATGGTACGTACCTACTTATTCACATTTTATAAATATAGCAAATTATTTATAGGTCGGTATGCATGACTTCTGCATTGGTACCTATCCATTTTTTAAAGATCATCTATAATATTCTTTATTGTTGCCATCCTTACTTCAATTTACTAAAATAATAATATCACAAAGAGCGTTAAAACTTTGTTCTCCCAACCCATGCTAATTTAAAAAGAATATTTTATTGGTCTTGTAAGTAAGAGAATGGCAATGATTAGGAGAACATTGGCATCAGTAAATTAACAATATTTTGCACATAATGGACTTTATAAACACTACTGGCCAATGCCACATATGTTTTTACAATGATCCTTGATGAGTAGGTACGTAAGGCAGGTATGTATTGCAAAACAGCATTGAACGCAGCGAGTGTAGAAGAGGAAACGGTCATCGCCTGTGACTTGCATTAATTCACTTGTTGTACTGATTTAGGGTGATTACATAAAGAGACAAGTTACCGGTACTGGCTGCCTGCATCGACAAGTTTCCATAGCAATCAAAAATATGATAATAGGTACGTCGTTTACGTTCTAACTAATAGGTATGTCAAAAAAATCGCAACGCATTGGCAACACTTTCGACTTTTATGACAAACGACGATTTGACTCGATGGCAATACGGATAGGTTTACCGTAAGAACATTTCTAACGATCGATCGAACGAACTCGACAGCTGAATCCGCATCTATTCAAGCAACCTAACACTTAAATTGATATTAAATAAGACCAACGTACAGTTATGTAGGTATTCAACGATACATAAAACGGCAAACAAACATAGTCATACCGGAATTCAAGGTCTTGCGAGATGACTAACTATTCTTAAAAATTGAAGTTACAGTAACTTATTCTCCATGAAACATGTCAAGTTATACATTTATATCTAATTCATGCTAGGTTGGTAAACTCGAGAATTTGATACGGCGTACACTGGTCTCATCATGACGTCATTCCCTTCTCATATTTGCTGATAATGAAGGTGCAAATTGAGAACTAAATTCCATTATGTTGGCTTCATGTTTGAACTTGTACAATATAAGTTTAGATGCTTGCTATTCAAATCGACAATAACATAAAACGTCATTGAAAATAATTTTAGTTATATGTATTAAGTAGTGGCAACATGTGCCAAGTGACGGAAATAGATGGAAATAAACACATGGAAGTCACTGAAGACACTGTTTTACTGATTCAGTACAAAGTTCAAATGTTGGGCGTGTAGCCAATCTACCAAAAATATTTTCGCAACACTGTTTATTATTTTTCGAACATTTAACCTTCCCGAAAAATATGTCACATGGCTAACAACAGCGGTCAGTTATCGTGACAAAGACGTGTAACTGGCATGTGGGTGGTGGGACGACAGTAGTTAGTTTACTGTCTCAATTTTGGCGTCCCACAGCACAGCTGACGCGAGGACCATAAAAGTCCCCCTGATGAAAGAGCACAATTCCATTGTGATGGCTATAAAACGGGCTTTGTGCCCGGAGGAGGCGCCGTTTTATGAAAAATGAAAAACGAATATCACTTGTCATACGCAGTTGCAATTTTATTACAGACACAAATATAATTTGTCGATTGATAAAAATTATGTTGGTGTGAGTTTTTCGTTAATTAAGGTATTTTTTTCTTTAAGTTAAATATTGAAACTTTTGCAAGGAAGTCAGTAAAAGATTTTTTGTTTTTAATACACCTTGTATCTTGTTTATTTGATAACTAAACCATATCTTTTGTTTTTGTCATTACTGTCCATCCCAAGGATGCCAAGAAGAAATCGCGCAATTTTTGTCCTACTGTGAACCTATTGGTGTGCAATAAATAAATTAACTATCTATCTAAAAGCTGAAAATAATTACTGTATTATGCACAGCGGGCGCCTAGATCTGATGGTGACGCAATAATGACAATGCGCTAATAAGAGTAAATTAATATCAACTGCGTTAGTTTATTGGTCTATAGTGACGTGAAATTTATAACATCAAGCCACTAGTATTAAACATAGACAAAGCATAAAGTCTTGCTGGACGTGTCATCTGCATCATGACACTGATTCTTGTAAATATGACATTATAGAGCTTATACATGGGTCCTTATTAACAAACAAGTCACATTATATTGACAGGTTACATCTCGCGTTTCGAAATTGCACAAAAAGTATCTTTATCTCATTAATTTGAAAGATATGCATATTACGTGAAAATGAAGACAATACAGAATAATATAGGCCAGAAACCAGAACTCATTTCTGGTTTCTGATCCATATTATGATTTATGATTGGCTTTATAGGCCAGGATTCTGATGTACGCTATAAAAAGGGACACAATGTAAATGTATATTGCGCATGCATCCGAAAGTACTATTTTTATAAAAAAAAACCCTAATCTCTCTATAACATAAAAATGAATTGCTGAATGTGTTGCTTATCGAGAACAGGTGAACTGATTTCGCTAATTCTTTTTCTAGAATATGAATATTCCTTGAAGTACGAGGATGGTTCTTACGCAGAGAAAAATTAAAAAAATAATTAAAGACTCGACTGTTAGGTGGTACGAAGTTCACGGGGTCAGCTAGTAATCCATAAAATAATATCTTATGTATATTCTCGGATTTGAAACCAGAATTAAATGTAATCAAACTCTAACAAATAAAGTACAGTAACAATTGCAAATTTTTAAGGGACAACTGCAGATTAGATATGATCCCATTTTTCGGCTTCCAACTTAAAAAAAGGCCCAGGATCTGCAAACGTAGCACATTGGTCCTTTGCAGCAATCGCATTCAGGCCAGTTAGTGTTCGAGGGACAGAATAGTCGAGTTAAAAAATATAGTCTTTCTTTTATAGATAGGTACTATCTGTTATCTTTTTTACTATAACGTCAATTTAAAAAGAGCAGATCTCCTATAAATCAATTAAGTACGTTATGTAATCCTCATTGATCCTGATTATAAATGTAAATTGTAGAAATCTTTATAATCGCTATCATATCTTTACAGCTACAGCTGCAAATAAATTACCTACGCATAAGATATTAGGTTTGTGCATATAAATATTATCTCAACTATGCTAATAATGATAATCAATAATCATAAATCGTGATTTGTTTAATATTAAGCACTTGATAACGTACAAAATTATGTCAATTGTCAAATGGAGGAGACTTAAAATATCAATCCATATCTAAAACCCTATAATCCTTGTATTATGAATTGATTTATTTTATTTAGGTATTAGGTGTCGAAAAATTTGATTGATTAAAATGGTATTATCTAATACGTAGTCAGACACAGACTACATAATTATTGGTAATCGAAATAGTATAAGTATAAACTAATCCGACATAGGGGCGAAACACGCATGTTCGTAAAATATTCTGAATCGTTTTTCGTTTCGTGTTTTCGTTACCGCAGAATTTTTCTACGGTTTCAAAACGAAACGAGTGGTTTTAGTAGAGAGCTGAATTCCAGTAGAAATAAAAACGTAAAAGTACCTAGGTACTTTTGTATTCTGTATGATTTGTCTTTGTGACAGTTCAACATTTATAAGTTATTAGCAGAATCATTTAAAGTTTGGTTCGTTTCAATTAGATTAGATTAGAATTAGATTTTGAAATATGAATTCTATTAAGTTTAAAAAAAAAAATCACACGTATTGAATCCGGCCCCTGGATCAGTGGTCTCGAAAAAAAGAGATTCTGTTTTTTACCAATTTTTATTTGTATTTTTGTAAAACAAAAGCAATAAAATACAACAAATCGACCGATAACCGACCATCATAGTACATAAACGGACGGATGTATTTATTGCAAAGATAATTGACATCTGGGTAAAGTGAACTGGCTACGAAGTTCTTATAGACAGGTTTACTCATGGGAATTTGTAATGGATGAAGTAGGTAAGCACATAAACGCCGATAAAAGAAAAAGATCCATGTTTGCACAAAAATTACCCACGTTAAACACACAGTTTCGCTGATTTTGTGATTAAATTTGACACGTGAATTTGATATTATATTGTTATTGTAAGGTGACGTCAAGCTTTTTTTTACAATGCACAATACAGCGTTTGTAATTACTGTAAATGTAAAATTGTTTAGACACCTATTACTGTTGTCTCATAATACAAAAAAAATACACGTGGTGGTTATAAAACTGCTGATGTATTATAAATAATTACCGATGCAGATGGGAATAATATATTCTACTATATAATCCATCTATCTTCTTTTTCTTCAACCTAGCGAAGAATCCATCTATCTATATACCTAATACTATGTCTGAAATGCGCGAAGTATAGGCATAGGTATATGTTTAACAGGATATTAGATAGTGTAATATTACCACTGATAAAAAAATTGTGAAAATAGGAAGCATCACACTTTTCTCAAGCAAGCATATTCACATACCAAAAGGAAAATCCATTCCAGCCATATTCCGCGCTCACATTTCGCAACTACGGAGAATTTACAGAGTAATAGCAAAATATAATTTTTCCCCTTCCAATATCACCGCAACAGCGAACCCAGAGCCATCCATTACTAGCTGACGCACGATGAGGGTCTCCAAATTGGTTATTTTAGCGACTGTATTGTACCAACGCTTTGGTCGGACAAATTCACCGAAGGGGTTTGGAGTTCACAATACTTTTTCCATTTTATTCAGGAGCTCGTGTTCCGGGTAAATGTCAGAATACTTTGTACAAATCAATTTCTTTAATGATTTATTACCAAATGGAGGTACTCTCATGTTTTATAAATATATCTATGTTGTATTTCCTTACATACAAATGTATGTAAGGAACATAGATCGATCGTCGATTATCAGCAGCAATAATATCTTTTTTAGTTTATCTTTATTATCAATACCCATGAATTTGTTGTTGTTGTTTTAGCAGATATCTCTGTTTTTACCTAGAAAGAACGTTTTGATGAAGATATCATGAAGTATACTAGTTAACCAGTCATTCTGTATGCCGGTCTTATTTTAAATTATTATTATTAGTTATTCTATAGATTGCAAATATTCAGTCAGTAGTTGCTCAGTAGTTGCTCAGTAGAAATACCTTTGGGTTAGAACTTAGAAGGTTAAAGTTGTAAAAGCTTTTCTTCCCATTGACAGAAATTTACAATCTGGAGGACTACATGCGTGGTAAATGAATGTACATGGTCACTTTACTACTACATTAACTGAAGTGGATTTGGTCAATATCTGAGCTGTTCTGAAAAAATGCAAAATATAGCTAGACTTAATGACAGAGTGAGCTCACTCTGCGTAAATAGTAAAACCAATAATTCATCATGATTCGAGCACTTTGAGATAAGAATAGAATAGAAAGCATTTATTCAAGAAAACACAATGTACAGAGGATCAATAAATATAAATGTAATATATAATATAATAATGTAGATACATTCAATGCACATCGTCCGCACTCAAATGGGCCACCATCTCAGCATGAATGCTTCGCACACCAGGGTATGCGAAGCGCTGGTTTAAACTAACTCACACTTTAAACTATGTGACAGGTACAATTTTAGTCAACGCACGCCAAAGGCTGTTGAAAAGTAGCCGAAACGTCGGACTTAAAGTAAATAATAACAAATATATCCCGATAGAATCGGTTAAAAAGTAGTTGTATTTGAAAATCAAATAAACTTCTTAAATCCCTTTTTACGCGAAGTATTTTACTCGCTATGACAGGGCAGCTCAGAGGGGTAAAATAAGAGGGTGAAGAAGATAATGGTTTTATGTCGGACTGTTGGCGTTCACAGTTAAGCTATTGATTCAACAAAGGTGCCAATAAATAGCTCGCATTGTTCCCACTGAGAAGAAATTTGAGTCAAGATTCAGTGATCAAAAACTGAAGAACTTCAAAATTCGGAAGAGCAGTAATGCGGCTAAGCACCTGTGTCTGTCAAAAGTTCATGTGCATGTAATAAACAAATTAACTATCGGTCCACTAAACGTAAACAGCCCAAGGAGATATGAGAAACGTGATCTTCAAAAACAAAGAATCAGACTTCTAAAACTCCATAACATTCTCGAAGGTTTTTGAAGTCTGCCAATTCGCAAAAGGTCAGTGAGACCGATTTATGGAATAAACATTTAGTATTCGTTGTAGTTCATTTAAAAGGCTGAAATTATATTAATAATAAAGGTGTTCCGCAACCGAGACTTCGTGATATTAAGAACTTGTACGTATTCTCAAGTTCATAGCATTACTAGAGTCTACTAATTAATATTGCTCGGCTATGCGACAACGTGATTTACCTAGGCCATTGGTATATGAAATATTTAATGTATGAGCACAAATGTTAATGTTCTAAAGAGCGGTGCACAAATTCAATACGCGTAGTTTCAACCTGGACATAATTTCATCGAATTTTATTAGTAAGTCTTCTTAATTATTTCATTACTCCTAATTTTTTTTTTATGAATTTGCGGTTACTTTAAAGCTTAATTTGAAATATAGACCGTAGATCTTCTAATGCTTGATAACACTAAGTTTAGAATATGTTTTACATTATAAAACGGGTGTTTCTCATACGACACGTAATATGAAACGACGTGATCAATTTTAGGAAACAGAAAGAAAACCTAAAGAGGCATGGCATAACGTGATTACCCTTTCAAATTTGTAACCACCCGAGTGTGAAAATGCCTCCAGCCAACAGAAAATAGGTTAAACATCATTACGTATTAAGTTTTGTTAGGCTGACAGTGATCATTCGCCAAGGCTTCTTGGGGAGAACGGAACAGGCTCGGCATTTTGGGTAACTCTGCCAAATGCTAATAAGCAGTGTTTAAAATATGCTTTTGAAGAAAAACTTCATTATCAGTATTATTTATACATTATGATGAAAAAAACGGAAGGCAGGTCGCCCCTCCAGCCAGATGGACTGCCGACCTAAAAAAGGTGGCGGGGACAGACTGGATGCGGAAAATGGAGGGTTAGCAGAAATGGCACACATTGGGAAAGGCCCATGTCCAGTAGTTGACTGCAATAGGCTGATTGATTAAGTCCATCATTGTCTTGTCGTAAGTTTACGCTAACACGATTACGATAATTCGTTAAAAACAATTTATTACAAAAACGCGTTTTTTTATAATTTACATATTTCTTTTCTTCAAAGCCGCCATGGAAATTGAGAGATATAAAAAACCATAGTGAATCACGATAGAATCCATTGTAATAAATTCAATCAAACGCTATGTTTTTGGTGGTACTGATTGGCATACATACCCGTAGTATGTATGCCAATCAGTGATTTTATGTAATAAATATTTTGGCAATAAGATAAGACCGATACAGTCTGCCCAATAACAACTAGCTCAGCGGTCGTCAGAACATCCGTGATCATGAACAGTGCCAAAATATCGGAAACAAAATAAAAAATACATGGTAAGTAAATATCCTAGTGAGTGTTATGCTATTAATGTAAACGATCAATAAAACTGACCATGTCAATCACAAATCATATATTGAACAGGGTTTGTGTGAATTTGGGTTTACATCGATATTGTGCCTAACAGACTTAACACTAAAATAGCTTTTAAAGGCCTCTGCATACGTAACGGGTTTTTTCACGGACGGGACGGGACGTGAAGTTTTGGAAATATCGTTTCATACAAAATGTATGCGGCAGTGCATATGTCACGGGGCCACGGACGGACGGGACGGGACGGGACGGGACGGGACGGGCCGCGTACATTTTGCTTCACGTCCCGTCCCGTCCGTGAAAAAACCCGTTACGTATGCAGAGACCTTAAATTATGTACACAAGTAGTGTACCTACACTACCTATAGTGATAGTCCGCCTATATGTAGGTAGTACCTACATATAGGCGGACTATCAGTATTTTTGTTAATTTTATTGACCATTTCACTTGTGACCACACAATAACCGCTCAATTAAGGATCCGCTGCCAAGTCCAATGCGACACTTAACGTTGACCTCGATTCAGTATTGGTCCGTTGTCATTAAGTCTCACTGCCGCTGCCCTTTGCTATATCGTACATATAGATGTTCCTATAACAGGGGTTCAATCGGAAGCAATTACGAAATCGAAAGTTCGATTTCAATCGCTTTAATATTCAACATAAGTGCGATTTTTCTTTGTACTTCACTTGGATATAGGATCTTCTGTTACTACTAAACCAATTTTGTTTCGCACAAGCTTTATATTACAGTAACACGCACGCATTCGCATTCCCCATGTACATAAAATGTATTTCATTTTGAAAGTTATTTCAGACAGAATAACATAATTATCTGTCGTAAACACGATATCTGGACCAAAAGTAATATTTCAATTACCGAAACATCCCTTTGTTAAATTCTTGGAACAATATTATCTACCAAGGTCCACTGAAATTAAATTCACAGTCGTGTGCCACATAGATTCTAGTTACCTAAAGCTAGTGAATCTTTATGCAAAATGTGATAGTCGCAAAACTTGACGAAAATTCAAGGAGTACCTAATAAAATTGAACGCGTGCACCGAAAGTTTTTAAGGCAGATTTAGATTAATCTTGTTTCAGTTAGGCAACTCGTAAAAGTAAGCTGGTCCTGGAGTTATCTTACTACAAAGTTATTGTTGCGATAGTCTGTGGTGATGACTATGTAAGCTACTCGTATCTTAAAAGTAGGTATAATTAATTAAGTTTAAATTATAATTATTCATACATTTGAGTTGAGTAGGTACATTTGCCTCCGGTGGTACATATTTTTGACATTTTTTTGCCTAGAATACATAGATATACTTAATATTAATATTTCTAATAATATCTAGCATGAAAGAATAACAAAGAATAAGTTAACAATTCATTGGAAAGAGCTCGAGTGTAAGTAGAGTATAAATTAAATATTTATTTCTACGTAACGTATGCCTTGCAGTAAGTACCTACCATTAATCCAATTGCGACAAATATTTTTAAACTTAAAGCTTATAGGCATAGTAATACTATTATATTGGAGTTAGTTGGTAACAATGCAGTAGGCTTACACTTTTTTCGTCAACGTAATACAAAATGTTATAAAAATACTACAAACTACCTATTCATTAAATACTTTACAAACTTTACGAACTTGGTAAACAATTCATTCCGAATGCAAACGAGCTCTCAAAGCGAAAATTGCATACTATGTAGTAAATGTATATGGAACAAATGCTGACTCGCTTGGTTTCTTGGAATCCTTAGTTGAGAATAGTGCTGGAATGAAGTAACGCGACTCAAAGACGTAGTAAGAGACGCACTAACAGACGTGATAATAATTAGATATCATCCATATTAGGTTCACGAAATGGCATACTTACTATAGATATTTACTTGCTTCTGATTATCTATATATATAAAAATCAATGCCACTTTTCGTTGTTAGTTTATAACTCAAGAATGGCTGAACCGATCTGGCTAATTTTAGTCTTGAAATATTCGTGGGTGTCTAGGGGAGGTTTAAAGGATGAGAAAATAGGTGCAGCGGGAACGGGAAAAATATGGCGGTACGAAGTTCGCCGGGACAGCTAGTATTCTATATAATTATTGCTCTTATTAAATAGAATACCTACTTATAGCATTTGCCACAAACTTTAGAATTTACCAATTCGAAGCGAACATGCAGTGCCTTTCCTTTTAAGTACTTATATGGTTATTATAGAAACTCCTTGCATTTTCTTGGTTATCTGAAAACTATAATTGAGATGTGATAAAGTTGCAAGTGAATAAATATGTTTCCAATAAGCTGATCATTTCATGACACTGTAAGATAAAGGTCAATTGCAAACTTTACACAATTTTATTTTCTTTAATATTTGCACGTTCAAATAATAAACTTGAAGTATGTTATTAACTTATTAACCTTGGATATTGGTTCATAAATAATAAAAAACCTACTCTCTAAATAGCGTAAAAGTGTCATGTGATGTGTAAATGCTGTTTGAAGTATATCAAATAATATTGTGATGACCTCATTCTGCGGAAAAGTAGCTGGCTTCACTACACAAATGATATAAATCCTCATTGTGATGAAGTTCGCTGCTTTTTCGTGAAGTTCCATAGAATTTTGAATATGCCACTTGGTAAAGCGTGCTGGCGTATCTGAAGGAAAGTTTGCGCATTAGCCAAACCGGAAAAAAGGGGATGAAAAAGTTGACAACAACTTCTCGTGGAAAGACACTAAAATCCTGAGGCGTTCGGAAAAGTTATGCCTTAAGTTAATGGCACAATAATTCGTTCGGTTTTCAGATATTTTATTAAAGTACAAGGAGAGACGTTGAATATTTATTAATCGGTAGGAAGTGCGACTACCGTACAAGAGAATTCGGGTTCAACTGAAGGGTCGGGTAGTGCTATTAGGTTTTTGTTTCAAGAAATTCTCAGCAGCAACAACAAGTGGAAATGGAATGGAAACGCTCCCTATTAAGCTTGAACCCAAAACACAGTTGGCAAAATGTGGATATTTATAGATCGGTTTTTCTCCCATCGGGGTTATACAGGCTATACTCACAGAAATAAACAAAACATTATACTACAGAACATTGCCTTCTCTTTGTATTACATAAAAAGCAGGCAAAAATCAACCGGTCTAATCAACCTTCAATGAACATTTTATCTATCGTCTAGTTACAATCGAAAGGATTATATTTCTGGCAAACTATCAATGCAGAGGTTCTGAAAATGAGCAACTAACGATAATAGTTAAACGGACCTGTAATTTGCATACAGATTGGCTTTCAGGGATAAACGCTCCATTTGTATTCAAACGTAGGATCCGGCTCAGTGGCCGAGCATTTATCCAGTTCTGGATTTAAGTCGTCCACAGTATGATCTGCTCATTGATATAATGTCATTGTATCTCATCAATATACAAATTTATCATCATACCTAGCAGTTGCAAAGGGTTCCCAATGAACCCAATTCCCGCCGGATTCTTTTTGCAGAGATGGTACAGATTTATTTGTTTAAACTCTACATACGAGTAAATTAATGTTTATAAGTATTTGTATTATCTACGTTTTGGGTGTAAAAGCAGGAACATCGGTAGGTAGGTACAAATCAATGGATCTCATGATGCGTGGCGTGACAAACAAGATCGAGGTAAAAAAATATTTTCACCGGTTTCTCTTTTGAACATTTTTACTAATAATGTGAAAATACCATCAACCTAGTATATTTCATTCACCTTACTCCATCTGGGGCGGCTGCCAATTTTCGTATTATTTTTAACTATGCAAAAGCGAGCTGACAAGAATTTACTTTAATAGGTTCATACTAAAGTCTTATAAAGTCTATACTTTGCACTTTGCATTAAAGCGCAAAAAACTTTTTATGCATTTTATCGATGATTAAGATAGTTTCACAACGTTTTAGCGCGAAATAATGGCTTTTGTTAATTATATGGTAATATCGATTTAAATAATTTGCTCAGAAATGCGCTATAATAACGAGGTCTTATTTTTCTTGCAAATACCTGGTGTAGAAGTGTATGAGGAAACATTTTCAGAAACAAATGTATGATGTAGATTTGTAGTAGGTACTATCGTAATTAAAAGTGCATTAGCACCGTAATGTTTATAATCGCTTGTCCGGTTAAACGCTTATCTATGTGTATGTAATGTTTAACGCATACATTTATACGTCACACAGTATCGATATGAGAAAATATAAATGTGTGTGATGCGAAACAAAGAAAACGTTATGCTTGCCTTTTCATACTATTATGTTCGAAGCATGCATCTATATAAAGTAATGCAAAAATTCGTTATTCTACGTAAGGCAGTGCGTAGCCTGGTCGGTAACAAGGCTGCTATGGATAGTGTTGAAATCGGATGTTGTGGGTTCGGATCTTAGTTTTTCCACTTTTTGTTGTTTTGTTTTCATGAAATTTTAGGAACAAGTTAACAGAATTAGAAATAATTATTTACAAATAGAAAAATATTATACTTAATTTACAATAGATTATAAATAAAACAATAGTTTAAAAAAAAAGTTTATTAAAAGAATTATCCAATGTTAATTTGTGGTTATAATAATTTCATCCAAAAAATATACTTTTATAATAAAATTAATATTGCATATTGAGGTTATAGCTTAATTATTCATTTTCTCGAAAGTTTTTTTTCGGAAAAGAGGATTGAAACTTAACCTCAACCATACAGTCTTATACTAATTACAGGCCAGCACGTCCCTTGATAGGCTCAGTAGTCTCAATAGGCTCAACTGAAATTAAATAACAAAAATATCTAGCACGGAGTAACAATATCACGAGAGCTTTCACTTTAAATTGAGCCTAACTATTTTATATAAAATATAATATATAATAACAATAACTTTTATCTCTCTTTGCACCATTAAACCCCATATATTCTCAATCGGGTTCAAATCAAGGGATCGTGCTGGCCAAGGAAATTCAGTGGCGAGGAGTACTCATAACACGATTCCTGCCGGCTTGCTCTGCAAAGGGAAGTCATGAAAGATGCTTAAGTTTAATGCATTATTACATGTATTACACCTAAAATTCAGTACCTATCTAAAATTTGAGAGAATTTCATACAAAATTGCCATGGTTGTTCTTTGGGATTTTGCCACCGGCTTCCCTTCCCTTCCCTTTTTGGCTTCCCTTTTGAACATTTTCACCCTTCGCCACAGCAAGGAATAACTTTACGTTCACTAAACCATTCGCGAAGTATGGTGGCTCGATGAATGGGACAATTATCGTGCACAAAACTTATATCATTTTTTTATAGCACTTAGGTGGGAGACAAGCACACGGCCCACCTGATAGAAAGTGATTACCGTGGCCTTTGGACGTATGCAACACCAGGGGCGTCACACTCATGCTGCCGACCCTGAAGAAACCTTCTAATGCCCTTAAACCCTCATTTATATCTGGATAGACATTTCGCACTGTGGGCAACATTATATCTTCTAACACTTTCACATAATTTGCACTATTTGCACGCGTAGATATTGGGTCTAATTCACCCGGCCCTAGCGCTCTAATCCACCCCCACATAATTTACACTTAGATTCAGTGTTCGGTACTATGTTGTTTTCACACCACCGTGTTTTATCCTTATGCCATAAATGTAATCTTCCTTTTTGAGATGATTTAAACGTTTTTTCATCAGAAAATATTGTTGATTCCCAGTTAAAGTAAATACTCTTCGTTATTCGTTTCATATTCTGCTACCATATAACGCCGCTTCAGCAGGTCTTCCACTTCTCCTCCAACTCTGCAACTCTTCTTCCTCAAATTGTTTCACGCAACGACTCCCAGTATTTCTCTAAAAAAACAACAACCATATTACACAATTGCAACCAATGAACAAAATTGCACTACAACAATATTAATTAATTAATTAACTTACAGATAAGCCCGTCTCATTAGAAATTTGAGATATATTCAGACCATTCGAATATGGCCACAATATTAGCTTTTGCTTCAATACTTATATTTGACATTATTGATTTATTAAAAAAGAAATGTAATCGCTCGAACAGTAATTAACACAAACAGTCGTAACCATAGATGATATAATATATAAATAGGGTAGTCGTAACTGACTTCACCAACCAACAACTTCACTCATAGCCAATGAATCCATTTTATTTCAAATGCACCCTCAAATAATTATTTTCTCGCTAAGTTTAAAATTCTACCTAAGAAACATTTTTATATTCGTATCAACATTTATTTATATCATAACTTTTAAATATAAAACACAAAAAGTTATATTAGTTCCGGTAGGTTCGAACCATCACCGACAGGTTTCATACTATTCATCAAGCCGCACCTTAAACCACTCAGCTACGGGGCGGCTTACGTATGATATTGAAATTAACAATATCAATCAACGAGTGAACAATATTAATGTGTGTGTATGTGTGTGTGTGAATTATCTTCAAAGATTAAGGTCATAACTTCAAAAGTTTAGTAAGAGTACTGTACGACGTAGTGTTGACGTGTATGTGTGTGTGAATTGTCTTCAAAGAATAAGGTCATAAGTACGACTATTGTTGACGCGCAATAGTTGCGTCAGATTGGTACTGCACTTATGATCGCGATAGTACATGGTTAACATCCTTGTAGTTCATTAATGAAATATAGGTATTGTAGCACTAAACCTCTACCTACTCTTTCAGAGTTATACAGGCGTTAATACATAAAATTCTAATGATATCACGATAATTTGTGGTAGCAAATATACGAAATTAGATCCTTTGGAAGGACTTAACGCGAGTAATGGAGTTTTCCTAAAGGTTTGAATTTCGGATTCAACATTCAAATTAAGGTTTATTCTGTATTTATTATTCCTCGCGAATTCACTCATTGAAACAAACCCGGATTCCTTACATCTCATTTCCGGAGGTTTTTTGCTTAAACGTGTTTTTACGTACCGTTCTTTGTAATGTAAATTGCAATGTTCGTTTTCGTAATAATAACCTATTCTTAGCACTCATTATTTAGCATATTTTTTTTTATAAAAACTAGGTAATGAATGATGACCTTTAAATTACTACTAAGAACACCACCACAGCCACCATTAATTAATGGTAATTACCTTCACTGGTATCTTTTATTCTCGTTGGTTACGAGGCCGGTAAACAGAACGCCACTATTATAGAGTAGTATTGCAAACTTACGAGTATACCTACATACAAAGATATTATATAAAAAGAAGTAGATATGTTATTGCGCGAAAATCTTGAAGATCCGAAAACGAGTCAATTGGAACGTTTGCCTCTAGTATCGCGTGCCGAGCGGCGCCGGTCGGACGTTGCGCGGAAGCATCAGTGACTTAAAAAAATAACGAAAATGCCATCGTATGTTTATAGACACTGCACGAACTATTACTCTAAAGTTAAAACACCAAAAGTGTAGATGAATTAAAAATGTGTGTGTGTGAGTTCGGCACATTTTTCTACGTTCATTTGTAAGCATATGACATGTCTATGTTATGAAATGTCATTGCCTACATAACATAACTGCATCTATTTGCATTGGTCAGGGCGTTTCTGTTAATGTGTACCTACCTTTTTTCAATAAAATTATCTAAATATTATGGTTATCCACATTCTAGATCCTAATAACGCTACATTGCTTCTCAAGAAAAAGGTAACAATCTAAACTCAAAGGATATTTTTAGAGTCATTGTAGGTCCACCTACAATGACATATAAACTAAAGAGTTTATGTTTATATTTCTTGCTTGTATTGGGTATTGCTTTGCTTTAAAATTGTAATAGTCACTATTGGCGAATGTTGAGAAGGTATGTGAGTAGATCTTAATGTCTATTTATTTAATTTAAACCTATGTTAATTAATGACAACTGTCCATAGCACAGGTATAAACCTTAGTTTTTAGGTGGTTTTTAGTGTTATTTTTCTTGTATTGTTTTAATGGTAATAAATAAAAAAAATATAGATAATAATATACCTAACTAGCTGACCCGGCGAACTTCGTACCGCCATATTTTCCGCCCGAGTGTTATTATCTCTAAAGGAGATGGATACTCTTCCATACATTCGTGGGCCTGATTGACAGAAAATGGAGCTGTCAGCTGTCACAGCTTAGAATACAGTTGATAAACACAAGAAATAATTAATCGATTAACGGAAATCGATTCAGAATTTATTTTTATTACACTATTATTTGGTATTTTAAATGGTTATTATTATTATTATGATTAAGTTTTGTTCACTCTGATTGATTTAATATCAAATTGTGATGCAAGTGTTATAATACGCAATATTGTTTGAATAATTTTTAGTAATCGATATTTTATTTTGCTAGTGAAATAAATTTAGTTTTAAGATTTCTTGTCTTCAAGATTTTCAATTGAGCTGGTTTTTTAATATTTTGAAATAGAAAAAAATACCGCTTTTTTTAAGTCATATCTCAAGTCATTACAATTTTGGCCCCGA
The DNA here is from genome assembly GCA_914767945.1 of Eilema depressum. NCBI lineage: Eukaryota > Metazoa > Arthropoda > Insecta > Lepidoptera > Erebidae > Eilema > Eilema depressum. Next base: position 17,281,744 of record OU612013.1, read on the forward strand.
AGTCCCCGTCTCCTTTATCAGTGTTTCTCTACAACATTATGCATTTATTATACATATAAACCTTCCTCTTGAATCACTTTATCTATTAAAAAGAACCGCTTCAAAATTCGTTGCGTAGTTTTGAAGATTTAAGGGGGGATCATAGGGAGGGACGGACAGACAGCGACAGCGACTTTGTTTTATAATATTATGTAGTGATAGTGATAGATGATGACCTTCGTTCCTGAGGCAGACTTCTTCAACTTTAATTTATTAGATATAAGTACTAGGCGAGATAAAGTCCAAATGAAACCCTCGTTATACTGGGTGACTTTATAGTCGTTTCGGAGCGAAAGATTTTGGGCACAGTTTCGTTAGCAAAATAGCGATGCCCGATATTTGACTTTGTATCGATATTTCGCATCGTAATGTATCGTAACTGAATGTATCGATACACGATATTATCGTATGGCTTTGTATCGATATTGTTAATATCGTATTAATATCGTATCAAAATTCAAACTCTAATTTAGTCTAATTTATTTACAGTATAAATATAATTTTAATATTCGTCACACTAGTTTTTTGTACAGTCCTGTACAGAAAATCACAATTGTAATTTTATAGTATATCTATCATCATCACTACATACATATTATAAAACAAAGTGGCTGTCTGTCCGTCCCTATATATGCTTAAATCTTCAAAACTACGCCACAGATTTTGAAGCGGTTTTTTTGAATAGGTAGAGTGATTCAAGAGGAAGGTTTATATGTATAATACCATGCATTGTAGAAAAATACTGATAAATTTAGAGACATGCAGCGGGAACGGGATCAGAAAATATGGCGGTACGAAGTTCGCCGGGTTAGCTAGTATAGTATAAAATTATAATTGCAAAAAATTTTTCATCTAAACTTTTAAGGAATAATAATTTTGATAATCGTTGCGGATCCAACCTATTGCGATTTTCTGTAAGCGTATTATTAGCTGAAGAAAACAATCGCTCTGACGGCACTTAATAAAAAAAGACCAAACACTAGATTTGATAGGTTAAATTTGGAGACGCTTCGAATGAACTAATCGTAATCACACAGTGCTAACAGAAAAAACTTATTACTTTTTGAAGGTATCTACCGATATTCAAAACGAACGTCAACAAATCATTTACAGTCTACCCACATCATATTACAAAATACAGCCTGCCATTGGCGGCACTAATAAAAGAAGTTTGTTTATAATATTTTCAATCGTTGTTATAATTTATTATGATCATAACAAAGATTCAAGTCTCCAAATGTACTTAGTCAGCTTATCTCCTTTTGAACATTTGATTGAACAACTATGTATTACTTTAGAGTTAAGTCATACGATATTTTTGATGCGATATACCCGAGAAGCGATACGATATCTCCACATATCGTATTGATGTGTATCGATACAAAATATCGAAATATCGCATGGTGTTGTATCGATACACCAAAATATCGATACGTATCGGGCATCGCTATAGCAAAATCGTCTGGAAGTATTATTTTGGTGAAAAAAAAAAAACTTTTTTTTTACAACGCCCATACAGTATGCCTTTCACCTGTACATTATTCCCATTTTTTCGCCAAATTAACACTTCCAGACGCTTTCGCCATCGAAACTGTGCCCAAAATCTTTCGCTCCGAAACGACTACAAAATCACCTTATATAGAGTGTTCATCGAAATTAAAACGTAAATTACCAGTTGCGTACCACTAAGTGGTCGTTTCATTGTGATATTGCACTTAAGTTCACAAAGTGAGGTGGAAGTAGATACAAATTCTTGCTGAAAGTTTAGACAGGAGAACAAGACACGCTTATACAAGCCAGCCAACTTATTCCTGCAGGTACATGCTTCATTCTTCAGCAATACTGTAGAATTATAACTTTATAACACAGTAAATTTAATATCTCTAAAGTTAGTTGGGCATAATTTGGTGAAAGTCCGACCAAATAATTAAGAATGTTCAATTTCTTTGCGCAGTTTTTTAATTAATTATATAATTTTCAGCTCGTGTAAATTCTTAATAGAATTGAGCTGAAAGTGGTTCATAAATTTCGTCTGAGATATCCAAAAATGTATTCAAATTATAATAAAAGTAATACTGTGTCAGGTTGGAAAATTATAAAGCACTATATCTGTCTAGGGTTGAATTATAATAAGATTTTATTACGTACTAGTAGTTTTTTTTTATTAAGAATAAAATAATGAGTAGGTATAGCACTCATTATTTTAATGATGTGTAAGATGATCTCGGGTTAAATAGTAGATACGAGATAAGTGCCTTGTCGACAAATGACACGTATCTATTTATTGCGAGAGACTTAAAACAGATGATGAAATGTGTATGTCAATTGTCAATATACCCTCTAAAATCCATCTAAATAAGCAGATGTGAATGTATAATAATTATGCAAATTAGAAAGGATGGTAGGTTTATTTTAGCCATTGTAGTTTTATAACCTTTTAGCTTACTTAGTGATATCTAAACATTTAATAAAAAGCTGAAAACACGATTTGTCTGTTAAGGGAAACCTAGTCTGTGGTTTTGGAAAAATAAACTTAAAAACACAAATGTCAAAGAGTTGAAAAGGAAAGGGATAATTTAATGGACACTAGAAATAACAAGGATGAAAGGGATGTATACCCACAATAGAGCAAACCCCTTGTCTGGACCGAGAGTCAAATCGAATAACAAGTAAATGTATTAGTTCTATCTTGTTGGGATCTCCAATTTCAAATGTAGTAAATTCTAATTGGGATATTCCAATATATTCAATTGGCAGTAAATAAGGGTTAATTCTGGCAGCAAGTTTAAACGATCATGTAATTTTGGGCGCATAATTACAAACGTTAGATCATTTAGCTTAACGGGAGAAGTGTCACGATTAAGATAAACGACGCTTTGAGCCCCGCAGCATTAAATTTCACAATTTTACATACCTTAACTAAGAGCTTACAAGTGATTAATATAAATTACATAGCTATCGCAGGTGGTGAACCTATTTATTTTCACAGATATACGTGATTGAAATTGTTAAAATATAGATAGGTAAGATAACCAGCAGACTAGGGGTATATGGAGCCCCACCAAGGTCTCCAGCCCTAAGTTTACTTTACGTGAAAGCAAGTACACGTACTAATTAAAGGATGAGGCTCTTGATGCAGGCTATCCTCTTGGGGTTCTCCTCAAACCAAATTATTGAAAGGAGAGCGGACAGTGGGATCCACTTGACTATTGTAATATTTTGTAACCATGGATCAAATTAAAATATAATACATAGCTGCATCACAAAATTAAACTAATCTCATCAAATTTTAGACAACATAGAATTGCTCTCATATTATAAAGGAAGCTATTTGGCCGCAGAATTTTAGTAACTAATACGAGTAGCAGTACCGGTAACCGCAATTTACAAATTTGCCGATCCAGTCCCCCTAGACTCAAGCGATTTGCTCTCAATGAGACAGACACGAGGGCCCTCCACGCAGATTGGATGTCAGGAGCGAGCGGGCGCCGGAGCGGCCGATTGCCGCGCGTCCCTACTCGCCACACCACTGACGCTCTTTAACTAGAACAACCCTCCACTTAAAGCAATGAAATTAAATTAGTGTCCCTTTCAGACCACTTATAATCCATCAATGTTATTACCTATACCGTTAAAATCAAAAGAGTCTTGTCTCGCAGCTTACACTGGTATAACTTAGGTACTTGATTCTTTCAGAAGCTTTAGAAAACCTAACAAAAAGGGTAGTTTGATAAAGAAAGTCTTATTTTCAGTGAAATCCGATTTTGTGGAATGACAATAGCTACAATTATAATATGAGGAAAATAAATTTATCTCATTCGTACATAGGTAGATACAGCTTGAAATTTAAAATTCAGGTCATCAAAATCGTGAAAGTTTGTCATAAGCTCATCAAAATTAGTCCATAATTTTATATTCGTTTATGCCAGATATGTTTTCAAACACATTGTGACAATATTATCGTTCAGGTTATCATAAATAAAGCACACCCATTTAATCGGCGCTTGCGTATCTATACAGTATAGATACCATGAAATTGGTTCGCCCTTTCCGAAAATATTACCGCATAAATCAACTATAGCCCGACAACGAAGATAGTCTTGCCGATTGTATTGACCGGCTGACTCTTCGCGTCTATTACATAATGGACTTATAAAGGCTGTTTAGGATCAAGGAAATATACATCCAATCGTACAATGTCGGAGTATCCCACGGTTGAGTTATATGCCAAGTTTAGATAGGCTGTTTTCCTCTATTGTGTTTATCTTTGAATGTGTTTGTTGACCGTTATATGAATGAATATATTTATGCGATAGTTTTCTAATGTTAACATGACGTTGTTCATATTGAGATTGAAATTTGGTTAAAATTTATGTCAAATAATGTTCAATGCCACTCATATTTAGTTAAATCGGATGTGATAAAAATGACTATGGATCATCATTACTCATCTTATCACAAATTTTTCGAATGTTTTTATCGCATGTTTCAAAAATAGAATCATAAAATAAAACATCACTAGGTACATAAAAATACCTAAGAATATAACTCTTCTTATTACTAATATTGAGTACTCGTTATTGTTCCTGTCGTATCACTCGGTATAGTCAACGTATTAACAGTATGGTACCTATATAATGTATACATTATGGTATAGTTTCATACAAGATATTAGATTAAGCTATTGATAGTTTGTGCCAACGCCCTGCGTGTAGAATATATTCAGGGAGTCATTCACCATCTCGCGATCGTCAAATTCGCGAGCGCGCGCGAGTTGGCAACTTTCGATTTTGATTTATTTTTGTGTCATCAACTCGCGCGTTTGTGAAAATATGACGTATTTGTGTACAGTCAGCTACAAAAACGCCTGTAATAGATTAAATTAGGTACCTATTTTAAATGTACAAGATATTTTAGGCTAGCTTCACATGTAACGCGCGTTAACGGAGGTCAGTGGTTACTCGGGACATTATATCTTGCACCTAAAATGTGTCTTTTGAGGATAGCTACGGCAGGAGCCAGGACCTCGTTAGTCTCGTGATTCAGGTCTATGATACGGGTCCCGATCCCGAGGTATAAGCGGTACCGCGTTTTGCGAGAGTTTGTCAGTTTGTTTCGGCAGAGCTTAGAAAATGGACGTGGAAGAAGCTATTATTTTGTCATTATGTTATAAAGAAATGTATAGAAAAATAGAAAACTTAAGCATGCGTTCACGAACATTAATTATTTGAAAATGCGTAACAAAATTTGGCCATCTCAATATAGATTTATACGACTTGAGTTTGAAGTAAAAGTAAACACAGTTTTTGAGAGAGATATAGGTATATAATTTAAAACAACACGGCAAAATGCTTATTTTTCTAATAATAACTAACAATATTCAGCGAATCAACAATATTACAATGTCTCAAGAATTTCGTCTGTTACTTATTATGTGTATTGTTGAAAGCTAAGTAAATAAAACAAAAATGGTGTATATCCACACCCCAGGTTAGGTTAGGTACTTTTTTAACGTTAATAAACAAAAACGCTTCATTTAATTTTTTTTATCATTTTGCCCAAAATGTATTTACAAGGGCATAATATGAGGTATAAGGTGAATAATGATTCATACTAACCGGGAAAAGTGATTAGATGATTAGATGTATACAGGCCGGTCACTATTCATAGGGACCAGATTTTTCAAGTTGCCCGTAACATATATACCTACTTTAAGGAATGCACAGTAAAAATACTCCTGAAATCACTTTTAGGGAAGCGTGGGAAATAAATAATAGTTTTTTATAGTAATTGATTCATCATCATCATCATCATCATTTCAGCCATAGGAAATCCACTGCTGGACATAGGTCTCCCCTATAGATCTCCCTATTTTATTATTGAAATATATTTTACAACACGATGCTTAAATAATAATAACTGTCTAATAAAAAAAAGGTTGTGGAAAATATACGATCCTTGAAAAAGATACGAAATTAGTTTGGCATAAAAAAAACCTTTCCATCCGACGGCGCAATGCCGCCCGTCTTTTGGGCACATTACCAGTAAAAATCGATGAGGAGGAATTATTCGATACCCGAACTACTTACCCCAACTATTTATCCATTTTTTATTCCAGTAAAAAAATAGCTTTATTTAATATTTTTACAATAAATATATACATTAAAACACTACACTAATTTAAAATGAATTACAAATGTCGTAAAAAAATTATGTAATAAAATAAAAATTACAATAAATACTTTTTTTATTCTTGTAAATATATACACTATAGTGTAATATGTGAAACATTATGAAATTTATCTTAAATACAGCCTAAAGTAAAAGATAAGCGAAAAAAAAAATCTAATTTCATACGACGTATATTAAGATAACATAGCTACTCATAACAGATATCATAATATCGGCCGTGTCTCCCTAGTGGCCTAGTCTCACTTCGCAACTCTATATCGAAATCTAAGATTAAAAAAAAAAAAATCACAGCGCATCAACCAATGCAGGTAAAGACGCGAGTATACATTAGTTTTCTTTTTCATGTTTTCTTTGATCCTTTTTAATCCGACTGTACTTTAGCATGCGCGCGAGATGACGACGAAAAAATAATTCGAAATCAAAAATTGCCAACTCGCGCGCGCTCGCGAATTTGACGATCGCGAGATGGTGAATGACTCTATTCAGGATGCTGGTGGGCCTTTCGCGCTACTGTGGTGCATTCGAAATATTGGCAGCAAAGTGCAGCTGAGTTCTCTCCGGACATACGTTAAAACAGCTCGCACACAGTCTGTAGAAAACAATATTGAAAAAGAAATACCTACATGATATTAAATAATTAACAGTCGCTATCAGTATTGGTCATTCTGTAGGTATAAGCTTGATAGATTACCAATACATAATATAAAATATCTACAACAATTTTATCTTATCGGAATACATGAATGAAACATTGTTTCAAAGAAATCGAACAGTAAATTTGTTGTGTACGTTCTTGAATGTCATTTTTGAGATCTTTCTAAAGGTTATCTATACGTATATACTTACAAAATGTGTGAAACGAGCGAAACTGCACTGTATTATATTTTTTCGCAGAACATTGCTCACATGATATTATTACCCTAGGAGAATAATTATCGTGTAAAGGAAATGTTAAACTGCTATTTAAAGTGTTACGTTATTATTTTCCTTAAATCCTGCTGCACTGACTTCACTTTTGCCTTATTAGTGAGTAGTGACATGTAATTATAAAAATAACGTATTTCAACTTCATTATTAGGTCTGATAATATTAATTAAGAAAAATAACGCTCTGTCTCACACATTGCACTCAAACGCAGGTAATTCATATGTCAACTAGGACAGGATGAGTCTTTTTAATACTGTGTGTGATAAAAGTGTTTGCAAAAAGTATTGTTTTAATATTTAATAGTCTAGGTTGTGTCAGTACGTGCGTTTGCATGAATTGAACTCCGGGGTGTGATTAAGTGTACATTTTTTATGAAAGTGCGATCACCGCACCCTTTGATGGGAACATTTCAGTTGATAGGAATTTCAATGTGATGAAAACGGAGAAACACAGACAGTTACAGTTTTTTAACTACGAGTATCTTTTATTTAAACCGTAAGAGATGTTTAAATATAGTGAAATGTTCGTATAAATCTAGATTCACCTCTATCTATTTCGATCTAGAAAGTATCCTTCAATCGGTATAATATACGTATAGGTAACGAACAAAATTGATAGATGATTAAGTTGATTAACCCTGCACTATGGTGAATGGGTGTTTACCGTGAAGTTATTGGTGAGGCATAGATAGGGATATAATTTTCGCGCAAGTGGAAAAGGCAAGAGATCGCAGAACTAAATAAGCCTAATAAGAATTTTACCATCAGCTAGGAGCTTTATAACTTTATAACCTGTAAACTATAATAGTTACTATTTAAATGTAATTCTTATTAATTAATTGTTTTTCTTTACAGCGATATGTTCATTGAAGCAGTTCCAATGCAACAACGGCAAGTGTATACCGAGGATGTGGGTGTGCGACCTGGAGAAGGACTGCGAAGACAACTCTGATGAAGAAATTGAAGAATGTAAAAAAGGTCAGTGATAGCAATACCTTCCGAAAAACCTATAATAGTTGAGAGTACGAGTACCTACTTGCTGCATTGGTAGATATAGGGACATTTTGAAACTAGTAATGTCTTTCTTTATTTCTTCAATAATGACAAAAAGATATATGTACCTAATATAGTTTTTTTGAACAGAAAAGTAGAAAATATTAAGTGCATTAAATACCTATCTGCAATTTAGGACAGCATAGTAAATAATTTGTATGCAAATTTTGTTGTTTTGTTATATCATTCAAAGATTTTACATAATATAACATAAACTCACGTCTATATCCCCGAAGGGGTAGGCAGAGGTGCTAACACCCACATTTCGCCGTTTATGTTTAGGTCCCAATGTAATAGGTGGCGAGCCTATTGTCATTTTTTTATTTTTTTATTTTTATCATCTTTTTTTTATATAACATATTATATAGATTTTAATTAGATTTATTAAAGTTCGTGCTTAAGCAAATGAATACATTCTGAAATTAAAAATGCACATAGCTATAGTGACACCTTGTTATAAGCCATAAATTATTTAATCTAACATAAAACACGTGTAATCCAGATTATAATGTCTTTATCCAACCAAGCGTCTCATACTATAGATGTGAAATGCCCGTCATGCACAGACAGATGGAAACGTATAGCTTAACAAAAGATTATTGCGGATGCTGAGTCAGTGAACACGTCAGTTGTAATCATTAACTCGTAACATTGATTAATCACAGTTCACCGTTTGGCTACATACCTAGTATGAAGAAAAATATTGTAAGTTTTTAAGGTATAATCTTCTATCAGTGGCAAAGGGTGATAGCAATTTTGTATGGTATTCTAGGCTTTCAAATGTTAGATACAGCATTTCACATACGGAATTTCAGATACTGATTTATTAGAATATAAATTTAAACATCTCTACCACGGTCTCCCTTAGCAAGCCAGCAGCAATCTAATTATGTAAGCGCACAACGACGAGCACAACGTTGCGAGTGTTGCGACTACCTTGATAGACATTGTCATTGGTCGGACTGGATGACGTCACTGGAGATCGACCAATGACAGTCTATCAACGCTGTCGCAACGTTGTGCTCGTCGTTGTGCGCTTACAGAATTGCATTTGCTGGAATCAGGTTAGAGGGACGCCTCGCCACTGCCGTTTATGATAGGTACTAACAACCATCACATAATTTATGTTTACTACGATCTTTCTGGTTTAACGTAAATCAGGAATCTGTAATAGGAATTTTCTTTGTAAAAATATATGGTATTCTTTATCACTTCAATGACTATGACATGACAAACATCATCATATTTATTGTAACATACATTTATCGATATTAATATTAAATTTTCATTTCATTTTCTAGATGTTTCTAAAAAATGAAATGAAAATTATTCAGTTACCTTTTGTAAAAATATTTAGTTGTTATTGTTTTAGTGATTTTAGTCTTTATACACGCCTCCGGACATATATGTCCCGAGGCGTGTATCCGGAGGAGTCCGGTATACAGGTGGAGGTATATAACAACTTCATAATCCTTTTACTTCGTTTAACTTCTCCCTTACACAAATAATATCCTCAGATTGTTTCGAGTAATCTAGCTCTAGAGTTACAATGCCACAATATGCCATTCTAATTAGCAAATGTAGACTTGTGAATTGTGATATGGTAAGGAATTCAGGCACAATTAAATATTTGATTTTGAACGCGCTCTCTTACTTTTTAGTAACGAGTATTACACATGATAATAAATATCAAGGATAACATACGCCGTTCACTTTGCTACAAAGTGTATAGTAATAAATTATTATATTTTAAGAATTCTGCCGGCAAGTCAACCAAAGTTTATTAAAAGCCTATAAATAGTAAAATCGTTATATCATAATTTGTGTCAAACAGCACGTAGTGTTGGAATAACAGATTACAAAATTGGAACCGGAAAGACTCGAACGAACAAGTTAAACAAAATCACAGACAAAACCATGTGAAAATGGGTATCTAGCTTTATAGGATAATTTTACTAACACTGTACCTACGTAGTGTACATTGTAAACATTTCTTCAAAAAGATAATGCAATAAATAATGTCTTATTTGAGATGGTAATAGGATGCCTGATTTATTATACGTCTTGTGTTGAATATTCAATTTCATTTAATATTTGGTTACCTACTTTAAAGATTCGTATTCTCGTTGCGTATTTTGAAGATAAAAGTTTACAGATTTATTAATAAGTTCGACATGAAAAATATCAGTTTTTATTGTTAATAGAAATCTTATACATTTTGTTTTGACTAGATCATTTTGTCCTATCCTAAAAGACGTACACAGACCACGGTCAAATAAGGAAAAGGTATTTCTACCATGTACCTAAATTGTCAATTAATTTTAATTCGATGTCTAAATCCCTACTAATATTATAAATGCGAAAGTAACTCTGTCCGTCTGTCTGTCTGTCTGTCTGTCTGTCTGTCTCACTTTTACGACTAAACCGCTGAACCGATTTTGATGAAATTTGGTATAGAGGTAGATTAGACCTTGGGAAAGGACATAGGCTATGTTTGGTCGCGATAACCGACATCCACGCGGACGGAGCCGCGGGCAAAAGCTAGTAACGATATAAAACACGGTAAATTTACATTTAACATAAAAAATATATTCGATTTCGTCTTCGGTGGCAATTCCGACACAAAAACATTTCACAGAAGGTCCATTAATATTTATTAGGAAAAGAGCTTCACAAACTTGACGGTCATCTAATTTCAGATCAATTGCTGTTTCAAGTTTTTCAATTTAATTTATTTTGACAGTTCGGTAGTTCATAAAATTAATGTAATACCTACAGTTTATGTTATCGTTTGTAATGTAATTTAAAGTAATACAGGTCAAATATAATTCTGTCAATGATGGTGGATGCTTGTCTTTTATATTATACTTTTCAGTGCGTGCAAAATAATAAATAAGATCGATAAGAAATGATCATGGGAAACATGAGATTGAACAATTATTATTATGTAGCAGGATTGTAATTTGTTGTGATATCTTTGTTCTTTTCACTGTACCTTATGAAAACCCATATCGTAATGATTTATTTTCTTGCTAGTCAGCATGAGAGGTAATATTCTATATTCTGTATACCGCGAATATTGTTGTTAATCAACCAATTAGTTTATTGCAGTACTGGATAGTGGATATAACTATGCCTCCCCAAATTCGCCTTATAGCAATCGATCCTCCGCTTGCCGCATCCAGACTATTCCAGTATTGACCCAATATTTTGGTATACCTAGTTTTTTTTTTTCATATCTTTCTCCTGTTTTAACTTAATACAGAAAAAAATGGTTTAAATACGTACCAAATTTATAGCCACGATTGAACATTCGTGAATACTATGATCTTATCTGAGAACATCTTTAGGCTACGCAATGAATGAAATTACAACTTTCCTCGTTAAAACCGTTTCGATACGAAGTGGGTCTCCACTTTGGTATCGAATTACTCTACAAATGTCTGTTATCTCCAATATTGTAACAAAATGAAACAAGTTGGTCAACAGCTATTGTCAGGGTTAATTGAGTATCATTACTACGATGTTCGTGATTGTTCATAGAATTCTAGTGCATAATAGGATATATTATTTAATTATATATTTAACTAGCTGACCCGGCGAACTTCGTACTACCATATTTTCCGCCCGCGTGGTATTATATCTAAATGTTTCTCTACAATATTATGCATTTATTATACATATAAACCTTCCTAGTGAACGCGGCCGCTACGCAGGAGGCGCGGGTTCGATCCCCGCTCAGTGCAAATATTTGTGTTCATGAAATATGGGTATTTGCATTGGTCTGGTCGTGCCTCGGAGAGCACGTTAAGCCGTCGGTCCCGGTTGCCATAAGAACATCTATGGCAGTCGTTACGGGTAGTTGGAGCCCTCAAAAATTCAAAAACAACAGTCTAGCTGCAAAGCTTCGATATCGCCTAATGTTACCATTGGGATGTGGAGGTCAGATGGCAATCGCTTCACAGAAAATATCGAGGTCTAGCCAAATCCGTAGTTAAGACTGGCAAAAGCGGACCCCAGACTCCGAGCTGAAAGCTTCGGATGCGACTGGGAATTAACGCTAAGAGGAAGAAGATAAACCTTCCTCTTGAATCACTCTATCTATTAAAAACAACCGCTTCAAAATCCGTTCCGTAGTTATACATAGGGACGGACAGACAGCGACAGCGACTGTGTTTTATAATATGTAGTGAAGTGATAATAATAATACCGGTAGGTAGGTACATACACTCACACCTATTTCTCTTCGGGGTAGGCAGCGGCAACAGCCCTCCATTTGACTCTATTCTTACATACTTTACTAGCTTCCTCTACTGTCATTAATCCTTTCATGTAAGTTCGCTGGTTTCGGGTACTTCTGACCTGCCCTCGATTCTGCTAAAGCAAAACCACTGTCGTGCCAGTCTCTGCAAAAATTGGCATTCAATTTTAGACTTTATTTCTATAAAATTAAAGTCCGAAATTAAATGACAATATTTTTATTACACGCTTTCGTTCACTCTACAAAAAACCTTTTTTTTAACGTTATCACCATTACTTTAAAGGCTAAAATCGAACGGAATTTTCTCGCAGTCTCTGTGGTGTGACAGTGGTTGTGCTTTATCAGAATCGAGGCCCTGCTCTTTAGTCAAAATTTGATTAACTTTGTCAATCTGTTCGAGATCGACCCCACCTGGTCTACCCATTCCACCTGTGCCTTACACACCTGGTGTGTCATTCGCTCCGTACTCATTCACTCTACGTGCCCAAACTACTAAAAGAGAATATTGTAACGAGGATTGAAAAGGGTACCTATATTAAAGTATAATATAGGTACCCTTTTCAATCATTGTTAGGTACAACCACGGAGGACGGAATACGGTACAACATTCTCTTTTTCAGGCCACACCTATCTCGAATCTCAGTATGTAATATAATAATAAAATATTACGATTCTGTACTGAGAATAACTTCAGCTACCCATCAGGGAAGTTATATTGTCATAGTCATCTGAAAGTCACTTACTTACAAATTCTCTAACCGATGCGAGAAATTGATTAAAATTGATTACGTTAAGTGAAACTAATAAACGCATGTTAAAAAGCAAAGTACTTACTTACTTATTTCATAATTTTCATATCTGCTAAGAGTAACAATTAGCCTACCATCTCTCAGTTTATTATTTCCATTATAATGTATGTATTTTTACATTACTATTTTTGAAGTTTGTTTCCATGCTAAAATCTACTTTACTTCAACACAATGGTACCTTTATCTCTCCATAAAAATCACTTACAAAATATAGTACGTTTTACTTAGCTATAACCTAAATACGTTTAAAAAATATTGGATCCGAGAACCGTTTCCAATAACTCAACAAGTTAAAAAGACGACCGTTCCACACCTTGCTTCAATCTATAACAATTTATAGGATACATTGATTGCAAGCGCTTCTAGCTGATTGCTCTTTGGCTTCCTTTATTGACGAGAGATGACTGGGCTCGTCTCACTGGCGCCTTCTTGATTTTACATCACGCATGCGCTGACCCTTAATAAAACTATAAACTATGAAAAATTGTACCTTGTTTAATGAGGTCGGTTTTAATGTGTGTAAGAATATTGCTGTAGGCGTTTTTACCTGAATATCGAATAATGATGTAGTGTTGTGAACTGGTTTTCAATGAATAACTTACTTCCTTATTTGATAAAACAAAATATGTGAAATTGAGCTTGTCTTTAATATTATAGAATCATATATGGATCTCTGGCGGTAAATGTGTTTGATTTATATAATGATGTTCGTTATTTTTGCCAATTTTTTAAAACCACACATTTAATTTAAAAAAGTGCCATGAATTTTAATTAAAGGGGCTCTTTTTTCACTGCTCTGCCTGTTGCATTGCAAAATATAAAATGATGTACGTAATAAGTTTAGTGTCACATTGTGGCCCACTGGATTAAATTAGTGCTGAGTTTAACAGTTAATTAGAACTTGTTGTTTATATTCTTAAGCTTCTAAAAACGTAATTATGAAAATGTGTGAAAGGATCTGAAGCAATAACTATGTACCTACGTAGTTGTATATTATCTTTTTCTAATGAATTTCAGTAGGTTGTTAGAGTATCTTCTAGTAGAACGTGACTATCGCGGGTTTGGGTCACGTCCAGAGTGTTGAATTTTCTGCTTCAAGTTTACGATGTAATATAATTTATACTCAAAACATAAAGCAATATTTTCTGGTACACAATTTAAAATTTACTCAAACAAAAAGCTGTAGATGCTAGAAAATTCTTTCTCGTTATCTTAATTCAATATAATTTGCGAAGCTGAGCTTGAATCACGTTTCATAGAGTCTTTATCACAGGCATAGTACCTCTGTAGGAACTTTTATTTAATGTTGATAAAGCATACACGACAAGAATCCAAGTATCCATCCAAGTATAATATTTGGTTATGGTTGGTATGATTAGTAACTAATAGTATAAAATGAGCCATCAGAAAACATTCTGTCCTGTCCGTATACGTGTCCTTAGGTTGCCTATAGCAAAAGACAACGCCTCATCACCTGTCCACTTCTTCAACAATAATCTGACTGTCATTAATTATTCCTCAAAAAATCTTCTTTATTTTCATTATCAATCAATTAGCCTTGCAATGCTTCTTGCCTCTCCCAATGTGCTCATTAACGTTAATTTATATTTTCAGTAGATAAGTTTGTTTAAATCTCATTCATCTGAGCGATCAAAGTAATTGACTAACTTACTAAAGAAAGAATTGCTAAACAAAGTAGACTTGCGATGAAATGTATTAATTTTATAATTATTAAAATTTTGTGTACAATTTTAATCCTTATAATGAATTACATACAATAATATACTATAAGTACAATAGTAAAGCTCTCGTAAAAAGGAAGATAGATTAAAAATCGATCTTTTTATTCTCAAATTAGTTTTTGTTTCTCTCTATTTTTATCTATCTGACTCTATCCATCTAATCTTTCCCTCAAACATGTTCCAAATAATGTAATTCGATAATTCAGAACCCTGAATTATTGAATCACCATGCTTATATAAATTAGGTACCAAAACCATTTTAGAGGAATGTAAAATGGTTTTTACATATATGTGTATGTAAAACTATTTTAGAGGAGTGGCTAGGTAACAGTCCATAGTTGTTGCACTATGTTTTTATGTCAGATCTGACCCCTCAAATCAAAGTAATGGGGCAAAGCCGCCAGCCTTTTGGGTACGTTACCAGTCGACATCGATGGGCCGGAATTTTTCGACATTTGAACTCTTTTTAACCCCACCCCTCTCCTTAATTTTTTTTAATCTTGTCAATATTCTTATTAATTCATTTAGTTTTGTTTATCTGTAATTAGCTAGAATAATATTAAATTGTAATTAGACATGTTAGATAGTATATAAGTACCTAGTATTAAATCCTAAAACGTGCTTAAACTATGATTTATAAGTTTCATAGTGGAGAAGCTACAAAGTTGAAGCCACAATTATAGAACCTACTTGTTCTGCTTTTGAACTTTAACAAACTTTGAACCCTTAACCAAAGTTACGGGTGGAGACCATACCGGTTATAAAGATATGATGTTCATTGGCAACTACGGTGAAACTGGCTGAAGTGGCAATGGCATAAAATGGAATTTGGAACGTGGCAGAAAACAGCAGTAACGCTGCTCATCGCAAAAAGGCAAGAAGCCTAACTATATAATAGGCTACCTGGAATGACGCCAAAATGGAATAAAAGCAAGCGATAATTGTCACTCATTTTTATATACACTGCTATCAAAATATATCTGTAATAAAATTTTCCAGCAACATTACAAATTACAGCAATTGAGAATTATAACACACGCACACAAATTGATGTCGACAATATTACTGGCCACATATTATCGGATCCATAACAGAATTAAATCACTTTCAATTATTCCGTTACGTTATCTAGTTACTTCGGTTTTATCAAAGTATCTGTAGCAATAAGTTGAACGAAATTAAATTGAAAGCAAATAATCGGAACTTGAATTTACAACGAAGAAATTAACAATATACATATTATACAACATTTGCCAACAAATATAAGTTTAGTTTTCATATGTATAAATTGCTCGTGGAATCTAATTATAAAGCTAACTAATTTCCACTCCTAATTATACAAATTTTCCGAAGGAAGTTTCCTCGAGTTATCCATTTAAATTGTTCAACTCTGTATTTGACTTATCTGAACTTTTGCTTATGTGAGTATTTTAAGTTATCAAGAAATATTTATCAAGTTGGCTGGATATAATTAAATCTCGAAGAACAATTTCTAAGAAAGGCAGGTTTTTTTTGACAGGTAATCTTGAACTTGGACTTCGGTGGCTTAGCGGTTAGAGCATTCCCCCTGTAAGCGAAAGATGGCGGGTTCGAATCCCGCCCGAAGTCGATTCTCTTTTCTCTTTGTAAATCGATAGAAACTTTTTCGTTGAAATGAGTTTTTATTAAACAATAATTATATTTACACGTAGCTGCGCTTCTAACCATTTTAGTCGACACCATAATCAGGATAAAATCAGTATCTGTCAGTAACAATAATATTTAAATTTTCAATCCTGCCTTAATTTCGAGAGAACCGTCGTAAACTTGAGAATGAATTTTAACAACGTCCCAGTCGCATCAGAAAATGGAATCCAGAAAATCGATTCTTTAATTCAAGTATGTTCGTAAAATACTTTCTTACTCCTAAAGTCGCCGTTACAGATGGTTACATAATTTGCTCCTATTCAAGATTTTCTAGTTCATATTGATGGTCGTTATAGAAGGGTGACTATACCGTTGTAATATCTTGGCTTTGACTCCAAAATCTGGTCACGTGCTTCCCTCAATAGCCTCACGCCGCAGAAAATTGTACGTAGGCACCTTTAGGCTGTTCATGAATAATGGTAGACTATTATATTGGGTGATGGACTCTTATTACATTATCACTACATATTATAAAACAAAGTCGCTGTCGCTGTCTGTCTGTCCCTATGTATGCTTAAATCTTCAAAACTACGCGCCGGATTTTGAAGCGGTTTTTTTAATAGATAGAGTGATTCAAGAGGAAGGTTTATATGTTTATTACATGCATAATATTGTAGAGAAACACTGATAAATTTAGAAATATGTAGCGGGAACGGGATCAGAAAATATGGCGGAACGAAGTTCGCCGGGTCAGCTAGTATGTCATACAATTTAAGATCTACTTTTATGAATACAATAAAATAATAAATAGTTCTATGTGGCAATTTTATTTAATTGAAAATTTACTTCATGTGGATTCTTTACCATAATAAGTAAATGATTACAACTCAGGGATAACTATATTCTAGACTCTAATCTATCCCTGTATCAAATCTCAACCAAATCCGTTAAGCCGTTTGAGCATAGTTATAAAATATAAAATTATCTGTACCAAATTTTACATTTCTAATATTATTATGATTTCAAAATAACAGTGTACAAAATAAGATTTACTCCTTTCACAAGGGACAGCAAAAAACCTGATATACGATTTTACGTATTAAGGGTTCAAAGTATCAAACGAAATCCTTTGTAAGGTAACATGTCCAAATGATAATAGCAAGATAATCACAAGACTTAAGGAACTGAAATTCCGTAGGCAGGTACCCAAAGGGCAAAGCCTCAAAGAACCACGACAGTATCTGTGCGAACAGATTGCTACCAACTTTGAGTGAAGTATTTATGCTTCATTGCTTTGATTATATTATATGGATATAATATATTTGTTCATGATCTTTAGACTTCGCTTAGCGGTAATTAATATTTCTTGGTACTATTCAGAGATCATTACGTGCCTAACGCTTGCTAATCCTACTGTAAAAATGATCTAATCTACGAGATAGTAGTGTATGACTTCCAGTTATAAAAATTTATTTCATTGAAAAACTTAAGTAAAGTCTCAGACAAAATTCTAATGAGGGTAGGAAGACGATTAAAAATGGAAAAAGTGCATCGCTCAGGCGGGACTTAGTTATAAATGTTATAATAGAAGTAATAGTTAGCATACTAATTGTTTTAAAATTTCATTCAGGAGGGTAGGAAGTGTTCTTGGGCACGTAAATATATTTTTTGTTTGTCTCTCAGATAACGTATGGTTTGCGGCTGCGTCAGCTTTATATAAAGTGACAACCCTTTCGGAGTACTACCCTCTAAATGGCAAGCAACATTACCTTCTACACAATAAGTAATAAGAACGAATTTTCTCTCGGATGGGTTCCAAAATAATTTGTGTATATTCCTTCTTATACAGCTTTAGCGAAGTAAGGTATACGAGCAATGACGCAGAAAGTAAGCATTGTTGTGACTGGTACGGTCAATATAATCAAAATAATTGAAAAATACAAGGATTGATGTAAAAAGATTTTGAGATTTATTATTTTTACCAAAAAATTAATAGCGTAACGCATGACATATTGACATGTTATTCTTATTTTGTTCGTTGACGTGTGAAATAAAGCATACTGTGTTAATCGTGTACTTAACAAGACGATTGTATTATTTGTATTGTATGCTTAAAGCAATTAATATAAACATACATAAACATGCAAAAATATTATACAATATCTAAAACATTACTTGTCCCTCATTAATTAATGAATCAAATCACTCGTGTTAAAATAATACGGCAACCTGATATTATAAAGTCGTGAAGGCATGAATGAACTTATTGTCTTTGTACCTACTTCATCATATTATTTCATCTCACCTAAAAAAATAAATGAATCTCACAGCCAAAATTATTTTAAAATAAACACACGTGGGCGTTCATTATTATGCGGGAATGCGTTACAATCTCTGGCACTTCTAAAGGTAAATTCAAACTGGCGGAATATTTTGGAGCTTTTGTACACCAATATAGTTCGACTAGATCTCACTTTGAATCCATTATTTATAAAAGATTTTTCTCTCAGAATAAGGCTTTAGTACCTCGCAGGCTTACATGCGTAGGTATCTGCCGATGCGGGTACTCTCTGCAGTTATTGCGATAAGCACAGAATTTTGCTGTCCAATCAAAGAGAGCTGCAATCGTTACGCTTCGATTTCTGTAAGTGAAATTTATATGTCTATGAAAATATATACATCTATAAAAAAACAACTCCGATTTAAAAAAAAATACGATTTATGGAATAAAAAAACATTGAATACGATTTTTGACTTAAATTCGTCACCTTCTATAAGAAGTAGTATCTTGTTTATTGTCATAACAAATAATAAAAATACACCAACGTTCGCAGAATCTGCGAGCAATTCTACTTCTTGTTGCTTTGACTTATTTGTTCTTTCTTGGAATGCGCACCTCGTCTCTTTGTAGCCGAAGAATTCAAAACTTTATTTTTATTATTTTGAAGAGGTCGAGTGGGTTACTAAGCTATGTGATTAGTACACGAGCGGAGCCTAATTAGAGGTGGAGGTAAGTGCATTTGAGTTGGGAAAATTCTTTAGTGTGAGTTAGTTTTATTTCTGCCTTATGTAGTTTACTCTTATAACCATTTCTCGGTTTTAAGATTAAATTACATAAGGCAGAAATAAAACTAACTCACACCAAAGATTATTAATTAGAAGAATAATAGAGATAAACATACTAAATTATATCTGTGTAGTTTCGCTGGGGTATCGCACTAAACGCCCGCGAATTTAGTTCCCACTACTCATGGATACATTATGCCAGGGATATAAAATAGCATATCCGTTATTCCAGACCATGGTCTGGAATAACGGATTTGCTATCTACCCCTGTTCCAGATTTTTGCCAGATAAGCTTCAGTGCAGGCTATTATCTGTTCTGTGTCTCGAGGTTGGAGGATCATACCAAATTCTGACAACTGTCATTCACGTGAATGCCAGTATAAACCACATTAGGAGGACAAAGTGTGTGAAAGCAAACCTTATAGCTCCAAAGTGTAAATTTTGGCTGTAACAAATGCGCTAGCATTATAGTAATGATGAAAATGATAATAACTTCAATATCACATTATTGTGTAAATGTCAATGTCTAAAATGTCTCACAAATTTGCTGCCAGGTGGCGTTGATCCAATATCATAGAAATTACAGTTCACTCGCTCGCGATCGATTAGGTGTGAAACTTGCACTAGACACTAAGGAGAAAAGTATTTTTGCGATAAAATGCCACTAGCCGAGCAACGAACTCGATTAGCAGGAGAGCTAGCTAATTGCTAATCTGTATTAACGATCGGATGGTTATTTGTTTCTTATGCTTGTCTATACCATTCATCTGATTACGATAAAACTTCGATACATTATTGTTCGTATGCGTAGGTTTTTATGAATATAATAAAGAGAAAAAGAAACCTGGCCAAGTACGAGTTGGCAAATTGCGGTTTATGACGTATTAAAAAAAACTACTTACTGGATCTCGTTCAAACCAATTTTCGGTGGAAGTTTGCATGGCAATGTACATCATATATTTTTTTAGATTTATCATCCTCTTATTTTAGAAGTTAGAGGGGGATTTTTTCACTTTGGAAGTGTCCTATCCTATCTATAGATACCCCACACGTATGGGTTTAATGAAAAAAAAAAATTGAGTTTCAGTTCTAAGTATGGGGACCCCCAACATTTAATGCTTTTTTTCTATTTTTGTATGAATACATCTACTTACCAAGTTTCAATAGCATAAGCCTCATAGTTTCGGAGAAAAGTGGATGTGAAATACGGACGGACAGACGGACAGGCATGACGAATCTATAAGGTTTCCGTTTTTTGCCATTTGGTTACGGAACCCTAAAAAGGCGGTTGGTACAGTAAAGTCGAAAAAGTAGAAATAACTAAAAGCTCTAAAATAAAATTGAACCAATTATTATCACTCCGAATATATACTAGGTTCGTCTTATTGTATAAAATTACTGTAACGCCATAAAAAAATTCAAAACAATCCAATAACTTCGATTACCGAAAACCTATAAAAACAAAACCAATCTACAGCATTTGAA
The DNA here is from genome assembly GCA_914767945.1 of Eilema depressum. Lineage (NCBI taxonomy): Eukaryota > Metazoa > Arthropoda > Insecta > Lepidoptera > Erebidae > Eilema > Eilema depressum. Next base: position 17,302,943 of record OU612013.1, read on the forward strand.
AGATGAAGGATAGTAATTGCTGCTATAAAATGCGATGTCCCCAGAATTGCCAGTGGGCGGTATTAAATTTTAGTGCTTTCCAAGTTTTGGCCCTAAATCCTTATCGACTCCTTCCTTTGTCCTTCAAATTTATTTTTTAACTCTATTCCTCCGAGTGTCATGAGCTATTAAAGTGATTAATGGCGCCGACTTTAAAATATTAGTTCAATAACATCACTTATCGACTATAATGAAAATCATGGATCCGTTCATACCAATTACAATTGCAGTAAAATCTCAATAAACAAAATTACTATGACCCAAATTGTGCTTTACTAAGGGAGCCGTTGGAATGACGATATAATTTGGTAATTCTACCTTTTTGCTGCAAAGCTCTATAACTGAGCTGTCGTAAATAATTAAAGGCCATTTTCAACGTTTTATTTCGATTAACTTCTATAAACGGTAATGAAAACCGTTTCAATAACAGAGTGGGTTGGAATGAATCATTTTAATTAGCATTGACATAAATTTTAGTGGAATTGACACCGTAAAATGATTGGACCTTTAACAGCTTCTTTAATGGTTCGCCTTAGAAAATGCTCAAAATTTTTTTTCTTAACCAATCAAATGAGAGTTGAAAGCCCGCAAAAGATCCGTTACACGATCAGCTTTTTCAATTATCTTTAACATGCCATGTCATAAGCATCTTGTTTGCTGAAAGCTAAAACGTGTGATCTTCTAAATCCCCTTCATTAAAATTATATAAAAGCACTCAAATTGCTTTAATATTCTATTTCCATATTAGTAATGACGAGGAAATAATAGTAAATGGGTTATTATACTTTATTAATATCAAATTAAATTATTGAACGCGAAAAAAAAATATTTGTGAATAAATAGTGATTAATCATTAGTGAAATAAATATAAAAATTAAATGTGTTTATTTATTTCACTAATTGTAATGAAAATTGAAAAAGGGTAATTTTTCGAAATGGAAATTTTGCAAAGTGGACGTTTTGTGAATGATAAAAATAATAGAAAAACATATTGAATAAAGCTCTATTAATATAAATAAATAATAACTAATAATATAAAATAATAGAAAAACATCGCCATACTTTTGTGAAAATATTAGTATTTTTTAGATGTTTAAAGTATAGAAAATTTCCTTTCGGATAGATACGATAGGTGACGTTAAATTGCTTGCATAAAGCTGTTTTTTTTATAATGCGTTACCATGTTCTGTGAGGTTACGAATCGTTACGTTCGTAATTCTGGTAGGTACGCATGCACTATGGTTAGCAAAACAAGCAGATGAGTCTCAAGGCTTTGTGTCGCTTATTGTCTTGCCAGTCACGTAGCGCGCAGGCCTGTCTTACCATAAAATGGCACACGGTAGGTGCTCACCCAATTTCATAAGGTAAGTAAACTAAACCCCAATACCGATAGCGTCAATGATGAATAAAACTACCGCATACCTAGCCTATGAAGTAAACGGGTGCTTATTCATGAGAATATGAGAATACTATGTTCACTCTTCAATTCAATTAAATATTGATGAGGAAATATGTCTTGAAAAAAAAAACAGGACTGCGATCTCCAATTCTGTTTTCCTGTTTACATTCGTTACAAAAGTTGTCATTAATTTAAATAACTACAGTGACAGATTGCTGCGATTGCAATCACAATAAAGTTGTGAGAATAATGAAAATTTTAAGGAAGCAAGAGATGCGTACTTTACCCAATTTACATGAAATTTCCGTCATGGAGAATTTTTTTTCTTTTCTCGGCGCCTTCAAATGGTAATGAGGGTCGGTTGGAAAATTTCTGAACCAGATTAGATTTGCCCGCTTCTATATTGTCTGTTCAAATGAAAGGCATTCGAAGTTGCCCACTTAGCCCGATACCTTTTGTTAGCTTCGTGATTGCGGATCTAATAATGTTCCCACAGATGAAATATCAACCGATTTTATTGTTATTGGGAACATATCTCAGCCCAATTCCAGCTAGAATCAATAAAAAGTTACAATTTTATACCCAACTAATATTATGTATTAAATAAAACAAATCATCACGGCACTATTCATAGGTACCTACGCTATTACTTAAATGTGGCTTCATTGTGAAATTGAATAATATTTGATTACGTATGTAGCAACACACGTATGCCAGTAATTTACAATTATGTGTTGAACATTTTAATGAAATATTAATATCATAATGAAAATTAACAACATAAATTTGTTCGATTATGTGTGTACGATACACACATAATCTTTTTAAATTACACAGTAGTATCGTTTTTGCGGATTTGTGATACTAAAAACGAATCCGCAATAACGATTTTGACTATTAACTACTGAGTCAAATTATAACGTCTCATCGTATTCAACTAATATATACTTAGTGCAACTACAGTTTCTTAAATAATACTGTAAAAAAATGAGTGCCGAATACCACACATCAAAAATTGAGATGAAAAACATATCACTTTTATTGGAAAATAGAAAAAATGAATTTAAAATTCAGAAGCAAAAATAATTTCTTGTAATAAATAAAATCTTTAACTTAATATACCTATATAAGTTCGATATAAATAGATTAAGTACATAAACCGTCTTTGTAGTTGTAGAGGAATGATAGTCTACAGTATTATTTTATTATGATGACTAACTGTGGATGCAGCTCAATAAAGATTAAGAACCGTCATGTCCTCGCTATCGTATAATTTAATCTTTAGTCTAACGTCTTAGATACATGCGCTCCAGATAGAAGTATATTTTTTCCTAGAATCATGAAGCTAGATAATAAAACTGCAAGATGATAAGTTCTTACTACTAAAAATTTTATACTCTTGCAATATTTATCTCTCTTACAGTAAAAAAGGTTGCGTATTTTAAAGTATATAGAAGATTAGAAGCTATTAGTTTGTTTGGACGCTACGATAAAAACGAAAAGAAAGGCTTGAAAGAACACTTTAAATTCTTGTCTGGCGTATAATGTTAATGCAAATGAGCACATACTAAAGTCATATAAAGGACTCACTAAAGCGTAGTAAGTCCTTTATATGACGTAATCGACACTGCTAAGGAGTTTTGGTGAGAGGTGTAATAAATTTACTGCACTTCATCCTGTATTTCAGTAGCTTGGGTATTTTCCGCGTCATTAAACTGTAGCTGGCGCTCCGCAGAACTAAGATAACAAAACAAACATAGCGGAGCTTTGTTTCATAGTTTATTATAAAGTTAGTGCACCTGCTAGTGTCAAGGATCACGTACCGTTTGGATTACAGAGACGAATAGTATACCACTGGGGTTTTGTGTCATTTCTGATATATATCCAAACCAGGCAAATTCTAGCCAGTCATTTTTTAAAACTAAATAGAGTTTATTAATATTATTACAGATAGACGCATTAACCATACACAAAAACATCTTTCTTTTACAATGAAAAATATTGTAAAAGAAAGATGTTCAATGACTATGATGTTATTGAACTGCAGTCAGTTCAATAACTTCATAGTCATAGAACTGCAGCACCCAAGTTCCATAACTTGAAACTAAAATATGGAACTTGGAACTAAAATATGGAAATTGAAACTAAAATATGAAAATTAAGCTTAGTAGTAGTTTGGGAGAATTCGAGAAGTTGTCTAGTTCTCGTTAAGTGACTGAAGAAAAGCTGCAGAAAATATTTCAATGGGCACCTTTGCATTCAGATCTTGTTACCATATCCGGCGAGTGTAGTGACTTTAAAAAATTTGCCTGATATTCTTCGACTAAAATCAGATTGAACGTTGGTAATGGGATTAAAAAATCATGAAATTATATTGAGGCGAAAGGCTACTAATGCATGGCATCCCGGATATTCCTGTTTGAAAGCGATGATATTTTAGATTGGCTCATGTATGTGTCAATCTTGGAGATAAAGCTACCGGATGTCCATATTCAACCTATTAATATCCACCATCACTGTAGCACAGGATTCAGACTTCTGTAGGTAAGACATAAAATAGAGCCCTTCATTGGATCTTTTCTATGGGTTGAATATCAAGAGGCGTCACCTACTTCTAATAAAAGCATCATAATTCAACGAGTTTATTAGCAATAGTACTAACCTACGTCACTAATTTTTCTTATTTTAATGCAACACTTTTTAGTAGCTACACAAAGTATTACACACATTATTTATTACACACAATTTTGTTATGCCTGTGGAAAAATTAAGCCTTGTCCCATTTCAGGCTTTCACCTATAAAAATGTTGGAAAGAAATCCTACCTCTATTTCCCAATCCGCGTATTGTATTACCACAAAAATGTATGAAATACGTACCCAAATCGAATTCGAACCAGACTTAGATTAGTTCTCACTTAGCTTAGGTATCTAAGTAGCTTTGACAACTTTCACCTCACGTTCCGGGAAGCAAAAATATTGCATAGATGGTGTTAGAGAAAATTTGTACTGAGAATTTTTTTCTCTGACACCATCCATGCGATTAAGTTCGAATGGCAGCGTCTATATTAAGTTAAACCTACTTAAATTTTACACCTCTTGATAATTCTGAGGATACGGTGGTTTAAGGTACAGCTGCTAAGTAAACGACGGTATAATTATTTTAATTGAAATAGTTACATACTGCTCCCATCAGAATAAATATTTTAACTATGATTTTATAATTATAGTCTTAAGTAATCTTTCGGACATAGGTATAACTACGCGTTCCACTTCACTAAAATGAAGACAATTCAATAACAATTCTAGTAATGTTACTGTTGGAGATACATGTTTTCCTATACTTTCCAACTGCGAGTGTATGACTGATCCTATAAATGTCCCGTTTTTGCCTTCGGGCGTGTGGAATCCTAAAAATATTTTTATCAATTTACGTTAAAAGCCGTTAACGTTCGACCTAAACGTATCAACAATACAAGATTAAAAACGTTGATTAAAAAAAGCTGAGTAGAAAACATTTTAAAAACCCTGTAAAAGGGTGCAAAAAATCTTTTGACCAAGCTGAATGTAACGTTAGACTTATGACACCTATTTCGTTTAAAAATGTTATTCCATTTATATAATTAATGTTGGGCTACGTCAAAATTCATTCCCGCAAAATTTGTGTTTCTGTTACGTTTTGCTACATAATTTATAAGCGGACGAGCCTTGCACTTGTGTTTCAATGGCAGCCAGTGAGCTCTTTTCAGATCTGTATTTTCCTGCTTTTAAAGCGCTATCGTATGCTAATAAGCTTCTCACTGAATAGTAGGAAAGCATTTTCTCTTTTTTTCAGTTGAATCTATTTGTATATTATAATAAGCAAGCATTTCATAAAAGTTAATTGGCTCTGAAATTTAATGGTTTTCAATTTTCAGAGAGGTTGTAAATAAGGTCGAAATTAGCCAGGCCGTTTTATTACCATTCTTTTTTATAGAAAATACAGGGCTCGGCTAAAAGTGGGAAAGGGTACTACAAATATGATATTTCTCTGTTTTAGGATTTTAGTTTAGGTTTAATTTTAACAATAGAGGATCCTATATTCATTACCATTTTCTGGTTTATAGACTTATATAGAGTTTCCATTTAGGACCTCTCAATTTGCTCATATACTCGTATCGTTACTATTGCGGTTATATAGGACAACTTTTTACAAATTAATTACTTAGATAGATTAAATAAAAGGGTTGGTAATGCAAGGTGTTTAGTTAACCAATTGCACATTATTATTGCATCGGTTAGCACGTGACGTGTACACTGTGGAATTGTCCGACAAAGCACCCAAATTAGATGCTTTCAGAAATTGTACGAGGGTCAATAATTGTTGGACATGAAAACAGAAAGTGAGCAATGTTTGCCGCGTAATAGCGCTTATTTTGTCACATTCGCATCGCAATAAACGTGACGGGGCGGGCACAATAACGCGAAGCCATGCCGTAATGGCCGACGCCTCTGATTTATACGTATTTCTTTTATGTGCGAACCAAATGGCTTTCTTTATAGAATGTTTCTTTTTCGGGTGTTACCACAAGTCAGTGTCGCGGTTGGCCCGTCTCTAAGTGAGTTACGATGGGGGCAATGCTTTCAGATAAATTTAAGTTTAATCTTTGCACTGCTCGAGATGTATTAATCTTCTCCATTTGATACATACACACGACATAGATAAAACTGAAATAGTTTATAGGTATTGCAGTAGGCATAGCTGCGCAATCAGGCTTTCACCAGTTTTCACTAGTCATGTTCCTACAAAGAAATGACTGTTTAATCTACGACTAAATCAATCATAATTATATTCATAATTACAATACATCTATCTAAATACGCGTGTCTTGCTCACAGGTATTATTGATGAATAGGTGTCAAGATACAAAGGTATCGAAAATAGACGGCCCGAAAATAAGGTGGTACCTACTTTCGTGGTAAAAAATTCAGAGCACATTAATACTGAATAATGTGTCCTACATATCATTACAAGAATTTAATAGGATAACGGATAGGCTTCATATTCTTTCAGCGTCGACACGGTGGCACAATATATCAAGAATGAGCAGCAAGCTACGGAGATAACAGTCGCGGAACAAAAGGGTTCCATAAATCGTTATTAACTACATTCTCGTAGTCCCTTGTTCAACTCGAGTGTGTATGCTGATAGTATGTCCTAAGCAGGGTCACATGTTAGTTAATTAAATAAGTTATGAACGGTTTCACTCCATTTGCATTGTCCGCCACTGCAGCAATCCTATCTTATTTTGCTAATATTTTATTAATGTGAAAGTTTGTGAATTCGTTTGGATGTTTAGATGTTTGTTATTCAATGACGCTCTATCAGCTGAGCAGATCTCGCTGAAATTTGATACAGTTGCGGGCAGTTTTATTCCGTATCAAAATTCCACGAACGAAGCTGTGAGCAACGCTTTTCTTAAGTTGTATTTTGTAATAACATATCGCGAGTTACCGGCAATAAAGCTATAAATAAATACGGTTACATCATCTGAATGGATTTCACTTTTATCCCTACCGCTTATTTTCGTAGGTACTTTTTTTGCAAGGTTTCTCATCGTTTGCAATTTCATCTACCTAAAAATATATCACTAGTAACATTAGTTGAGTGAGTATCCGCTCGACTGACATGCACATTGATTGTGATGTTCCTGATACAACATGATAAACATTAGATCGCATCGCGTCGGAGAAGGAAGCCCACGTTTAGCTGTGGACATTTATGACCTGATATGATTTACGATCCTAATAAACGCACGCCTAACATGAGGATAGTTACTCCAGTGATTTTCAAAGGTATAAAGATTTTTATATTATCAAAAATACTATTATGATACTAGTATAATACAATTATGTATATCCAGCTAAGAAGAATGATAGTCTTATTGGATTCTTCATCTCAAATAAATTACTTATGTGAACAAGACGTGTATGAGAATTTTGTGTATTCTGAAGTCGACGATGCTTCAATAAATCTCATGTAAACAGTACTCTCTTTGATAACATGTTAGAAACAGGGGCGTAAATAAATCAATAGTTACTACATTTTAATATCGTGTATTGGAGTTCCTATCTTCTTAATAAAACATTGACAGTGACTTTGTAGAATCTAATCAACATGATTATTTTTACAATCGATCGTAAGGCCAACGATTGAGAGGTCCAGCTTTGAGTCTGCCACAACACTATCCACCATAGGCACGTGAACTCATTCCTACCATAAGCAATTTAACTTAATTAGGAGGGTTAACGTTAGGTTAGGTTAGTGTTCAGTTGTGTTCTATAAAAAAAAAACTGTTTGACTTGCAATCGATGGGTCATGGGTTTGAAAAACGTCCAATTCGCATCCTATATCTTACACAAGCATTGAACTCAAAGGGGGTGACGGTAATTACTACATACCTACAGGCGATACATGTAATCAGTGTTTATATTCTTAAAAGAGGAAATAATACAGTTCTTTTTAAAACGATTCGCTGCGTTAGTACTACGTATGCCCAATACATCTTCCAACGTTTGTCCCCAGAGAGGTCAGCAGGGATAATTAATCGACTGTCAGTGAACGACTCAGCACTCGGGATATTCTCTAGTGACATGCTATGGCAGATATTTATACATATAAAGTGATCTCATAATCAAATCCCCATCTCAGAATCTGATATTTAATCCGCGGTATCTGATATTGTCGGGATCAGTGTAAATCTATAATATAATAAAATTGGCCAAGTGCGAGTCGGACTCGTCCATGAAGGGTTCCGTAGTAGCAAAGGCGAAAATTGCGGTTTATGACGTATTAAAAAAAACTACTGACTGGATCTCGTTCGAACCAATTTTTAGTGGTAGTTTGCATGGCAATTTACATCATATATTTTAAGTGTCTCTCGCGCAAACTATTCAGTTTAGAAAAAAATTATGTTAGAAACCTCAATAGCATTTTTAAAGACCTATCTATAGATACCCACATGTATGGGTTTGATGAAAAAAAAATTTTTGAGTTTCAGTTCTAAGTATGGGGACCCCCAAAATTTTATGTATTTTTTTGTTTTTTGTGTGAAATTCTTAATGCGGTTCACAGAATACATCTTCTTACCAAGTTTCAACAGCATAGGCCTTATAGTTTCGGAGAAATGTGGCTGTGATAGACGGACGGACAGACATGACGAATCTATAAGGGTTCCGTTTTTTGCCATTTGGCTACGGAACCCTAAAAATGAATCCCTAAATGTGTTGCTAAGCGCAAATCTCGAGAACGGCTGAACCGATTTTGCAAATTCTTTTTGTAGAATATTCCTTGAAGTACGAGGATGGTTCTTACGGAGAGAAAACTTAAAAAAAAAGATATGGAATTGACTGTTAGGCGGTACGAAGTTCGCGGGGTCAGCTAGTGCCTAATAAAAATAAGACAAATAAATTGTGACAGAATCAGTCAAAATAGGTTTAGTTTATTCTAATTTTTGAAGTAATTCATTATTGAGTTGAACGAATAAAATGGTAACTAAAATTGTGTGAATGAATAATTATGTCTGCGTACCTACTCGTTAAAATATCACATAATTTGAAATTCGAATTCGAAGTTCTGCAGACATCCCAACAACTTCTTTCAGATTAGCTAATTAACTGAAGTGGCAAAGGTAATAATCTCAAAGTACTCACTATTATTCAAGAGTTTAATGAAAAACTGCTCAAAGAAGTATTGAAACTTAACTCAGAGCTAAGAAGCTTTTCTGTAAGTTTGGTGCTATTTGAAAACATCGCAACATGTATGTAATGTTTCCAGTCCATAATTAATTACTGGGTTCTTTTTTTTTTTCAAATTTCGGTAGATATCTAATCAGGGTAGGTAGAGAGTGCGGTCACCATTTGCTTCTTTCTATACTTATACACAAATTAGTTGTATTTTATCGCCCATTAATAAACATTATTAACCGACTTCAAAAAAGGAGGAGGTTCTCAATTCGGATGTTTATATTTTTTACGATCATGTTCATGGTTACATCATTAGTTCAACCTGAATAAGGCCTCAAATTTTATTGATCATGAATGACAACAACGATGTCTCAATATGACATTGTGGTTGTTAAATCAATATACAGTAATAAAATCGCGTTGTTAAAATTGATAGCTTGTAAAATATTATTTACTTTATAGGCCAACAATTTCAGCTTAATATGATCAGTAAAACATAAGTGGAAAAATTCGCGCCTTAAATCAATTACCTACTGCCAGATATTAAACAAATTACGCGCAAGATCGCGGGACTCGCTCGCTAGTACACACCGTATCTACACGTTCGTTAAAATTTCCTTTGATGTACGCGCCCGACCGAAAATCGAGAAGCCTTCTTTGCTTTTCGGTCTTTAGGTTTCCTCGCCAGAGTTTGTATCGTGTTGACGTGACCGTCACTCTTGTTTAATAGCGTTCGTTAGTATAGTTATATTCAGATTATTATAGGCAAATAGTAACAACGTCAAAATATACTCGTATCACTCAAAGACCTGCCTATCTCTATTATCTATATACTATTATATAATTGTAAAGTGATCGTGTCTGTACATTGAAGATATTTAAAAAAAAAATACTTGGGTTATGTTATGTTAACGATACAGAACACGAAAAGATTTTTTTTGTCTGTTTGTCAGTTTGTCCGCGATGGACGCAAAAACTACTGGACGGATGTTGATGCGGTTTTTTTTTGTTAGAAAGGGCTTGCTCAGACTTAAAATCTTACGTTGTTTGATCGCAATCGGTTGAGTAGAACCGAAGATATGAGCAAAGGTCGCGTTAACTGTAATATGTAACTAACTTTATGGTGATCTAGATTTAAGGACTAACTTGCGGCATCCACTATAAACCTTCGTGGTTTAAGGAATGCTCAAATACCTACCATGTAATTATATAATATTTAATCATGAAATAAAAAAAAAAAAAAAAAAACCGGATGCACGCGGGCGGAGCCGCGGGCGGAAGGCTAGTATTCTATTTTTGCAAAACTTTATTGACCTCTGAGATCAACCGGAAAATATCTATTACATTGTTACTCAATTTCTTACGAGTCATGGTGACATAATTTGTAATACCAACTGCGAACAGTCGGTGGTGCATTTAAATCAAAAATCTGTAATAATAAAGAAAACTATAGACGGATGCTGCAGCTGCTAGGCTAAACAATCTCTTCGTGATAACTTTGACGTTGGAATTTAAAGAGATTCCAATGTCCAGAAGGACTACAAAAGGAAAGCCTTTTGTATAAGCGAGGTAAATTACCCCCGAGAGCGTGGGTGGTTTAGCCAAAGGCGTATTTAGTCTGACGCAGATCACCACGTACGTGAACCTGAGGGTCTCAAATAGCCATCAATACCTACTGTGCGTGAGTGGTAATGTGTAATGGTAATGGACAGTATTGGTGGAGAAATACTTTTGGAAAAACCTGAAACTCTGAATTTTAAGAAAGGAACGGGATAAGTTTCCAACATCTGCTAGGGGTGGTTTCCGCTATGCTGCAAGTACCGCCTGTTTTGTCAACAGGTTTGATGTCGGAGAGATCGTGTAGTTTTAGTACATTTCAGTTAATTTTACTCTAACATACCCTCATCGTGTACAAATTTATAGAAATATAAAGTCGCAAATAGACTGCAGTATCCATATCCATACTAATATTATAAATGCGAAAGTAACTTTGTCTGTCTGTCTGCCTGTTACGCTTTCACACCTAATCCGCGGAACCGATTTTGATGAAATATGGTATAGGGTTAGTTTAGACCTTGAGAAAGGACATAGGCTATGCTTGGTCGCGATAACCGACATCCACGCGGGCGGAGCCGCGGGCAAAAGCTAGTTTATATATAGATTCCAAATATTAATAAGTCAGTAAACTGAGTATCAGTAATATTAGGCAATAAATGTCTTAAAGAAGACACATGGTTTCACAGAAACATGTATGTATTATTAAGTTTGCAGTAGGTTGCTTGTTAGAGAACGTCTATAACATGCGAAGTGTCTTGATTACTGAGAAATTGGAATAGCAATTTCGGATACTATCTCAGGGTAATGTTTAACTATTAAAGTCAAAGTGAATTACATTACCAGTCGCATCTACACATTGGAGTATTCAATTCACAATATGGCATATAAGCACGTAGGTACAAAGTCGAGGTTTTTATTTTGTAGATACTCTTAGGAATACTGCTATATAGCAGACAGTATTATAGATAATACTTTTATAATGTCGCGTGCGGTGAATTGGGCTTACACGATATCTCAATTTTGTTACAGTAATACTTGCACTCGAAATACAACGACTGAGTCGTGTGATACCACTAAGTATGCTAAATATAATATCCCCATTCCATAGCTGTACCTAACTGCTACGTATAAAGAGTTTAATTTTAAGGTAACAATACCTATAAAAATAGAACAAATAACTATCGCTATATCACTTTACCATTTTAACAGCGGAGGACAGCGTAGTCTTAGTAAAAATGGTCTGGTCCGAAACACCCTTAACCAGTTTTAATCACGGTAGAGGAAGCTCGTAAGATGTATAACGACAACAGTAAGTGTAATGGGATTATATCGATTATTGTACCTCCTCCGAATATTGGATTGGAACTTGCAACCTATTACTAAAACGCGATACGCTTTTACCTCTTAAATTATGTAACATTTAGTGTGCATATAGACTGTCTCTCAATATTTTGTTACGGTCGAGCCGGGTAACAGCCATGCTAATATTCGAGCTTCCCTGACTGCATGGTGCGCTTGAAAACACAATGACGTGACGCTATAATTGAACTGCGCACTAATAATAATGCGTAAATAACCGATCAACCAATAACCGTCAATATTCAAGAATGAATGCTCGTGAACAATTGATATTAATACCAATTGAAATAAATATCGACGAGAATATAGTGCTCAAGTACTTTGTTCAATTGTGCAGTGAATTTAAATGATACGCTACGATAGACACTCTGTCAGCATTTTCACACAAATCTTTTATTAATTGTTGGTAGTAAATTAACTATGCAAATTAATATTAACATGCATGGGTGTATCCAACTTTCGTTAAGAGATGGAACAAACGTCAAACCGGGTCCGGGGGCGAGAGTTGTCCTGTGTTTTGAAATTCTTAACTTCGAACAGAGCAGAGCAAGGTGGGCTAGTATCTCACTGCCCCAAAGGGTACCCCCTGGACAACGTGAGTATGGATATTTGTTGAAAACTGACCAAGGCGAGCTAAATGTCAACTAGACTTCACTTTTGACTCGCAATCGTGCGAGGCGAAGTCAAACATTAAAAACCTACATTATTTTTATTAGAATTTGTCGCAGAAATTTATTATGAGGCATTTACTTCTTTTTATGCTAGTACGTAGCACATGGCCCGCCTGATATGAAGTGATTAGCGGTGTTAATAAATACTAACTACAGCGAGGTGTCACTGGCACGTTGCCAGACCTATCCCTTGCCTCAAGGACATCTCGGCGACTCTATTCACTAACTGGTACATAACATTATACAAATATTATTAAGTATTTATTTCACACATAGGTCAATGTGTCACCTTTATGGACAATTTGTTCACGAAGATCAATATTAACACCGGTTGTTTGCCATTACATTATGTTAAAACTGTCAAAACTAACGATGATTTGTTTTAACAGAACTACTATTATAAATACTAGGCCCAAAACGACGTCTTTTGTTCTAGATTAGATACTATACCTATCAATAATAAAGACAGTTTGGTTCACAATGACACTAAGTTTTCGGCAAAATCTATACAGAAGTATAGATTTTGCCGAAAAGTTAGTATAGAAATACTAATATTATAAAGCTGAAGAGTTTGTTTGTTTGTTTGTTTATTTGGTAGAACGCGCTAATCTCAGGAACTATCGGTAAAAAATTGAATAGTCCGTCTATCGAAAAAGGTTATAGACTACATTATCATCACGGAGCAGTAATCATAAATTTCAACAAACCCGGCAGATTTTCATACATTATTTGAAAACTAAAAAAGTACGCTATTGCTTAAAAGTGATCCGGGGTTTCGAAGCATGCCACAGGCAAGGCCGGGGCGGATCGGCTAGCACACGATAAATTGAAATAGTAGTCACTCAACATTACATGAATAATACCTCAGTCAATATAGCATCATTTATAGCCTCATAAACAGTTCTTGTTTGATAACGAGCACGTACGATACGCTGATTCAATTTAATTATAATAGGTAAATCAAGAGCTAAGATTTACCTTCAGCAAGATATTTGGAGCATTACTTAGAGGTAGACGGGTTTACTAAGCAGCTTAATCAGTGTCGGCAGTTTGTTATTATGGTTAATGACCCGTTCTAATTCTCTCGACAGCCGCCTTCTCAAGTTTCTATACACCCCTGTGGCTTCAGAAACTCACTGCATCCATAATTAAAGTTTAATGTGGTAGAATTTTAAGTTCTTTTAATAGCCTGGTCTGGCGATTGGCTGCTGAGTAATTGCTGGGCCATTTTATTTCTATGTGTAATTACTCTGCACCGCTTTGGAGAAATAGCTAGAACAGCTGGTTGATCAATTTTTACAGTATTACCAGTAATACCATGTAATACCGTCGGCGGCGGCATCGAATTGAAATATTGTATTTGAAATTTTGGTCATAAAATAATATAATAATATCTACCATTTATCAAATTCTGAATATTTTGTTTTAGATTCTGCTATTTTATTTGTATATGCTACATTCATTTTCTTAAACCATCCGTTCATGCATAACTTTCTATGCAAAATAGTTTTAAAGTTTCACATCTGCGACGCGCTAAGCCGCGGCTTCCTTTTTTGTGATAATTTTGTATTTTACACTTATGCAATCTGTACATGTAAATATTTAAAGTAGATATTTCTGAACCAATGTACACTAATTAATTACCGAGCTTACCGATAATTACCGGGTTTATTTATGGTACGCAATTAACATTATATACTTTTCCGCATTGATTTATATTGTTACTAAATTATTTCGTCTACTGCAGTGATATTCGATGTTGCGGTGTTGCTTCTTCACTGTAACTGCGTTGGAGCCTAGAACTATGATAATGAGAGGTAAAATTATCAAAACACTAATATTACTTGCCTATCTAAAAGTGCGTAAGAACATAAGTAGGTTATATAAGTTCTTAAATGTAAAATTAGACATGTTGATTGGGGTCTTACAGGGCCTGCACGTTGCAGATACATAGGTACTTAATAAAGTTTGCCAGAAAAGTATGTCAAAAGTACTATATATCGTGTACTGTGTCGTTTAATGATGCAATAATGAAAGACGACGCTCATGCTCATGCTAAACGTATAAAAAATTAAATAAATGTCGACCCAATATGTATCTACCTACCATAACGTGATTGTATGTATAATGTCTGAATGAGTCTGTGCGTGTTTAAGCCACCCTTTATCTAAAAACGTGACAATACATAATCGTGTATAAGCTTGCAAAAAATCCAACGCATTTTTACACCTCATTACTCTCAATCGATTTCATTAATTGTGTAACGGCGGTAATACCTAAAGCTTAAATACAGCATTTATCTTTATTTGGCGAGCAATATTTCAGTCTACGTTTGTATGTTCATATATTAATCCCTACAATATATTTGGTAGCATGTGCTTTACGAGGCACATTATCTTTATATGCACGTTATATCATGCCAAATGAGTTGCACGAACTGTTAACACAATGTCGTTTATGAAGGTTTTATTTGACCAGGCTTTTTAAGTTAAATACCGAAATATATTCTATGTCAGAAGAGAGGTTTGTAGATAACATGATGTAAGTCCGCAGTGATATTTTATCCTCATCTTCATGGAATATTATAAATTAACTATGTAGATATAGAAAACTAGAAAGAATAAAATATACTCAAATGTGTACCTATTTACAATATTTTTATTCGAATGTTAAACTCGTGCCGTACAAACATCTTGTTAATTTTTCAGATATCAAACATCTGAGAAAATAGTTTTAAGAGATTTATTAAAATTCGGATGGAGTGAAAACTTAGTAAATGGTTAATACACGATTTTTTTTTATCTTAAAATTACCTTTCAGTTAGAAAATTACAATTTGATATGCACTCGTCAGCTTAGCTTATTGGGCATGCTCAAATTGTATAAAGCGATTATACGATTCAGAGCTTTGATGGCTCAGTGCATTTATATAAAGAAAATAAATCGCAATTTTGAATTCAAGCTCGTAAACTTCTAAAATATTCTAAATACATACAGATTGAAAACCATTTCCGTATAACATCGCAAGCGATACCATAGAATTTCAAATCCTTTTGAACCAAGGAAATAAGCATCTACCTCTGAAAGTGAGTCAAACTGCCTCGCCTTTATCCGGCTACCTAATGGTTCGTAAAATTTGTAACCGTTTCGAGTACTACGGCTACGACCGCGGTGCTACGACATAGTACTTTTGTAGACCGTAGCGCTACGTTGAGTGGGGTTACTCGTTACACTGAATGTAAGCTACGTGTAATAAAATCGGTCGTTTGTACCATTTTAGAGATGTAACTACTGGAAGCACTGTATGTATCGACATAGTTACAAGCAATATTTATGCGTTTTACAATGGTTTACATTAATTTATTGAACATAGAGATAGTTTCTATTTCATTGCTACATACTTCGTGCATTTTATATTAAAGGTACTGATATGAAGGTCACCTTAGCTGTGATGTAATGTGCTTTTAAAATTTTTAACAATTTTTGTTTGATAATTTTTTGTTTCGGTATCTGATATACCCAAAACACTAGTTATACCTCAAAATACACTTTTATTTATACCTACGGAGCTGTATCACTCATCACTCAGCTTTACCTTATCGCCCACCAGTATTCCGCCAATCTTGCTTAGTCTATGGAACACAGACCAGTCTTACCAACGCGGAAAAAAACTCGAGGTGGAGGTGGAGGTACGAGGTGTTGGGGATGAAATTCCATCGTCGCGCGCGGGACGGTAAAAATACGCCTCGAAATTTAAGAAGTAAGGAAAAAGACAATATTATTATTTGTCGCTTTTACGAGACGTCTGAGGTTATACATTACAATGTTATGAGTTGTAATTAAAAGAGAGTGTTCGACTTTTATATATTTTCTTATACCTATAAAACAGAGTACGATTTAATGTTTCATAACGTGGGGTTGGGAAGCGCTCGCACTTTTTTTCTAATGGAGGTGTTGCTAACACTGGGTAAATTTATCGCATGTTTTAGGTTACTTGGTTTCTCTGTGTCTCTCTGATCATATAAGAGCACAACAGAAAAATAAGGAAAAATAGATAGGTTCGTTCCATATCTGAAATTTTAGGTAGCGGTGGATAAAATTCACTAAGGACATTTTATGATGTAGACCAATAATAGAGTTGATAGTAGACCGGAATGGAAAAAACTGCCTTGAGTGAAGCCGGCAATTATACTGTGTACGAATTCAAGAAAGATTCTGAGGATGGATATTTCTGTGGATGTCTGTAACTTTTTCACAATATGGGTAAACTCTACGGTTTCATATTAATTGCTCAAAGCGAGATTTATGTGTTCACTAGCTCGGCGTCCTGGCTTCACCCTGAAACAATCATAGCATTCATGAATTTTCAAAAATGTTCTTCTAAAAATAAACCCTTTTTTGACAATAACGAATACAAGAAGGAAATCCAATTTGGTGCTGTTGTCGTTCGGAAGTAATGCGCATAGATCCTTTTCGGCACTTCATTTTCTAGACTTGAATGTACACTTTTTCTAATAAGTTGTATATAAAGGTGCTACCCTATCTCCTTTGTCGAACGTCTATACCAGATTTTATCCAGATTTGTCGAACCATTTTGGCGTGATTGAATAACAAACATCCATCCATTCAAACTTTCGTATTTATAATTGTAGTAAATTGTCGCCCATGTGCCAGCGTATTAGCAAATCCGATTGTCACATGTCGCCCATGCTTGCTATCACGTCAAATCTCATTTAGATTAGAATATTTGCATGGATACACATTGCGTACCTCCCATTTAATCCCGTTGGGTGACGCTGGAATTAGCAGTGCCGACGAATCTAAAGGCGAATGATTCAATATTAACAGTGTCAGTGTTTATAAAGTGTCAGTGTTTGTAAAGTGTCAGTGTTTGTAAAGTGTCAGTGTTTGTAATTTACAGTCTTTCGTTACTAAAAGAAAAGCGATTGTAAATGGAGCCCGGTTTATGTCAACAGTATAAAAAAGTAAAACAATCTAAATAAAAAACTCATCAGCGACAGCTCGGGTAAAAAAGCGGCATTACAAGTACTTAGGCATTTCATTTCTGCTAAGTAGTACTTCTATAATTCTTTTGTTAATTTTATTTACTCCATGTAAACTTTGACGATGATATTTTAAAGAAAGGTATAACTGAGGTATAAAAGTACATAATTATACGTTATATAAAAATACAATATTTTACACTTAAACTCGGTCAATGTTTGCGGCAAAGAATATTCGCGCTACGCTAGCTCATTGCAAAATATTTTCCTAGATTGATTGATGGTGCGCGCAGCAGCGCTTGGAAGCACTTGACAATATTCGGATCCCATCGCTGCATTCACCGCAAAAATGTAAAAACTCTAACGGTTATATTTTGGTGAAATGAATTGTAAATCGTTTCATGTATACTTATCTGCAATATACTACAGACATTTAAGATATTTATGCTTAAGTTCATACGTAAAGAGATTCCAGAGAATCTGAGAGAATCTCTCACACTTTTCATACATATTACACAGGCAATGTCAAGGAAAATTACATCAAATATTTGGTTTCCCATTACAAAGCTGGACGCCACGCAACCAAGATAAACACGTGCATTGTTTTCTGTGTCCTCAAAAGAATATTCGAAATAGCAGAGAAAACGGCACGTTCGCGAAACGCGGCTGTTACGTTTTAGTGACGTTGTAAAGAAAAGGTTCGTTTACGCTTAGTTTTATTCCCACGGTTACGCTGGGATGTTTTTTCTTCACATAAATATGCGAAAAGTATAAGGATATCTACAAGAAACCTTGAATATGTGGGTAGGTAAAAAGATGACAGTGCCTCGACTAGTGGTGATAAATTAACATTTTTAGATTAAAGTAGCGTCGCTTTGTCAGAAGTATAGTGGTAAATATTTTTACTTTAGCTGCAATTATTTTTTAATAGCATTACATTATACGAGTATATACGCGTATATGTGTATCCAAGGTTTTCTAAAATTAATTATTGTAAAAATTACGCTTCCATTTGATTTATGCTCAACCGGAAATGAGATTTTAACTTCAAACTGATAAATATACCTATGTATTACAATTAAACAGCTTATGAGCAATATTATCAAAGAATTTCACCACTCAATAAAAATGGTAGCTGTAAAGTCCGCTGCTGCTTTCTCAAGACACATTTCAAATATAATTTCATCTTTTTTACGAATATGTATTAATATTAACAATTTAAACTAGTCATTTTTAGCGTCGGTCTTACCTACAAAGGATTCTAGAATATATAAAAATATTGCTCCAACCTTATAAAAATACATTCAGGTTTTCTATTCAATACAAAAGTGCATATTTCTTTAGTTGCAGCTGTATTCAAACTGCACGTTTTTTGTGCCAACGGAATAATGTAGGTACTCTTAACAACTGTTTTCACATTGTTATGGAAAATAACACTGAAACTTGAATTTGCGGGGCTCGTTTCAATCTCAAGCAAATAAGAAATGAGTCTCAGAGTTTTCATAATTATTACAAACTGCATACTTTTAATATCATTGAATTGAAATACGACTTTTCATTAAACATAGGACTTTTCATTTTCATTATACATACTTTTCATTATACATATTATATCTACAATAAAGTTTAAACAAAACTGATTCCTTCACTATACATGTAATGAAATTATTTTTGTCCGGTGTTCAATAATATACCTATCACGGAATGAAAGATTTTATCGACTAAGATTAAGCAACTATCGTCTGCATAACATTATATAAATCAGAATTAATATCCTGTCTATGTTGAACTCATAGCCTAGTTTATTACTCGGCTTTAGTTATCTCTGTTGGATATATACGGCCTAATCAAAACCGTGTCTTTCCGTGCCCATTGTTTTCTCAAGTATGTTTATCAATAAATGGAATCTGGAGTGGGATTTACCTGATCACACCGAGGATATGCGAGTGAGCCATTTGTCGATCGGCTAGCAATGACATTATTTTTTGGTATTTAATCTATTTTGTTCGTGATTATTCATATCGACTTATTGACTATAAGGCATATCGAATCATTAGAGATCTTTAATATTTTGTGGGATGTTTCGTACGACATTTTGGGTGTCAAATAAGTTTTCATAATAAAATTATTATTCAAAATGAAAAAGCATAAAATGTTGTACATAACTTACCGTTTTCCTGTAACTAATCTACATAAATGCTTCAGGCGATAAATGGATGATAAAAGTAAGATTCTGTGCTCTAAGTACCCATCCACAAATCTACAGTAATACATTGATGTCGAACAAAGCAGTGTTACAATACGAGCTATTGCAAAAGTTTATGCTAACCTGCTTACGCTTAGCATTGTTCTCTCCTGGGACAAAGGGGAAGTTTTTCCGAAAGGTTTCCGTGGATTTTATTTCAAATACCCTGATTACTTACCATGGTGCTTCGCTACGAATCCATTTAAATATTTTTACAACACTTTACTCTAGGGCTTTAACTGGAGTATAGTTATTCGATTTACAATGTGTTTTTTCGGCAATGTGAATGGCCATTATATGTGAGTACTGGATATTTGAAAATTGGGTTTTCTGTTTTAACTGGAGATTTATTCCATGTTATTTCTCTTGTTAGTACTCGTGTATACTTTTTCCTGGAATACAATTTTTATCTACTATTTCTGCTAAAGGAGAATATCTAAGTACAAAAGATTCAGGAAGTAATTATGGAAATAAACTATTCTGTTTGTCATCAGCTACTCTCATAAATAAAAACTTTGACTATTCTTATGTTAATATTCTTGCACATTTAAATAAAAAATATACCGCCGAAGTACCTGTCGGGAGAAGTTTTACCACTAAAGTACTTATTATATTACCTATCTATTCTGAGGTAGAGTAGAACGTTCACTGCAATAATGAAGTTAATACATTTTAATTTTTCGTTTGCTAACTGAAAATATGGCATAATATCTATTATGAGAAAATGTTATTCAACCCACTCTAACAAAGAGAATAACTTAATTACGAGTAAAACGTCGTTTCTTTAACACCTGAGAAAAGTCTTTATCCTGCGTTTTTAAATTGTGTATGTACTACTTGAACTACGTGTAAGACCCACACTTAAAATATTTTTTTGTATTGATTCGTGTAAAAATTCATAGAATACACAAAATACACCTAGCTTTCAAATACTATCGTTAAACTGTCAATACTCCAAGAAAAATTACTACGGAATACCGACAGACGGAGCTCAATCTTTGAAATCCCCAGCCACCTTTGAAACTTCAAAAACCACGATAATTTAACGTAAAATATCAATCTATTATTGCTTGCCTTTCAACAGTAATTTTCTAATCAATATATTGCTGATTGAAAGCCATCTTATAATATTGTTTCAAGTGGTTTCATCTTAATTAATGTTTATTGGGAATTTCATGCTTTTAAATATGGAAAGCCCTTTCAATACCCTTCAAACTGGGTCACTTGAGCTCTGTCTTAACCTTGCAATATTTAAATATCATTCAAAATTCCATACAGAGATGTTTACACGTAGATATTGAATAAATAAATAGTTCCAATAAAATTGCTACGTAGATACTAAAGGAGAAATGATTAAAATTAGGCGAATATATATTTTTTTTCCTTCATCACGAGTGTCTTCGGAGCTACGTGACATGGTAACATAAGTTCATAAAAGGACCGAGGTGTTCGCACGTAGAATATGCCCGAGCCTAATAACTAATAACAAAACTTATTTAACGCTTGCACGTTCTATTATAGGCTATAGAACTTTTAGTTGTAATTAAACTCTTCAGAATGAGTTTCGAGTAAATACCTATTATCAACAGAGAATGATTACTTCAGTTACGGGTTGATGACGTGTGAAATGGGTATTAGAATCAAAAGACAGTTTTCCTTTCAATTTAAAGCCGTTTGCATCGGTACAGATGACGGTGTTATTGTTCGAAGCCAGTGATATGGGCGGGTTGAGTGCGGTTTAAAGCCCGACAGTGATAAATGTTTCATTTGTTCTACAGTATGCATGCAGCCCTATTCCGAATTTGACACTACAATTTTATTGTTTCATTATTCGTTACCATCAGCTTCAAGGTTTTAAAAACCAGCTTTTGAGGGTTCTGTATCGGTGGTTAGATTGCATTGTTATATCACTCTAAGCACGTCCCCTCTTTTTTGCCCTCGGTCAGATTGATTAAATTACAGGAGTCCTCGTATATACACAGTTAGTTGATATTATATTTAAGGATTTTTTTATGGTCCCTAATGTATCTTTATGAACTTTTTACCGATATTTATATTCTGTTCCAATATCTTATATTAGAAGTCTGCGGCACTTTTCTGTGTGTTTGGGCCGTTATACGTTTAATAACAAAAGTTGAATGTCTTTCTTATCCTTTTTTTTCTCATTTCAGGTAATTACTTCGAAGTCAATATTTAATACAAGTCTGCTCCTGTATGGTTTGAAGGTTAGTAGTGGGGTAGATGCAATAATTAAGATTGTAAAATCATGTTAAGTCTGAAGCTACATTACATTTTATCAGAAATATGTAATTGTGAAATTCAAGCCGAGGTTATAAATAATGTGTGAACGCTAAAACAAAGTACCAACACATCGCAATATGAGCGGCCCCGAGAGACATATCAAGGCAACGAACCGTCCTCGTTGTTTGTTTATTTTATATTATTATAATAGCTTTTTGCAGAATATATAATAGCTACATGAACTTTTGTACAGACGGGAAATTTGCAATTTTAAAACGCAATTCTAGACATTATTAGGTGTTACTAAAATCGAGATAAAAGTTACTATACCTATTGGCAAAGAAAATAAGACAAGGGTGAGCTTCTCGTATTTAGTCAATTATTGAATACAATATATAAAAACTATATCAAAATAAAAACATTATTCTGTCATTAAGTATAGTCCTTTAGTTTTGGTCCTGAGATCCCGGGAAATATAAGCGTCATGTGAAAAAGGATCTGTGGAAGCCATCAAGTGAGGATCGCCATTTCGGTAGCATCTAGAATGATGACATTTACCTGATAGACCTTCTCCTAACTAGATGGCAAGTGTACGGCGGACTGCAATCAACTAACGGACTGTATATAATTGTACCTCCGTATCTATACCTATATAAGTACAGAATCTACAAAGTGCCATTCAATTCAAAGTAATAAAAAACTAATCGAGAAAATTATAATATCGCCCTGAACAAAATGGACAATAAATGTAGGCTTCATTGTAATCTTCATTATGGCGAGGGTGTTTTGAGTAACAAATCTTCAAATATGTTTCGGTCTGGCACGTTTAATCAAAATAAAGTGGCGACCCGTGCACGTCTAACGGTTTTTCCATTTTACTTAATATTGCTCGCGGGTGGACGCACTCGGTACAATAAGTTTTCATTGACACAGCGTTATTTTCGCTGAGTTTGTTCTACCCCCCATAGAAAAGTGGCAATTCGTTGACCGACGTATTGTAGAATTGAATGACGAATATATGGGATTTGACGGTAATGACATACTTGACGACTGTCGTATAATGTCCCATATGTTTAGCACGATATTACAATTTTCTTGATCAGTTTTTTTATTATTTTGAATTGAATAACATTTTGTAGATTCAGTACATTGAAATACGTTGGAGGACATTCGCCTACGTGCCTATATCATAAACGACAAATCCCATACATTCGGCATTCTATTCTACAATACACCAAACAACGAATTGCCACTTGTCTAGAAAGAATTAGTAGCAACAAAGCGACAAGACTTCAGACTCCGAGGTGAATGCTTTCGATGTGACCAGGATTAACGCTAAGATGAAGAAATGTGACAAGATTATTTCCTCCTGCTTGTATTTCAGAACACGTACATATAAATGTAAGAAAAACACTGACCACACAACAAATGAAGCCGCCAACTCTAATCGAATTTAAGCTCATCAATTGTACCTAATCCAAATCCACCCCGTCGCTTTATTTATCTCTCATAAACTTCTAAAATTAAATAATGGACATCTGGACAAAGGCCAATTGGGCCCTAACCCAATAGGAATGACGCATGGAACATTACTTTCGATTGAGTCGCACTTGGTGAAGATTTCTAACAAATACAATAATATATAATAACAACGTTTTTGTACCACTAAAATGTCCATTATACTCGTACACGATATGACCTCAAAATACGCAGCTGTCCAGGTCTCGGGAGCCCCAAATAGTAAAGGTGTCTGATCACATGTTATGGTTGGTAGTTTCATATTTTAATAATGATCTGTTGCACTAATCTTTTGGCCGTTGAAGATTTGAAAGAAAAAATGAGACTGATGAATCTTGAGCCTGCTCATCACCGGGAAGTTGAAAGCACATAAAGTCTTCGGCTTAGTTGGGATACACAACGGACATTTTAAATTATTATAGTTGTAGGTTATGTGCATGATTTAAATCCTTAACACGCAAGATATTCACTTAAATCTCAGTATATCTACCTAACAATCGAATTTTATCGAATTACCTTAAAAAATAATCATAACAGTAGGCATTCACATGATCCAAGTCTTTTCTTCAGAATTTCATTATGATTTATAGAAAAAAAAACTCCATTTCTTTTTAATATCACTGGAGATCCGTACTCGATCGGATGTAGAAATAAATGAAACGGAAGTCATTATGACTCAATTTGACGCTTCTGCTCACAAAAGAAGCTGACCCAAACATACTTGAAGAAAAGTTTGATATAAATTAAAAAAGGGGACGCATAAAGGTATGATTCCGAAGCCGACTGCATACGACTACTGCCGACGCATTCAGCAGATACAGCGTACCCATTACTTGTTAAACTCCGATACGAATAAACGGGACCATTGAGAAGCTGCCATGAACTACGCGTATCTGCTGCGTGCGTCGGCAGTTGTCGTATGCGTTCGGCTACAGAATCATATCTTAGGAGCGAATTTTACCAGTAGAGAAGTATTTTACTACTTAGTAGTACCTTCGTGCCCTATTCCCCACGGATGCCCCTTCGCCAGTCAGAGGGGGTGGTTGTGTCGGCCAGGTCGGCCTCGAACTAACTAAAACAGCACGTCATTATGGGATGGCGGCCAGTCAGTAGATGGCTTAGGGTTGACCAGGGTGCGATGTCATTATCTTATTATGTGGAGACTCAATAAGGCAATACCATCGCCATCTACATCTACGACTTTGAGATGGTTCCCTCAGGTGTCGCGGTGTCCCAATTTTGCCCCGGAAAGGGGGGAATGCGCGTTACATAGCCGCCCCAGAGTACTTACCTTCAAGTTTTTTTTAACTTAAACGGTGTACTGTTGGTTTTAATGAAGAATAATGTTTCATGTTAGATCGATTACAAGTTAATGAAACATATTGTTAGCCAAGTTAAGAAGAATGTTTTATGCAAACAGCTTTTTTTTGCTTGATTATTATTTATGTTATGTAATTACTAATGTACAATGATCGAATATTAATAGCTATAATAATACCTATATCGTGATCGATGGATTTCATATTCGCATGCTCTCAGCCAATGATTTGATCCCAAGAAGCCTCTCACTTCACCTTGGGAGGTTCGGGAAGAAAGCGGTCGAATAATTAGGAACAACCGGCTTTGGCTATTTTCTGGCAATGAGGAACTTATTACGTTACACATCCGGCGTAATAAAAGGTGGAGATTGTTCACGTTCTTCAGTGCCCGCGATGAAGTTTTCGCTATTATTCGCCACTTCACTTCTCTATTGCGTACATCACATCTTCGTCAAATGTTGCGGTAGAACGTGCTATGTCACTTTAAAAAAAACACCAGCCATTCAATAAATATTTGTTTATCCTTTTGAAGGTCCCTCTATTCAAGGTTCTATCAATTACCCTTAATAAAATTATTTTCATTTGCCTATAGTTACGTGATAAGTTAGTATGAATTTCAAACAAGAACGTGAGCGAAATGATTAAATCGCGATTTCGCGGGACTATCAGCAACCTTCGAAATTCATCCTTCATATTTCGTATCCTCTTACCGAACCTTATTGTGTTTCATGTAAATTCTCGGGGTTCAACGAAAAACGTGTAGGCAGGAGGCGAGCTTTCAATGTAACGCAGCTGAGAACATGACTAAGAAATTCAATTCTGTCCTATTCCGCGTACCTACTTATTGAGTAGATATTGTGAGTGATCGTCCCTAAGTGTACTGCACTATCTACGTTGAATACAGGAATTCCTTTTTAGTTACGAGCATGATAATGAAATATTTTATCTCTATCAAGAGGTTTTCTTAGGTTTGGGCACAGAACTGATAATTAGGCTAGAACCGAACTATAAACGGTGATGACGAAACTTGAATATTGACATACATACATTTATGAAATACACATAATCTTGATTAATATGCATACTATACAATAGTAACATCACATCTTCTATATTAGGTAAGATTAATTAGTATTACAGCATGATAGCTTAAAGAAAACAGTAGTATTGGTTTAAAGTTAAGACTTCGGTGAAACTTGTGTTTGGCATCACATATTCGGTGTAAATTAGGCAACATCTGGTGCCTTATCGTACGGAATAGAGATGAGGTGTTTTTGTTTGAATAAGTTTATACCACGACGCTGTTGTTACAACTATTTCAATGCGAAATTGCTTTTTTCCTCAATGTCACTGGAAAAAGTTTGGAACAAGTATAACAGAGTATGATAATGTTAAGGAAGATGTTAAAAGAACTCTTTAACTTGCGTATAATGTGTTTTCAGGTGTTATTTTTATGAAAAATAAGTGCCTATTAAACTTAGCTGAAGTTGTTAAAAAGGTTCATTACTTATAATTTACAGGGGAAGTTTCTTGCACATTAAAAACAGACAATGATGTAAAATAAATCATTACTTTCTCGATTGTAATTTGGAAATTAGATGGTTCGTTTTTGGGGGTCGATTAATGCTGTACAAATATACGAAATACGTGTACCTATGTATAAAATAATAAGGTTCATTTATGTATTTTTCTATTGTATGAGCAAAATAATTAAATTATGTCTTTGTAGTAGAGGTAATAAACTTAAAATAAATGACACTTTTAAAACACGCTTTTACGCTTCTTATAGAGACAAATCGTCTCTGTAAGAAGCGTAAAAGTAGTACCTAGATCGGTATAGAGTCCTGCAGGATCGATCACTTACAATAGTTGTAATCCACTTCTCATCTCCAGTTATCCCGCAATTTCGCAAGTCCTCACCGCTTCAGTGGAAACGCAGCCTAAGTTTGTAATAGGACATTATAGAGAATGATCAAACTACTCAACCCAGTACATATTACACTATTTATTACGATGTAGAGTAATTATTGTAGACGTTCGACTGCTCGACTAATTCAAAACGTTCTCAGATTCAATTCCCACTCAAAAAAAACAAAAAAAAAACAGTCAAGTGCATGTTAGGCTCGCACACAGAGGGTTCCGGCACCCGACTTCGATAGCCTTGCATTTTTTTAAACTTGATAGGTATATAAATGACTATATTTTTTGATCGCTTTATATTTTGACTTAAAAGTTTTTTTTTTCACATCCTCAAGACATCGCAGACCTTAATATTTGGTATGCATTTTAATTTAATACCTCCACCCATTTTTGAGAAAAGGGTCTTGACAGAGAGACAGGCAGACAGACAGACGATCCTGTAAGCCTAAAAATATTTGAATTCATTAAAATCCATCCAGTCGTTCCAGCATGAAGAAAGACCTATAACCTATCACAATAAAAAGTCGTTTATTAGGAAAAACACAATTTTGAAAAAAGAATTATCTATCATAATGGTCGGTTTCAACAAGCCTTTGTATAATGAAGTTCGCAACTCATACGAGTTAACCAACGCGTACTTGCTAACCCGGCACTAATCAGATCATTATCGGACCCGACATTAATCATGCCATAAATCAAGTCATAAATGTTAGGGACCTTACCCCTTTGCTAAATTCTTCTGTGGCTTGCTCGTAGTTCAGATTGTAAGTGGTTTGACTACGGCCAAAGTTTGCGGTCAACCCTTATATTTTACACGAATTGCTAAGTAATATTAGGAGAACCTCGCGTGTCGAGCCTTCGACCAGACCTCGCGTACGTACCTACTACGTGATGTAAAGCAAGTTAAACTTACATCGTCAATCCATAATGGGACTTGGGTCGCCTCTCCTATACCTACAAGTAGTACTCGTATGTCTCGTAAGTACGTTCTATTTATCTATTAATGAAATATAAACTATTAGCTGCTGTCCGCGGCCTTTTATTTACGAATCAAAATATGTTTTATGAACATTGTGAAGTCAGGGACGTATATAAAGTACCTATAGGTCATGCCATTTTCACATTTGCGGCAAATTTGAAGTATTCTGACCCTCCAATCATGCAAATTATTGAAGTTCAGACAGCCGTTAGCAGCTAAAACGAATCTAGTACTACAGTCATAATACGCGAACTAAAAACGGGTCTAGAGTAAAGTCCTGGGACTTGACTGAAGATTGACTATTAGAATGAAACTACGCTTAGTACTTAGATGAATTAAAAAAACCTTTGTCTATTCTTTCATTAGTTTTATACAGAGAAAACACTATAAGCACGGATCAGCGTGTGTCACGTTATACGTACATACTTACAGAACACAATTTCCATCCTTTTGTTTGAGGTTTGTGATATTTTGAGGAGACACGGAAATATCAAATAAACAAAGGGACTACTTCCGAAACTTATATTGTTATTACAAACAAGAGTAAAAACAGTCCCAAGTAAAGAAATATCTTACACAAATCACATTTCATAACATTGTCGGTATAAATATTGAAATATGAATATTCATACAAAAAGGATCGATAAAGGAGGGTTCTTATACGGTGGAACCACGCTCTTTGGTAAATCGCTTCGATTAACTTTTAAAAGCAAAATATAACTTTGATTTCAGCAATTCCTTTCAATAATACTTTACGGTTTTGGTGAATATTCCCTGAAAAATTCTCTAAGTATTTGCATCAAGTTGATCAAGTACAGTATAAAATAAGTATTTTTATGATTTGCAACATTTCTAATTGATGCATTAAAATAGCTACATGGAAACTTTGAATGTAAGAAAAAATAGAAATACCTAGACTGTCATGGGTATAAAAAATATCCTGAACATGAATAATAGTTATTTGTTATACAAGAGTGCAAAGTTGCTTTTTAACCGCGTGCTCAGTTTTGATGACCGAGCAAGCGAAAGATTCTAAATTTGAATCACGAGCGTAGCGAGTGATTCACAAATTAGAATCTTGAGCGTTAGCGAGGGAATCAAAAGAGCACAAGGTGAAAAATCTTTGCACTCGAGTGCAACACGTAACTTTTCATCCCACCTCAGCGAGGAAATAATGAAATGCTTCTCCTTCCTAGCGTTAATTCCCAGTCGCATCCAAAGCTTTCACCTCGGAGTCCGGGGTCCGCTTTACCAGTCTTAACTGCGGATTTGGCTGGACCTCGACATTTTCCGTGAAGCGACTGCCATGTGATCTCCAATGGTGACATTAGGCGATATCGAAGCATTGCAGCTAGACCGTTGTTGTTGAACTTTTTAGGGCTCCAACTACCCGTAACGACTGCCATAGATGTTCTTATGGCATCCGTGAACGACGGCTTAACGTGCTCTCCAAGGCACGACCAGACCAATGCAAATACCCATTTACATGCATAAAAAATATTTGCACTGAGCGGGGATCGAACCTGTGCCTCCTACGTAGCGGCCGCGTTCACTACCACTAAACCACGGAGGCTGTATAATATGTGTATTAATACTAATAATAAAATACAAAAAAATAAAAATTCAACAACAATGTTCAACAATATGACGTGAAAAAAATTGATGCGCGCAAAGCAAATTTAAAAAAAAAAGTAAGTACACCAAGGAGGTTCCGAGTCTGAGTTTTTCATAAATTAAAAAAAAGTTGTATGATAAATTCGGCACCATAGAGGTAGAAGTAAATAGGTTTAATGATGTTTTGAGTTCACAAACCTAGTACACACGATGTTCTAAATTCAAATTTACTTTATCCTCTAGAGGATAAAAACGACTTTTACGCTCAGTTATCGAAGAGCAAAAATACACTTTCCGAGATGGTGGTATGAAAAACATTTTTGCCAGCTTGCACACAACTCCGGGCAATAATGTCCAAATTGTTAAATACCTCTAAAATCATTAGCTCGCCATTCAGTCGACAGTAATTTGGTTGATGTGCCCGCTATTTTGCTAGGTAGGTAACCAAATAGAGCCCAGAATTCCGTGGATCTCCAAAGCTATTACCGGAATGTCCCTCCGAATCAGGAATGCATTAATGTTGCTATGTGTGCGAATTTTCGGATATTGATGTTGATTTTGTAGTAATTATACCTCTAGTCACATAACACCTTAAATAAAGAATTAAGAACAAATATAGAATTGTACATTGAGATAGAAAACGCCACATGGTTAATCAAAAAGTAAACGGTAGGTAATCGTATAAATATATATAGGTATGAACCCGCGACCAGTCTTTTACAAGAAAGGGTGCAAAAAGGATAATCATGTCCTATGAAAACATAATGTCACTCACGTGTTGTCAGGTGCAGATACGGAGAGGATAGAAAACGGGGGAGTATGAAATAAAAAGAACAAAAACCGTCGAAGTACCAAACTAAACATGTCCAGCTGTTTTAGCGCAAACAAGTTCAGACCGATAACACTACAATAGAAAGGAATACTAAACCATAAAACCAAACTCATTATAGTCGAAAGTTTGGTTACTTGGACGTACGAATAAAAACGTTGACATGTGTTTGCAGGCATGGTAGTTTGACACAGTTCAAGTAGGATCAAGATTCTATGGGTGATCAAGTTCTTATTACTAGTCCAGCAGAAGTAGGTAATATTCAGTAAGTTATAGTGGAATACGTGTGATAAACTAGTGCCAAATATGCATTGCAGTTCCATTTGTTGCTAGATATGTAGGCAAACAGTTATGCACTTGATCATTATTTACCCAAGTTGAATGTATTGACACACCTAGCAATATGTAGAGGACAGACCTAAAACGAGATAATAGGTGATGTCAGCAGATTATAATATGATTTTGCGATCAGAAACAGTTATTACGAATAAAAATGCTTGACTCCTAATTTTTGTAAGCATTGTATTTCTTCATCTTCGAATTTAAATCAAAATATTCTACGCATTTCTATTTCACGAAATTGAAAAGTCTATTGTTATCCTTGGATCACATGACGTGAGGGAATCGACTTTTGGGGCCTTGCGATTTCTTTTTATGGGTAAATGTATTGTTAGAATTAGAAAGCGATATAACTTTTAACAAAGGAAGCGTTTATAATGTATTATTGGGCCACGATATAACAATGCTCTCTTGAGAGCAATTATTTAAAATCTATATTAGGCTAAATTATACTATAAATACGTACATAAACTACGTCGTAACCCTGAAGGGCTACACCAAAAATATCATCATTTTTTTGGTTCCCTGTGCCATCAAACGGGCACTTTATTATCACTTATCATTTATTATCTGATGGAGAGGAACGCCTGCAAGGTCACACGTTATTAAAATAACGTTGTTAGTAGTTGTTTGCTAACTGTTCACTTTGCTATCTGGACTTTTTCCACTATTTTTACACAATCAGGAACAAGAAAAAGCGCTGGGTAACAGTCAAAACTCACTGCGAAACTATCGCTGTGGTTTGCTAGTCCAACGAAACAGTTATAGCAATATAGGAAAGGTAAAAATTCTCGTTAGTCGCTAACTTGTTTCCAAATGCTAACTCTACGGGCTTCTCGCTTATCGTTGAGTAGTGAAGCCTGAAAAGAAAACACGTCTAATATCAATAAATTTAAAATTCTGTTTTAGTTGTAATTTTGTATTTGTTGTACTTACTTTTTATTTATTATTTGGTACACGGCGATAATTTTCTATAGCCTGTTGACTTGTAATAAAAAATTAAAAGATAAAACACATAGCAGTATATTTAGAATAAGAGATAGACGCGGTTACTATAATTTTGAACCATGTTAGGTATGTATTATCTTTTTATATAATATTTTTTAGTACGTAAATCAAACTGGCGACAATGAACTTTGACATGAACCTATGTCACGTGTCACGCAAAACCAGTTCGTTATTTTGTGAAAATTTATGTATAATATTACACATTTTCGGATTTTACGGCCACACATAAAAATGATATTGTATATTTTGCGTTACTTAGTAGGTACATAAGCGTTTGAGTATTTATCGTGAAATGCACAACGCTTGAAACTTAATTTACTTACCCAGCAGTTACTTAAGTAGCCGGAACTTTTTGTTGTTAATTAGTCATTAATTAATAAGTGACGAAACGAATAAAGATTCTCTCACCTTCTAAAGGTTAGTACTAATTAGATATTTCTTTATGGCTGACTTCACTGGAAACGCCGAACGTTCGGTGAATAATTTAAGGGCTTCTATCGTAACACGATCTGTATCGAGTCTTATTCTACAGTAGTCTAAGTCTTAGTCTTTATTTCTCAAAATAGTGCAACACTGTTACCTACAGCTTTTTGACGTCAAAAACTCCTTAAAACTAAGTTTACCACCGCTTCCTAAGCGCTAATGGAGAAGAAACGGCGCAACAAACTCCACTGCGGCAGGTATACGAGTATGACATGTTGTCGAGGATTTGATTATTTTTTTAGGAAATTTAGGAAAAGCTTTTCAATTACATTTTTCTGGGTGTGGATAGCAAGATAGCCCGTGGTCTCTTAAGTATAAAAAAATATATCAAAATCAATAAACTATTTAGAAGGACAAAAATTTGATTAACACGAGGAAAAAAAAATTGTTTTTCTTAATAGGTATCTAAATAATCCTAGTCATGCTCATCTACTGATCTTCTCAAATACTCTTTTTCGGTGCCGAATTGTTCAGCAATATGATTTATTGTACATAAAAGTGAAGAAATCAATTTTCTGATAAAAAAAAGAAAAAAAAATATTGCAGAGATTTTGACCCATGGCGAAGCGTCGCCCCGCCAACAGCTGGTCTGAACCGTCGCACATCGCAAAATTGATGATAGGTATATAATAATATTATGACAACTTGTTCACAAACTCATTTACTATACGATTTTGAGACCTTCATTTCAGTATATCACCCGCTTCACGGTATTTATGGGGGCTCTCTGGACCCTGCGATATCCCTTTGCATGCATAATATGTAAACTCAGTGAATTTGCTCCTCAGCGAATATAAAGTTACGACACCAAATCGAGTTACACCGCCTTAAAGTCTGACTGAACGTCTTCCAATGGAATATACTTCACATTTGTTTAGATTATCATCCTGAAATGGCGGTATAAACTTACCGGCTTCCAGAAATTGGTTGTATAAGTAGTTTGTTATTTGTTCTCTGTGTTTTATGAATATAAAATAAACATAAACTACCTGTTTCCGTTTACATGTTAATAATTTGTTATATATTCTTGAACTAGTTACCAAAGTCGTTATTGTCATGAATGAAAACCTCCATAAAGTGAAAGTTAAAAAGTACTTAAGAATATAAAATTACTGTTACCTGTTTTCCGATGAAGTGAGATTATTGTAAGCCTGTAAGTAGGTACACAGATAGTGATCAAACTTTTAAAGCCCCGAAGCATTATCTTTCCATTCTGGCCAAATGGTGAACGTTAGCGAATGTGTGAGACTGTTGGGTACAGTCTATAAATCAAAAAGTTTAGTAAGCGACGACTTCCTTAAGAACTCGAGTTGAAAACGATGGCTCCTGTTTAGAAAATAACAAAAAGGAATTTGATACTCAGTCGCCCTCGAGCTACGAGTTTGTATTTTAATTTCATTTTGGAATAAAAACAAAACTCCCTTTTATATCAATGTACTTTTTGTTGTTATACTTTTATAATGTTCTCCGTAAAGTGGTTTTAGCTTTCGACCTGGGTAACTGTTATATTTTTGTTGGATGTTTTTTTCAGATAGCAAACACTTTGTTAATTTAGGATGGTTATTATGTTTACGTTTTATAACTACTTTATCAATGTGAATACTCCTGTAAGCTTTGACGTTAAGAGCTTACGAGAATGTAAGCTTTTGAATCATATGACATATACATCAGTTAATAACTAAGTACTTTTCATATTATTACAAAACATCGATGTACCTAGAGTTGAATTTTAAACGCCTGTTGGACAATTGAACTGTTGTTAAACTTCAGTTGCAAACGTGCACAAATACATGACTATTTCACATTGGCGTTGAAATGATTTTTTTTACATTCTGCAGAAAAAAATATCTTCACGTAAATGGCTTAAAAATACGTAAGTACAATATTTGCTCCTCACGTAAGTATCAATAATATATACATAGAAGATTCATGAGGTAATTCGAAGGTGTATCCAAGGAGTAAGCAATAAAGTGTACGACGTATGGACTGAAACCACATTCCCAAAAGGATATGGCAAGTATTAAGAGAAAGGCCGGACAGACAATTTCAAGGAAGGATTTGTGTACCCAGCTTCCTGTTAACACGTAAGCCAGTAGCCCATAATATTGTGCGCAATTGAAATTCATCTCAGGTAAATTTTCAGTAACACGATCAACATTCTCTCTCATCTGGAGGTTTATGTAAACTGAGATGCAACAAAGGTAAGTGTAGCGTCGGAGATCCGGCTCCGTGGCATATCAAATAAATCTTGCTTTGTCCAAAGCATTATGTATGCTAACGTCGGCCATGTTACGCGCTGTACTGAACACTGCGGTGGCACTGTCTCCGATTAAGCGATCTGGTGCGCTGAGATGAATACTGTGTACTGAAATTACAGCACCATGTAATCCTATTAAAAATATTAGGTACAATACGTACACGTAACGTGTAATTATTATTTAATATTTAACTCAAATAGAACTTATATAAACTAAGTATTCCAACTTGAAGTAAGTACTATTTTAAATTGGAAAACGTGAACTTTTCAAGCTGAATAAACATAGAAAATCCTATGATGTAGTACCTATATAAAACTTTAGAAAGTTTACTCATCATTCGATGTTATTAGACTCGATGTTTGTTTAGAAATAGGTTTACACATCGAGAGCAATTATTTGCCAATAGAGTTGATTCCGCTACCATTTTTGCTGCTAAGTAGTTTATGCTTTTAGCAAAAATGTTATAGGAAAAGAACAGGACTTGAGGATTTAAAATTACTTTAATGACGTTGGTTTATTTGGGTTTGAGTTCATGGAGCTCCATCAAAATCTTTGGCGCCTCACCTGCTGAATAACGGACAAGGTGTTGGGTCAAGCTTTCCTCTACGAAAGAGGACATTTTCCCTGAAGAAATAAGAATAAAAAAAGCTTTCTTCTCGAGGCTGGACGTGTGATGGTCGCTCCCGTAAAAAGTCAGACGGGCTTATAGGCGAAAGCCTAGGATAGCGAACCGCGTAAAGTGTTCACTGTTATAACTGGTTTATTACTTAAAAAGTCAAAATTAATCGCAAGATTAAAAGGATTTGATTAACTAATTCAATAAAAATGTTTTAAGTTCATTTCAGATCGTTCTATTGGTGGTTAATAGGAGTAATAGTAACATCTGGCGGATTCGTCGGGCCGCACGACATGCCGACTAGGGATGAAAATCACAAGTACAATACATGTATTTTTCAATCGGACTTTGTATTTTTCAATAAAATACAGAAACTTTCAATGAGACCTTACTATGTATCTTTCGGAAGTATCCGTTTTTTACATGTATTTTACATTGTATGTTTCGCTGTTCTCCCAACAAATTGTATTTGCACGATTATTCATTATTTTATTATTATAACTAGCTGTTGCCCGCGGCGCCGCCCGCGTGGAATTCGGATTCCGTTCCAACTTTTATTTCGTGCTAAAGTTCGGACACCACCCCCGTCGGCCATCAGGAGTGATTATGTCGGACTCGGACCCACTAAAACGCATGCCGTCGCCTATCTTCAGTGGCTACGGTGTAAGATTGCCTAGGGCATATTGCGCGCTCCCCGGCACACCCTGGGCCATCTACAATTTTAAGATGGCCCCCTCAGGAGTGGTAAGATCGGTGTCCGTATTGAATCCCGGAAACCAGTAAACCTCACGCCTACGCTCGGTGACCAGTCCTCCCATTGCCTGCTCTACACTGTGCCCTCAGTAGTCAGAGAGGCTTGTGGGAAGTCTCTGAGCAGCCCTCTACAGAGCTGCTACCGTTACGGCTGGTATTTGCCGTAGGCGGCAGCGCCTCCCGTGGGTGAGAGGTGCTACCGCCTCCGTTGCCCATGATGTATCGTATGGAGGTTCCGACACTTCCGACCCCGCATTCGGATCCCGTTCCCGTTGTATCTTCTGTTCAGCTGACCCTCCCCGTCCTCGATCGCTGAGTACTCGTGACATAGATACTTCGAACGCCCGTTGCACCCTTTTAGCCCATGCCCGTAATAAAATTCAATAGTTTTCATATACATATTATAATGTATGGGAATGTACCGGATTTAATGCCATTTATAATTTCCTAATATCTTTTGAATTAAACGTCCGATTTCAATAATTCAAAAAGTTATCAATAGGTATCGAAACAATCTTTAATACCAAACAATTTATTTAGATAAGAATTAATACAAAGGTATAGATTCCGTGGTCTGACTTTGATCGGCATTTCTGCTTGAATTTATTTCGCTGCGTTTTTTTTTTCATATTGCGCTAACTCTTAAAATATCGCAGACTTTTATATAGATCTTTTCAAGTTATACATTTCCACAGTACATTATTTTGTTATATATTCAATAGTTTTCGCAGCGCACGCGATGTAAGGAATTTTTTAGGTTTTTTTTACACCTTGGGTTACATTATTGAAGTTTTAGTAAAGATCTCTAATTTAAATAGAAAAAAAATTAACCTGTGTTAGTAATAGTGCAGCTTTTTAATGGTAAAAGAATTTTTGAAATCGGTTTAGTAGTTCTTGAGTTTACTCGTATACAAAAATACAAATAAGTAAAGATGTATGGAAATCTGCCGGATTTATTGACATTTATGCTCACTGCTCCGCTCCCTTTTGTAGTAGCGTGATGTTATATAGCCTATGTTACTCCCAGATATTGTAGCTTTCTATAGGTGAAAGAATTATTGAAATCGGTCCAGTAGTTTCGGAGCCTATTCGATACAAACAAAAAAAAAATACAAAAAAAAAATCTTTCCTCTTTATAATATTAGTGAAGATAATAAATAACGTAAAATTATAATAAACACTGCCATTATCATTGTTCTTTTTTCATATATATATGAAAAATACATTGATTAATACATGTAATAAACATGTAAATTTCTATTTTTCAAATAGCCCTAAATTTGTATTATTACAAAGTTACATGTATTTTACTGGAAAGTTTCAAAGTTGCGAAAAAAACAAATGAGTATCTTTCGCCATTTTCATCCCTGATGCCGACATTTATTGGCTCGAACACACGACGTCGACGACCGAACACCGACAGTGACGGACGATCACGCCGAATGCGAACCAAGACTTATTGGCAACAATTTTTCAAAGGCACCCAATGCCATCCGATGCATGTCTGATACAAACGCTTCCTCATTTTAACTAGTTCTACGAGTTCTTGGTGTAAATTGGCATCTTACTACAGAATGGGGAAGACCTGTTTTATACTCGTACCCTACACATACTTACATATGAAAATGTTGTGTTCTGGATCGATTGAACTCAAATTTTGACACGGTGTAGTTACCAGTTCAATAACGGTTTTTATCAATTTTTTGCATTGGTAGATGGCGTAGCAATCGGTCTATAGAATTTTGAAGTGAATTTAAGGGCGTAGGGTATTTCTCGTAAACCATTTTTTAAAATGGGAAATATCATTGAACAAGCGACACCGTTATTTTGATAACCAGTTACAAAAATAGAAAAAAAAATCTTCTTTCGTAACTGGTTATGACAGTTGGTTATGAAAACGACAATTTAATTGTATATTCGTAATTGGTTATGAAAGCAAGAAAAAAATGCCACGTTTGTAGCTGGTTATGACCATGACAGTTACGAAAATGGACGAAGCCTAACGCCTGACGCCTGTTGTGACAGATTGTGGCAATTCATCGATTGTGGCAATTCACGTGTAGGCAACACCTTTGTATATAAGGATTTACATAATACATTATTATCATATATTAGCCAAAATTTCACTCCGGAGTGCCAGCTTTTTTTATTACGAATTTATTCACTGGACCCCGGCCATATTTGATATTTCGAGTTTGTATGCTCTGACGGGAAGTAAATGTAAACTGATTCAATTAAATGATTATTGTAAGGTCGAAATAGTGTTACAGTACATAACAACATAAAATATGTCCCAAGTCTAAAATGAAACTGTTAAGACAAAATTCGCAGTTCGAAACTCGCATAAAACAAAGCGAACATAATAATTATTGTCAACACATACCCTATAGGTACATGGGCTTGTATATACGAGTAGTATGTAAATGGGCGTGTACCGACGCGACGCTAAAAGGGGATTTAGGCTTGCCGAGCGCACCATTATCCTGTTTCAGGGATTACTTCTTACTATTCATTTTTGTGCTATTTTCATGTTTGCATTCTTCGGTTTCATGTACAATAAACCCACGATTCTGTTATATATTCTACTATACACAACGATCAAGTGTATTCTTACATGAACGTACAAATGTGTTTATTTTATGTGTCTACGCTTTGTTTTTTATTATATCTATGTACTTATTAAGCTGAATTCTAAAACGTATAAGTATATGAAACATGTAATGCAGTGCGTCAGACCGGCTCTTGGCCGTTGGAGTCGTGTCACATTTCACATATTTCTTAAGTCGAAACTCTACGATTCTGTCTCTGCCCTCTAGGTTTAACGATGATAAAATTAATTTCGTATTGAATCTATTTATCTGGGTTCACCCTTGTTTGACAAAAACTTATGACAAAACGTCATTTGACAAACGTTTTGACAAACTTTCATTTCGCAAACATATTACTTTAAAAATAATTATTTGACATATACACGTTTCGCAAATGTACCTATTACTTAGAAAACATTTCGATTGCTAAAATTTGACTATTGAAATTTGACTAAATATGACTAAATTTGATTAAATAAAGTTCTGCATGGTTATAAAAAAAATAACAGCGAAGGCTAATGCGGGAACTTCGCTCCGCTCCGCTCCCGCATTAGCCTTCTAACCTAATCTATCCAATTCGGAATGCTTATTCCGACTTGAATAGATTAGGTTAGCTGCTCAGCTTTCTCAATAATCTATCACTAACTGTCAGTTGTCAACTAACATGTTTTTAAAATAATCAATTTGTGAAATGATGTTTTATATAATGTTTTTTTTTTCTAAAAAATATTTTGTCTAATCAGTAGTTTATTAAACAATAGTTTGTCAAATGATACATTTATCAAGTATAATTTTGTCAAACGTTGTTTGTCAAAAGAAAATTTGTCATTTGTTTTTTGTCAAATGGTAGGACACCATTTATCTCTTAACACGTTTAGATTTTTTTTTCATTTTTATTCTTTTTCTTATCCTATTTTCCTGAAAAAGAATTTCGAGCAATTTTGTTTTAAGTCAATGTCATCTACCGCTAAGTCGATTTTATACCAAAAGTAGTTTTGCAGCGCTACGACTAAGGCTGCTTCTAAAGCAAAACCCGATTTAGTGTAGGAAATTACATTATTTAGGTATGCAGTGTAATGGAATAGTAATTGAGTGGTTGAAAATGAGACATGAAACGTTGTTACGCTTATGTGGAGATCCGACACCTCTACCTACCTAACCTACAACTAAGATCAACCTTCTCTGGTTCTCTGAAACGACTATTTCGATGAACTCTGCGGGCAAGAATCATATTCAGCGTAAATGGATATTATGTTGTGATTAATTTGATATAGGAGCACATTAATATACCTACCTCCGTAATGTACAAAATAATGTTATGGTAATTGGTAGACACGTTATTGGTTTGAGATGTGGGTGCTCAGTAACAGTAATTTCAGTAGATATGTAGATCGAATATAGATAATAATTTGTTTAGGAAAGTTATTGAGTGAACGACTTTCAATGAATTCGTGAACAGAATAAAGGTAATTATTAATTTTCAATTGCTGTAAATGTAATGATATATAAACTCTTTTTAAATAAGAATTATGTCAGAAAAATATTAGGATAATAATAATTATTTTAATCCCATACCTATCACTTATGTTTTACGGTACTATCTAAACCGAAATTAAACAAACTTACACTATATTATGGTACATAGAAACAGCCACACAAATTAATACCTATATTTATATAAACAAATATTTGCTCTGAGCAGGACACGAACCCACAATCACACTGAAGTAGCAGACAGGCTATTTTTTGTCACTATTACCCACTGTAATAATATAAGAATTGTGATCTTTAATCTATGATTTTAAATAAAGAAATCATTTATATGTCAAATGGCTACAGACTACGGTACATAACCGTTTTCTATAACACGAGCCTTAGAGGAATAACAAAAAACTTCGAGAGCGCAAGGGCCTATAAATGGAGCAATCCGAGAAAAGTTAATTGGGTATTCATTAGTGTTTACGATATAATAAAAGAAGAGAAAAGAAGGATCTCCGGCAAGAATCAAATAAATGGCCGGAGTTTTTACTCACTATGTGGGTTAAGGGCGCTTGGAACGTTTGGGGTCATTACTTATTGTATTAACTCCTTCAGAATTCAAACAAGATCATATCAGGCTCTCAATGTTGTATAAATAGGTTTTGTGATTAAAGTTTTGAATTTGTTGAGTAAATGTGATTTCACTATTATAGTTCTGGCAGGACCGTATATTTTAACCCTTTAGATATTGTTATGTTGAGCCGAAAAGCTAACATTCCTTTAAAGTAGAAAATACATTGTTATATTTTTTTAAACATCAAATACACTTGAAACTTATAAGTTTTTCAGTGTACATTTTTAGTCTAATCAGTGTTGTCTGGATATGAAGAGCTTAGTTAATGATTCATCCCTTCATTTTTAAATATTACTAGTATTTTGGCATCAAGTAGTCTAGACACCTGTTATCGGAGTTTTATTAAGATCGTGTATTCAACGTCATCGGAGCGGTTGCAGGAGAAATCAACTTCTTTAATTTCTAACTGTCTATGTTATAATTACTTACAAATTTAGTAATATCTTACTCTAAGATCAAATAATTGATGAGTTCTATTGATCGTACCTAATGAAAGGATATGACTCAAGTTCTTAACTATGTGATGTGGAGTACCGCATAAATTTCTGATAGGAACGCCTTCTCCCCATCCTAACCCAGTAATTAAACTGTAAATTACCGCTAAGTGCAGACCCAGCCTTAAGGTCGTATCGGCACTCTCTCTCAAGAATATCAATGAACTTGAGACCGTTATCAAAGATGTATTCGGCCTACTATAGGTCAAACTTGGTACACACGCCCGCTCTACGTAATTTCTTTTTCAGTTTCCATATTTAGCTTTAGGTACAGAAAAATACTTCTTTTTAATATTGTATTGTGTGTTATACAAAGTTGTCTGTAAAGGTGCAACCGTATCTCCTTTGTCAACTGCACATAAAGTGTTTTATATCCACAGAAATACAGGATTCATAATATATGAATGCTTACGTGCATGCCCTCTAGAGCTTTTTCATTCGTCCTTGAAAAATCATTATACATTATTCTACAATGCCACAAGTAATTTTATCTTTTATGATCTGACTTTTGAAGTATATTTGGTTGACTTTCAGTACGTATTTGGTACTCTGTCTTAATTGCAAAGAAAACTTTGTGATTATTTCGGTAATTGCACGTTGATGGAACGAGTTTTAAATGAAATTTTTCCATTCTGTCTGAAAATTGACTTTATTCGTGTTAGATGAAATTTTTACTGAATATTATGACGAAAATTGAATGCTAAAGTTTGATAGATGGGACGAAACGTCGCTCCGTAATTTGTCATCCATTGCATTGTCGCTCGTTTACAAATTACTTGCCATTGTGCTCATCAATCCGAAAAAATAAACAAATACTATGAAATGATTTATATTCTGATTTCTCAAGAGCAATATCAATTAAATGTCTATCCATCGTGAATTTATGTATAATACCGCAGTTTCAGGAATTGATCCAATCACGTGGGTGGTTTGCCATATGCCGTGATTATACAAATATAACCTTTATAATCCCCAACGGTTTTGAAATGGTATTGTGGTGAATTGATGTAACCTCAAATATACTTTGGAGAAATATTTCCGCATTATGTAAACATTGGCTTAGCAGAAAATCTAATACATAATATATCTACTAATGTGAATTTCAATTTTCAAACATGTTACCTACTAACTCTGCCCTACACTAACTAAAAGGCCGTTAAGCCACAGTTGGTCGATTTTCACTTTTTAATGCAGTCTTACACAACTTTCGACGCTCTATCTTTTGGTCTAAGACTCATTTTTCTATCATTAATAGTTTTAGAGATACAGAACATTGCTGAGCAGTTAAACCACGTAGATTTC
Source organism: Eilema depressum (assembly GCA_914767945.1). Classification (NCBI taxonomy): domain Eukaryota; kingdom Metazoa; phylum Arthropoda; class Insecta; order Lepidoptera; family Erebidae; genus Eilema; species Eilema depressum. The sequence continues at coordinate 17,345,312 of OU612013.1, forward strand.
GTTACTTCCTTAATTAAAAAGCGGTTAAGCCACAATTCTTCGCTAGAAAGACGTTATCATACTTTAACGGCAAATTCATGTATCATTTTTTCTAAATTTACTTACCTACAAAGCAGTTATTAAGAAAAACTAAAACTAAACTAAACTAGAAAGCAGTTATACGCCACTAGCGGCCTTTAAGTTATGTATTGGAATTAGTATTTAGCTAAATATCAATCGCTAGAGAGCAGCTAAACGACAATTCTAGACTAAATAGCAGTTAAACGCTTGTGATTTTAGTTTGCGATTGACCAGCTCAAGCGATAATTCCTTCCTTTTCACTTCGGGTGCAAGGACGGACGGACGTGCGGCGCGTCTCTTGTGCTTTTTGGCGCCACAATTTACGAGCCAGAGAGTCTCTCAGAGAGTCTTAGCCAAAGAGAATCAAAGTACGCCCACATGAACAATTACGATTTAGTAAATCTTTCTTATTTATTAATTAAACAATATTTTCACCTTCTAGGGTCTCCTATCTTTCCAGACGCTCTCCCCGAGATTATGAACGAGCGTAAAAATCTGCTCCAGAACGCTCAGAGTCGTCTCGAGGGATTGTCAGCACATGTGGCTTTGACTTTGCTGCGCATGTGCTTCGCTATGCCAAAGCTTACATACCTGCTAAGGACGGCCCCTACTTGGATGTGCGCGGCAGAAATTTCCTCCTTTGACGACGCTTTGAAGACACTCGTGGAGTCTGTCCTCAACGTTTCTTTCACTGAGTCCCAGTGAGATCTGGCATCTCAGCCAATCCGATACGGGGGCCTTGGGATACGGCGCGCACAGGACGTTGGCATTCCGGCTTTCCTTGCGTCGACGCATGGGGTTGCGGGTCTTGTAGCTTTTATAATTCACTCTGATTGCGTCGGCCCCAGCAACCCCTTTGCGTCCGAGGCGTGAGAGATTTGGTCGACGCTCAATAATGGTGCGCTGCTTCCGGCCGCTTCTCATATCCAAAAGTCTTGGGACGAGGTGGTGTCAGGCTAGCACACGAGCGGCGTTTGGGAGAGGCGAGTGGAGTGGATCGGGCGAGACTGCTCGCTATGTCGCAGACGGAGGCTGGGGCATGGCTGCAGGTACTGCCCTTGCCTCACATGGGTACATTATTGAACGATGACTCTTTGCGTGTGGCAGTGGCTCTTCGCTTGGGCTGCAGAGTGTGTGAAACCCATAAATGCACCTCCATAATGCAGCCTCCATGGTGGAGGGGGACGGCCATCGCGCATTGAGTTGTCGTCGTGCCGCAGGCAGGTTCCCTCGACACCATGCCGTTAATGACTTGTTGCGGACATCGATTTCGGCAGAGGTTCCTTGTTTGCTTGAGCCGCCGGGCCTATCTAGGTCGGATGGCAAGAGACCAGATGGGTTAACTCTCGTGCCTTGGAGGAGGCGTAGGTGCTCGGTGTAGGATGCGCAGCCGCGACCGAAGACGCGACCAGTACAAAACTCGCAAAGTATGCAGCCTTCGAGCCACAATATATCGTGGCACCGGTCGCGGTCGAGACCATGGGCAGTTGGGGCACAGAAGCCAAGAAATTGTTGGCGGATATAGGTCGACGATTAAGGGAAAAAACTGGGGACTCTCGCTCCGGCTCGTACCTGGGGCAAAGGCTAGCCATTGCGATTAAACGAGGAAATGCGGCCAGCGTTCTGGGCTCCTTTGCACCAGACAATATCCGTGGCGGGTTATCTACATGACAAAAGCTTGGCTGGCTTCTTGACATTGTTGCATTTAATTAATTAATTAAATAATATACATTATTATTAAATAATAAAAAAATAAAAATAATGTTCATATTCTTTGTCCTATGGTTTCGCGAATACTGATTATATTACTGAATAAGATTAGTAAAAGTTTGATTAAATTGTCTTTATTTTTATTTTGTATTGTTTAATTAATAAAGCTATTTGATAAGTTTAGTAAGGTCTAATTGTCTGTTCTTTTTTAATGAATAAAGTTCTGATTTCATAAAATAGTTTTAACTTCTCAACTTTTGATCCGGAAGTACTTACTTAAAAGGCAGTTAATTGCGAGCGAGATGTCTTTAACTGCCTTCTAGTTAAGCAATAGGAGAACCAGTATAAAAATATGTTTTACAATACCAAGCTGAAAAGCGTTTAAAATCCCATAACTGCTTTCTAAGTAAGGGAAGTTAGTCCGCCAAGTGTTAACTACTAGGCTGTAAGACTGTTAAAATCCTTTAACTGCTTTATAACTAAGTATATTTTGTTAACGTTTATTATAAGTACAGAACGTGGCAGCTACAAAAAAATTACTTTGCTATAAAGCAGTTAAGGTATGGTTAGCGGCCTTTAAGTGCAGTATATTACGTAAAAATGAAAAAAAATGCTTAGCTAAAAGTTAGAAAACAAATTTAAATAAAATATAATGAATATAAATTAATAAAATATATCACATATTGTGCACAAAGACTATGCCTACAATTATAACTTGCAACCTTGTTCCTAGGTAGCACACTTTTCAAGAGACATCAATTCCCACTTGTTTTTGCGTTTTCTCGAAAATACGTTTTTGCACTTAGCTGCCTTTTTGTTAGCAGACGGCAGAACTGTTAAACATAGGTAGAAGGTTAAATAACATAGATTCGTTGATATTGTGGATAACTTCAGAGTAACTTAATAGTTACCTACTATTCTTTCAAGTAAATTTATATACGTATTTATCCAAAAAAAATATGTTTGGACTTTTTACTTTATTCTACCCTATCAATAAACAAGTAGGTAAATTATGTGGGTATGAATTTTTATCTAAGGCAAGCTGTCAGGTAGCGAATCTGTAGTCTCTTTGTCAATCAAAGCACTGAAAAAGTTTGCAGAGTAGGCACAATAACAAAAATCATTTTGGCTCATCAAATAGCTCAAATCATATTTATCAAAAACAATACCATCAGACTGTGTATATAGTGCCCCCCCATAAAGAGCTAGATAACATAATTAAGGTTCCAGTCACGGATAACCCGAATGGCATCATTGTTGCGAGTTCCAAAAGTTACACATGTTAAACACAGATTGTGTGCTCCTATTGTAAGGGAACAATTAAGTCTCTTCAAAATGTTCTTTAAGATATTAGTAAAGTTGTGACAAGAACAGCGAGACACGATCCCGCAACCGTGCCGTTTAGCTCGTAAAAGAAGGTTACTGCTGTTGTGAATAGATAATAAGGCTTTTATTAAAATTCCTCGTCCTTGTTATGCCATTCGTAGGGCTCAGTTCAGCGGACATCTTTTGTTCCGTGGCATGCGAGTCTAAAACCTTGCCAAATTCTCCAAGGGCCTTCAATGAAATATTAGTGTCTTTTTACGTATGTATCACTACAATATCGACGGTGGAAAGGCAGAACACTTCAAGCGACACTTTGGTCGAAAATGACTTAAATACATAACTGGAATCCACATTAAATTCTGCGTCGATTGGTCTTAGTTTCATAACGATCTGAACACTTTGATGTCGCTTAATGTATTGCAATTTGGTATGGCATTTTTTTTTTGCTATGATTGAACCGACTCAAAATTTTATCTATTTTGATGTTATTTTCCTTGATTTAATATACAAAATGTATGTTTGGCATTTAGGTTATTTAAGCTTTCTTAGTTCAACTTATAACAAGTACTTAATTTGTTTTTGCGTACCCTATAATGCCCCTACATGACCACTTAATGCGTTTTTCTATGGTTGCCTAGTCTGTCGATTTGTCGTATAAATTGTTTTCCCGTTGAACATTATATTCACAGTATGGATATAATGTGTTTTGCTAATATCTCGATACAATTGTCATGAGATTTAATTGGTTTTGGCAGTCATCTAATAATACACAAGTGTCGCTTAATTTACCTATGTTAAAAAGAACACGAATATTTTAAAATTAACCGACAGTACTTTTTTCAAATAAAATGTCGCTTAATTTATAATTTGAACCATTTCGAATGTATAAATAGAAGAGACAAACAAATGGCGCTTCATTTATTGACGACACGCGCTTTCATGAATAGACCGAGCGTAAGATATTTTCTTATTATTTTGTTAAACCTAGTTTTAAATTGTTGGGTAACTGGGTAATTAATTAGTATGATTAATACGAGTATGATAACTGTGTAGCTAATAATAAATTTGATGCTTATTCATTTTGCTTAAATTGTATGTTAGTTTTAAAATGGATCGTAAAACTTACTTTAAACGAAAAATATTCGAAATGACTGAATCACAGTCAGTTATGAAAAAATCATGCCGACGTAAAATAACATTCGAAAATGAATTAATCAATCAATTAGCCTACTCTGCAGTAGGCTACTGCTGCAGTACTCCACTGCTGGACATAGGCCTCTCCCAATACGCGCCACGTTTGCCGATACTCCGCCTTCCGCATCCAGTCCGTCCCAGCCACCTTTCGCAGGTTATCAGTCCACCTAGCTAGGGGGTGTCTCACCTTCCGTTTACCTTCGCGCGGTCTCCACTCTAGGACTCGTTTGCTCCAACGGCCATCAGTCCTTCGGCAGATGTGGCCAGCCCACCGTTGATGTTGATGCCCAGTCCAATCCAGAGTCTTGAAGACGTCCTCCAATGCGTTGGTGAATAGTTTGGGAGATATAACATCTCTCTGTCTCACTCCACGTTGGAGGCTAATGGGTTTCGTCTTCTGGTCTTGGAGCTGGACGGACATTGTGGCAGTATCATACAGGCATCTCAGCGCCTCGATGTATCGCCAATCAACACGGCACCGCTGCAGGACATCCAGCACAGCCCAGGTTTCGATAGAGTCGAAGGCTTTTTCGTAGTCCACAAACGCCATACACAGCGGCTGGTTGTACTCCTGCGTCTTTTCTATAATCTGCCGAACAGTATGGATGTGGTCCACGGTACTATAGCCTTTTCGAAACCCGGTTTGCTCAGGTAGCTGGAACTCGTCGAGCTTACCCGCGAGGCGATTTGTGACAACTCTCGAGAACAACTTGTAGACATGACTCAGGAGTGAGATGGGCCTTTTTTGAAAACAGTACCACCGCACTCCCACTCCATGCCCTAGGTGTTAGCCCTTGCTGGATGACGGAATTAAAGAGGCTTGCTAGCTCTTTCAGAATTGGAGCGCTACCTGCTTTCAGCAGCTCAGTAGTAATTCCGTCATCACCAGGCACCTGTTGTTCTTCAGTTGCCTGAGAGCCGCCTCTACCTCGCACTGTTTGACATCTGACAAATCCTCGGTGTAATGGCGCGTGAGGGGCTCTGTGGTCCTCATCGCTGTGTTCCGTCGGTTTACTCGTCCATGATGCATATAGCTGTCCATAGAAGTTCTCGATCTCTTCGAGTACGAGATACTCGAGAACTTCGAGGTAATCGTTTTGCCATCCCCAGTTTTAAGTTTCGTCAGATGGGGCCTCCCCAACTGCTGAGCGAACACTTTCGACCCTCTATTACGCTCAATTGCCTCCTGAATGGTGCGAGTGTTGGATCAAAGATGAAATGTCTGACATATCCCAGGAGCCGAAAAAGCAATATGACGTACTTGGCAAACACTATTGGTCGGGGGTTGAAGTTAATAGGTCCGTGCATTGTATAATAACGCATTATTTGACATGTAATGATTGTATTGATAAATTATCTTAGGACGGTGAAAGTGTTAAGTAGTGCATTTTAGTTTCTATAAAAGAGGAACTCCTTGGTGCCTGTGCCTACCTAAAATAGAGTAGATGACTGATATAATTATTATAACTAGAGTTAAGTTATAGAAGAGATAATAGTGTTAAGTTTAAAAAAATATGTTCTGTTGATATCCTAAAAAAAAAAAATTACCATGAATGTTCTGCCCCTCTAGACAAGTGGCAATTCGCTACTCGGCGTATGATGGAATAGAATGCCAAATGTATGGGATTTGACGTATATGACAGGCGTCAACGAATGTCAAAAACGTCAAATCCTATACAATCGTCATTCTATTCCATCATACGCCGAGCAACGAATTGCCACTTGTCTAGAGGGGCTGGTTAGTTAGTAAGTTTTCTTAATAAAAAGAGTTAATTCTGAAATTTGTTTATTTTCACTGCCCTAATAAAAAAATATTAGGAGCTTAAATTATTTCGTTGGTTTTACATTCTAATTTCTCAAGCACTTAAATGGTTTACCCTAAGTTAACCATACAGACATTGCGACACTTAATTTGTTTTGCCCATACAATACTAATATAAATTAATGTTGTTAAATTCTATTGCTTGTATTTTATAAACCAAAATAGTGGCGGTTAAAGTATTTTCCCGTGATCATTTATCGCAGCTCGGATTGCGTTAATGTGTTTTGCCGTAAACTATTATATCGGCAAAAAACATTAAGCGCCACCTATTTTTATAAATCTTTTAGGCTTTGTTTCATTAGTAGATTGAAATTATGGACTTTTAAAAAATAAAACAACTGCTATTTTTGATATTCTTTTAGAAGTAATATTTTTTTTTTTATGATCATTTTACCTCAAATTACAAAGTTTTTTGGGTCTGCTGTAAAGTTTGAAAAATGGCGCTTACTTTAATTTGCTTTTCCACCGTCGAAATGATTTTAAAATGCATTATTACCCAAATTGAAGAACATAGCTCTTTGATGTTCTTATAATAATTTGATCTGAACTAAAATTCACTTAGTTCAAATAATTACGGAGTTCAAAAACTCCACAATCTATTTTTTAAAATTTATCTTCGCATTTTACAAACCAATTAAAAGTTCAATTATTTAAATCTATGTGGCATTATGTTCTTCGTATATAACATGTGAATTAAACAGTAGCCTCACAGTTTTAATTAATCTCTCTCTCTCTACGAATTACAACGAGGAATTAATTTTCTGGTCAAATGGGTTGGTGCCGTCGAATGTGTGGGTTATTGGTTGCCATTTTCTTTGTTCATGTTTTTATCGTTATGTATTATTGTATTAGCTGCTGCCCGCGGCCTAGCTCACGAAGAATTTTGATTCCGTTCATGAGAACTGGGATCTTATCTCCTCTTGGAGTAATTTTGAACTCACGGGAACCTATTCCGGGGATAAATAGTAATCTTTGTATTATTCCGGACTATAATCTATCCTTATACCAAATTTCAGCCAAATCCGTTCAGCCGTCAGCGCGTGATTGAATGACAAGCATCCAAATATCTTCAAAAACTTTCACATTTATAATATTAGTAGGAAGGATTAATAAATCAAAGATTACAAATTTTTAGTAAATCTTTACCTAAACACAACACGTAAATCTACCTAAGAAGATAGGATTTCAGCTAACCGATAAACTCGTTGCGGTATGTTGTTGTAAATACCTTCAAATATTCTACATAACTCATTTCTACTGGATTTACTCATAGCATGTCTTTCCCATAGGAGTCGTTGAGAGAAAATTACTTTCTCATTCTCATGGTTTCAGTGTGCCGATGTTTTATTGCCACATCTCAGTGAGTAATGGTGGTTATACAGAGCATCCAACTATACACGACAATATTTATACGTTAACAACTGTTCCAAAACCAAATGTTCGCTATGTTGGTTTCATCAAAACTAAAAACACAAGTTGTTATTTGGTGAAAAGTGAATGCTATAGGTAGGTACTGAATCAAATTTTGAAGCATTTATTATGCTGATTGTTCAAATCGATTTACAAAGAGAAAAGAGATTTATTTAAATTTGTGACCAGACCTTTACATGGGAAATGCTCTGACCAAGTTGTGTGTGACCTGAGTTGTAAATAGGGAGGCTGACTTCTTAAAAAGAACACCTATCATCTTAGATAATATAGATATGTAATCACTAATGAACTTCACTTTCAGTAAAGTTTAATTACTAATCAAATCCTTCTTTATTTTAGTTCGGTGTCTCGGTAATTATAGTAATTGCGAAGTAAATCTGTTAATTACATAAATACTTGTTTAATGTAAGTCACTCAACTCAGTTGGAGTCGGTTTTCAATCTATCTATGAGACGTCCGAACTTCTTTATTTTTCGTGAAGCGACTGTTATCTGACCTCCAACTGGGGATATCAAAGTATATTTATTCTGTGTCAAAGTTCTATAATTAGATGAAGTTGTTTGACTTTTAGTGGTGCCTACTACCTGTAACGAATACCACAGATGTTCGTGTGGTAACTAGGACCGACAGCTTTACGTGCTCTTTCAGGCACAGACGGGTCTCTTTGTGTTAAGAATGGTAACTCATCCTAACTGACATGGGTAGTAGGTATTGGTGAGCATTACAATGGGTTAACATATTATAAGCCGTAAGTGTTTCATGTATTAGTCGAACCCCTATACTTGCATAATACGATGGCAGATATGCCACCATGCAGTCCTATATCTATAAAAAATTTATGTCTATCATTACCATAATAACAGTTTTTATTTTATTCAATTAGCTTCTAGCCGAAATAGATTTGTCTGCACATTTGCATTTTCATTTCAGAGATAATGATATCCCATAGTTAGACCAGCTGAGAGAACTAACTATGAGTGGTAACTATAGAACTTGAATAGATAGGAAAACTCACTTATTAAGTAAGTACTTACTTATTTAAATCAATGTAGGAAAACGTTATCTATGTGAATAAAGGTAGAAATTATCAGACAAAACACCATTCAAGAGATTCCTGCTAATTACTTAAGAAAAATAATTTACTTAGAAGATAGGTATCAAAGACTAATGATAAAAACGAGGGATTTCTAGGAAATGAACCAATAATTATTATAGCATGAAATCAATTAATCATGATCATAAAAATAAGATCCTCATTGCTTGAATAAATTATAAAAGAAAAATTGATCTGTACAAATATCAGCCGCGTGGTTCCCGGCAGAGTAGAATTTGGGCCACCCCATCTCCTCCCATGTGGTGTCGTACAAGGCGACTAAGGGATAGGGATGTTTAACATCAGACAGATATATACAGCCTATACATGGCTCGAGTCAACAATAGTGCCCGGAAAACGGCAATAGGCTCACCCCCTATTACGTGGGACCGTTAATTCACCTCTGCCTAACAATCCGGGGATAAAGGCGTGATTGTATGTATGTATGTATACAAATCTCCTGACATTTTCTGGAATATCCCATGCTGTTGTCTAGATAGGTACGTACCAACCTATGTAATATTATTCTTAGCTAGTTATTTTTAGAATATTAAGGCTCTTGAGTGTTACCAATTTATCTAATACAGTATTATTAGTAACATAATAATATAATGTAACATTTCTCAAGTGATGTCTGAGTCCTTAAGTAGGTATCAAAGCTTACTGATCTTCTATTACACAAAATTATTGCTTTACTATAACTAGGTACCTTGCTACGCTATATTCTGTGGCGCAGATGACATTCACAAGTTTAAAATATTCAGACAGAACAATGAACTCTGAATCACAAAATATTTCGACAGGTTTAAATAAATACACAGCTATTTATTTTTCTAATTTCATCAAGTCATTCGATTGACAGTTCTATTACAGTTCAATTACGCGTTTCAAATTCCACCGACTGACTGTTTCAGAACCGTGGTCCTGTCACTTGTCATTATCCAACTTGACGGATGTTTTGCATGCTCCCTTGATCTACTTAACGAGTTTAGATACGAACATTTACCTATATGAAACTTTACTTCACAAGATATATTAAGCGGGTAGGTTGCTTAAAGACTGAATAAATTGAATTTAAGATGTATAATGTATATGACTGTGATTGAATTTAGAAATTGATTAAGTTACAAATTATTTTAGTTATAGTCTTTTTGTAAAATAGATATAACTCTTGGCTTGTTGAATAATAGATTTTGTATACCTATGCCTGTAAATCGCTGAAGGGGTAGACAGACATTTATCAGTACCTACCCAGTTTTGTGAAATTTCAGCCCAACTCTAAGAAATCAAAGTGTAGTTCAAACTTAAAAGAATTTGTAGTATGAAAAAAAATACACAAACAGGAATGTTTTATATTCTTTTCATAAGGGTATAGGTACTTTAGAAGAAAACTCTCAGCAATCAAAACTGCAATCCTGTTGGTTTTTTATTTCTGTACTTAAGATGAGACGGATTCAAATTGAAATTTAATATTGACCTATATTTTAACTGTTCTGTTCTGAAACTATGAATATCCTTCAATCTGTGTTGTTGAAAAGCCATCAAGTTTCGGATTAATCGATTAGACTGTGGGTAAGATAGGGCAACTTTAAAAGCTGTTTGGACAGGCCAAGTTACCCCATTTGTCTATAACATGCCTGAATTTACCCTTGACATGAAAGGGTTTGACAGAGTCTTCACAACTGATACAGACTATTATTATGAATTAATAGTATATTACTTGTAACTTAAGTATCAAACGACACACATTTTAATGAGTAAATACTGCTTAAAATTTAAAAATGTTAAATTCTCGCAGAAAACTTTAGTGTCATAAAGCACTATAAAAGAAAAAAAAACAAACGTTTAAATGAAATTGTTGTTATTGCATGAATTTATTATTCCAGAATAAATGAATAAGTAAGTACTTAGTTAATGTCATTCAACGAATGGACATGTTTAGCCAACGCGCCAGCACGTTAAAGCAGTCGCCATATCCCTGAGTCCCTACTGGCTCAATCCACCAGTCAATCTGATAGAGGCATCTGTGTGCATATATATACAGGGTGTCCCAAAATTCAAGGATAAGCTGGTAACAGAGGGTGGCCCTACTTATGGCTGCTCTGGAAAAAATAAGAAAAGAAATGTATCTCTATTTTTTTTTTAATTATTTAAACTTTTTTAAAATCTTTGGAAATTCGGTACCATTAATGATATTTTCAACTACCAGGTCCACAATTTTGCAAATATTTTTGAACTCTTTTCTGTATTAGCAAGCTAAGAAGTATGGCTATCCATCACCACCCTGAAAAATTATAGGATATTTGTAGTTATTTTACAAAAATAAGTCAAAATATTTTTTTGTCGTCAAATTTTCATACATTTTTACTTTCGACCCACTTTATCTTATCTCGGTGAAAAAAAAAAGTACGGACACCACTATGGCATTCTTTTTCAAAAATTGGCGCAACTATCCAAGATTTCAAAATGGTATAATTTGGGTATGATACTATAATGAAATACTAAAAAAAAAATTTTTTATAAATAAGAATCACATTTAATACATTGCTCTTATTGAAAATCACCAGATTTACTTTGTACACAATGCATTCATCCTCAATAAATAATCATTGACGGGACTTGTGACAAAGTGGTAACCGAGTAGGTTATCACATTACGAGGTTAAGCAACATAAGCCAGGGTGGTTTTCGGATGGATGACCATTCTTAAGACATTAAGACACCTCCGTCCTCTGTTTCTCAGAGAGTACGTAAGGTCGTAGATCCCGGTGGACATATGAGTATCTATGACAGTTAGTCGGACCCCTAAAAGTCCAACAACTGGACTCACTACGTAACTTTGATATAGCCAGTGGGTTGTGAAGGTCAGGTGGCAGTCGCTTCACGGCAAATTTCGCATTTCTGCAGTTTCACAGTTAGCCGGGAAATCCGAGGCTCAGAGTTTTATTGGAATTGTTTTAAGAACAATTAGGTTTCCGAAAGCAATTGCAACGCTGGCCTAGTTTCATTCAAATATCAATGCGGCTACGGATTATATTTCTGACAAAAGAAATGCACGAAAAATAAAATGTATTAATGCCGGTGGCAAACAATTAAAAATGTAAAATAAAAAAAATATTAACAATAATGCAATAATTATAAAATTATACCATTATGTTTGTTTAATATTTTAACAGTATGGATTTTCATCCTCTGAACCTTTACAAAATACAGAGTCTGATTTTATGGTTAACTGTGAAACAGCAGAACCGCGAAATTTTCTTTGAAGCGACTGCCACCTGACCTCCACAACCCATTGGCGATATCAAAGTTATGTAGTGCGTCCAGTTGTTGGACTTTTAGGGCTCCGACTACCCGTAACGACTGTCATAGATGCTCGTATGGCCACTACGATCGACGGCCTAACGTACTTTCTCGGTCATCCATCCGAAAACCACCCTGGCTTATGTTGCTTAACCTCGTAATGTGATAACCACTTTGTCACAAGTCCCGTCAATGATTTTTTATTGAGGATGAATGCATTGTGTACAAAGTAAATCTGGTGATTTTCAATAAGAGCAATGTATTAAATGTGATTCTTATTTATAAAAAAATTTTTTTTTAGTGTTTCAATATAGTATCATACCCAAATTATACCATTTTGAAATCTTGGATAGTTGCGCCAATTTTTGAAAAAGAATGCCATAGTGGTGTCCGTACTTTTTTTTTTCACCGAGATAAGATAAAGTGGGTCGAAAGTAAAAATGTATGAAAATTTGACGACAAAAAAATATTTTGACTTATTTTTGTAAAATAACTACAAATATCCTATAATTTTTCAGGGTGGTGATGGATAGCCATACTTCTTAGCTTGCTAATACAGAAAAGAGTTCAAAAATATTTGCAAAATTGTGGACCTGGTAGTTGAAAATATCATTAAGGGTACCGAATTTCGAGGGATTTTAAAAAAGTTCGGGTAATTAAAAAAAAAATAGAGATACATTTTTTTTCTTATTTTTTCCTGAGCAGCCATAAGTAGGGCCACCCCCTGTTGCCGGCTTATCCTTGAATTTTGGGACACCCTGTATATATAAGCAATAGCCAGCCATTATTGTCCTGTAAATTTTTTGATATGTATCTAATAAAAAGCCACCATTTTCAGCGCGTGGCAAGCCCCATCGGGCTTTGCCTCATATCCTTCCCGCAAGTGCAATATCACAGTTGTAAGACAGCTGTAGAGCATAACTAGGTAGCAATTTATAAACTTCATCTAATCTAGTGGTATTCAAATAATTTCATTTGATTATTGCAGGCAAAATAAATATATTACTTCCATACAAAACATTATATAAAATATATTGATATATTTAACCCTTTCCTATTAAATTTAATCCTATCCAAACGGCTTTATCTGACGTCATTAATCCCCACAAATGAAAATGATATGTGTTGCAGGAAATCAATTTTCCGCTCGGCTTCATTGCATCGTGTATTCGGTGGTCCGTGTTTGCCATTTGACATTTAATATTCTTCACTGGAATTGATTTTTTTTGCACATTCACCGTTTTTAATGACCGACGTGTTACAGAAAATTTATTTTAATAGAATCTAGATAATTATTTTTCTTCTAGATTGTTAGATAAAAAATATTTTCATAAAACATTCGAGGTACAAATTATGATAATATTATTCATCGTTGATTTTTTACTATAAAATTAAATTTCAAACATACCTTGAATATCTGTATTGTGACTTTTTCAATTAAATAAACTAGGTTCTTATATTACTCTAGTTATGAAGAATTACAGAGCGTTTACAATTTAATGGCTTAGGTAACTTGACAATATACACAATTAAAATTACTATCATATAAACACACACACGACACGATTATAATACAGAGCTGTCTAGACCTGAAGTACCTAAGCACAGCTTAACTTAGCTTATGGTATGGATTCTGTAATCCGGATTAAATATACTTTGTGGAATGAATGAAAGTTCGTCATTTCTGAAGATAATCAGATGAGGTACACATATAGATTAGAAAGGGAAAACATACAGACAGACCAATGCACTTAAAAATATCAGTCTATAAACAATATTGTAAATAATTATAGAGTTATTTTTTTTTTTTTTTTTTTATATAAAAGAATATTAGCCACCGAAATTACTAATATTCCCGTTAACCCCTCCAACTAAGCTAAATAGCTTGTGCTAGGAGTGGGTTCACGTCGGTAGTGTAATGGCCAGGATTCGAACCCGGGACCTCTCGATCGTAAGGCCGACTCCTTAACCACTAAGCTACCGACGCTTATATACAGCTTCAAGCAATTTAACCGAATTGAAATAGGTTTCTTGCGTCGAAAAATAACACAAAGACCCTTTCAGCCACGTGTTATTTCGGTAAGCCCTCAGGCGTTTCTGGGTAGGTTGGTATAAAGTGGCTATGAATATGTTTGGCTTTGTCATTGTTGTATTGGTTTTACACAGCCCAGTAAATATCTAATGACCGTATTTATAAATGCTTCATAGCACCATTCGTATTTACTTAATTCCTATTGTATTTCTCTTGGAAGTTCAAGTATGTATGAAATAGAATTTTGAAGGCATAATTTGTCAAGAGAAGTTCCTTTAATATATCTACTCATGGTTCTGGAAATCGTGGAACTAAATACAATAAAATAAGGTAAACGTAAATTGGGAAATTTGGTACACTAAAATTCTTTATGATAGTGATTTTTTTAGAATATTAGCAACCGAAATTACTAATATCTCCTCTAACCCCTCCAGCTAAGCTAAATTGCATGTGTTAGGAGTGGGACCTTTTGATCGTAAGGCCGACTAAGTTCGTTAACCGAAAAAAATAAGTAACGAAATGCCCACTTTTCGTCATTATTTATTCAATCGTGTTAAATTATTCGCGAAATGGCTCGGCGGCGGATGAAATCGTTCAAAGCAAACGAAATTTCAACAGAATCCTTAACTTTTTGCTGACTTTATAAGTGTATCTGTGACTTTTGCTATTAGTTAGGATTTTGCTAATAGGCTATTAGTTATCGATGGTGATTATCTAACTTAGGTAATATTATAAATTTCAGAACTTTTTGCATCCTAATAATTTATTTGGTTTCGTTACAGGTAAGAAGCAGATGCTGCTACTGATTTCTCAGATGAGTAAGTGTTGTGTTTGTTGGAGTCACATATTGAGGTCTTAAATTACTATCGCTAGTCATTTGATCAGTAACTGGTCAGTCAGGGTGAGTGATCATTGTGGTGAGTATGGGTTAATAAGATGACAGCTCAAAAAAGTAAACGTTTTATTTTTGTAAAGTTTGGATGACACATGAACATGGTCGTCTACTAAATCTAACCTACGCGTCTTGTACGCGTTAAAAGATAATGTGTCACTGTGAAAAAAAATTAGGTACCTCCTGTATTTGGATGCCATACTCCTTACCATGTCCTAGTTTAGGTACCTACCCTAATATCGTCAAACAAGATAATAGTATTAAAATTATGTATGAGGTCGAACGTCGTCTATTAATAGTTTTCCAAACTCGACTGGTCTCCTGAGAAGGGTTAGAAATGATTACAAGCGATGAAGGTCGTCTTTATTCGATATTCTAAAGGATTTTATCCCCATGTCACTATACGAACTAATATTATATAATTCGATAATTTTAGGAGATTACTTTCTAGAACGATCGAATTCCTTCAAATAGACACATGAATTTATATTAGGTATCTTTTGTCTCACTATTTATCAAGAATTTATTTATTATGCTCGTATTATTTTCACACAGTTTCAGACAGTCGCTCGTAGTTTTTTACAAAATGTAGATACTTATGAACCAATAAAGATACAATCAATCATTTTCTGACTCAATAATTTTACTAATCTTTTTAATTTAATCATAGCACCCAATAAAACTTTCCATTTATGCCATATATAGCAGGCAGGTTGATGAAACTAAGCTCAAACTAGTTTCAGAATTGAAGACGAAGTGCGCAAGTAACAAGTTGCGCAAGTACATTTCGAAGTCATATTGAACTCGATTCTCCTCGGATATTCGTTTTACATTTTAAAGCGCTCGTTATGACTTCATTATCTTTATAGGTATTTTATTTTTATTTACTTGAATCAAAAATGCTTGTATTACTTACGTTAGACATGTAATATCAAAACATTCCAAATTGCTTTTGCAAATACATAATATGTTTAACTTTCTATTTAAAATCCAACTTAAAGCTTGTGGCTACCTGACTCCTGGACCTTACTCTCAGAATGTCATTTATCACATCTACAAAAATGAAAACAAAGTGAGGTGGTCTATATAATTAATGAGAATGTACCCGCCTTAGACATTTACGTAATACACGCAACCTCTGTGGTGGACCACTCATTAATATTTGCTGGGCCTTACTTCTACCTATGTTATTTTTGTATCAAACAAATGAAATTTATTTATGTACCTACGTACTAACTGTAACCCATGACTTTGTAAGTGTGGAGTGCTAGTACTAGATGAAGATACGAGTACATATCGGAATAGGTATTGCTATGAAAGTAGCAGTAACAGTTGCCAGGATATTTTGAAAACTGACAGATGTGCTGAGTTAACTCCATCAACCAAAGCTCTGTTCTTCTTGAAATCTTGAACGCTCAATGCCCAAAAACATTTGCGAATCTCTAAATATTTTTATCAGTTGCTCTTGTATTTTTTATGACGTGAATTACGACGATCCCTCCGAAAATAATTTACGTTACATTCACACTTGGGACCTTTACAAGGAGTTTCGACAAACAGCGATCGACCTTGTATTAAATTTAGTGTTTATTTATGTTGTTTACAATACAGTGAATTGAGTTCTTGAATCGCGTATTCACTGTCTGAAGAATTCTATTCGCTTTTCCTATAGATTTTTCTAAACATATTCACTTCACAATCCGCCTTTGAAGTTGGGTAAGCATCAACAACGTTTTAGGTAGACAGTCTAACAAATAACTTTGTTGTGAAGGATAAACGGACTGCGGGAACTTAGGAGCCCCCGAGGCCACTTAAAACTTATGTGGCTTCGTTAACCATAGTCCTATATTCCTACTGTTGTTAAGATCTTCCGGAATAATATAACAAGAAGCATCTTCAAGTTTAAATTTAGTGTTTCGTCTTGTCATTGTGGTTTCGTTGAATTTAATCAGTATATCACGCGTCCCTAGTTTATTTGTACGGGTTGACTTAAACTACCAAAAACAGTATAATATTCAGTAGCAACGAGGCGGGTCTATCCCGAGAAAGGCTTTAGGGGCCTAAGACGATTTAATATGATTGACAAAAAACATGCAGATGTTAGGAGATAGAATATATTTTTTTCGATTCCGCATGCTCAGGCGAAAGTAAGTCGATACTATTCAGATAATAAGAACCTTGTTTGCTTTTTATGTAAAACAGCTTTCGTAGCAGAATGGCATTCGTACAATAAAATGGTAACAATATAACGAAGTAATAGGTATTTCAGCGGTGGTTGCCGTCTACTGACCATTTCATCGTATATATGGGAAAGTACCGAAATAACTACGTAAGTAACCGGTTTCTTCGTATTCCTTATTCTTTTTTTTATTATAAAACATGTTAATTTGACTTCGCCTCACCTGATGGTAAGCTGAAGGCAAAGTCTCAGAAAATAGGGTCACCATTATATCCGATGCTTTTTCACGCCCCGCATATATGACCCGGGACTGTAGGAGGAGGGAAACACGTGAACGTGAATTCAAATTTATTTGACTTGACGATTACTAAATAAGAGCTACCATATTAGTAGTTAATCCATACTCATATTATAAATGCGAAAGTAACTTGCCTGTTCGTCTTTCTGTGAAATTTGGTACAGAGCTAGATTAGACCTTAGGAAAGGACATAGACTACGTTTGATCGCGATAACCGACATCCACGTGGGCGGAGCCGCAGGCAACAGTTAGTAGTTTTAAATTCTCTTTGGTGTACACCAAGAGTAAAATAGGTACACACAATTATATGAAGTGGTTGTTTACATTTGGTTCACTGTGGCAATCGCTTACAGGCAACCATTTATTTATTTATTTATTTAAACTTTATTGCACAAATAAATGTACAAAGGCGGACTTAATGAAGATTGATGATTGTATGAAGACTATTGACGAGCCTTATAAATAAACTTTAGTAAACGGTAAATAACTATATCTAGGAATAGCGAATATTAAACAGTATAGTTTTCAGAAATGGCCCCGCATTTTTCCGGCTCTTCTCGTTTTAAACAACAAACAAAAGAAATAAAGGAAAAAAAATGTTCAAGTTCCCATTTCATTTCGAATACTTCGGTTTCGGTTTAAAGAACTTTATTTCCCATAAGAACTACAATGGTTCACTTAAAATGAGATATATAGTAATGCGTAATTGCGTAATAATATTGTTATGATTTGATTACATAATTAATAATAATAAATAATAAAATAAATAAATAATAATAATAAAATTAATATTGTTATGATTGATTGATTGAATACATTTTCATCTGGCGAGCTGGGATAGCAACAACCATTTCTTACAGTGTATGTACATACATACATACATTCAAAAATAAACCTAAAGCGCATGTACATACGCTCTAAGTTTACTTTTGAATGCATTTACACTTTCACAGTTTTTAATATCATTTGGTAGTCTATTGTATAGCTGTGCGCCTTCGAACAATAATGTTTTTTTGCCATAATTAGTACGAGGAGTCCTAAGTTGTAGTTTGTTATTGTTTCTTAGGTTACGTGTGGTTTCTTTTTTATCTAGTTGTATATTTGATTGTATAGACTTTGTGGTTATGTTTTTTATTAGTAAGCAGGTGTTATATATGTATAATTGCGACAGATTGAATAGTTCCGTTTTTTTATACAAAGTATTTGTTGGTGTGCGATAGCGGTAATGAAACAGCACCTTGATTATTCTATTCTGTGTTCTTTGTAAAGGTCTTAGGTTGGTCTTAGCGGCTGATCCCCATATCTCAATTAAATATTCTAAATGCGACTTTACTAGTGAATTGTATATGATGGTACTTACTTTTTTTGGAATACAGTTGTTGACTTTGCGTAATGCTCCTAATAGTGATGATAATTTTGTTTTGACGTGGTCGATGTGCACCTTCCAGGTAAGTGTGTCATCTACCCATAGTCCTAGGTATTTCTCGTGTTCGGAACGTCTGATAATATTATTGTTTATAGTAAGCGGCGAGTACTCGCCAATAGGTTTGTTTTTAGCGGCGAGTACCATAAATGATGTTTTTGTTGTGTTTATTGTTAACAGATTGTATTTCAACCACTCGTTTAGTATGTTTATGTCATTTTGTGCTACCGTTATAATGTTTTGTATGGAATTATCGAAGTAAAAGAGGCATGTGTCGTCAGCGTATAACGTTAAGTGTCCTTTAAGTCCTATTTGATTAATATTATTAATATAGATTAAGAACAGCAATGGGCTTAATATTGAACCCTGAGGACAGCCGAATGGTACTCTTTTGATGGAACTAGTAAAGTTGTCTATTTTCACTACTTGTGTTCTGTTTCTGAGATATGACTTGAACAAGTCGAGGGCCGTACCTGTGACACCAATGTTAGCTAATTTTTTTAGTAGTTTGGAATGGCTTACAGTGTCGAATGCCTTTTTTAAATCAATAAATATACCTACTGCAATGTTTTTTTCATCTATTTGTGTTTTTATTTTTGTAATTAGATCTATTGTAGCTGTTAGGGTGCTTGATTTAGGGCGAAAGCCGTATTGTTGGTCTATTAAAAAATTCTTTTCGATTAAGTATCTGTATAGTCGGTTATATATAACGCGTTCAAATATCTTTGACATAACAGGTAGGACGGACACGGGTCTGTAATTATTAGGGTCGGTCCTACTGCCGGATTTGAAAATAGGGGTCACTCTAGCCGTCTTAAGACTGTCGGGAAAAGTACCGCGTATCAAACACAAATTAATACATTTGGTTAACCCCTCAGTAATTAAACTTTTAAGGCATTTAATTGCTTTAGTGCTTATGCCGTCTAACCCGGTGCTAGTGTTGCAATCTAGGTCATCAATAACCTTTGATATCTCGGATGTAGTGCATGGTGTGAACTCGTTTAATGTTATACTATGTGTGTAGTTAGGTTCGTACATGAAGATACTGTTGGTGTCGTCGTGATATGACTTGGGTATTTTGTTGGCTAGATCTTCACCTATGGATGAAAAGAATGAGTTAAACAAGTCACATATTAAGTTACCTTCCGAGATAAGTCCCGTGTCCGACATTAGTTTCGGCGGCGCACAGCTTTCTTTAGTTTTGTTTAATGCTAAGTTATTAATGACCTCCCACATTTTCTTCGGTTGATTGTAAGTGTTATAAAATAAATTATGGTAGTAGGTTTCCTTGCAAGATTTAATTAGTTTTTTCACTCGGTTCTGTTCTTCGGTAAAGTTTTTTCGAATGTCTTCATTATCTGGGTGGGATTTAGTTTTTAAACTATCGCGGTGTAAACTCATAGTTTTTATGTTTCGGGACTTATCGCGATTAATTATTATTTGGAACTTACTTGTGCCGACGTTTCGGGTGCGTTGCAGCACCCGTGGTCACGACTTGACTGGTCTGCGAGCGTCGAGAGGTGCGCGGGATTAATTTGTGTGCCTACCCTCCACTACTTATTTGTGAATGGTAAGGCTGGCGACACACAACACTCACTACGTCAGTTTTTAATGGCACTGTGTTTTTGGGTTTGAGTAATTTAATCACTGTCACAACACGTACGTCACAAACGTCGGCACAAGTAAGTTCCAAATAATAATTAATCGCGATAAGTCCCGAAACATAAAAACTAAGGGATTTAGTTTGTTGCCATAGGTTGTTGCGTAAGTTAATTGCATCTAAAATTTCTCGATTTATCCAGTCTTTTTGTGGGGGGTTTAAAAATTTAGTCTTGTCTATTTTATTATTATCTATATGTCTCAGAATAAATTCTTCTAGGTAACAATAGTCGTCTTCTTCATTTTTATAGTCTGCTGCTGAAACACTGTTATATAGTTTTGTGTAATCTAGTGCCTTGTATTGTGATCTCTTAATGGCTTGCGGTGCTAAGCCGCCTATCTCTAGAAACATTTGTTTGTGATCGGATAATCCTGAATCTATTATAGAAAGACTGAAAGAGTGGTTCCCCAAATTTGTGCATATATGGTCCAGTATAGAATTTGTAGTGCTGGTTGTGCGAGTACCGTAATTTTTATCCACTTGGTTTATTATTTCATATCCCGCTCCTTTAATTTCATTTAGGTATTTTGTTACGTCTGCGTCCACATTTAGGAGATTGAAGTTAAAATCGCCGATCACAAGTGATCTTTTCCTTTGTTCTAATTGCGAGGAATAGGTCTCTAAAAAGTTGTTTACGTTGCTCGCTCCTGGTTTGTAAATTGCTCCTATATTTAAAGACAGTTTATCTATATCAATCCAAAGGTAATGGTTACCGTCTTCGCATAGATTCTCTGTTACGTTATATGTTATGCTGTCGTGAATATAGATTGAGACGCCGCCACCTGTATCCTTATTCTTATCTTTTTTCTTTTTCTTTTTTTCCCTATAGTTGTAAACATGCTTATAGTAAGGTAGTTGATATAATTTAGCGTCTGCTTCCGAAGTGAACCATGTCTCAGTAAATATCAATATGTGGGTGGTTTTCTTTATCGCTTTCATTATGCATTTGATTTCATCAAATTTGCCAGCTTTCCTAATGCTACGCATATTTGCATAAAATATTCTTAGTGCTGATGGGCGTAGCGGAATGTTATCATATTCTTTTACAATGTGGTGACTTATTCTATCTGCTATTATTGCATGACGGGGCGAGACTGTAATTAGTTTTTTTGGTTGATCGGGTTAATAACAATCGATGGCATTCCTTTTACATATTTTATAGTGAGGTTTTGTTCTCCGTCCGATATACGCTTGTTTAATTCTTCTTTTAATGCTAGTAGGTATTGTTTTTGTGCTGGTGTTTGGTCAGAGTACATATGTATGTTCTCGGGTAGCTTGTTTTTATTCCGTAATAATTGCTTTGCAATATCCGAGTTGTTAAAATAAACTTTGATCGGTCGGTCTTTGTTTGCTGTATATTTGCCGAGTCTTATTGATTTACTAGGTTTCGGGCAGTCTTTGTGTATTGTTATTAGTAATTTCATAATTTCTTCACTGTCGTAGCTTTGCCTTGAGTTCGAGTTCCTATCATTTTTTTCCGGTATACCCACAATGATGACATTTTTTTGTCGTTCGTTACGGTCTCTGATTTCTAGGTAGAGGTCTTCTTGCTGTAAGATTGGCGGTTTGTACACAGGGCGATCGCGATCTTGTATTTCTTTTATTTGTGAGATTTCGCTTTCTATGAGTTTAATTTTGTTTTCTGTGGCACTGTTATTTAATTTGATGACTTTTATATCTTAAGTGAGGAACCTATTTAATATTACTTAATTTTGAAAATCAAATTGTATTCGGGGTTCTAGTAAAGGTAAATACATATTTACAACACACCTGCTCATAAATGTGATATTATTTTACCGCAATTAAGCACGGAATGACACCTATTATAAAACTGTGACTTTTTCATTGCTATTATTCACAAAAGTGAGTTATAGATTCTTTTTTAAATTTCATTGTATATACATATATATACATTTCATTTCATTTCAAATTGTCTATGTTCTTAAAAAAGTTTTGATACAAAAAATAACGTGTTTAATAGTACGAATAAATTAATACGCCTATTGTATGGTCATTTGATGCATTTTCGTATTTAAATAAATAATTTCAACTTGTAATACTTGTTTATTAAACAAAATTTTCACTCAAATTTAACTTTTTTTTCTCTCTAAGTACAGAAAAAAAAACAGAGTAAAAAAAAGTTAAGTTCAAACCTCATTTTTTTTTAAATATGATCGACGGCCATTGTTAAATGCGCGCGCATAGGAAAACGAATTAATTTGTAGTATTGTTTATTTAGTACCTATTTGTAGTATTATTTTATTCGCAAGTGTGTTGTAAAACGTCGTATGGCACGTGTGAGCATGATGATTACCGTCCTCGGCTGTCTTAAGACCCTCGCCTGGCGGCTCGGGTCTCAATGGCGCCTCGGCGGTAATCACCAACGTTGCTCACTTGTACCATAATGTACTATTACATTATTTACGTAATGAAATGTTGAAAACATTTCTTCTCATTAGAACTATTTAATCTACTAAAGTACATATATTAATATTATAAAATGAGAAATATATCTACCTAATTTACAGGTTATGAATTTCACATAAATGTAGGTACCTGTACCTACATACACTGGGCCAATTAAAAAGTTGATAGTGGAACATCTTTATAACTTGAAAAAAGATTGATAGTTTCAATTACCTTTGCAAACCGGGAAGGGCCTGTGAAAAAAGAAATGAAAGGAAATTTCTTCCCTTACAGTTGCTAGCTCTATATCTTATCCAGATGTCTCAGGTGGCAGTCGGACTTGTAATAATAGAATAATTATGATTTATGGAGGACGCGTCACGTAGGAAGGTAAACCACGCAATTCGAAGACCAAAATATCTAAATGTATTAGTATTGCGCTGACCCGTAGATAGAGGCTGTATTTGCCTCTATTTCCTATTTATAGCTGTTATTTATTTTAAGAAACCACGGTTTTCGGGATACCAATATAATATATTTCCTATTTCAATATTTCTATAATTAATATAGAGATATTACAATACTTAGTAGGTACATAAAAATCTGAAGACGTTTTAAGGAAATGATAAGTCAAGAGTATGTTGTGTAAAGTAAAGGGGATATTTGTAAAATATTAATTTAAATCTGCATCATTCAGATTTCTCATTTCAAATTAACCTTTGGAAAAAATCGACGCCATTATTTCATGTTGTCCGATCGACTACAAGACATCAAAAAAGTTTTACTGGTCTCTATACCAAGCTATACCTACGGGAATAATCCTACGGGAAAAACGATACATTGTTTAGTGTTTTGCTTTTACATCGGTGCTAATTATAGCTGTGGTAATAGTTACATATAAGCTTTTTCTATCCTTCTCGCTATCAAAATTACCATATAATTATAGTGTTAATTAATCATTATTATCTTAACTAAACATGCCTAATCTGGTGAATAGGACGGATCGTGTAATATGTAAATTAGTGCTGTGTTTGTATCGAATTAGTTTACAATACCTACTGGTTTATAAAGCGTAACCAATACGATACCTAACGATCTTATTGTACGTAATTATTATGCAAATATAAAGTGAATATCTATAATATTCATACGATTGCCATTGTTGTCTTACATTGTAGTGAAATTTACTATTTTCATTAGCTAGCTACAGCTGAATGTCTTAATCCGACGGAGTAGACTCATTCGATTCTACTGTAGCATTCCTGTGCTCTTCAATGTTATCCGTACTGAAATATTTTACAGGAAAATATAGAATTGTGCTTGGAACAGAACAGGACGGTGCCTGAATATTTTAGAAATCGGTATGCATCGACAATCTGTTCAGATCTCTACGGCTCTCGAGGGCCGAGCAAACAGCATCTAAACGTAGCTCGAATGTTTGTCTATTGATCGAAAGCTAACGAACTTACCAGTAGCTTCACGTCTAAATAGTACCTCAGACAGATTCAATTCGTTTCGAGTAAAACGAAATGTAGTCCGTTCGGACGGTAGGTACATTTCCAAACAAGTGTGAGGTGAATAACGATAGATAACAGCAGTTTATAGATAGGTACTTGCATTTTGTTGATGGTCTCAATAAATAAAGATTGTCGCTTTGAACATAAATTTTCGCATTATTACAATATTTTAACACAATAAACCAACCTGCTCCGATAGATTGATTGATCCCATTGTTCCATTTTGTTTGAATTTGAAAATTGGAATTGTTGAAAAATGTTTATATGGTTCATAAACCAACTAAAACATTTTTCAACAATTCAAACACTTGGAATAGCTACTGAAAATGTGGGTTAAAACAGGAAATAAATTTAACATGAGGCGAAGAAGAAATTTTAAGAATGTGGGTAAACAAGCTGCGCCACTGCGGAGTAAGCCGAGTAAAGGCATAGAGAAAACCACAATACTTCATATTTAATTATCTTCTTTGTTTAAGATTTTACTTATAGCATCAGCCTTAGCGTAGTAAAATCGACAAGAACAACGGAACGCCAGCAAAATTAATTTGATGACTTTACAGTTTTGCTATTAAATTCATAGCGGCAAACAGAAAGAGCTGCGAGCTTAGTTGAGCGCCTGGTAGCACTATTTATTTTAGGCAAGAAGCAGCAAACCTCAGGCCACACTGCAGGCGTTTATAGTACCTACTACCGTGCGTTTACTTAACAATAATAGCGCTCGCGCTCTTGTGTTCCAACAAATTTTATTACGAGAGCTTTGCATTAAGTAAACTACTTATTGGAATATGTTTGGGTTCACTATTTACTAACACATAGCCAGCAATGGGTTAAAAGATTGAAGTAGATTTTTTTATTTTGCAGAGGTACCTACTAAGAGAATATTGCGCTTTTGGAAATTTTGCTCTTCTTAGTGTGAAACTTACGGACTCAGGGGTGAAATTTTGAAACATTCTAATATAATTATACGTGTTCAAATATATTGCATTTGTGAATCAATCAGTCAGTCGACCAGGACAAGTATCTAATTATATACAGGTTGTTAAAAATTCAAGGAATTTAAAAAATTGCCGCAATTATCCATGACTTCCAAATGGTATGATTTGGGTATGAGAAGATATTTTTGCCAAGCGTCTGCTACTATTTTTGGTGGTGTTTTTTAGTTATTGAAACTAAAATCCTCGACAGCCTATTTATTCAAGGTAACGCCGGTATACCCAATCGCTAGAGGGACCTACAGTTGATGGAGCGCTGCAGGAGAATGAACCGCGCATACAGACGGCGACATGGCTTTTTACATAATCGGCTATTCTTGTTCTCCACTCATGTGAATCTCTTATCTCCAGTTCTACTCAACCAATTGTAATCAAACAAACGTAAAATTTTAACTCTGACCAAAAGACCTTTCTAACAATTAAAAAGCCGCATCAATATCTGTCCATCGCGAACAAACATTTTCAATGATAATAGTACCTATGTATGGATGATCTCAGCCACCTCGGTATACAAATTGCGATATATCATGTGGTCAGCAGGTTTTGTAAATGCAATACCCGTAGGAATTTGGACTATAATCCAATTATTAACTTTTAACAGTCTATTCGCATATTTCGCATCTCATGCATAACGCCTAAAATCGAAACCATGAGTTGTTTGTCCACATTATAACATGCAAACACGTATCTATGATGTTTGAGCTTCCTTTGATTTCCCAAGCGGGTTGTACAAAATTGTTCAAAGACTAAGAATACACAAGGCATACTTTAGAAAATAATTCATCTAGGCTATTTTTTTTGGAAAATGATATAAGTAGGTATTTCCTCCAATCAATTAAATGTAATTTGTTAAATTTGTTTAAAATTTTAACAACAAAAAGCTTGTTCATGGAAATTATCTATATTTAATTATAATATTATATTATCCTATATTTTAATATTTTTATTTAATTTAGGTTCACTTTGTGTTAATACATGCAGGTTATTAGGTTAAACATGCCTTAAAGTATTTTTATCACTCGGATCTTAAATAAACTTGTAGAGTAAATAACTAGTATGGTAGAAAGTGACTCATATACGCGTACATAGGTATATATTTGAGGATCAGATTTTATACCACATTGTTCGTAATATTCGCTATGGGAGTAGTACCTATTCAGAGTAGGTATACACTAAATTCAGCTATCGGATATCGGATGTATCGGCTATTGTGAAAAAGCTATTAATATCTCCAATATTTAGGTTGCAGCTATTGCGGGCTCGGATCAGAGACGGCTTAGCATATTCGCAGGACTGACAACACTGTTTTTATCTTATATGATCTTCTGAATATTGTATTATATCTCTAGATTCTATTTCAAGTTTAATTTGAAATTGAAATACCTATGCAAATAGTTCGTTTATCACAGAACTCATTTTTATAATATTATATTGAACAAATTTTAATATTATGTTTTGTTTGTTTAATGTAGGTAACTAGTATTTGGTGTGTAGGTACTTAATATTGTTAAACGTATTTTAGGCATGTTTTAGGTTATTAATAAGTTCAATTAAAATTCAATGACCAATTCTTCACCTCAAATGTGGCAGACACATTTGAGACAACCTAACCTAACCTACTGATTTTAATTAACGCATTATTTATAAGTTAAATATACATAGAACTATGTTTATCAGTATTCTAAAACCCATATTGTAATAGGTATACATATCTACTTAGTTAAAGTCTGCGGGACGCTTTGTATATCTCCTGGAATAAGGTTATTATGCTCCATACCTGTAATATTTTCTTATGATTAAATTGTATTTCTGCAATTTTGCCAAAGAATTTTTGCTAGAGAGTCTCCGCTAAAAATGTACCTATCTACTGTGTATTTACTACTCATGTTCAAATATTCATATCTTAACATTTACTTTGTAATGCGTACCTACCTAACGTAACGTAACCTACGCTTTTACCCTTAAATGTAATCCACGGTTCTAAAGAACGTTCCACAATCTCGTAGGAGTTATGAATATTATGTGGGTATGAATCACCTTTGTTTTACTTTCCTTCATTTTCACCGATAACATTGGAAAAATAATATTATAGACATCAAGCTACCGCAGAAGTGCTGAAGCGATCACTGCGATCAGGGCCAACCCCTCTAGACAAGTGGCAATTCGTTGCTCGGCGTATGATGGAATAGAATGCCAAATGTATGGGATTTGACGTATATGACTGGCGTCAACGAATGTCAAAAACGTCAAATCCTATACATTCGTCATACTGTTCAGTAAACGATTGGTGGCTACCTAGGCGCGGTTGCCATTTGGATTGGTACCTAACCACTTAGTGGTATTTCATTTGACGGTTTTCTATGCTACAGAGGGCACTTTAAAAGTCGGTCCCGAGCCTCGGCAGTCAGCTGTCAAGAGTCGCTTGGTCAAGACGGAGGCCCTATATGAGCGACCTGAATAACTCTGTCAGTACTTGACTACTAACTACAACCACAGAATAAGTAATAGTACTACTAGAACTACTACTAATAGTAATACTACTAATAGTAATAGTACTACTACTAATAGTAGGTAATACTACTAACTCAGGGGTTTGGCGCGTCGTAGGTGCTTATTTCCGCAGCTATGGGCGAGTGACGGAGGCCTGCCACAACTCAGACTGAGAGTTCAGACGCAAGTCGCTCCCAAAGTAGCTAAAAAAGCCAAACCACATCATATTCAAGTGGACCCTGGACTGAGATGAGTTTGTCGGATAAGTACGACCGGGATGATGGTGATGAAGCCGTGAAGAGCAAGAACAGAGACCGTATACATTTCGACATTATAAGATAATTATACAGGTATGTGTTCAACGCATAAAATGTTGCGTGACATTTTCGGTCTCGTATTTGGGCCGGGGCTCAAAAGTTTAAAGCGATGATAAACGCTATAATAAGCTCGCGGATCGAGTCCATTACTGTAACTCGTAGGAACTCGTAATTCATGTTGTATAACTTTAAACTACCCGCATTCCACCCTGAAAATTAACATACCGGGGTATAGTTTAATTTTACCCAAACATGGCTCGCTAAGTGTTGATATTTTGATTATAAAAGGAAGATTATTATAAATCTAATCTATTGATTGAATGAAGAATTACCTTTAGAATTACATAATAGAATGACGAATGTATGGGATTTGGCGTTTTTGACATATCTACGTTGACGACTGTCATATAATATTATATAGTTACGTCAAATGCCTAGATAATTGCCACTCGTATAGTGGGGTAGATTCCAAAAAGCAAAATTAGGACAACTGGAAGCATGATTCAAAATGTTGTTACTTTTCACAAGTACCTAATAGATATGACAGAAAACGTAACACCAGATTATGATAGTACAGTATAGGCATTGTTCCTTTTAAGAAGAACGGTCTTGAAAGACTCCCAAGTTATTATTGAAGACACCTGCGGCACACATTGTCTGTTTGTGGATATCCAACGTCTTGTTCAATACAGGACACGTTAACTCAATCTGAGCATGTAATATATGATTATACCTACAATAGATACATAACATCAAGCTTCAGTTGTTCCCCTGGACAGTAACCGTAATTGAATTCCAATAATATCGCGTCGCTTTCGAGAAGCTTTGGGGAATATAACGGAAAATGAACACATTCTTAGCATTCATTATATTTTGTATCGTAAAGTTTTATTAATAAAGTACAAAATGTTTAATAATGATTTTAGTGACACGAGCTTAAAATACTGAAATTTGTGCAGATATTATACCAATGTTCCGTGTTCGGCGTCCTCGCTTTCAGTAAAACCCTATGTATCACTAGTCTATTGCAGTCCACCACTGAAAATAGGCCTCGTCGACAGTATGTCATACCTATATTTTCTTATTTAGGTACATTATCTACACAGAAACTAAGAGGCGAAATGGCCAGTCTTTCACCCTGACGCCTTTTTAACTCGAATAGCAACAAGTAGCGCAAGCCTGAGACATAAAGTTCCTTTCAAATAAATACTAGAAATATAGTTCAACGAACGATATAACTTAAACGGAAAGTACCTAGGTATATTGTTTCAGTTTTTAGTGTTCAATAATAATATTTAATTTCGTTTCACTAAGCGCAAATCTCGAGAACGGCTGAACCGATTTCGTTAATTCTTTTTTTAGAATATTCCCTGAAGTACGAGGATGGTTCTTACGGCGAGAAAAATTAAAAAAAGGCGGTACGAAGTTCGCGGGGTCAGCTAGTGTTCTATAAAGCTGCAGTTCGTGGTGTGGTGGTTTATGTCCAGTAGTGTAGGTACTGCAATAGGCTAATTGCGTGTTCGATACATAAAACTATTTTTATACACTCTTTTTAAACATTGTTGGTAGGGATTATTCTATTATTGGTGATTTAATTATTATCATTGTACTCTTATAAAACTGGTAGGCACTTACCTACATGTTAAAAAAATATATATCGGAAAACAGATACTCTCATTCGCTATATAGAAAATTCAATTTACCCGAAGTAAATATGTAATCTCAAGAACGAAGAATTCTTTGTTATTTATTTCAGTACAAATTACCTATTTGTATTATATAAAAGGAAACCTTTCACAAGTGATATCATTATGTGTATAGGTAGGTATAGGTAAAATCCTCTATACGAACTATTTAATTTAGTAGTATTGATTGTATCTCTATGGATACAATCCATACCGATTTATTATTATGGGTTCATGGTATAAAGATAGATTCGTATTACTAAGAGATTCCACAAATTAATATTAAAAAGTATCTACATCTTATCCAGAGAGAACTACAAAGTATTTAATAATAATAAGTACCTAGGTATAATAAGTAGATATTTATCTCAATTTTATAGCAGAACATTGCTCGTTCATTTTATATTATTCCCATTACTCGGATTAATAAAAAGAGCGTCGTTAAAATTAACAATCATGAAACCAAGTACGTACCTACTTAGAGAATTAAATAAAAGTCACTTTAATACGTGAACGCTTTCCTGTTTTCAAGAACGTTTACCCCATAAGCGCCCGTGTGAGAGCTTATTTTATCCTGATTTCTTTAGCGACGTTATGAGTCTGCTAATATACAAGCATGCGGAAATTGCCCTTTACTTTAGATTTATTTATTAAATGTGAAAATATTCATTCATAACTATATGAACATGTAATTCATCAAAGAGATTTGCTCTCCATGCGGAAGCACAGAGCGGAAATTATTTCAAGAACACGTAATTAGATAATAACGACATCATTCAATGAGCCAATTACTGAACGAAGCGGAGCGAGCGAGCGAGCTTTAGCAGAGAGAAATGGAGACCGCAAGCATTGACGAACAATAACTTCGTTACGACTTCCTGTACTCTCGTAAATAAACAATATTAAAAACAAACAAGTTAGATAATACTGGCATGTCAATTCTTTTTAACTTTATTACTGTTTTTTTTATTCTATAAAAATAGGGTAGATATTCTAAATATAAATTAATCCACCGTCTCCAACATATTAACACATGCATTCAACTTGTTCTACACTAAAAGAATTACCTGCTAACAATTTCATACATACCGCGAATGTATGAGTAGAATACAAAAAAGTTTAAAGTCCAACAACAACTTGTCTTTTTGCGGAAGTTGGATCCTCGCCAGGCGTAGAACAATATTGTTATGAGATTGTTCGCGTACTGGTGCAGAATTAACGAAACAGCAACGGCATATTTATGTACGGTACACCCACGAAAC
Source organism: Eilema depressum (assembly GCA_914767945.1). NCBI lineage: Eukaryota > Metazoa > Arthropoda > Insecta > Lepidoptera > Erebidae > Eilema > Eilema depressum. The sequence goes on from OU612013.1 coordinate 17,376,403, forward strand.
ATTTCACGTAAGGTCGCTTAATCTTAGAGCGACCATGCGTCTTAATTCGATACGATTTCGTATGTCGTTGCTTTAAAATTTTAGTTACGGCTCTACATCTTTACACATAAAAGTTCTTGCAGCAAGTCCTGAGTAAAATGGGGTGAATAGGGATCAAAGGGTGAATAGCGATAAATGGTCGTTAGATTTTTTTAATAATTTTTCATCCGAATTCCAAGTATCTAACCAGATATTTTTGATAACTCTGCTCATCCATAATTTCACTTGAAAGAAAATAACTACAGATTTCAGCTGACCATTTTATCCCTATTCACCCGTTGATCCCTATTCACCCCATAGTACCGGTAGGTATTTACTGCACACATGAATTAACATGAAAACAGCAAAAACGTAATATTAAAGATGTCATACTTTCAATCAAGATATTGCTGGTTCATCCACCTTAGGTGAGCCCACTCCTAATACAAATACATGCCTATTTTTAGTTTAGTTGGCGCGTCTACCTAGACTAATAATGCGGGTAGTTGAAAATAATGTGGGTAGTGTTTGATCTATCCACATTATTAGTCTAGGCAGACGTGTAGAATGTGGGTGTGATTTGTCATACCCACGTTAATCGTAGTCTATAAAAGTAACATTAAATAGATACCTTACCTAATCACTCTCAAGGACAAGTACCTAGAGTCTACAACTGTAACTTATCTTGATCTCTTACATTTTTTACACGAATCTTCTAATTATTTTCGATAAATTCATATCCCTATGCTTTTTATGTCTCCAGTGTTTCCATTCATATCCTTTTTCCTCCGTCGTCATAATTATCTCAAAGCTTAAATATTCATTAGACATTTTTTTGAATGAATTTAAATATAAAATTTGAATATGTATTTTTTCAGGGCTATAATTTTTACAAGTCGCATCGCAATCCATAAAAGCATCGAGCAGTTTTTTTTTGCTAACTTTTTGTAATACATTGGCTTTGCCGACCAATTCGAATCCAATTTACATTTCAATCGGGAGCTTCATGTAAAAACATGAGCTTCACAGAATGCCGCGGCGCTGGCGGAAGGCTTATGAAATAATGTTACAGAGGCTCGCAAATAGTCCTATATACACAATATTAATGTACCGGTAGGTAACATTAAACAACTTTGTGCGTATTCACTGTAAGAATTATTATAATTCACATAGAGACCTCACTCTTCCTTGGTGGGGACTATAAAATAATATTGCTCTGTTAAATTCTCGTTTTATTCAAACGAATGCTACTGTGTTGTCTGTGTTGATATTTGTGAGTTTTCTAACAGTTAAGTACATATAGTGGTTGGATGAGTTACAATGTTTTATATAACTTACTTAAGCATTTCCATAATCAGATCCTAGTTACAAGATTAACATATTTAACTAATTTATTCACGTAATTTAATATTATTATCGTACTAAAGAAGGCTAGTTTCTTATTCTACAAAGGTAAATGAATATTTTAGAGAATTTCCTACAACCAATTATATAAAAGGTCATTCATTGCAGTACCTACTTAGAAATCCTGAACTGGTTGCTCAAAACCCCGCTCGGTACACACTAAAACCACTTTATGGCACAAGATCGATATTATGTTATGAATACGGAATCCGAACGTGATTTATTATTATTAAGAACAAGATTTATGTAACAGCATATGGACAAAAATAAACCTGGCAAAGCCTCACCATACTTCCTTTGAGTTATTAAGTACTTTTTTCCTTACCGATTGATATTCCTAACCCTAAAAAAGTATTGAAATATGTATTTTTCACAAGAGCATAGAAGAAAATCGGTAACCGACAGAGGTTTAAAACTCAATAATCGGTATTGAATTCAAAGTTCTTTTTATTTGTTATAGATGGGTGTGATGTATACGCAAAGGAAACTTAAGGCATTAAGAGTGCAAGAGACTTGCTTAGACGGAACTCTAGAGAGAAAAAGACGGATTTTTAGAACTCCGAGAAACATCTGCCTGCTTCACACTATAATTCATAAGTTTCATAAGTACCTACCTACTTAACAGCTCCATATAGATGAAAATTAGCTGAGCGCTCAGCATGTATGTACTTACCCACGTGTTGTAAACTAGTTATATTCAACCACAACAATGATCCCGCGGGATGGCAGAGCATGTATCATACAGCCTCCAGTTTCACTCCTTTCTTCATTTTCATGTAATTTGCTCCGAAGCGATGGCTTTTATGCGTCGTTAATTCAGAGTTGTTGATGTTAATGTTCTCGTTGGGAGCGTTTTGAATTGTTTGTTTGTTTAACGATTTATTTATATATCTACCTATATATTATATGTTTGTACGAATAATTTATACTGACACGTTAAAGAGCTCTTTGAATGTATTGTCGGATTATAAGTACCTAAATGGCCTTTCTGGAAACCTTATCAAGGAGGTTCTGAACTTCAGTAAATCATAGAACGTGATGTGTTTGTTTCTAAACAAAAGCATGTTTGCATGAAGGCAGCTTGGGATAATTGACGCAAACATAGAATAATGATTACTCCCTTTTGTAGATGCTCAAGTTACGTACACGGAATTAGTCAATAAAATCATTCATGAACATAAAATTTACCATCATCTAATACGTAGGCTTTTACGTCATTATCAGCATGTAAGCTATAATATCACATAAAATAAACTTCGTTATTATCAACTTGGAGAAATGATCAGATTAAGGGGAGTTCAGTATTTTTCCAGGATTATGTTAATGTCGACCTCAAAATTAGCATAATCTGTGAAATGATAAAATTTGCACTAGCTTGTCGTAAATATTCACAGGCGGCTTACGGCATCAGCACCCACAGAAGCCATCTACATTACTATCCTCTTTATATACTAAGAAGGGTTTAGAAGGCGTCTCATATAAATTTTAGGGCAAAGCCACAAACAGATTATAACAAGAGTTTGTTTCTTTGAGAACTCTGTTACTACCAGTACCACAGTCATAAGAACTTTACAAAAAGGAATAACGAAGTTAAATGTTTAAGCTACTTAGCGCCGAGTCTCGAGGTACTTGTTTGAGTTTATTGACAGTTATTTATGCGATTTGCCTACTCTGAACACACATTATTTTTTAAAAGCTTTTATCTTACCTGTCTATGCGTCTAGTTCTTTTCAAATGTAAGGGACTATTACTTGTTTTTGAGTGTGACAGACAGTTTTGTCTAGTTTATTTGACCTTAATTATAATATTTATGTAACATTGTCACACTTACATATTTAAAATAAAGTACTGCAGGAAATACGTGGTCAGCGTTTGATTTTTTTAAAATAATAAATATAACTACGTTTTCATATTATCTTATCAATACAACAAGGATACAATGAGTCTTTCCCAATTATTTTTAGTAGGTAGGTATAAGCGACACATTAAAGATAGTATTTTTTTTGCATCAGGTTCATTACTACGAGTATTTCCTAATATTTTTTTTGTTTAAATTTTGCTTCAATCTTCAACGCTAGCTTTTAAAATAAAGACTTAAAATAAATGAGGAAGCTGTGTATAATGTGATTAAAATTTATAGAAAATTATGGATGATTTTACAATAAAACTTGCAGTTGGGCTGTTCAAGTTACAGTCATTCACTAAGCTTCCAATATTGGATAACAATCTTTCTTCTTTGTAGAACAATATGGCACAAGTAAAGCACCTTAACAGTGATTCTCATACTTTCCTGCGACCTTCCTTTTCACTCTACATGAGTGGAATGTGTTAGTAAAATGGTGTTAGTACCTATATACCTACGAACTTCTAATTTTCTCTATAGACAAATAAAATATCATGATCGTGTGATACTAAGTGATGTTTTTTTAAAGTAAACCTTAAGTTCTAGAATATGAATAAACATATTTATATATTATTTGTGAATACATAAAATATATTTATAATATTATAATATATTGTTTTGGCAAGTATCTGTGTGTCTAGTAAGGTTCTGCTACTGTAATACAATGTGTCAACAAAAAGTCACACCTACGTAAGGTTTTTCATTCAGTCTACTTTTATGTTTGCCCTCGCAAATGTGACATCCGAAGGTCGACGAACTGCGAGGCTTTAGAATTATTTGTGTCATGTTAGGGGTCCGTAAACGAAAGATCCAATATAATGTCAGTTTGAATGCTTCAGGAATCACTATCACTTCTACTAAAATTATGTATGTAGGTTTACAATTTCGTAACTGTAAACCTACCTCTATAATATTTCAATACTCATTCCTAGGAACTCACCTTGGTCAGTAAATTATGAAAATTTGGATACTTGCCGTAATAATGGTATTAAGACAAACTTAGGCTGCCTTTCCACGAAAGATGTGCTACCTTGCTATGGATGTGTTTGATATCTGGTGGATATCATATTCATTAGGCTACATAGCATAGCACTGGTGGAAAGGTTCAGCTATGCTATGTTTTTTTAAAGAAAGATTCGGGCTATGGGTGGCGAATTGAGAATTTTGAATATTTGTAAGAAGTTTCACAGCACATCTTACTCGCTACGCTACATAGCGTAGCACAGTGGAAACGGTCACATAGTTCCATAGGTTAGCTTTTACATCCTAGTAGCATAACTCCATAGCACATCTCTGGTGGAAAGGTAACCTTAGTCTGTCCACTGCTATAAGCAAGTTTGTATCATCACAGTACCAATAAAAAAAAATTGCCTGATCAGGCTTTACATTCAATGTGTATGACATTATGTTTCAAATAACATAGCTACATTTCAGTACCGTTTGAGCGGTGCGCTTAATAAAACCACTTTAATCAAATTTTTATGAACTCAATAAAGAGCGTCGCCGATGTTCGTATTTGCAGTAAAATAAACTTTATCGTTTGAAACAAACGAAAGGTCTATTCCCCAATGACTTTCAAAATGTATAGTTTCTGGCTTAGGTACATTTGAATACTCAATAACATAGTCATATTTTGCTTGGTCTACGCTCGAGTCATTAAACAGTTTTATAGTTATTTAGTTTAGGTTGGGTGGCTTGTTTAGTTAGGCCTGCTTGTTGTTGGACCAAATTTGGTATTTGATATTTTACCGCCTTCCTGTTGACTGATGATAATACAACGGATGACAATACAATTTCAATCAAAAACCCGTTTAACGTAGGTACAATAAGTTCTCAAGTATTGAATATTTCAATAGACCTAAAAAATCGACAGCCTCCGTGGCGTAGCGGTAGTGAACGCGGCCGCTACGCAGGAGGCGCGGGTTCGATCCCCGCTCAGTGCAAATATTTGTGTTCATGAAATATGGGTATTTGCATTGGTCTGGTCGTGCCTCGGAGAGCACGTTAAGCCGTCGGTCCCGGTTGCCATAAGAACATCTATGGCAGTCGTTACGGGTAGTTGGAGCCCTCAAAAATCCAAAAAAACAACGGTCTAACTGCAAAACTTCGATATCGCCTAATGTTAACATTGGGTTGTGGAGGTCAGATGACAATCGCTTCACGGAAAATATCGAGGTCTAGCCAAATTCGTAGTTAAGACTGATAAAGCGGACCCCAGACTCCGAGCTGAAAAAGCTTCGGATGCGACTGGGAATTAACGCTAAGAGGAAGAAGAAGATTTCAATAGACCTATAAAATCTATCCGCATATAATCCAGAAAACATCTTTTCTGGTTGTAGCATAATGAAATGTAAGTATACATTATCTAATTTCATACCAGAGTTCAAGGACTAATATTGTATTCTGAGGAGCTCTTCTCCACATAAATAATCTTCCGGGTGGCTACTCTGGGTATGCACAACAAGGTCATGTCGTCTAAAATGCCGGCATCCAAAATTTATACGCACACAGGGTAGAGGAGCTTTGTTTTCACGTGTCGGCTCGAGGAGCGCTTGAGAAGTTATTGTTTTCGCATGTCATGCAGGAGATATATCGTCCCTCTAAAGAAATGAATAGCTCCACTTGTATCGCAGTGTTCGGATTTCGAATTTTCATTTACATGTTGATTTTATTTGCCGCGAATGTAGACGTCTGCGCGAGTGTGGAATATAAATGTGTCAATTTAAATGTATGTGCTGATATCTCATCCATATAAATCACAACCCGAAATATTCAAGCTTAACTCCTGTTTATTTTTGTATAATTCACTTTGAATCCAGAATTTCTTATGATTATGTTAGATGCCTCCGGTAATGTACCTACCTACTTAATACGGTGGAGGTGACTAATGTCTGTACTAATGTGCTGTATTTGTAGTTAGTCGTGGGCTTTGTATCATATAGTGAAATGATATCATTTCGCTATACAATACAAAGTGCAAAGCGCCGACTAACCTTACTACTTAGATACACAATTAATTTATTGTGTATCTAAGTAGTTGGGTACAAACTTGACGTGGGAAGTTAGAATTCTTAATCCCTCAAACTACTGTGTCGTCGGTAGTCGGACCGCGAAATTTCAATGATGCATACATACCACACCTACTATATATTATTTTCTGTTTTACCAGTTACACTGTATAAAATTTGAGTAGATAACATTAAATCGATTACTTAATTATGCTACACCAAAAGTAATCTGATTTATTAAGAGGCCTAAACATGTAATACAATAATGCACGGTGATTACTCTTATGAGATCCTTTAATTATCTACCTTTGGTAGATCAATATTAAATTTCATTATAGAACCGCGAGAATTTTCATTTCTTTCGAACTTTATCGGCATAAAATATTATGTTGTTGTAGGTATGTTGATGATCGTGCAATTGAACAATAATTTATTCCAAGGATAACTTATAGTTACCTAAATAGTTTCTATAATTAAAATTTACGTTAAGTCTGAAACTCAAAGTTGTATTATTACAACAACGATCCTTTAACTATCTTGATAAATCTATAACTTAGTCTATTTTACTTTGATTTTGTAACTTTCTAACTCAAATGAATATTAAGTAGGTAGTTATTTAGAACGTGATAAATTAGCGAACCTAATTGAATCTAGAACATATCGACATCAAAGTTCGAAAATTAAAAGCTGTCGTAGCGATAATGAGTCAGATACTCGTACGAATCCCTTGTTATAGCTACATGGCACCAGTGTTTATGTCTTGGGAAATAACCGCATCATAAATTTTACGAACCTGAGGTAATATTGTTTGCTTAATACAACGCGTTTCGTCGGTAACGCTACATATTAACTGCTCACTACCGCTCGCTGAGAGTTATTTGCATAATTTTAATTTTGCTATGTACGTTATTAAGTCGTAGCACGTAGCTACATGATTTAGAAATATAAGCTTTCATAGATAATGTCAAATTATAGCTAAACCGAGGACTGGTTTTACATTACTCGTGAGCACACTTTAATGTAACATGATAGACTTAATATATTCGAGACGAGCAAACAAGTACATAAATATTAGATAACGTTCAAAACGCCGCTGGGCCGAGGAAATGAAAATATGAGGAAATCTTCAGGTAAAGAAACAGCAATGCAATAAAGAAAACTTAAAATATTCAAGGAGAATACGAATAACAAACAGAGCCTCCCAGTCGCAAAACTTACGTAGGCTCCAGTTGAGTAAACCGTCAGTTTTGCTGGGAAATAGTCGGTTCGCTCGCTTTGGCTGTGAGCCAAACACACGTTTAGTGGCCACGCGCGTACCTCTCATATAAAAGACTTTTATATTTTACACACACTTTTTACTCTATTTATTGAAATTTAGGACTAAAAAATATTCTATCCACTTTTGAATATAAGTTGAAAAAATCAGTTACGAAAAAGGACGTACCCGTCATATCTATTGATGTTTTATTGATTATTATATAACAGGTAGGTACAATACTTGCTTGACAAATCGATCACTCATTAGATAACCGTTTCATATACCTACTTTCTATCATCAAATACTATATTCACTATCTACTTATTTTACCCCTATAGGTAAAATAAGTAGATAGTGAATATAGTATTTGAATAGGTACCAACTAAATCTATTATTTTGTATAAGCTACATCTTGAAGACAATAAATTTCGAAAACTATAAATCAAGCTTAGTTCTTAAAAATATAATTATTAAGAATAATACAGCTCGAGAAACCCTTTGAAGTAAGGTAATCTGTAGTGCCTAAGGCTCGTATTACTTTTGATGAGTAAAGCGTACTGCGATTATAAGCTTATTTTCGCAGAAAATATTAACATAACATATTAACGTAACATTCTTATCAGAATAGCGACAGTTGCGCCTTTGAGTAGATTAAAATTAAGTCTTTTAATACTTATATTTTAAGCCTAATATTTAATTCTTACTAGTGCTTATAATGAAGTATGAATTCATTTTACGACCTCCAATAATGAATCAATGGATAATTTCAAGAGAAACCCATCTATTTAAAAAAAATCTGTGTAAAAAACTTAGGCAACTTGATTTTGTCTACATAATATAAAAAAAAATACCAGTCGATTTAGGAATTCGCATAAACTAATTCATCCTTGTATGATTTGAGATTGACATGTTTATAGACATCGCGGTTTCCTTGTGATACCAGTCTTTGTCCGATTTAAGTACTTATAAACTAAGAACAGTTTCTGAGTTACACCATCGATTTTCGTAATGTCGACATACAACGGAGCATCTTAACATTCACTAATTTCGGATATTCACAGTAGATAATATTATTAGGTATATCGTTAAACCGTACTAAGTTCAGTAACCAAACTAAACCAAATTGGTTTAGTTCGGTAGTTTAGCTTAATACACACATGACATACCTATACCTACCAACCAAATTACACCTGATGGTTAATCTATGAACTGTTTTCGGAGCCAATAGATTTGCAAGCTTAAACTTCGTGTTGGCTGTCGAACAGAATTGACTGCCCAAACACAAGATTCGAATTCTATCGGATGTTACCAGATACAAAACACAATTAAATTACATAATCTAATAATGTAATCAATAGTTAATATCGGAATAATTCGGAAGGTGCCATTTCTACACAGTAAGTGATATCAAAACATTATTTTCTGCTAGATTATATTGTGCGCCGTATATATAGAATCGATTAACTTTTGGGTAATACTTTGGATTATAAAATAATTTATATTCAACGAAGTATTTATATAATAAACAGTAGTTTTTGCTTTAATTTAAATAGGCTCAAACTTTTAATGAGGCATTTCACCGTGAAGTTTAATGCTCAACCAGAACTCAAGTACACCTACAACTAGGTTGGTTAAAAGATTACCTACTCTTCAACCAAATCAAGCCTTTGCGTTCAAACATTCATTTTATTTAAAACCGTTGCTTATCCTGAAAATATTTTGTTTTGGGTTTATTTTTTGTGTGCCCGACGCTTGGTGTAGGCGAGCAATCGTGACGTAGGTCGACATACAATTTCCTGTCTATAGGCCGCTCTGACCGCTGCTCTTTCCCGGGAGATTTAGCTTCGTCTGACAACCTGGAAATGTCCACCGGATATAGGATGTCAAGTAACCAACCGTCGCTCTAGGGCAACCGCAATTGCTTCCGACAAGCGTTCCGTTTTGTTCACATTGTAATTGTTGCATGTTTCAAAATGTATTTCAAAAATGGCTCTTGATTCATTGTCGTAGATAATAAGCTGAGACGAAGTCGAACTACTTCGTCCGGAGAAATGAATTGAATTCATAAAATAGAACCTTACGTGCTATGCAAAAACCAAACTAACTGATTCTTCGGACAGAGAACCATCATTCCGCTGATACATTCATTCTGCAAATATACTATCAATTTAATTTAACTTCAGGAACAATATAAATCAATGCTTCTATTACTGAGCAAAGCCAATTACATTTGTTTTCGTCATTATTCAAGAATTTTATTGTATTAACTAAAGATAAAATATGACTTTGTTTGAAATTTTGTTTATAGATCTACGATCCTGTACATTCCATAATAAAATAATCATAATAATACGATTTAGCGGGGCTTGGAGTTGTCAAAACTCACATCGCAGTACACAAAAAGGCATTACCGTTAAGCTTATTGGAAAAATAATACGTACGTAGATATTTCTTTATCTTTGATCTCTATTTTTTGCATTACCAGTCGGTGGGGGATAGTGGATTTAATCCGTTACGTCATGTATTTGTGTTAATATGTAGGATATTAAATTTGAAAAATGAAAATCAATTGCAACAAATTTAATGTTAGTCCGCAAATCACTTAAAAGTGCTTGTATCTATTCAGCTAATTATTTTCTTGTTGTATTTTTAAATATTGGGACAAGATTCTCTCAGAAGGTCTACGGTCGAGTTCTGCGGCCGGATGTTTGCTGGAGTCTTATAATAATAATTAAAATGATTAGCTAAATTTGTTGCTAAACGCAAATCTTGAAAACGGTGATTTGAATGATTTCTTTTTTGTCGTGTTGTAATTTTCAAGAGTAGAAAATCCACGAGAATAAATGGCACTGACGAAGGCGACCAGTTAGTTTATAAAATAATTATGGATAAACACGAAAATTGACTCTTAACTCCAATTAGTACTTATGCCTACTCGAATGGGCCAGGTCGACCGGGAAATTGCCACCTTCTTATTTAATATCCTCGTTAAGTTTAAAACAGCCCAGAGGCCACTAACATTCTTGAGTCTTTGTAGTTGCGTAACGACGTTGCTTCTTAAGCAGTATTAAATTTTAAAGTCGTCTACTACAGTGAGTGTGCCCATAGGATCTTTCAATTGATCCCACACTCCTTTTCTATTCAGAACAATATGTTGGGGGCTGAGGTGTCACTACTATTAGGTGCAATAAATCCCACCTGGAAGCAAATATTTTCAGCACCTCTTTTCAACAGCGCACCAAAACAACACAATTCCTTAGCGATGTTAGATTTTTTTAAATTCATTTTATTATAAGACTTTTTCATATTTTAACCCTATGTGTCTCCTAAAGTTTATCAAACTTCGCCAATCGCACTTCGCCATCACACACAACTTAACAACTTACAAGCGTATCGCCTTCCACCGGATACTTGTTCCTAACTTAGTTATTACTCAGTGTTATTAAGTTATTAACAGAAAAAATGAACCATTTTATTTCAGGAAAGAAGTCCTTGATGTTAAAATATAGGTAAGCAAAGTGGGTTAAAGAAACTTGAACCTATAAGTCTTTTCTAGTTGTCGACTACGTTGGAAGCATAAATCCGTTTCCTTCAATTTATTAATGGAATGGCGTAGAAAGTTCAGAAGCTAATAAATTCCAGGTATTGCTTCCTTTCGCTACTAGTTACGGGAAACTCTTGGATGTGTTAATAAAATATTTGTATCTTTTATAATATACTTTTGGATGCCGGTATTTCTGCTAAAGTGTAGGCAACACAATTTCATAAGCTATTTTCAATCAATCTTGTGAATTTGAGGCGAAAGAAACATACCAAGTCTTATGAAAACACATAATTTGCAGTAACAAACCATGGATCTCATACGCAGATTAACAGCAATCTTGTATACCTACTATATTAACCATTTAAAAACATGTGGTTAGGAACTTGAATATTTGTTCATTTAATAGTTAGGTACCTATTAAATAGATATGCGTATATTTGAGTGGGTGAATAATAAAAGTATAAGTAGTAAAATGCCTGTGAAGATGTAAGATAAAAGCGTCGGTCTGGATGCAAATGGTAGAGATCTTGATAAATAAATTCGGTTCAAGTAAAAGAGTTTTTGATGTGTCGTTAGTGCCGTTAATGTTGAGCGTGAGAGGATTATATTCATCCGCTAAATGCATTTGTGATCATCAGAGATATGCTTTAAAAGCGACTTTTTGACCGCTCTGATTTTCCTTCGCTCGCACTGTTAAGAATTCTTTGTTCGTGTAAAATAAAATGAGTATTGGAAAGATTCTGAATTTCGGTACATTCTAGATGAACCAGTTCAGCATAAGATAAAAATGCAATTGGATGCCAAAGTCTGCCAAGTGAAGTTTAGTTATAATCAATTCACTTAAAATAAATTTCGTGTGTTAAACTACTTTGATGCAAACTGTGCTAGAGTTATCAACATGTCAAAAGTAATTAGAGAGACCTACGGATATAAGATAGATGTTATCGTCCATTCCGTACACACAAACCTCGAATCACCTGTTACGACATTAATTAAGACTGATGTGTTCATAAAAGACAACAGTAAATTTAGGTGGGTGGATGGTACCTACTCAGGAACCATTCAGGAAAAGTTAAGAATTAACTAAAAAGAAATAGAGACAGACCGTTGGTTTCTTGATATAAATTACATTGTAAGGTAGATATCTATAAAAACTAATTAAGATGACGATATAAAAAGCGAAAGGTTGAGCTATATAATATCAAAACAAAAATAAAAATAAATTACAAAGTCCTTAAATTAGTCTATTACCTTCATAATGATAAAAGTTTTGATGAAATTCCTTCCGGATTTTTTACGTGACGAAATAACAAACAGATAAATATAAAGTCTGAAGTCAACTATTCAAGGTTAATTACTCGTAGTAACAAAACATAACAAACGTATGATAATATCTTCATAGTGACCCACATGTGGTACAGGCACTGTGAACGTGTGAAGAGTTAGATAATAATATGTAGGTTTCAGGGCATCAGTCGGTTATTACTTATTACATACATACATATACTCATGCCTGTAAATCCCCGAAGGGGTAGGCAGAGGTGTATTAACACTTACATTTCGCTATGATTTTCGGTCCCTCGTAATAAGGGGCGAGTCTATTGCCGTCTAGCTATTACTCATTAAAAAAACACACCATATCAGTAGTATCAATGCTAGTAGATTTTTATCTTTCTGAAATAATAAAACTGAAAATGAGATGACATTGAATTACAGTGACTGAACGAGGACTCAGCTCATGACTGATTAACAATTATTTGAAAACCAAAACTTGAAAAGAGAATCATTGATTGCACTAAAATATTATCTCTCAAAATCTTCTTTTTCTCAAATGCATTTCAAAAATTAAAAACGATTTTAACAGATACCTTCTATGAATTGAAAACTTTTGCTTTTTTGCTTTATTAAGTTGAAATGTGTTTATAGTTCCGGTCATTTGCTGTCTATTGAAATTTATTGATCGTTAGCATAAGTTTCTAAGTGATTCGAAGATCCCGGGTACTAAAATCGAGGTAGCACCTACTTTATTACAAAACTTATTTGATTTGTCTCTTATTGAGCATAGTTTTATTGATATATAGTCCAGCGCTGATATGAAACTTCAGCGGGGTGGGGTATAAATAGGTACATACAAATTATTGCAGTGGCGTGGGTATTAATTGTTGGTTGTTTCCTAGCACTATTCATTCCCGTTAATCCAAATAGTCCTGTTCAATAAATGATCATCCGCTTATCCGTTATTAATCCGCATGCAAACATAATTACAATAATAATGGCAATTGCCAAAATACGGGACAGCATTAATACCCATTAAGTAGGTACACAAGTAATATATTTTCAACAATATTTTCCGTTTCTCTTTTAATAAAAGTTCGATACACAATAAACCTTGAACGTTTTCTCAGTGAGCCGTTACCTTTTCGATTGGGGAACACATCAGTGAAAATGTGGTGTAAATAATTCAGTAAGAAGGCGATCAGATACAAGGACGTGAGTCTAAGCGTGCAACCGACACAGGAATAGACGGGTATACTAATATTGCTTCCCTTATGACGCCATATCGACGCTTGAATATCTTGTTGGTAGACATTATTTCGTATCTCTAATGGAATTGGAGTAAATGTACACACTCTCGCCACCCCATACGTCTACGTAATAATGGATGTGTATGTACTTCGGTATTCTAAATTCAATGTAATAATAGCGACGGGAATATACAGAATAGATACATACATAAACTCACGCCTATATCCCCAAAGGGGTGGGCAGAGGTGCTAGCACCCAAGAATAGATACACATAATTTTTTTCAATTTCTCAAAAATGTTATACTTTCACGTGTCAGAGCAAAGATTATCCATATCCATATTATGAATGCGGAAGTTACTCTGTCTGTCTTTCTGTTACGCTTTCACGCCTAAACCACTGAACCGATTACGATGAAATTTGCTAGGGGGGAGGTTACACATTGAGAAAGGACATAGGCTATGTTTGGTCGCGATAACCGACATCCACGCGGGCGGAGCCGCGGGCAATAGCTAGTATCTAATAAATATACCAGTTTTTGATGTAACCCGGGCAACATTCTAGGAGATTAACACGTGAGATATTACTATGATAATAAAGTAAGTAAATAGGTAAATTTAGACCTTTTTCACTGTAGGGTACACTCTAGACATCTTTCAATTCAGCAGATATATATAGATACGTATTTGAAATTACAAAATCAGGTGTCAAACTGTCAACTGAAATTCAAGTCGAAATCCGTTTCTGAATCTCGTTTCATTTAATAACCAGAACCTAATGAATATTTAGATCATTTATAATAATTTGCTAGTAAATTATAAACATCAAAATGTAGGAATGTTAAAGTTACCTAAAAGTGTTACAATTTTGAACGTGGTTGTTGACATTTTATGTACCTAACCTATAAGTAAGTAACCCTCGGGAGATGAAGACTTACCTTTCATTTGAGACTTGAGACCCCATTCGTCGAAATCCGTCCAGCGGCCGTTAGGCTTGTAGAGGGGAACAAAGAAAACTACATACCTACATACATACGCGCATAACACATTACCCTCAATGGCGCAGTCGGGTAAAAGACACATCATAAGTTATTATCTTATACTAAAAACGTAATTAAAATAAAACTATCTTTACAGACTTAGCATCGCAAAAAAATATATCGCGGAAAAACAAAAACACAAAATATTGTGAATATAAAAATTAATGAACATAATAAAACGCATTAGAATAAGTTCGTATACCTAGATTGGTGCTTATAATCTTTACCTAATTTTCTTTGTCTCATTTGCTTACCTGTACTTACCATTGTTTCAAATTGCAATGAAGCTTTGTTTCGAGAAAGGTATTCAGGGTCTAAAGGTATGATTCTGAAGCCGACCGCCACAGAGTACTAGATATACCTACATACCGCGTAGGACAACTCCGACGCGCGACGCATGCAGCTAGTTCAACTACATTTTGAAGTTGAAAAACCTGGAGAAAAGTTGTCCAATTTGTTCAACCGGTTGAACAGATAGTTGGACATATTGGAGTAGAGGAAATACAGCTCACTCATTACTTGTTAAACTCCGATACGGATAAAGTTGACCATTGAGAAGTCGCAAAGAATTACGCGCATCTACTGCTTACGTCGGCAATAAAATTGTCGTATGCGGTCGGCTTGAGAATCATACCTTTGCGGACATTAACTATAAGTCTAATTATTAGGTACGCTCATAATAAAATAGTTATAATTTCTATGAAGAGTTTCTAACATTCAACATGACTCATAAATATCAAAAATGTATCGGTACCTACCACACTTCAGCTATCCGAGATGTCGCCGCCGTCTCCCCACGTAATAATAGATGAACTCTGATCTTGAACAAAGGAGGCCGCAAAGATTAGCTAACCTAATAACGTTTAAGCGTTGTCTGTAATCACAGTGAGCTTTTATCATGAGATAAAGGTCAAAACATGATAAGATAGTAATTGAACATCGCAATTACACGGAACATTATTAAGGCGTAATACCTATGGCAAAACACACAATATTTACTTTAGCTCTTGTAGTACAGTAAACAAAGCGTTTTTTTGTACTTGTTTTTATTTTGCTGGTATGAATCATATGAACAGAGCCAAACAAAAGATATCACGTCACACGTAAATATTAGCACAAACTGGTAATTCCAGTGAAAATTTTTGTTCGGTTCATACTTCGAATAGCAAATCTTTTTATACACTTTCAAATAAAATATTATGAAGCGGTGAAATATTTCCTTGCACGGACTGCTTTTGAATGCTGTAAAAATAAACTACTCGCAGTTGGAAACGTGTATCTGGTATAAGGCAGTACGGTCGTTATTTTTTCTTTGCAGCTTCCTTCCGTTTCTTTAGGTGTATAAAGAAAAGTCATCCTATACAGTGCATTTGAGAACTGTTAACTTTTTGTAGGTTTTTTAGTAACACCTCTTTTGATTTCTCTTTGGATACTTACTTATTTTCTTGACAGTACTTCTTTATCTTCTTGTTTCGTCTAGTCTTATCATTTTATTAACGAGGCAGAGGAAGCAGCGTACTGTATTCCTACCTTTTGAAAGATGAAGGTGTCTTGATATCAGCCAAAAGGGTAGATCTTCAGCAGTGGCCTGGACCTAATTAGTGACCCGGGAATTGGTAGGTCCTGCCTGAACCTACCGGGGGCAAACTACCTGTCCCAGCGATAAGTTGTTTTGTTATCTTAATAGTGTGACTCCAACATATGCGTGTTGTCGTTATCGAAGGTTAGGTACCTACCGCAAAAAAAAAACATTCGATATGTTTCCGCTTACCCTTTTAACAATAGACACAAACGGGTACAACTCGTTGAGCAAATAAAGAGAGCTGCTGTTCAAATCTAGTTCTATCCCTTCGAATACACAATTTGAAAACATGGTTGTGACTCGCATTCACCACGCTTGAGTTAATCTGTCAGGCATTGACGCGATATCACAAAATCACATCATATTATGTTGCCAGTCTGTTGCACTGAAATCTGACGATTAGTTACTTACGTATTTACTTCATGCATAGGTACATTACACATTTCGTACAAACAATGAAATAAATAATATTGCATTTTTAAAAGCATTTCTACATAAAGGTAAGCACCTATCTTACAGTAATTTACTACAAACCTGTATTGCACGATAAAAACGTTCATATAAATATTTTTTCAAACAATCGAAAAGCAAGTAGATATTAGTACATTATGGTACAAGTGAGCAACGTTGGTGATTACCGCCGAGGCGCCATTGAGACCCGAGCCGCCAGGCGAGGGTCTTAAGACAGCCGAGGACGGTAATCATCATGCTCACACGTGCCATACGACGTTTTACAACACACTTGCGAATAAAATAATACTACAAATACTAGATAAACAATACTACAAATTAATTCGTTTTCCTATGCGCGCGCATTTAACAATGGCGGTCGACCATATTTAAAAAAAAATGAGGTTTGAACTTAACTTTATTACTCTGTTTTTTTTTTCTGTACTTAGAGAAAAAAAAAAGTTAAATTTGAGCGAAAATTTTGTTTATTACACAAGTATTACAAGTTGAAATTATTTATTTAAATACGAAAATCAAAGATATTATATATAAAAAGAAGTAGATTCGTTATTGCGCGAAAATCGTGAAGATTCGAAAACGAGTCAATTGGAACGTTTGCCTCTAGTACCGCGTGCCGAGCGGCGCCGGCCGGACGTAGAGCGGAAGCATCAGTGACTTATAAAAATAACGAAAATGCCATCGTATGTTTATAGACACTGCACGAACTATTACTCTAAAGTTAATACATCGAAAGGGAGTTCATATCACATGGAAATAATACATATTTCGACTGATAAAGACCAAATTTCTGACTTTCATAATATTCAAGTTAAAATTGTTAAAAAGAGACAGTATGATATAATTTGGTGCGTGAGCGACAAGGACGTGTGTGATCCGAACATAGATTAAAGTACAGATGAGAATATCGTAGGCATTAAACTCACTACATACTACCTCCCAATTTTAATTTGTTGTTTTTTATAATTGCCTACTAATACTATGTGGTTCAAGTAAGTTAATAAGTGCGAACTTCACTTCACTGGCAAGTATCTACTTAGGTAAGTACTACTTGTTAAAATTTGTAGGTACTATTGGCAGCAACAAAATAATGAAATAGAATAAACATACCTAGCTTTTTTATACTTAACTAGCTGCCCCGGCGAACTTCGTACCGCCATATTTTCGGCACGCGTGGTATTCAAATCCCGTTCCCGCTGCACCCTTATCACTTAGGGGGATGAAAAATAGATGTTGGCCGATTCTCATAGATACCGGATAAGCACAAAAAATTTCATCAAAATCGGTCGAGCCGTTTCGGAGGAGTTCGATTACGCACCCCGTGACAGAAGAATTTTATATATTAGAAGATACAATAACAATGACAAACAAACATCTTTGTCTAAACAAAATTACGCAATTATCTCAAACTTCACTTTACTGGCAAGTACCTACTTAGGTACTTGTTAAAATTGTACTACTGACAGCAACAAAATAATGAAATTTAAAAATCATACCTAGCTTTTTCATAATACATTAACAAAGTTAAACAAACATCTTTGTCTAAACAAAATTAGGCAATAACCTCAATTCAGAGAGCTCTGTACCTTCTTTTTCAATAATTTTGTTAGCCTATGTCACCGGCTAGCAACCGCACTGTGATTGGTACATTGTTATCATTAAAGTCCAAGTGACAAACAATAGCTGTCTTCTTCTTTTATATTGTATTTTTCATGTCCTCTCTTTTCAATCCATTGGTTATGTAGGGAAGTGTAGATGAATTAAAAATGTGTGTGTGTGAGTTCGGCACATTTTTCTACGTTGATTTGTAAGCATATGACATGTCTATGTTATGAAATGTCTTTGACGAAAATGCATCAAATGACCATACAATAGGCGTATTAATTTATTCGTACTATTAAACACGTTATTTTTTGTATCAAAACTTTTTTAAGAACATAGACAATTATAGACACTTCCTATAAAATTTAAAAAAGAATCTATAACTCACTTTTGTGAATAATAGTAATGAGTTTTATAATAGGTGTCATTCCGTGCTTAATTGCGGTAAAATAATATCACTGTTATGAGCAGGTGTGTTGTAAAATTTATTTTCCGCTCTAGTTAGTATTATACCAATAGTTGAAGACGGTACCTAATGCTAAGGTTTTCGGTAAACCGTGACTTTCGTTACTGTCGGTAAGAATGTGCATTAATAACTTATCAAAACTGCACTGCAAATTCAATCACACATATTCGAGATTTAATCCTGTCACGACTCACAATAAACTAACTAGGCGCTATACTCACAAGCCTTTTTAATCCGCATGGTTTGGAGCGCAATACCAACGCCAATATTCCGAGTCTGTACGAAACAATTCAATTTGCACTGATTTTTTAAAAAGAGTATTTTTGCCTGTACTGAATATGAATAGAATTTGTACAGTATGTGTGTCCAAATGTACAATATTATTGACACTCATATACCTACGTAACAATCATTTCTCTGTAATTGTAGTTATGCAAGTCACCCCGTTGCTGGTGAAAGCCGAAACATCGGGCTAAGAGTAAATAATAAATAAATCGCGGTAGAATCTGTTAAAAAGTGGTTTTATTTCAGTGTTATGAAGTTATTTTGAATGATTTTATGGCTAACATCAATATTGTGTGGTTTTCAGTACCAAAATTATTACAACTTTGCCAGTTAACTGTGCAATAGGTGACTATTGCACAGTTAACTGGCAAAGTTACAATAGTCACAATTACAAGTCATACTTCTTAAATGATTGCCAGATACTGTTTTGTACTTCGCATGTTCGCACTATGTTTTCTTTGATGTAAATAAATTTATCTTTATTATTCTAGATGCGACAGATACGAGCGTAAAAATCGTGTTCCGAATACTGATCATTGGTGTAATCGAACTAGGTCGCTATCTTGGATGTAATAGATTTGTTAGTTTATTGCGTTCGCACATGCTACCTTTTACTTCAACTAATTCACTCTAGTGTTTATTTGATATTGATCGACAAGGTAATACCACAGATTACTAAATAGTTACTAATAGTTATCTACTAATAGTACCTAAGATTCTAAGTGTAAACTAATTAAAGTAATTTTGCAGGAGGAATATTATTGGGTTAGTACCTATAGATCTGCCGTGGCTATATCCGCGTGGACCCACAGGGAACCTGTGAACCTATTACCTATAGTAACCTATGTGCTATTCCAGACTAGGTATAGTACAAATATTAGAACTATCGGGATATTTACCATGTATTGTTTAGAGTTACCGATATTTCGGCGCTGTTGCAATGATATATTATGTACTCCTAAAAACTTTTTCACAGTTTACCGCCAGTACTACAGTTCCTCCGTGATCATGGTGCTTGCAACAGCGCCGAAATATCGGAAACTCCAAACAATACATGGTAAATATCCCGACTGTTCTAATAGTAATGTGAACGACCATGAAAGTTTAAATACCTATATAGGTATAGTATAATCTGTCTCTGCGCCATATTTCGGTTAGTATTCAGTCATTTTTGCGTGAAAGAGTATACATCACCCATCCTCATAAACTTTCATATTTATAATATAAGTATAATCTATACCGCAAGCACAAAGCCCGCCTTATGCTAAATCGTTACCATTACCTATATACACTGGTAATACTGAAAGTGTCTTCATACTTTGTTGAGCTATCACAAGCAGAAACACACTACGCGAATGCTATTTAAATAAGGTTTTCTGCAAGTAATACCTTTGGCCTTGTGATGATAAAAGAAAACATATCTCAGTCGTACCTTCTGATTTATTCGAAATTCGAAGACTTCCCCTCGAATTTAGAACAGACTCTGAAACATTTTTTTTCTTTCATGAATGGGATCAGTGAGATTGGAACATCGTGTTCATGGCACTTAAAAAGTCGTAAATTAACGTTGGTCGGCCGCAAGCGAGCGAGGTGGGCTTTCACGTGAAAAATGGCTCTAAAGCAGTTCGCCAGAGGTATTTGACCTTTCTTAATTTTTTTAACAAAATTATAATACAATTCTGGTAATAGTCAGAAGGTCTGTAAAAACTTAGTAAACTTAATACGATTACATGCGCATTTGTTTAAATAATATCAGAAATCCTAAATTACGCAGAATTAATATTCGAATCACTTCGATACAAGTGACAAACTTTTAAACAATGTCATATTTCACTGGATATAACATGCCACTTGTCAGACAAGGTTTGACATGCAGCTACACCAGGTGTGCGTGATTCCATTACATTACCTATGTATCTTTAGCCAGCCTGTCACCTTCAGCAAGACTTATCAATAATTAATTTCTAAATAATTATGTAGGTGTACGATTAGCTGCAAAATTGCACGGCCAGCCTTAAGCCTATAATCCTAAGCTTAAGCTCGCAAGACCAAACTTAGATGAAATGCCATCTAAGTTTAGTTTTGCTAGCTTAAGCTTCTTCAAAGGAATAAAATAAGAGACACTATTTTTTTTATATATTATCTAATTTTATTGCAATATGGTTGCACGTTTTCTTCCATATAAATTAAGTCTGATATTACTAAATATGTTTCGTATTTATTTTGCTCTTCGCCAAATTAAATGCTCGTTAATCGCATTTAGTAATAAAAGATGGATTTTAAGAGACTTAAAAGGACTTAGTGTTACTAATTAAGTAATTGCATATGGTAATAAAGAGGTAGCGTGTCGAGACCTAGCTGACGGAACAGGCGCGGTCGCAACTTCACATTTTGGGGGGGGGGGGGTCACTTACCGAAGTGCGACAATTACCCCCCCCCCCTCCCCCCGTACTCGAACTATGTCGGGCTCCATTCGATTAAAATTAAGAGTCTCTGTGGCGTGGTGGTAGTTAATTCGACTGCTGTAGGAGGTACGGGTTCGATTCTCGCTTAGCGCAAATATTTGCATACATGGATCTGTCTATTTGCATTTGCCTGATGTTTGTATGCCTGTTAACTCGGACACCAATGGCATTAAGCCCAAGCCGATGGGAATGGTTATGTCGGACTCAAACCAACTATAATTGCACACCGTCTTGGGATGGATAATTATTTGCCGAGTTTGAGATTGCCACTGGCATATCCCTCACACTTCGGTGTCCCCATCTTGTCCCGGGCTCTACCTGTCACCCCTAACGCTTATGAAAAAGCCTCCGACGCCCGAGTCGCCTTCGCGCATTGCGGACTATGCGGGACGGAAGGGACCTGAGTCTTCTCTGTCCCCGCTCCCCCACCTCTTTCTCGAGCATTACTTACTTGCTTGCAGAAGGAAGCGGCGGCACCCCATACACTCGCACTCTGCAACATCACTGTGAGTGAGGCACGTGCTGAGGGAGACAACTTCTAACCCCAGGGCCGCCACAAAGATCTGCCTCGGTGTTTTCCACGCCGTGCATTCAGTCAGTGTGGGCAGCCCCGTGTCCTCGCTTGCATCACAGTGTTGACACTCAGGCGTTGGCTCCTTCTGGATCCGACGTAGGTGACTCCCGAAACACACGGTGATCACCTCTGTCAGCCAGTACAAGAGGCACCCGTGAGGCCTCTCTAGTCAATCCTCCATGATGTGTTTTACCGCCGCTATTACGACGTGCCTTGTGTTTGGTTGCCGAAGTTCTAACTTCCATTCCTCCACCACGTCCAGGCGGCGCTGGGACTTCACTGCCTCGATTTCTTGAGGCTCGGGTTCATGTCAGTGGGGACATCCGCGCCGTCCTTTGGTACCTGTATTGCACCGAGAAGGCTCTCGCCTCCAGGTACCACAGTAGGGTTCCGCCAAGGAGACTCGACACCTTGAAAAAGATCATGCGGTACCCTCTGAAGACCTAGTTGGCCATCTTCTTGCCCCCCTCAAGTTGGACAGCCTCGCGCTATGAGGTTGGTTCCCTAGGTGGCGCGCGCTAAGGTCCATAAAAGAACATGGCCTCGGTTTTATGCAGGACCATGGACTATCGTTATGGGCAACCGCGGTCGTGTCTTTCAGGGTCGCTTCGCGCTGTGTAGCAACGCATGCCATGACTGGCGTGTCATCCGTATAGCACGTGACGGTGACACCGTCCTCGAGCTCACCGCGAACACCCAGACGTATCCGATGGAGTATACCGCAGGAGCGGGCGCAGAACCAATCCCTGCGGAAGCCAGCCGAGACCGGACGCGGTTGGGTAGCTGACGGGTCACTACATCGGTTACGCGGGCTATGCGGCGAGGGTGGAGGGCACTTCATAACATGTATCACGACATGAGCGTCTCCTTAATGCAACTCGAGGGCAAAGTGTTCAATGCGTTGGCGATGTCCAAAGAAACCACCGACATCACCTGGCTCACAAGTGGACATCTACAGTCCACAGTGGAGCGTCTCTGGCGGAATTCATATTGACC
This sequence comes from Eilema depressum, assembly GCA_914767945.1. NCBI lineage: Eukaryota > Metazoa > Arthropoda > Insecta > Lepidoptera > Erebidae > Eilema > Eilema depressum. The sequence continues at coordinate 17,399,539 of OU612013.1, forward strand.
ACCCGCCAGGTTGGTCTAAAGAGTTGCTCGACGAGGCGCTTTGCAATAACTCTTTCAAAGAGCTTTCTCACCTCGTCAGGCAACACTATAGGTCGGTAGGCGGACGGCAAATCCACCGGATGCCCGCCTTTCGTATGAGGACCAGTTTCCCCGTCTTTAATAACAATTTTGGAAACTAGCGCTTGGTCGTCGTCGCCTAAAGCTCGCTCAGCCCGGAGTGCCGCGGTTCGGCCGTAAGCTTATGAACCACCAGCTTTAATTCTATCCGACTGACCTCGGACAGGTCGTCCTCATCCACGCTTGGCGCCATAGGGCTTCGATTGCGCCTTGACACGTAAGTTGTAAACAATCCTTCAGCATTTTACCGTTTACGTAGCAAAACGTTCGTATCTTTAAGAGTATTTTAATGCTACCTAAATTACAATTTTACCAATTGTTTACCTGTAAAAGACGCGACAAGGGATTAAATATTGCAATATAATTGCTTTGCAAATTTTATGAAGACTTTTCAATTTGACGTGCTGGGTTTTGGGGGGGGGGGGGTCATGTCCCCTGTGACCCTCCCCCCCCCCTCGGACCGCGCCTGTGACGGAACTCCACGGAGACGGTGACAGTGGTTAGAGAGGCGAGGCTGGCATAAGTCAGACTTCAGAGCGTTCTGAAGGCTATGAACCTCCACTACAAGAGAGTATTTAAGTTTATAAGTATACGAGTATCAAATAAACCTGGCACTCATTGGTTGAAATTTATTTTTCCTCGTACTATCTTGTCGTATTTAGTTGCCTTACGATGTGTCTTACGACTTACCCATAAACGTTATCCACCTATGTGTCATATAAACAAATCACTAAGTTGTTAGTTGAAATCTAGTTTTCCTCATAAGTATATGCTATCTTATCGTGGATTGACTTAGCGGTATTTATCCTGATAAATGAAATACAGAGAAGTTTATTTACAAACAAGATGTTTGTGCAAAATTACTTTAGGTTGACAATTAGCAAAACCGAGGTCCTGGTCTCTGTAATCTCTGCTGTTTTTTTATATTTTTTCATCATTTATTGGTAACTAGAAGGTATTACCTTATATAAGATGATGAGAGGTAACGTTTTATTCATTAAATCATCTTCATCTTCTAATAGCGTTGATTCCGGTTGCATTCGAAGCTTCTACTTCGGAACCTGGGTCCGTTTACTTCTTCTCCTTTTGATTACTACAGTTTTTATGGAAGCGACTGGCGTCTGACTTCTAAATCCCGAGAGGAAAGCCTGCGCCAGAGCCTCGTCCGTCCCTCAATCATCAGATGAACCTTGAACTTGCGACTCAGGTCGGCTTGACTTGTCTTAGTCCCAGACATCCAATTTATTTCTATACTATTCATCCAACTTTGCTGCCCATCTTAAATAAGTAGGTACAAGTACGAAGGATCGATAAGAATATTTCTCAAATGTTTCACCCTTTTTACGATGCGGTGTAGTAAAAACAATATTATACGTGTATTATAATAAAGTATAGTATAAATGTGATCAAGCGTGTGGATATACAAACAGAAGACTTACAGGATATCATCTTGAAACGAAGCTTCGGTTTGTTTCTAGTTTTCGTCTACATTGCGGTGTAGGTAGGTACTTCATGTCGGAGGCACTTAAAGGGCCATAAATTAGCGGTTGCTGCCCACAAACGGCAAGGTGGGTGGTTTGCCACGTAAATAATGGCTTCAGGGAGACACGCCGTGCCACTGAAACTCGTAATGTTAAAAATACGCAATAGACATAAGTACCTAATAAGTAAAATCTATTCCACAAAGTAACTTTCAATACATGCGGTTAAAATATTTCTATTAATTAAACTCATGGTATCTATAATATGTGGTCAAAGTATACGAGCGATGGAGAGTATGACCACTTGTATAAAAACTAACAGTATTTATTACACATAATGGTACCTATGACTATGATATTGAAAAAAAAAAAAAAAAACAACGTCTAGCTCTTCAACGAAGAGTGTTCGTCCCCACGTGCTTAATGGTATTAAAATTTAGGTGTGATTCGGATGACATATAGAGAGGATGGACTAAAGACGATTGATGAAAGAAAATTATGAGGCGAGGGTGGACAATCCGCTAATGGTCAACCTGTACTAAAAATACAAATAAAGTTAATCAGATTGAGGACACTTTTAGAAAAGGCCAAGCGTTTATGAAAACAATATTATAAAAATAGATGAAGAAAAAGATGTAAGTCAGGATCGTAGCACGAGGACAAATATTGTCTCTGCTTACCCCAGCGGCAAAACGACGTGATATTATATTATATATCATCACTATGGTTTGTTAAACCAATGCAATAAAATAAATTACGGACTCGTGTAATCGACACAGTATTTGTTTGGCTGTCAGCTTAAAATATGAATGCGATTTCATCCAGCTGACAAGCCCACGTTGACGCAGATGTGATTTTAACGTTGTATTTAAACTAGTTTCGTAAGCGAAACTTGTACTGTTGACATTATTATTAGGTAAGTAACAAAATATTAAATCAACAAAACTGAAATACCTAACTATAAACTAAATATGTTATAACGATAGGTTTTTAAGTTGATGTGGTTCGAATCCTGGCCATTATACTATTGACATGAACCCACCTCTAAGACAAGCAATTGAACTGGAGGATTCAACGAGAATATAAGTAATTTCGGTTACTAACATTCTTTAAAAAAAATCAGCACGTAAGCAATGATGTAATATAAGCTATAGATACGTTGACAGGTGGGGCCGCCTGTCACCCTAGCAGAAGCAGGCCGCGGCGGCGGCGCGCATTGCGTGCGTCCCCATACCCGGGGGCGAGTTGGAGTCTATGTGGTCCCCACACCGGGAGAGGGCCAGTTTGAGAGATATGGCCCTGGGTCGGCCGGGGTGCGAGGGATATGGCTCCGACAATCTCACCTCCGGCAACTGACGGCCCACAGACGGCGTGCGTTTTAGTCGGTTCGAGTCCGATATAACCTCCTCCTCCAGCTCCGGTGGCGGGGATTTTTACTTTTTTTATTTTTGACGATAAAAAAAAAAGTAGCGGCAGCTTGTAGTAGTGTTAAAAGAGCAGTAATAAATTATCATGTTATGATATTATGTACTTACCTACTTATACAAAGCTTTATAATTTACCTTGCATTTGCTAATGAATGAATTTGCTCTTGTTTCAGGTAAGCTTATTTGAACAGACAGCCCCGTTGTTACTACGCTCGGATGGGCTACACGGATCTGCTGGTAAGTTTCTAGTAGATATGTAAACATGAAGACCATAACAATCACGTAAAATGTTTAACTGTTTATTTTTTCATCGTTCAGTTTAATTACAGAAAGAAAGAAAAGAAAGAAAGAAAAGTTTTTATTCTGTGCAGATATGCACGACAAACCATACAAAAAAAACTAAGAGCAAACAATAAAACATACTGGTCAGGCACCCGGTTCACCCTTTTCTTCCTTTTCAGACAAAAAACAAAATATAAAAAAAAAAAAAACAATGAAACCACCGTCAGTTTATTGACAATGAAAGCAAACTAATTATTACTAAACCGAATATTCGATATGATCTCTCGACTAAATCATTATTAGTCTAATGAAGCATTTAAATAAAATTAGTGCAAATGAAAATTCGGTGAAATGATTATTATTCCAACTAAATAATTATGCTAAATAAAATTCTACCAATTAAATATTCGGTCAAATTAATAATTATGTGAAATGACTTTATTGTAACTAAAATTAGGTAGTGATTTTCGACCAAACGTTGTTATACCAAACAAGGGTGAACCCAGGCACCCAACCAAAGGAAAACAATCCTGTAGCGACCCTTTATACTATACAATACATATTATCAAATAAACTAGGCTGACAAACTGATCATCCAGCAGAGGTTCAATTTCGGTTTTCAGTCTTCAAAATTAGTTTTTAAACAGAAAAAATATTAATAAACTTTACTACAGCGGATTTTCATTGGTGTCTTTCTTCATCCTAGCGTTAATGCCAGTCGCATCCAAAGCTTTCACTTCGGAGTCTGGGGTCCGCTTTTTCCTTACTGCGGGTAACTTAGATATTTAGTTTTCACTGGTGTATTCCAGCTCTAGTTCCTGTATCATCATAACAGTAACAGATATTGAAAGTCAGAGTACGAAGTCTTCCTTGTCTGGGGCAGACATGTAGTTATCTTGGCTGTGGAATGATAATAATGAGTTGATAATAATGTACCAACATTACATATTCAGATACAATTGCGCTTTAACCACTGATAAAACTTTTTAACCCCGGAAAAGGACATAATATTCGATATATATTTTCACTAGCCGTTGCTCGCAATTCCACACTCGTGAATTTACCGTCCCTGCAACCTATGAGAACCTATTCCAGGGATAGAAAGTAAATATGTGTTACTCCAGTACCCACCCCGAGCACGAAAAACAATCGAGAGAACGGAGCATTGCGATTGGCAGGCTTCAAAAATACACAGGTACAACACACAAGGCAGGCGGCCACTCGCATTGCATTGCATTAATCTATCTCTGTACTAAATTTCAATCAGAATCATTCAGCCGTTTAAGCGTAATTGAGTAATAACTAAAGAAAATATCTAAAGAAAAATCTTCACAAACTTTCACATTTATAATGTTAGTAGGATTATAAAAGCGCGTTCCAGATTATAGGTACCTCCAAATTAAAGTTTATGGTGAAAACATAACCTTTATGTTTTCACCAAAACATTAATTCGTTTATTATCTAAACAAAGAGGAGGGAGTCATATAATGATGATAGCTAATTGGGTCAGACGAGGGTCAAGTCTGGTCAGAGATGAGCTGATAACCCAGCACGCGTTATATTGCGACGTCACGTCATATACCGAACACGTAGCTCTATTATTATTAAAGTATATTCGAAGTTGTGGAATAATATAACAGTACATTTATGCGTTTAGGATAGATAACAGACCTATTGATTAAATTTCGGGATATATGTAGAAATAAATCTAATATCCCTACATAAATAGGTATTGCTTAGTATGAAATTATGAAATATTTGTTTTCTGCCATCAACAGTTTTTAACCCTCATAAATGTCTTTATATTTCTTGTAAATAAGTATAACTTTGAGAAGTTGAGTCTCTTTTTCATTAATAAAATACTTTCCAGAAGTTGGCCATGATCAAATGCACAATCAAGTGTCTATACGTGCTATTTTCCAACAAATTCCAATTTCCTTATTTAGTATCTGAGCGATTTCGCACTTGACTCTATTCAAGGAGATTGCACTCTGGTATACAGTAGAATCTTCGTTGAGATAAATGAGGAAACTTGCTTCCCGTCGGCTTTGTCTAAGCTAAGTGGGATACTTGTCGATTGAAAGTTCATTCATAGCCCGCTATCAGATCAAATGAACGTTCGGGCGATAATAGACATGACACTACAAGTTAATAAACTGTAATGAATCTAAATATGATGTTTAAAATTTTAGCATTAGTTTGTTAGAATCTTTGTTGTTTATTTGGTGTACAATCCTATCCTACTAATATTATAAATGTGAAAGTTTGTGAGAATGGATGTGTGGATGTGTGGATGTTTGTTACTCTTTCACGCATAAACGGCTGGACCGATTTGGTTGAAATTTGGTATGTATATAGGTTATACCCTGGATTAACATATAGGCTATATATCAGCGATGAACGGGATCAGATTTCCACGCGGGCGGAGCCGCGGGCAACAGCTAGTAAAGAATATTTATCTTATCTTATCTGTACCTACTGGGGGCACTCGGGCCGGAACCTCCACGCGGGTCACGGTGCCTCTCTCATGCAGGAGTACCGCTGCTACCTATGGCCTATTCTGACCGAGGCGAGAGCGGTCCTAAACTTGGCTACTCGCAAGCCGCAGGCTATCCACTTTGCCTTCTGAAGCCTCCTAATTAGAAGGCACAGTGGAGAGCAGGCAATTAAATGTGAAAATCTTATTAATCATGATTTAGTACCTAAGTTCGGAAACACGACAGTTCGTTATTTATCCATATTCATACTAATATTATAAATGCAAAAGGAACTCTGTTTGTCTGTCTTTCTGTCTGTTTGTTACGCTTTCACGCCTAAACCACTAAACCGAATGGTTGATATGGATCAACCGAATGGAATGATGAAATTGGTCGCCATAACCAACATCCACGCGGGTGGAGCCGCGAGCAAAAGCTAGTATTATTTTACCTATGCTTTTTGTACGAATTCACATTTCCAATTTTCCAATAACATTTTTTACAAAATATTATGTTACTACACAGAAAAAGTACTATCAATGTTTCAATCAATATTTTAAGTTATGGTAGCAAAGGTACGAGTGTGTAGCCAGAAAAGCAATATTGTATTGTGCTCAAAGACCAAAATTGCAATATCGTACTCGTACAATTCCAACCTTTGCTATTTCATATGGTGCATGTATTCCGTTCATTTTTTTTCCAATTTTTAACGCCTCGTGAGCATGAATAGTCATATTTATACGAAAATATGTGAGCATTTGTGAAGTACAATAGCTAGGTCAATAAATAGATGCTTAGATACCTACTCCAATATATTTGAATGTACCTATTATAAGTTAAATATTTTACATTTATATTTAAAGCAATCTAAATTCTGTTCATTCTGTATAATCAAATTATGGTTAACACATCATACGTCTGGATATATTCTAGAAATATGTACCTATCTACCTATAGATACAATTATGTTATACCAGAACAAGTTAAGTCATCTTCAATTAAAATCTTCACGAAGTTGTCACACTTATTATAAATCACATAAAAAGAAGAGAGCGCGCTCAGTAACTTTAAATAATGGAAGTTTCTGCATAAATTGAAAGTTTTGGGAATAGGACCGCGCAAACGGCAACTCTATCAGACCACCTGCGTCCGAGATCTGAGAATTTAGATTAGTGCATCACAAGTTGGCGTATTCGTGGAAAGGCAAAACGTCTCTCAAAGTTTTCTCTCGCGGAAATCGTATAAATGTTAATGAAAGTCAGACGTCTCTAATGAGATTACCGCTCCCGTGAAATTGGATTCGCGTGGGACTTCTTTAATTTTCATTCAACACGAAAATTAGGGAGATTCACTTCGACTCGGCTGCCACCTGGCTGCTTCACATTAAACGCCTATTGGCTAATAATTCATTCATAGATAATTTTCTTTATCCTCTTAAAATAATACTGGCTTCTAAAATAACTTTTGATGTAGCAGGTTTCGGTAGCTATTCCTATTCATTAACCGACTTCAAAAAGGAGGAGGTTCTCAATTCGATATTTTTTTTAATGTATGTACACTGATTACTCCTAGCTTTATGATTCGATTTCCGTGATTCTTTTTTTATTCGATGTGAAATAGTTGTCATTTGGTCCCATACAAATTTTACATAGTTTGGCCCAGTAGTTTTCATTTTATGATGTTTTTTGTGTTTTCTTAGTTCAAATTTTTACCCAACTTCTTATATATGTTGTGTTCTTGTATATGTGTCCCATATTGTCGTCGTTTATGAACTGGTTTCGAAAACCTTTTTTGCACTGGGTTCGGTATAACTCACAGGTAGTTCCATATTAATTTCATGGGTACTGGACCTTGAACTCCGGAGATACACCAGAGAACTCCTCGAAATCAAATAGGTGATGAGAAATTAGCCAGTTTTATGACGATCCTGTAACACTGTGTCTATGTCACCTCATTACGATGGTCAAGGGCGTGCTAAAATTACCTAGTCTACGTCGGGTTAAACGTCATCATTCATCATCATCTTCATGGAGACGTATTTTCCTGATTTCATCAGAAGCTCATATGAGTTTATGAGGAGAACTCATTTGATGTATAGCATGAATGTCTCGTTTAAGTTATTGACAGTTTTATGTCAATACTATAGTAAGTAGGTACTATCATTGAAGATACATTGGACTGAATTATACCACTAAATTTTTGCACCTTTCGAAGGCCTATACCCATAGCTACTAAAAAACAACGAAATGTTCTAGACTACCTGTAGCAAACCTAATGTAACTTACAGAATAGCCTATTATAGACACTAAAAAGTAAGAAAAAAAAAACTAAGTTTAAAAAAACCGACTTCAAAAAACTATTCTAATTAAAATTAAATGCACTAAAAAGTTCAAAATAATTACAGTGTATTCTTCAAAAACCTTATTACAAATTATTGTTATTTTTGGAGTCGGTGTCAGCCTACAAATAAACTTTTATGCCAACGACAACATACTTTGTATGTAATAAGTGTAATAACTGTACTGCCACAATGCGGAGGAGGTTATGTCGGACTCGAACTGACTAAAACGCACACGTGTGTTACAAACCTACCTTTTTTTTATGACTGACACCGACTCCAAAAATGACAATAATTTGTAATAAAGTTTTTGAAGAATACACTGTAATTATTTTGAACTTTTTAGTGCATTTTATTTTTATTAGAATAGTTTTTTGAAGTCGGTTTTTTTAAACGTAGTTTTTTTTTAAATATCATTTTCATGAGGGCTATGAAAAATTGGTATTCAAAGAGCATGTAAAGCGATAACAAATTACACATCTCATTCAAATTTACAGAGGCAGCAGTCAACGTGCATACTGGTTCAATCAGTCAGAAGTCCCGGCACATGGCATGAATTTCATATGGGTTTTGCAATATTCATCCTTATCGGTCGCTATACAGATACTTGAATAGAGAAAATTTTCAACATGATACGCACAAGTATTAGAGTTTAGATGCTAAGCAGTAGGTATTATAAGAAGATAGCTATAACGGAATAGTAGGTAGTATTTATACATATAACGTGTTGCTTTTTGAAATTTTATATTAAACCGTTTCAAAATGTATTGTATTGTAAGTAGGTAGGTAAAATTTATTGTAGGTTTTAGAATTTTATGTTATACAAATCATCTATACGTTCTATGAAGGATATTTGCTAGAGTAAAGTTGTTACGGTTATTTTACGTTGGAACATAAAAAGTAGGTAAGTCCATAAGCCGCACCTATATTATTGTTTTGGAAGAACGTTTTTTGAAATAAGATAGGCAGATTATAACGGGATTTCTCGTGCAAATTTGAAACCACTCTACGAGAAAAGCACCTTTAGAACAATTGGACCCAGGCTATAAGTATAACTTGTACAGTGTTCCTAATGATATTATCTAGTAAGGTCGGTGACTACGGTATATATTGTGGTTACGCGGTGTGAGTAATATTAGGATCTACATAATTAGATATTCTCAGTTAGTATGTAGGATAGAGGAACTCGCCAGTAATGGCCGACCGCTTCGTGCACGCAAATTGAGACAGCAATCGGCTCACAGCAAATTGAAAGCACTCCCAAATTGCAGCAGACCTTTGTATTTGTAACCAGGGTCGGAGCGTCGAGAATCAATCAGAATGATGGGGGTTTGCCCGAAGCTGCCAGGATTAGTCGCGGTGAGTAGTCAGCGGTACTACGGCAACGGACTATCCAATCGCACGAAGCTTTTGTTCATTTGATTGAATGGCTTTTATCTACTCTCTCATTTGAATTTTGAGACGTGATCATAATAAGAATCAAGTGCACATAGTTTGAAAGACGTACAGATTCAACTAATCTCAATATTATTACCTGTTCATTACAGTTTATTCTCTGGTTTAACTTTTCTGAAGTACAGTTCTTTTGTGCCGAACCGTCTCTAGGTTCTCTAACGTTTCTTTTTCTCTTTAAACCCAAAAGAGAAATAGATATGATGTAATACGGGTTTACCAAGATTTAGGGCAGTTTGACTGTAGTAGTGCCATAAGAAGCTAGTGATACTGATACAATAGAAAAGCCTAAGAGCAAATATTGTACTCACTTAGTTCACCCAACGACGTACATAATATTTATTTAAAACTCTATCAGTGATCCATAAAATAAATGATAGCGGGAATTGACCGCCTTTAGAATTCTTATTTTTCATTCGAGCGCCAATTCCGGTTGCATCCGAAACTTTTGAGCCCGAGGTCCTTTAGAATTCATGTCTATATGCAAAAAATTGGAATGTCTTGTTGCTCACATGAACAACTTTAATGTAGTGTACTTTGCTACTACCTACCTCTGCAATTCTGTTAAAATATTTTTTTGATTCAGCTAAATCAAAACAATGCTAATGAGTGTTTTAATTTAGGTTCAAAGGTCACCTATTTAGGTATAATATGTTCCTACTAAAGTACCTAAGTGAAAATATTGGATATATGAAAATGGTGGGTAATTTTAGCGAAACTATCCAACGAATTGCTTTGACTAAACGCTCTGAATTTACTTTTGTTTGCTAAAGTGTTCGATAGGTACCTATACTAAAGGTCGTTGTCAGCCTTTGTACCAAGATTTCACAAAGCCTGTGAAAAGCGACATTTTACGAAGAGTGATAAGACGTAGTGCCTCAATATCGTAGATAGCGAGGTATGGGGGCCACAGTAGACCTGAGTATAAACTGACAGCCGTCGCTCGGGTTTAAATCTAAATGTTAATGCAGTCGATAGCTAGCTCGAACTGAGTCGATATTCTATCTAAATCAATGTTACTATGGAGTTTTGATAATGATTCCTGGCCAACATATATGCATTTTACATTTTCATACAAAGTGATTATACCGATTATGGTTGCAAGTCGCAATTTAGGTGTATGTACACAATACTAGTTCAACCACATAAGCCCATATAAAGTGACCTACACAAAGCATTTACAGATTGCGAGCGAGGCTGCGGTACGCCGCAGGGGTGCACAAAGCTTTGGGAAATGTTCGTATTCACCGGACCTAACAATTAGCGTAATAGACGTTTGACCAAGCACCTCACTTGCCTTTACCACTGGAAATCACTGCTACTACACACTCTCTTTATTAGATTTATCGAAAAGTTCGTTTTGAACTTTATATAGGTACCTACTTTCTATTGCAATAAGTGAAGTTTCGACTGGGGCCTGCGACCGTTTTTGGAACCCTAGACAGTGTACCTGTTAGGCAATGGACGAGGCCCTGCCGCCCACTTTCACTAGCGGATTTCGGGCTCCTAAGTACAAACTTCGGACGTAGATAACTGGGCAATGGCTATGAGAATGATGAATGATGACGATGATGACGTCAACTTACACTACTTAAGTTATTCATGTAGTAATTCCTTTAGTCCGCTGAAAAACTAATAAAGTATGGGTATCATAAGCTAGGAAAAAACTAAGAAACATAGCTTGTTTCTCCCTGCCTCAACATCAACCTCAATGTTATAACGAAGTAGATATTGTAGAACGTAGCCGAAGTTTCCTTTGTCAGCAACAATGAGTTTCAGTGAAGCAGCCCGCGTTTGTCTAGACTGTAGAGCTAGACTTTAGCGGCGTACGAATGAAGAATGGTAAATTGAGTGCCTAGGTAACACACTGCCAAGTTGCTATTGTATTCTTTAAAATATGACTATAATGACTACATTTTCCTCAGCAAATTTCAAATTTGCTTCCTGACTGATGAATGAATTTATCTATTACTAGCCAGCTTACCCTAGCTTCGCCCATGGCATATTTTGATACCCCTTATCACTGCTATATGCCACATAATATGCCCGCAATTTATAAATTTACAAATAACGATTGGGTATTTGCCGGATTTTTTGACAGTCATGATTACTACTTCATTCCCTTGAGTAGTAGCGTGATGATATTTAGCCTATAACCTTCCTCGATAAACAGGCTATTCAGGACAAAACGAACTTTTCAATTCGTACTAGTAATTATTGAAATTACCGTGTTCAACCAAACAAACTCTTCACCTTTATGTCATTATAGTATAGATGAAAGTGTCATCCTGGAAACTCAGTTCGAAATAGCTAACATTATGCAGCACGTGGATCTGTTGGACATTACCCCACACTAATACAGCTGGTACTGAAAACGGCAACGGTCGGTAGAAGTTTATAATCAATTCAATCCCATGACGCTATGTGTTTGTTGAGCTTGTTGTTTAGCAACGAGAAAACTTTCCTCTCAGCGTTTACGTTGCCCGGAAAAATGTTAGCAAATGTTTTTAATAAACAATACGGGGAACAAATTTCCAATTCACTTCATTTATGAGAATTAAAACCGGGTCTGTTAACTTTACATCGGTAACTGTGCTCTAAATACGAAATCTGAAAATGATTTCAAAGATTTATATTTGAATTAACCTTCTATAATACCTTTTCTATTAAAATATATGTAAGTAGTATTTTTTAATTTCATTAAGTCGTAACAAAAATTCAATTTGTCTTATCCTGAGCTTACCTCATTATTTTTTAGTTTATTTGATGTTATTTATTGTTTAGTAATGAAATTCAATGTTATATTTATTTTACATAATGTAATAAGTGGGAATATACTTATAAAACCTTCATATTTATTAAATTAAACAGTACTAAGTGAACAAAGGACTTTCGTAACAAGAACAGCTGGACTTTATTATGTTTTCACGCACCTATCATATTCAAATTGAACGTACACCGTGCTTTGTGCAGTTGCATGAATATTTAAGCGAAACACTCTTGCCCGGGGCTAACACGTACATATATTTTTTTTTTTTATACCACTTAGGTGGCAGACAAGCACACGGCCCACCTGATGGAAAGTGGTTACCGTGGCCTATGGACGTATGCAACACCAGGGGCGTCACACTCGTGCTGCCGACCCTGAAGAAACCTTCTAATGCCCTTCTTGAAGAACCCCATATTGTAGTCGCTTGGGAAAACCAAAATATTTGATAAACATACATACATATAATCACGCCTTTATCCCCGGAGGGTTAGGCAGAGGTGAATTAACACCCACATTTCACCAATCATTGTATTCGGTCTGATGTAATATATATTTCTCCATTATAGACTCCATTTGATAAAAATATTTAAAAACTAGATAAAAACGTTGGATAGTTTGAATGCTCATAAGTACATAAAGTGATTATAGTTCTTAATTAATGAGATATCAAATCATAAATACAATTTATTTTTTGTTAAAGTTAAGAGCTCTTCTTTTCCGCATATAAATGAGCTAGTTCACCGATCCCCTAAGGCGGCATTTGCTGTATACACAGCAAAATGCCAAGAAAAATGATTCTTGACAAGAGATATCAAGAAGCCTGACAGCCTCCGTGGCGTAGCGGTAGTGAACGCGGCCGCTACGCAGGAGGCGCGGGTTCGATCCCCGCTCAGTGCAAATATTTGTGTGAATTAAATATGAGTATTTGCATTGGTCTGGTCGTGCCTCGGAGAGCACGTTAAGCCGTCGGTCCCGGTTGCCATGAGAACATCTATGGCAGTCGTTACGGGTAGTTGGAGCCCTCAAAAATCCAAAAACAACGGTCTAACTGCAAAGCTTCGATATCGCCTAATGTTAACATTGGGTTGTGGAGGTCAGATTACAATCGCTTCACGGAAAATATCGAGGTCTAGCCAAATCCGTGGTTAAGACTGGTAAAAGCGGACCCCAGACTCCGAGCTGAAAGCTTCGGATGCGACTGGGAATTAACGCTAAGAGGAAGGAAGAAGGAAGAGATATCAAGAAGCATTTTGCTGGGTAAGAGAGGCCACACACCAAAGCAGCAATTTTACCTACATTTACACAGCAAAAATGTTTCTTGACAACCCTTGTCATTTTTCTTGACATTTTGCTGTGTTCTCATCAAAGGCTGCTTTAGGGCGTGGCCCCCATTAGTATCTTAGTAGCAGCATGCTGCATTTTGTACTGTTAGTAAGAAACCTGGAAGTCTGACCAACCCATGTCATTGCCAGTAGCTAAGTTTTCATTTATAAATATGCCACCCAACTCTGGGCAACGTTCATGCCTATTTGTTTCCTAGGTAAGATTTCATTCCCAAGTAAAAGACACATCATACGTACAATATAGAAAAACTACTTCATTCTTTTTATAAATAAGAGTTGCACATAGAAAGAGGTGGACCCAAACACCGCATTTCACGTAGTACTGGCCAATTTATTTGTGGTTAAGTGCACACAATAAATTTCTCAAATGGCCCGTGCTTACACCGACAAAAGTTGTCTACTATATATTTTGGTTTATTTTAGAACGTGTGGACATATTACGCTAGACAATGGCGTTCAGATTTGTCGCAAGATGTGATAATAAAAACCACGCATTACGCTCTATTTGTCGCTGCAATATACACTTTTATGTCGTTTTTATAGGGACACGTAAAGTTAAGCCACTGGCTATGTTACAGGACTTTATGTTTTAAATGTGAAAAAATGATGTTTTAAAATGAAAGGGATAGATGAGGGTTTTCATTTATAACTAGCCTTCCACCCGCGAGTCCGCCTGCGTGGATCTCTGTTTTCGCGACTTTTATCATATCTCTCGTTCTACTCAAGCGATTGCGTAATAAACGTGAGATTTTAAGTCTGACCAAGAACTTGCAAACAAAAAAAAAACCGCATAAACATCCGTTCAGTAGTTTTTGCGTCCATCGCAGATAAACAAATAGGTAAGAAATCCAATAAAATAATTATCATAACCACTGAACTCTAGACAAAGACAATTCGAGATCAGTGATCATAACCCAAGTTTTTTTTTAATCATCTCCAATGTATAGACCCGACCACTTTAAAATTATATAATATTATAGATACCTACTGCTGTTCATCATTCCATAAATACAATTAACGAAAAAGTTATGGAAGAGTAAACATTCATTATTTACTGAAACGTTCCGGCAAACAATTACAAGCGGTTATGAAAGTTCAATAAAAATAAACAAGGCACCGATTACGAAAAACAGAGCTCGTTAAGGATAAAGAATAAAGGCAGAATAAGGCTACCGTGAAGCAGAACGATTTGGCTGCCTTTTTCCACATAAATGGCTACCTAATAAATAAATCAAATATGAATAAATTCAGTTTTTAACATGTATGCATAATTAGTGATTGACTGCACATTTGGACGTTCATCTTACAAGCACTTGTATATTTCGGATTGTAACGTTGGGCACTTTATGTTGACGACCTCTGCGGCGTAGCAGTAGAACGTTCGACTGCTACACAGGGGTCGCGGTTTCGGATCCCGCTCAGTGTAAATATGTATTGGTCTGGGTGTTCCTATGTATAATAATTATGTCTGTATCTAAAAAAAAAGATATGCTTTACGTTGGTCGTTACGTTAATCTTTATTTAAAGAAGAAAAACAACAATTATCCAGTAGCCATCCATACTAATTCTAAATGCTGGTAATAAAAAAATAAGGTGGGCGTGCAAAGCGTTAACAGCCAGTGTTAACGTCGGTAGTTATGCACCGGCACGTTAACAAGACAACATTACTCTGCAGTGCAAACTCCGTATCTCAAACTTTATAATTAATGTCCTGTTTTATAATTTGCCCACCGTGCGCAATATTAAAGTTGCAAAGTGATATTTTGGCCACTCGGTGCGCAGAGCGTACTATATTAAGCTAAACTTTTAGAACTACAAGTGTATCTCACCGCATGTCGGATTAACAAACATCAATATTGAAGTGCAGCTCCAATAGTTTGCACTGCAGATATCGAGCGCGTCCATTACCAAAACGATTGTGATTTTGCTTAATAAAATAACTTAAGGCCAGGTTGCAGTAGTTTTTAATATTTTTAAACGTCTAGATATCAAGTAATATAGCAAACTGCGCCAAATAAAAAGCATATTCACAAAATATGCTAAACCGCCAAGCGACGTGTGAAGACTGGAATTCATAATAATTGGTTCGATAGAAATTAGCGTCAAACATGGGTCTAAAACGCTCCAATTCGCTATCTCAAACACGTTTCTCAATAAGAAGCCATTATCAAATCATGCCGAAGTTTGTATTAAAAAATAGAGCATAAAAATATCTAGGCGAAGTTACAATTTATCGCTAAGTAATTTTTTTTTTTCAAAAAACCGCAGATATCCTCAAAATTGCTGCACTCAAGTCCTCGCCGTCGTCAGTCAACATATTCGAAGTAGGACGTCTCACTATAATACCCCCTTAACTATCGGGAATGAATGCTACTGTAAATTAACTAGTATTACGTTTAGCTTGCTGCTCTGCAACGAGCTTGTTTTTCCATTTATTAAAGGCAGTTCTTGCTAAGCGAAAGTAATCAACATTTAACGTAATTTTAACATCCAATTTATCCGCTTGCCTTAAATCATTTTCAAGTGTAGGTACTTATCAGTGGTGAATGATGAATAATATAAAAAAGAAGCTGATAATAATGTATAGCAGTAGTAAATTGCGGTAGTTATACCTACACAATAATTTATTAATTATTATATTAGGGCCTATTAAATGAGTTTACAAATAGGAAACCGATAGGAATAGTGTTCTATGAATCTTTAATAACTACTCGTATTTTGTATTATTAGCGACTCGCACTGACTTTGATGGGTTCAATTTGTATATTCTTCTTACATGCCTAGGTAAAGCGCAGAAACAGATGCGTGGAAGTGATTCTATTTACTGCTTAGTTCAGATTTAGAGAGGATAAAACACTCCTATTATTAAGATAGCCAGAAACATAGACTCTCTGCACAATAAAAGCATGTTCAAAAACCAAATATAAAATTAAACTTTATATTCGATACTAGTAAAACAAAAGACATAAAGTAAGATTAACATAATACGAGTATAAATTTTGGAATATTCAAAAACAACATTCATTTTACCAGAATTCAAATCATACATGTAAGTACCTATACATAAAAGCCATTAAACTCGTAGTAGACTTTCGAAACAGAGGTGTAGACCCTTAAAGTATAGCAATGTTTACTCACAAATTAAAAACTCAATTAAAATTGAAAGGTCTTTCAATTTTATCTATCTAGTTTTTAATTTCAATAAACTGTAATACTTACACACTTGTGGATAGTTTCTATTATCAAATGATCTTTAGAACCAACTCAGACAGTGAAAAATAATTTTATTTTTGATGAATTGAACTTGAGGATAAAAGCTTCAATCTAGGGAATACTTATCTTATTTTTCACTTATTAATTCATTAACTAACATTTTGTTTCTGAGAATATTCTTTTAAAATTTATGTTTTCGCAAAGGTCAAAATATTTCTAAAGTTTGGAAATAAATACATATTAATGTATTCTGATACCTAAGGCTGTTTACAGCCAACGCCCACGGCCCGTATAGTAATGAGATTCCGTTCAAAATGTTTAATTATATATCAGAACTTTTGTTAGGTCACAAGCTCTAAGCATGATTTTTTTAAACAGAACTAAAAATGGCTTTTAGAATTTCGTAGGCGTAGCTTAACATAATTGCATGTTACCGGCTTCTCCATTGATCTCTATATATGTTTCGTAGGTACAATACAAATGTTAAGTACCTATAAATAAATCTTTTCATCGATTATATCCTTCGAGGAGAGTAGGATATAAAATCTCGCATAGAATTACAGTCTTACTACTAAAAGTTACAGAGGATACCCTGTCTAATAATAAATAACAAAATTTTGTATGAAAATTTTGACATAACAGTTTTTTTATTAGTAAGACAGCATGTTTAAAAGAAATTAGTTGCACATTTGTTGTTTTTATTTTCCTGATTTATTTATTTTTCGTAACCTAAAGTTTTCGTAAAGCTTGTAAAACAGTATATATACGTTTTATTATTCGAATAAGCCGTTTTTCATAATACCTAATGGTACGCGAGGGCACATTTTGCAAATCCTAATAACTGACATCATGTGAAAACATACTTCATTTTTCCCAATGTTGGATTCGAGGGTCTGCCATATATAGATACCCACGGGAGTCTTTTGGACGGCAAATTGCTCTAGATGACTATTCAATGTGGCTTGCCTTCGGCTTCAGATTGCCTGTCAGGAACTTGTACAAAGCTTCCATTTTGTGCGCAATTTGGGACGAATAATAATTTATGTAAATGACTGAGACGTATTCGTAACACTATCCTAATAGCTTTTTGAAACAGAAAATATGATTAAGAATGAAAATAATCTTCTCTGTAATAATAGGTAAGCTTATTTATTTTAGTTTCAAAAAGCCTTGCACGCCTTTTCTTAGTAACTTCGATTCCTTAATTGGCGTAATTTGTTGGCACGCAAAGTTTCTAATTAAATTAAACAAACCATGATCAAAACTGTCATTCCCAGAAATTGATTTTGCTTTTCTAAGATGCGCAGAATTTGGCCAAGTATTTAAATAATAACTTTTTATTCGTTTCTCTTTATTGTTTGGTATTCATTAATTGGTTTAAGTTAGAACCGTTAGCAGCCACGACATTTTGTAAATGACTCTCAGCTACATGAAATACGCGACAAGTTTTTGGATCCTAATTGGAAATCAACTATGTACGTAAAACAACAACACTTAACCGATGTTTGAAAGTTTTGAATTACATGCCTCGTAATTTATAAAACAATTTTTATTATTCTCTCATTAGCTGTTGGTCAAAAACATATGTTATACTGCAAAATGGCTTGTTATAATTTTGATATGACTCGTTTATTCCTTGTTAATTTATTTATACCTTTGTAAATTTAATCACAATTTGATTTACAGTTGGGAATTCACGTTGAAACTAAGAAATTGACACCCTGATACTCAAGCCCCCTAACTTCCATATTATATCGATAACACACTTGTACTTTTCCACGATATTTATTATCTGCCTCCGCACTTTCGGTATGACTATTAATTGGAGCCGCCCCGATTCACATAGGATCAAAGTCACACATTTAGGAGAAGAATCCAATCAGTATAAAACATCTGGTAAAGAATTTAGAGTTAGCTAGTTACAAACGGGATTGTGGACAAATGAAGCGGAGACAGTTTTACACTGGGCGGGTGCTGCGTCCCCGGCACGCAGAGATCCTTTGATGAAATTACACAAATGCTAATGAAAGTTGAGCTGGTTGGGTGAGATTAACATCGTCACTGTGAAATTGGACCTGTTTAGAGAGTAATCACGCTAATCTGGGAATTTATTTTATTTTTAGGTGGGCGTGTTTTGTTTAGCTTCGTGTAAATATTATGCGTCAGAACGATATTTTTTGTAGTTGCTAGTGATAAGCACTGATTAAAAAATCAAGTAAATTATTATAATATCTACCTACATAATATGTTAAGTTCGAAATCAAGGTTCCAGAGTGACATCAAGGTTACATAATAATAGATATGTATGACCATCAAACTACAAGCAGTGCCTAATGTTTTCTTGGTTAAAAAAATTTGGTAGTTGGATGGATAGCTCCAGATCTGGAAAAAAATGGACATGGGCAGTCTAGAATGGCATAGGCCCATAGGGTATTGTTATCCTGAGAATGAGTTCCTGTGGAAGTCGCGGATAACTGCGAGTCTGTCATAATTATCATAATTCTATAAATAATTTTACTTTTAAATTTATGTGAATGTTGAACTTATTTCTATGTATTATAAATCAAAGATATGAGCTTGACTGATGTTATAAATCAGAGTTCCGGAAGAACACATTGTAGAAGGTATTGCATATGCATTTAATACCAATATTCTTACTTATTGGAAGCATAAACTCGGTTCCGATAGGTCCAAATAGCATCGTCCACAAAATTTTCAGCCACCTGTCAAATTCGAAAATTAAATAATAGAAACATCTAACTTTATGTCAGCATTTTCGGGAGCGTATTACTTCCTAACCCAGAGTCCTATTTCCTAAGCCTGCACCAGTCAGGTACACGGACTTGCAGGTGAGGTTGGCTACGGCCTCAAGAATGTTATTAAACCTACACACACCCTTTCATATGACTTATACTATACTAGCTGTCCCGGCGAACTTCGTACCGCCATATTTTTCCCGTTCCCGCTGCACCTATTTTCTCATCCTTTAAACCTTCCCTGGACACCTACGAATATTTCAAGACTAAAATTAGCCAAATCGGTTCAGCCGTTCTTGAGTTATAAACTAACAACGAAAAGTGGCATTGATTTTTATATATATAGATCTACATCTACTGTGATAAATTGATTTAGTTAGTCAATCTCACAACAAAGTATGAATCTGACTCGTCACGGAAATTAAAAGTTTGACTGAAATAGGCGTGACTAAACACACAATCTGACGGTGGCTCTGTCTAATCTCTTCTTCCGTCACCCCGACCCCTAATCCACGATCTATGAACGTTTATTTCATATTTCTCGCCGCTATTCATCCACTGCTTATAAAACTTTTCTTGCCCCTCATTTTCACTTGTATTTTACATTTTAGATAACGTAACTAAGTATTACAATTTATATGATAGAGTTCCTAGCTTGTACCTACATTGGAGTTACAATTAAAAGTTTTCCTTGTTAGTTCGCACATGTGAAAATTACTAAGAGATTGTAAAATACGTACCTACATAACGTGTGTGCCGAAAGTTAGCTTTTATACATTTTGGTTATAAGTATAAGCTACCTTCTGGTTTGCTTATCAAACAATTTGATAGTATTCCAATTTTATTTTATACATATACCTAAACACTTTTAAGACTGCTAGTGACATATTAGTGTAGAATTCTCAGTAGGTCGGCTAACTAAGTTAAATTGCTTCTATCTGTATTCAATTCACGATCTTCCTTGCCGGTAATTCAACCGTCCATACTCCATATAGGTCTACTGGTTTCGGGTGTTTTTGACCTGCCCCTTTTTTCGAAACATCATTAATTTGGTCAGCCTGACTTACTCATCCATTCACATTTGCCTTGTAACTAATTAACTTTGTTCAAAAGTCATTAAAAGAGCTGGCGACTACAGAATTAAATTGTGCTACATAGGTCATCAAATCTGTCATCACATCATATTGTATGTGTACTTTTATAAAAATAAGGATGCCTAATAGGAATTACTTAAGTTTATTGGGCATGTTAACAATTCTGAATTTCACGAGTATCATCTACATGTACACAATAGACTGCTCCATTCAATTACTCTCTTTCTTTAAAAAATATTAAGTAACATTAGTTGGTAAGCTGGTACTTACTTAATTTATTATATTATATTAGATGTTTTTAGAAAGCTTTGACTTTTCATTATCTTAATTTAACATAAAATTAATTAGTTTTATTATTCATATCGTACGCACCTAATTCTATTCATGTTGGAATTTCTATTTAGTAAATAAGTAGGTTATTAACGTAATTATGTTACAAAGGGTTTTCGCCTTTGAAGTAATTGTAGCAAATATTTCAATACAAACTTACCTTGATTAAAGTATATTATAACGTTAGATATAAAGTGTTCTAATATATCAATAATCTTACATGTTAAATGTTCTTCGAAAAATTATAACTCTGTAATAAAGTCACGGTATTCATCTGAAGTGAAACATCAAAGTTGATCATAGAATTTATCCCCTGAGGGTTAGGAAGAGGTGAATTAACACCCACATTTCACCAATCATTGTATTCGATCCCACATAATAAAGGCTGAGCGTATTCTGGGCACTATTGTTGGCTCGAGCCATCTATCTGAGGCCGAGTCTGGGCTGTATATACTCGTATCTGTATGATGTTAAACAGCCCTATCCCTTAGTCGCCATGTATGACATAGGGAAGAGATGGCGGTGGCTCAAATTTTACTCTGCCGGGATTTATAATAAAAAAAAAAGAAATATCAAAGATAAAAACTACGACTGGTAATCAGCATACTGAACTCCTTGTTATTTAATTTATATGTAACTAGCCTTACGCCCGCGGCTCCGCCCGCGTGGATCTCTGTCTTCGGTTCTACTAAACCGATTGTAATAACACATACGTAAGATTTTAAGTCTGACCAAGACCTTTCTAACAAAAAAAACCGCATCAAAATCCGTTCAGTAGTTTTTGCGTCCATCGCGGACAAACATTTCCAATTTACAATTATATAATAGTACCTATTGATGTGTCACAAATAATGAATATACATAATATGTATGTATGTTACAGGAAGTGGGTGACAGACACCTGATTCGCTGGCGGGTGAAGAAAGTGTTATGAGATAGCTGGCAGTGACCTAATTTTTTAAACAATCTATGTAGCGTATATAAATGAATTTAAAAGAAACGTTGAAATGAAATGAAAGAAATGAAAACTGCTGGAAATATAATAAAAATAAACATTATATTATTTCTTTAATAGAAAAAAGAGGCCTCGGCTTCTCTTAAAAATATAGTAATGAGATTGTGAAATAACAAATTCGAAATTCAAAGTAGGTAAACTAGGTCGGTAGGAACCCGGGTAAATAAATAGGATTCCTGTTTTATATTCGTGTTTCTGGTGTAAGTGTCTCAACAATTATGTGTATAATTCTCTTTCGGATGCTTACATAGACTACCATTTAATCTTATAAAGTCAGTTATTTATTTGTTAATTTAACAAACTATGTTCACAAAGCACCGCAATATCTGATTAAATTATGAGTCTACGTTTACAAAGTAAAATGTATTTGTAAATGTAGACTTATTTATCATTGGGTATCTCTCAAAACAAAAAAGTCACTGCTATTTCAAGAAAAGTAACTATTATTAATAATAAAAAATTGCGTTATTATTTTTTAAAACTTTAGTTATTATAAAGTGGTGAAGTTTGTGAGTTTGTGACGCTGCCGTTGTGGGGGCAATCTCTGGATCAATCTCTGGATCAATAGAAAGCAACCTTATTTGTGAGTGTATATACGTATCATCACGCTATCGGGGAGGCTTAGTAGCGGGAGTGGGATCAGAAGACCACGCGGGCGAAGCCGCCGGCTACAACTAGTAGTACAATAAACTTAAACTTTGAAAACGATTCCATACCAGAATTATGAATAAGACTCTTTTACAATGACAATTTGAAATTTTAATTATTATTTATTATCATTAGCTATACTAAGTATAATGAATTTTTAGTAATAAATGATGTAGGTATCTAATCCCCCCTTTTAAAATACTTTGGCAGGTGCTTGGAAAAAGGTAGATCAGTATCACACGAAACGAAACTAGATATAAAAACACTCCATATAAGAATACCTACAAGTAAAATTAGGTACTAAGTAAAATTGGTATGTATTGCTTACTTTCGTGATATTTAAGCCGACTAAAAGCAAAATGCTACCATTACTATTGTGCTGTCAGCGGTGTGCTTAGTGACTTGTCACTACTAGTACGCTATATTCCGCACGCCTTTTCTAAATGGGGTCTTTTATACGGCAATTCTGCTTTTATATTGCCAGCTGTACAGAAGGATCTTGTTCAATTCACGTGTCTGTAGTTTGCGGCACGATCTCGAACAAAAGTGTTAGTTTTGGCGAAGCTACAGCCGTGCCTACAAAACGCAACGGGTGTCATCAAATAAAAAAGTACTAAAATGCAAATGTTCACTTATTTGTCGTTCTTTTACTAGAATTTCTATGAATGTAGAGTGTGACTAATGATGTTTACTTAGAGGGGATTTTGGGTACGTACACTTTTTACATTTAATACATTACCACTGAATTTCATCTATCATCGTCAACTTTTCCTTACAGTTGAACATGGACTTTCACTTAAATGAAGTGGGGTTAATGTAGTTTCCTTCCATGCTACACACGTACGGATTGATACGCGACTTGCAAGAACTTAATGAAAAACTCTGGGAGTTACACTTTATCGAACAATATTCTAGCGAAACTGTAATAAAAATCCTATTGGCATGTCTTGAAAGCTCACGAGGGTTTTCTTTTTATATCGGAAACTACCTGATTGGAAAAGTCTACCTATCCTACAGAAAATATTAACTTTACACTTTAATTGCTTAGTGTTATATTCTGGCTAAAAATACAGGATGGGTCCTCAAGACCAAAAAGTGGAAGGAGAGTCCACAACGCTTGTGGAACAGCTCCATAGTATTGCCATAATTATGCAACTTTCACTATTTCCATAGTTTCAGATTTGGCCATCGACGCGCGACGTAGGTACAGTTGAAATTTCACCCTGTCACTGAATAGATAATAATAGTAGGTACTACTCTATAACAAAACATTGACATCTCAATAAGAATCTTTACATTCTTAAGATCATCAATTATTATATACACATACAAAATAGTATTTAAAGCCCGACCAGGAAAATAAAAAACCCGTACTGGGGGCGCCAAAAACATCTATGATATGACAACACCAAGTATAGTGATACACATGTAAAATGCCAAGTGTACAAATATTTTTTCAACACACTTGCTTATGAACAGGCTTTTATTTCCCCGCAATTAAGCACGGAATGACACCTAATATAAAACTGTGACTTTTTCATTGCTTCTTCTTCCTCCTAGCGTTATTCCCAGTCGCATCCGAAGCTTTCAGCTTGGAGTCTGGGGTCCGCTTTTACCAGTCATAGCTACAGATTTGGCTAGACCTCGATATTTTCCGTGAAGCGATTGCCACCTGACCTCCACGACCCAATGTTAACATTAGGCGATATCGAAGCTTTGCAGCTAGACCGTTGTTTTTGGACTTTTTAGGGCACCAACTACCCGTAACGACTGCCATAGATGTTCTTATGGCAACCGGGACCGACGGCTTAACGTGCTGTCCGAGGCACGACCAGACCAATGCAAATACCCATATTTAATGCACACAAATATTTGCATTAAGCGGGGATCGAACCCGCGCCTCCTGCGTAGCGGCCGCGTTCACTACCGCTACGCCACGGAGGCTGTCATGTTTTTCATTGCTATTATTCACAAAAGTGAGTTATAGACTTCTTTTTTTTAATTTCATTGATTAAGTTGCTTTGTTCTTATATAAGGTTTTATTTTTATTTTTTATATACCTACTTGACGCGAGACAAATGTACATACGTTCATATTTAGTCTTAAGAAACCCTTTTATTTTTTGTAAACTTACGTCCTTAAAATGCCGCAGTGGAGTTTGTTGCGCCGTTTCTTCTCCATTAGCGCTTAGGAAGCGGTGGTAAACTTAGTTTTAAGGAGTTTTTGACGTCAAAAAGCTGTAACAGTGTTGCACTATTTTGAGAAATAACGACTTTGACTTTGACTTAAAAAAGTTTTGATACAAAAAAGATCGTGTCCAATATTACAAACGAATTAATATACCTATTGCTTGCTCATTTCATGCAGCTTCGTATTTTAAAAGATAATTTCAACTTGTAGTACGTGTTTAATATACAAAACTTTCACTAAAATGTATTTTTTTTTTCTCTGTTAAAAAGTTAAGTTTTTCTCTGTTAAGTTTTCTGGTTAAAATAGAAAAATAGACGCGGCGTGTTATACTGGTTACAAGGACTGGGCACAAATCAAAACACAGTAGTATCCGTATAATAGTGTACTGCTTGGAATGGTGAATACAAGTTAGACATACAGTTACATTACACTATGTATAGAACAGGGACCACGCGATATTGGTTTTCGGACTGCATAAAATTCTTGTATTTTATGCCTAACAGCACAGAGATCAAAATAATCGAGCATGATTTTCTTATTTGCGTTAGGCTTATTTTTCTTAGGCGTAGAAAATACATTTGACGTTTGACCCTCTCTTCGTATTTTTATTACAGAAGATCGGGATATACCTAAAAATGTGAATAATAATTAGTCACAGTAAAATCAGTAGTTTAGGCCAATTTCATTGCACGTACTCTATGATGTACTTACCCGTCATGTTGACAACAAGGTCTGTGATGTTATTTAGAGGAACAGAGTCCAATCCTTCCTACTTTTTATCCGACAAATACTTTGTTATATTATAAATTACTTTTCTTAACTGGCTTTTAATAGTTTTCGGCATATTACTATAGTTTTGTAG
The DNA here is from genome assembly GCA_914767945.1 of Eilema depressum. Taxonomy (NCBI): domain Eukaryota; kingdom Metazoa; phylum Arthropoda; class Insecta; order Lepidoptera; family Erebidae; genus Eilema; species Eilema depressum. Next base: position 17,425,334 of record OU612013.1, read on the forward strand.
TTTTGTAGCGCTCTCAAACTCAACAACACGCACAATTGACACCACACTGACAGATGACCATAATGTCCATAATGACATTGTATAGATTGTTACCATATGAAGAAATTAGTTCCAATAGTTTACCGCAATATGGCGAGGTTTTTTATTTTCCTGGTCGGGCTTTACATGAAATACTCGTAATTCTTTATCTGAATATAGCCAAACAACATGATAAAGTTACTATAATCGAGTGCGACACTCGCACTCTATTTTAGTATCTTTTTATCTTTAACGTAAAAAAAATCAAAACAACAAATTCATGAAATGTATTATCCAACCAAAGGTTAATGGCCTATTAGTAGTAGGTGTGTTGATACTTAAGTGGCCAAAGTACATAGGAACGATATTTCTTAATGACCTGTCCTGATTTATTACAAATCGCTAAACATAATTTTCAAAATTAAGATAAACATGAATGTCATTAGACTCATTTCAGCGATACTGCTGTGCAAAAAGGAACTTTTTATCGAAAACTCTATGTGTGTTGCCAGTTGCATACATAAATTGGAGCAAAATGGTAGCATTAAGTCTGTAATTAAAAACTAATGTTTTAATAAATCAACAATAATTAATATTACCGAGCTTTTGATGGCCGTGCAAATAAAACCATTCAATATAATAGTGCAAGCAATTAATACTTGCGTTACCACTCTAGTGTTACTCTTTATCTTTTTATATTACCTATTTATTGCCGTAGTTACTGCAGTTGATTTTTTAATAAGAGAAATGAAATGAAAGGTAAACAAGATATTTTATGATTTAAGCAGCTACTTAAAACAGTGTACCTATTTAGTTTATGTCTATTTGCATGTGTGACTGTACATTTAAATTTACTACTACTCCTGTCATTTTTACTTTTCAACTTATTAGATGACAGCGTTTCGTATTTGTGCTATAATCTCCAACAAGAACCTAACGCAGAAATATATATATTTACTGACGTTATTCAAGATAATTGTAAGCAAATTGACAGGCAACGTAACTACGTAACAGCATTCTAAAAAGCATCATGTTATGTAGGCTAGAAGTTTACTACCATCATCTCCCCCTGTCTTCATAACAAACTGATTTGGGGTTGGCGTAACAATAGTGCCCTTTCCATTTATTTCTGTTTACAGTCATCTTAATATTCACTGACTTCCTGACAATATAATTTTTGCCACAACCACCTTCTCTTAGGTCTTTCTGCCCTTTTCACGCAGACTATATCCATTATTTTAAATTATTTTCATTATGACGTGACATTATTATCATCATATTCATCCCTACACATAATAAGTTTAGTTAAGGGGCTTATTGCCATTATCAGTAAATTATGGTTAAATTACAGTTGGGGTCCAACATCCTTTCCAACTGTTTGTCATTATTAAAATGAGTAAACACTTACGAAGTACAGGGTGAGACAAATAAATTCATTTGCGCCAACAAAGGGCGTCCAAGCTTGGCTAATGAAGAAGGACGTCTTGTTTAATTACCTTTTGTAATTTTTATACTAAGCGGGCCAACGTATAAATTAATTTTCTTTCAGTGGCCCGTCCATGAGCACCATTATGAGGCACTAAGTGAACTCTCCTTTGTCTGATATAACCTGGCAGGCTTGTTGAAAAGTATTTAAAAATCTTGCTAACAAGGCAATTTCTGTAGACAACACTATTTCGAAGATATTAATTTAAAATTGCGTTACGCAAATTCCTTGTAATCATCTTAGAAGTTGAAGTGAACGCTAGGATGATGAAGTTAAGTGCTAGTCTGGTGATTGAGAGAATTTAGTAAATATTTCTTAAAATAGATAGGTATGTTTACATCTAGAACTTCATTTTGTTATTGTTCTTAAAAGGATTCATTCTGAGAATTCGTAATCAGTACAGATATGTATTTCAAAAAAATAGATGTAATTATGTAATTCTATTTACGAACACTCTAAGTAGAAACCAGTAAAGAGCAAGCAATATTTCAATTGAAAATTACTAATAGTAGAAGTGTGCAAAAATGTTCAACATACTCGTAATAAGAGTACTTAAAACGTACTCCTTGTCTTCCAAATTCTTTGCAAACAACCACATCTCTTTGAACATAATAGGCTTCGTTTAAAGTGCTCCTGTTATAAACTTTTCCAATGGTTTTTTCATCAAGTTTTTTTACTTCCGGGCCCGTGTCACGTCAACAGACAAACAATATTTTCCGCGGTGACGCGACTTTTTCAAACTAATTTCCATTCGGAGTCGCGTTGAAAATGATTTATTCACTCTAAGAACTAGTTTCGAATATATGATAATATGTCTACCCATAGTTACGAGTATCTAGTCTTTCTAGAACTAGTTCAATTGTGTTCGCGTTTTGTCTTCGTTAGTGGCGCATCGCTTTTCATTAGCTATTAACTGTCACAAGCTAACTTCTGAATTCGCCGCCGTGTCACAAATGTCCAGAGACCTTACTAACTTGAGTTAAGAACTTTTGGTATGTGTGGGTGTCGGAAGTCCTTTTCATAGAATATATACTTGGTAATATTTTATAAGCAGAGAACTCTTTTAGTCTGAGGAAGAGAATTGTGTTTCAGTTTGATATTGTTAATTTATTTTACGATACTGAAGTAATGACAAAGAAAACTATCTTGATCACACGTTTTTTAATTTCGTACTTCATGGATTGAGTGAGATAAGATAATTTTCTAAGGTACATCCCATCTCCTGCATTATCAATCCGAACAATATAACAGAAACTTTCAGAATCGACTCCACACCAGAAGAACGAATCAAACTTTTAGGACGAGGATACGATTGAAGAACGACGTCTATGAATATGTCAAGTTTATATCAACGCATTTAGTTAAAGAGCGTTTAATAGTTTAAGTTAGAATCGAATTCGGTCAATTGTACTCTCGTAAGCTCACAGAATGAGTGTCAACAATTGTCAGTGTATTTGATAGATACGCAGATATAGAGATACATTCGGTAAGTGGGTCGTGCGAGCTCGTGCGTATCCGGAGGGGACGCTATCAGTAGATATTGTCGCTATTAATGCATTAAACTGCTGTTGTTATTGCCTTCTAGCGCTATTAGAAAACCTTTATTAACATAAAACGTTCGTATCGATACCGATTGCTTTTTATTGAGCACGAAGTAGAATTAAACTTGCGGGTAATTTACTTAAACTATCTATTAGAGAATTCATTACAACTGGTAAAAACTGATTACTGGTTGGTATCTATGTAAGTCATTACAAACTATGTCACTCTCAGATGATTAAATTGCAATCTATTTTGAATCAAAACACTGTTTGGAAGTGTGCTCAAATATAGTTTTACTTACATATACGCACACCGTTTTAGGATAGCCAGGGTACCTATACAAATAATTTCAAGCCATTCAAAGCAATGCAGCTGTTAAAAAATGTTACCTATCGCAAGTTAACAACAAAATTATACTTGTTAAAGGATAAAACTTCGATCATTGCATATTCATTTTTAAACAAAAAATAAAACTCCGAGTCCCGCAATGCTAGGAAGTTGAATAGTTCTAAATTTTCCATTCGAAGGTCTGATCAAATCTTTGGGGAGCAAGCGGGGTCGTCGACAGCGGGCTGTCCTTAAAATATCAGTGTTCTACTGGATGTGACGGGCCCGGCCCCGGCCCCGTCGGCCATTGAGCGCATTCATTAATGATTCATGTGGAGATGACAGCTCAACGACTTTATATAGATATCTGGCTAGAGGCGTTGATTTAAACCGAACCTCATAATTTTATGCACCTTTTTATTCGAATACCTTTGTGATACTCGAACGCTAAGTGAAAATTTGTGTTGGAAATATACAAATAGAATGAATTTAAACATGCCATTGAAAACCGTGATTTGAAATTTTATTTTATTACCCAAATTTGTTGATAAAATGCTTGAATTTTTTGAAATTTGTCTTTAAACCACAGATTAAATTAACAAATATATATGGGTTTGAAAATATATATGTAATAGCTTTGAAGTATTCCTGGTCTGGTTACGGAACGTTTGTGTTCCATCAAGAATATCGATAGTATCGAATTAGTGAAATTGTTTGAGAGCTTTTAAAAATCATAGATAACATTATTATGACTGCCACGTCTAGATAGATAAAATCCGCGTTACTATCGTTCTAGACGTTTTCATCTCGAATGTAAACTGTGCGCAATAACCGTATCCACAGTTTAGGTATTGTGCGTCGCAATTTCGCCTCTCGTGTGCTACTTGAATCGCGGTTTGCAGTTTATATTTGCTTACGTTAGATATAGGATTTCTGTTACAAATTAACGAGGGAGTCAGTCAAGTGTCATGTCGTCGAGCCCCATTGCTCGGAGTGACATTACACATATTTGGCTGACACTTACTCTCAGTTTGAAAGCTATAAATACCACATTTGCTTTAAATAAATACGAATTTAACGCTAAGTTGAGGTGAATAGAATTAAGAACCAATGAAACTACATTATTATTCTGACATGTCTGAGCCATCCACATGATTCGTATCGACACAATCCCTAGGTACCTATTTGCAATCTTGTCATTTAAGAAAAGATCGCAAATAACACTTTTTAGGTTAATAAGAATATTGCAATAATAAAATAATATGAATTTCAGTAAGTTCCGTCTTGTATGTTGGATTATTCTGATTAAAATTTATAGGCAAAGTTAGCATACCAATTGCTCTAAGCTAGCATATTATTCCTCCACTTCAAAATCATTTTATTAAAATAAATACATTATTACTTTCTTAACAACGTTTATTGAAAATCTCATATATTACGGTACCACTGGAAAATAGGTATTAAAAAAGTTGAAAATAACTTTCATTTTCAGAATTGTAAATGTTGAGTTCAGAGCATATCATTCGAGGTTTATTTCCCTGATGCAATTTTCCGCCGACATCGATAAGATACCCGTTATAATTTAGACGCAGTAGAGACAGATGTTCATCCTGATGTTTATATTTATTGCAGACGTTCTACATATCAATTGTACTTATTTGTTATCATTTAATGTAACATTAGTTTTTATTACGTTACTTAGTTGACTGTAATCGAGCTCGTTACGTTTCATTATTATTGTTTATGAAGTTATTCGTTCGGGAATAATTTTTATTATGATTATGTTTTCACATTAATGATTGCAACGTTTAAATACTTTTTATAGATAGGTACACTAGCTGTTACCCGCGGCTACTTCCGCGGGGGATTCCCGTTACTACAGTGCATGGAGGTCTACTCCAAGAATTAAAAGTAACTTATGTGTTATTTCACTTCCACTTTCCACATTTATAATATTACACGATTTTTTTTATACCACTTAGGTGGCAGGCAAGCCCACCTGGTGGAAAGTGGTTACTGTGGTCGTATGCAACACCAGGGGCGTCACACTCGTGACATGAACGTTCGACATGAACTTTTACATTAGGTACACAGGCTTAAGAGCAAATGGACATAGGTACATACACTAAGAATGTACTACAGCTCGCTTATCTCAAGGATGCTCCATGATGTAACAATAAGTACATATTAAGCATACGCTCTCCACCGTAACCGGTGATAAGGAGCTCATAACATAATAATATCACCCCTACTATAATTTTATTAAGTCCAAGTCAACACCTTCTGCACCTGTTAAACAACAAGCGTGGGCCTGGTGCAGGCTTTCCTCTCATGGTCGAGAGGTCAGACGTCACTACAAAAAAGACAAGATAGCAATCAAGAACAATAAGCGAGCCTCAAGCTCCATATTGAAAACTTGGGCGGCGACTGAAAAATCCCTATAAGGATGATGTTGATTATTAACACCAAAAATATCCATCCATTGTAATTTCCGTAGAACAACAAAAAAGCTATTGTTGTGCATAAGAAAAAGTAAAACAATTTCCATATCTACATAGGAAATACATATCTGACCTACGACAAAATAAAGCGATATGACATAGTTGAGAATTCAGATATGAATTTTGTATTACGCAGCGGTTGATACAGTGCCATAGTTTGCTGCAAATTAACACAGATTATTAATTCATTCAATTTATTTTGGTAAATATGAGATAATGTTGAACTGCGGTATAATTAGTTCACAGTTTATGGTTTCTTTGCTGTTGTTTAGATTTAGCAGTAGGTACTATAATCGAGACTGGATTGGAACATTTCCTTTAGAGCAAGTCATCATCCTCTTACAGTTTATTACTCTCTTTCTTTTTGTTTTTATTACACCTTGTATCTAGCTTATTTGATAACTATACCATATCTTTTGTTCTGTCACAATACTGTCCATCCAAGGTTCCCTGGAAGAAATCGCTTCCAGCGTTTTGGCCGCCCATCATAAATTAAATTGTATACATGCTACCTATTCGTCCTTCTGTAAATCTATTGATGTACAATAAGGAATTATCTATGTATCTATCTAAAGTGTTAAAACAGTATCCATTCAAATATCTTTACAATCTAATTCAATTCATAACGACTGTCTCTCGAATAGGTCAAGTAAAGGATCGATAACGCTGAAATAGTAGCATCTATTTCGGAGAGATCGGCTTTGATAAAATTAAATGACGTGTGAAATTCGTTTCTTTTTAGGGAACTGCAGAGCCCGCAGAACAATATATTTGAAAGTTCAGTGCGTTTGATCATTTTAAGTTTAAGGAAAGATATTATGCACCTTTATTATTAAAAGTCGAGTGCGTTATCTAATGTCAGGTGTATACTGCTATCATGTTATATTATGCTTCTTAGGAGAGCTGATTATTGCAATAACTTTAATAAAAATTATAATTGTGAGGACCAAATGAAAGCTTTTTATGAAATAAAAGCAAAGAGTTTTTCGAGTCATATTTTTTTTATGTACACACACAGTTTTTCGACTGCTTTATTCAACATAGGTGATAGTAAAAACCGAAACTTTGATGAAAGATATCTCCAAAAAACTGGCGTCTACACAGGTTAAACATATCAAACAGACCACTACTTGTTTTATATCACAGAATATTAAGACATCTTCCATTATTATTTCAAATTGTAATCACTATCTGGTGGGCGGTCGACAGGTCGACACAAGGGACAATGAGTTCCTTAAGCTCTAGACAGGAGGACAATTCTACACTGCGCAGAAAGGGCTTCAATATCTTTGCGTTCCTTTCATGTCATATTATTAGACGCAAATATTAAAAGGCTACCACGAAATACCTCCTTTCTCACAAAAGCACGTAGAGAACTTATTGTAATATTTGAGTAAAAGACGTTCTGTAATACAATAAACGTCAATTTTGTTTTCTTTACCTATCTATAAAAATATCTAAGTATTCGAGTAATTTATCGAATCGATTCTGAGTATTTCGATGAACTATGTACAGATAAAATGTTTGTTTTCGTTAATGTAGGTATCTAAAATATAGCACCTACCTACTATAATTATTGGTAAAATCTGTTGATATAACTAAAATATCTGCATTAGGACGTGTATCAGATAATAAGAATTTAGCTGTTTCATTGTCAGTGCCAACTTTCTGTTCAACTTCTGTTCCAGTATTTCTGTCATAAAGGTTTTTACACTAATTGTTGTCCAGGGCTCCGCCCGCGACTCACAGGATATACCTACTCGGAATACAAAGAATTCTATGTCTTATTATTGCAGACCATAATCTATCTCTCTCTAGGTCAAATTCATCAGATTAATTCAGCTGTTTTTGATTGTGAATCCATGCATCCATTAGTTATTTACATTTCCTGCATACGAATATTTTGATGTTTCAATAAATTAAATTTTAGAGGTCCAACAATAACGATCGTGGTTCGTGGTTAATATTATATTTTGAAGTTTATCCACTTGTACCACTGATAACCTGTAATGTATCCACAAGTACCTATAGTAAGAATATTTTTAGTAATGTCACAGGTTGTCATTCAAAAGAAATACCTACATCTACGAGTTCCTTTCTAGCTTTGTATAGTCCTACCGTTATATCCGGCACAGTGACGGATTTGCCACTGAGAATTCAAGGACCGGAATACTTGGATAATACTCAGTAATTTAACTAGTTGCACTCAAAGTCAACAGACTACCAAAGTAGAAATACTACGTGCAACAACTGTTGGATCAACAAGTTTAGTTAATAAATAAAATATGCTTGAAATTTCTTACATGATACCTAACGAATGACATTAAATATCTTGCAACGTATACAATATAACATAAAAGCCAGTTTAAAATTATGTTGCAAAAATAAAATATCGTTTTATGCTTCGTAAACTTCTGTTACTAACAGTAGAGGTAAATATGAGAAAATTTCTCAAATATTTAAAGAAAAATTACTTACGTCCTATGAGTATAGGGTATAGGATGACTTACTGAAACGAAACAGCATCAACGACTAATCTACATCTATTTCGAGCGAGAGGCAACCACAGAGAGGTGATGGTATAAGCAAGCCCAGCTTGTGTAAAATATTGGTTATAGGCAAAATTAGGTATGTAACAGTAATGGATCTTCTATACTATTATAAAATTGTAAAGTGGTCGTGTCTGTACATTGGAGATATTTAAAAAAAAATACTTGGGTTATGTTATATTAGCGATACTGAACACGAAAATATTTTTTTTTTCATTTCCTGTCTGTTTGTCTGTTTGTCTGTTTGTCCGCGATGGACGCAAAAACTACTGGACGGATTTTGATGCGGTTTTTTTTGTTAGAAAGGGCTTGCTCAGACTTAAAATCTTACGTTTGTTTGATCGGAATCGGTTGAGTAGAACCGAAGTTGTGAACAATTATGATAATAAACGGAAAATGGCCCGATAGACAGATGGCGCTTTTTATTATTATTGGTCAATTTTTATAGCTTATTACATCCGAGCAAGAATGTCAATTTATAGACTTTATTTTTACATACACAATTGTGTAAACTAATACGTTTTTAATCATGAAATTAAAATTTGAATTTTTAAGATTTAGTTACAGAATCATAATTAGATGGCGTTCTCGCGTTTAAATTCAAGCTATCGTTTGGTTTCAAACTACCGATATACGCGAACCGGTATTTAATATTACTTTTTTTAATTTCTAATTTGTCAATTTGTGATATAGATTTTAGTACAGTCTTAAGATCCGTTACAAAATCGTTTTTCACGCAAATACAGATTAGAGCTTGGCGAAGACGAAGTACCTATTATAGTTGAGTTGAGTAGACAGGAAAGGTACAGGTAGTGCGAGAAGGGCAAAGGAATGGGGACTACAATATAGAGTCGAGTAGATATCCAGGTAGGAACATTCTTATATACCACTTAAGTGGCAAACAAGCACCCGGCCCACCTGATGGAAAGTGGTTACTGTGGCCTATGGACGTATGCAACTCCAGAGGCGTCACACTCGCCCTTCTTGAAGTATCCCATCCCAATACTATTGTCGTGAGTCGTACTGTAATAGTGAAGTCGAGTATAGTGGCATCGAATAGAGACGCGAATACAGAGTGGAGTACACGTACCTACTACGTGGAGTACAGAGTCAAGTAGGAGCCGAATAGAGAGGCGAGTACAGTGTCTAATCTTTTTTTTATATACTACATACTTAGGTCGCAGACAAGCACACGGCCCTCCTGATGTTAAGAGGTTACCGTGGCCTATGGGCGAGTGCAACACCAGGGGCGTCACACCCGTGCTATGCTGTAAGAACAGAGGGATTCTGTGCCATCAGCGCCAAAGATAAGTAGGGCAAAGCCTTTAGTTTGGTTTTCCCACTGACAGCACAAAATCTCTGGCAACCCTACTCACCGTCAGAAACACTACACGAGGTTATTAGGTAAGTCGCGAACTTCTGTAGGGCCAGTCGGACTGCTCGATTGGGACGGATATAGTACCGTCGTTTCCTACCTCCTCTAAAAAATAAAGTTCCTCTAATCAGCGTTCAACGCGCAACTCTCTGCACTAAAATTTATAATACCACGCGATAAACGACATCCACGCGGGCGGAGCCGCGGGCAACAGCTAGTATACTATAAAAACAACCTACACAAAATAAGGATCATTTAAAAAATTATCTAGGCACTGTAATTGGTAGATGTGTAATAAGAAGAAAAATAAATTAAGTGCAATTGAAAGGGTTTATTAACTGGTCAACCGGTCCAGCTAATTCTGACGCAATTCAAGCAACATTGAAGTAAGAAAAGCGTTTACACAGCTCAAGCTTTAAGTTGCGCACGCGCATAGTAAAAAAGGAATGCATTTCTGATGTAATAACTCATTATATCGAATCAGAAGATGTTGTATTTTCACAATAACATTGCATCATAATCATAATGCACGGAAGTAAAAGCTCTGTAGCATCTTAAAGGATAAATTGTCTTTACCTCCTTGAACTTAAACTACGAGTATTTCGATATTCATTTTCATTCAACCACAATAATAGGTATAATAGGTACCCTTCAAAATAATACTTGGTAGGTACACAAAGTTATATCTGTCAATAATAATATATAATAATAATAATTGTAATACTGTCAATAATATAAATAATAATTTAAATCAATAAAAACAACGTTATATTTGATTTTCAAAAGGTCAAATGTTGGATCATAATACCTATACATCCGTTTTAGTACCTATATAAATGTGTTGAAAAATTGTATATTTACAGCAGGTTAGAGATGTTAAGTGGTAACTTACATAAAAATATCAAGGTACAACCGGAACTATAGAATGAAATGCTTAGATGCTAACTTAATTTTTGGAGTATCCATTATTTTACAGTACTTGGCAATATAAATTTGAGCTAGTAAGTACTTTTAAAGTTGACGTTACCTACTTGTGATCAGTGTTGGCATTAATCGATTATATTTTTAATCAAATAATTAATTTTATTAATTTTAATCAGATTAAATTAATCATGATTAGTTTAATCATGATTAAAAAATATATCTTAATCATGATTATTGATTTAATCATTAATCATTAATCATCAATTGGTTAACTTGATTAATATTATTAATTCTACGTAACGAAAGTATACGAATACGACGTGACGTGACGTCATGCAAAAAGTGTCGTTACAACTTTTGCTCTTAATTTTTTCCGTTTAGCCCCCTTTCGCAACGCGCGATAAGGAACTTCGTACCAATAAAGTAGCTGATAAATACCTAGTTAATCAAATAATCAAATAAACGATTAATGATTATGATTAATAATCATAATCATGTCAAATTTGATTATGATTAATTAATCATAATCATTTTTTTTTTTATGATTAATTAATCATTAATTTTTAATCGTTAATCAGATTAACTTTCGGCCAACTCTGCTTGTGATTACCTATTATTAGAAAGATGCTGGAACTTTTCAAAATTTTATTATACTTAGTTGTAGAACAGGGCTTCAAAGTAACATGTTTGTTCACTACGACTTACATTATCAATTACTGTTTAAGTACATTATTGAAACTAAGATACTTGTCATCGGGTCTGGGTTATAATATAACAAATAAAAAAAATATTTAATACAATTTTTGGCATCATATGACCTATGACCCTACTAGATATACTAAAGGGGAGGTTTTTCCCCAGTAGAGTTTAGTAGAAGTTAAATAACTTTGACAAACCCGGTCAGTATGTATGAAAAATTATGAAAGTAGAAGTAGCGAAATATGTATGCCAGAATCGTAGCAGGTGGAAACATATTATGGTCTCTACCTACCCCACTACGAAAGATAGGTGCATGCAATATTACTCGTTTATAAAACAGCAGAAAAACGGGCAGACAAAAAAAACACAAAAGCTGATATTAGAACACTACAAACAGACAATTCAATTTGATTTATTTTTGTAGTTTACAGTAAAAATGAACTGTAAAATTTCATTTAAAATTTCCCTTTAAACAGTAAAGTACTGATCCGTCCATTCACACCTAATTAAAATTAATGTAATGTATACATTTATCCATTTTATATTACAAAGTAACATCGGTTTGTTTCCATAACACTAGGCATTAAATTTAATTGATATGCTTTTTAACAATGTGATAATTATTAAGCATACATATATGTGTATATCAATTTTCTGGAAAATAAGCATGCAACCTTCAATGTAAGCGTGAACTGTGTTAAAGACTTTATCTGTTCTGAGCTATAGTTGGTATACTTAAATGAAAATATCATGTAGTGTACATAAGTGATACGTACACAGTCATGAAGATAAGCGATTTTACAGTAGGTATTTAGTTGTTACATTAATCATATCCGAACCTTTTCCTAACTTAGAAGGGGTTTGGTTTCATTCGAACTACAAACGATCATATTATTTTATTCAAAATTTTTTTATGTATCAAATCAAATAAGTATTGTATGTAAACTCACAGCACCACACATATCACGACATCTTACTACCACACTCTTATAAGAATTGAGGCATATTTTTGTACCCAGTCAAAAAACATTTTTCAGCCTTAGTGTACTTACGGTCGCGTGCGAAAAAGTTCTTTCAGCAGAAATAATTGTGTGTAGTCTAGTGGACCACGGAAAATTATTTCTTCTCGTGGATCACCTGAATTTTCACATGTTGACTTCGTGTTAGTCCACCTGGGTTTACCACGGGGAATTATTGCTTCCCATGGTTCACCTGGGTGGACCACGTATTTTAGATCCCACATTAAACATTTGAAGTGTCTGTTAAAACGTATCAGTTTTATTTAAAATATCGGATCTGTTGTGTTGTGATATCCATCCATCAATATTAATCATCAAGCACTTACAGTACAATTAAAATCAGTTGAACATTCGGCTTTTTTCGGGTATAATCGCCTAAATTCGGAGACGGAAATGACACGACATACATTACCGCGATTTCTTTTATGTAGCATTCAATTTGAAGTATCCTAAACGCAATGTATACCATCTGCTAAGATGACATTACTAACCACAGACCTAAGAAAATTATAGAGAAGCGACATGAATTTGAAAATTCATTATTTATTGAAGCTTCAATAATTAATGAATTTGAAGATATAAGAAATCGCGGTAATGTACGCGATATTTTTTATTTAATGTATACAAGTATAGCTATACTTGTATACATCTATATATATAAAAATGAAACCCGTTTTCCGTTGTCACGACATGGCATGAAAACGGCTGGACCAATTTCGATAATTATTTTTTAGAATATTCCTTGAGGTACGAGGATAGTTCTTACGCAGAGAAAAATTACGCTACTACTTAAGGGAGCGGAGCAGTAATCAATGTCAACAAATCCGGCAGGTTTTCATACTTTGCGGGCCTATAGATGACTGAAAGGGGTGATACGGGTTTCGGGCCTTAGAAATGGGACTCGGGCCTTAGAAATGGGACACGGGCGAAGCCGGGGCGGGTCGGCTAGTTAAATAAAAAAATACATAGATATGTTACGGCTAAAGGTAGGTGTGAACATAAACTTAAGATTAGCCGGCTAAACTTAAGTCTAACCGCAGGCCCTTGGCTAAAAATGTAGAAGGAAATGGGAAAGGAATAATCACTCTCATTTCAGGTTTTCTATGCCGCCAATAGTGCAAACATCAAAGTGTCCACTCCGCTCAACAGACTTTTTTTTTATGACCATCAAGAAATTGAAGTCTCTCAAAGCCATACGCAATTAAATATAGACCGGCAGCAGGCGTTGCCGGTCATTTGAACTGAAAGGTAGAACGAATACATTTTTAGCCGTTTCGTTTCGGTTAATGTGCACATTAACCGGCTAAACATGGAATATCCCGACGCAAACTAACATGTTATCGAACTTTAGCTGCACTCAGCTTCTCGAAGATAAACCTAAGTTCAGCCGGCTAATCTTAAGTTTATGTTCACACCTACAGATACAAGTCAATATTTTACTGTTTGATGTACATAAGTAACAGTACGATATTACATCGGATTAATAATAATTGATAATAATCACCAAATTAAAAATTTAAGAAACCGACTTCTACCGATTTTTGTTGATAATTTATCAATTAAAAAGTAGAAAGTAAATTTTCTTCTTTTTTAAATAAATTATATTCTTTATTAAAATAGTTACGTACATTATTTACAATTTCACGAGACTGAGCAACAATTATTTTACCACGCTTTAAATTTGTTGAAGCCATGATACATAACTACTGTAAGTTAATTTTGATAAAATTTGATAGAATCGAATATGTTCACGAATGAAATTAGCGTTCATAATCATAAATGTATCATATACGTCAAATAAATCAATTATTTTTCTTATATTTCAATATTTTTGTGATAGTTTTAAGCTACAAAGGAGGTTTTGTTGCTCATATCGTGCTTGTATTGTATTCATTATGACAACGGGTAATTTATTAAAAGGTCATATCTGTAAATTGATAACTCTATGTAAGAGACGAGGGATTCACGACAATTACCGAGGTTGACCGAATGTTCAACTGATTTTAATCGTACTGTACCTATTTGGACATTTTTAATAATTATCGTAGATTATGATAATTAATTAATCTGGTTATCAAATTTCATAATCTTAGTTTAATACGAGTATAACAAAATATTTTCACTGCCAACCCTTTATTTTGTTTGTCAATTTGTTAAAAAGGGGTTTATTTATTCTCAAAGATTTTAACACGAGAATGCCAATAGTAAACCGCGGCACGAGTTGACTTCACAACATCTAATATGCGATAAAGCATCGATTTTCACACAAAGAGATGTTAGTGGCGCAAAAGCGACCCCTTTTCAATAAAATTCACATTTTCTTTCACAAGTCGGCTGTTGGTGCCTGAGTAACATTCATGACGGAGTTTAGTGACTTCCGAAGTAGCAGGTTATCAGACGTGGGGGCAGGAGGTGGGGAGTGCGGGCGAGGGAGCGGAGGAAAAGCTGGATGCTGGTGGTGGATTCGCGCCCCCGCATTCAAGTCCCGGCGCTTGGCGCGCTAGCTCGCGCCCTTAGTTCGCGACAGTCGCTCATTATTATCGTTTACGCGTCCGTTTCTTATTTTATTTACTTCATAGCATCTGTTCACCCATTCTATTACTTGTGGCGGAGGTTTGTTGTGGTTGTTTCCAGTGACGGTGTGATTTTTATGGTTCCTTTTCTGACGCGTTTGCTATATCCATTTCTATTATATTATGATCTATTAGATCATTTACATAGCAATATTTATTATCTTTTCTGAATATTAATTCATCATTAAATCTTTAATCAGCAATCTATATGGAAATATACTTACATACTGATTGTTTTTCAATTTATATATGCGATTAATGGCACGTCATTGAACATGAAGTTAATTAATATACAAGATTAATTAATTTGTCACCTTCATTAAAACCGTAAGTCACATATTCAGTATGGTACGGTACATTATGTACGATCGCATAACACAGACAAGAACTATTCAAAGGGTACAAGTAATTTCGGGTTAATTAAGGTTACTGCTTAAGGGCATTAAGTGTGTGAAAATATATAATTCCGCTTTCTAAAGACGGTTAATAGTTGATTTAAAAATCTAACTAGTTTGAAGAAACGTGAAAATATAATATAAATTTGTCAGACAAATCTAAACATGATAAGTAATTTTATTGTCAAACAAATCGAGAAGGACGGCAATTATTTACGTATTTATCAATTAGTCTAGTAAGTAACTACAACTGTTCAGTTGATAAAATATGAACGAAGTATATTAAATGAAAATAGGTAGTAGTGATATTTATCAAATTCAGTAGAATTTTCACTGGAAATGAGCAGGACGTAGATTATTGGAGTCAGCCTTACATCGAGAGATCTTGGAGTCGAATTCTGGTCATTACCTACAGTAGTAGGTTATAGGTAAAAGGGGAGCTCTCGGGGTAACGAAGTGCGACGTAAACCCACTCCAAATACAATTTAGCTTAGCTGATGGGGTTAGGGAGTAGGTATACTAGTAATTTCGGTTAAAATTATATATTGACTCTTAATATTGACTCTTAAAAGGAGAACCCGCATTGTATCGATAGATATTATTAAGATGTGTGACACTACTCATATGCTCACTTTAAATATGGAAGGGTTCATAGGAAGATATTTCCGTCCTACTCTACTTGACAGGAACTCGTGCAATGTGGCCTCATACGCGTAGTAAAAACGTTAAAAGCGCGCTTTCGATCCGGACCGGAGCGAGTTTCTATCTGGGATGACACAAGTACACTCTCGTGCAAAACCCAATAACTCTTTATGTCAGTAAAATCTTAATTGAGTGCGCAGTTTACTCAAACATAGCTCTGTATTTTTAACGTCCCGTATAAACCCAAATCTACATGTCGAACCTATATAAATACACTTTTACCGAGTCTTAAAGTTAATTTTTGGTGTACATTGTTAGTATAAAATTAAAGTCAATAACCCCAGCTCCAATAAAATTACCTATCTACGCGAGTCTCGTTTACTTCTACATTGTACGACATCGGAACTTTATTAAAAATAAACATCGGAGGTGAATTTTATTCCAAAGTAAATTCGGAAAGTTACTAAGTTTTATTTATTGTTATATTGTTGATTTTCAGTAAAATTACGACTTATTACTAAAATCAATAAATTTCAATCAACTCAAATCACAGTGTATAGTAAAGTGCTAGTATAGTAAAATATTTATTTAATTCATGAGAAAAATGCCTCTGTGAAGTATGCTATCGCCAATCTAAGCTGGCTTGACAACTTTCTTAATACGCACTAACATTCCCTTCTCTCGTGGTTAGTCTTCAATAGTTTAACCACTTCAATAGGAATCTACTATAGAAAATTACACACATTGACTATACTCGTAATCTGAGACTAGGTATATGAGATACTAATAACATCTGACATGATATTTTTCTTTCCTTGAACATTATCTACCTACATATTGAAATAAAACTAATTTTACCGGATAACATCGCGATTTATTAGAGAAGTTTCAGTTGCTCCTCAGCAGTCATAGTCTCAAGAAGAAATAAAATACTCGTATGTAGCGTGCGTCCCATCCCATGTCTTGTAGGTTTAGTATTTGAAAAGAACCTGACCTTTAGGTTCTGAAACTAAAATGTGAATAGTACGTAATGTGTATTTTTTGTTTAAAATATACACTGTGTAATAAATAACATAGATAATTATGGTTATATATAATACACAAATTAATTCGTGTACTATGTAGGTTAGGTATACAGGTCTACGTATTACAACACAGTACTTCAAGGCAACTTAAGCAATCGATGCTTACTTACATTCCCCTTTACTACACATTTTATTTAAATACACGAGGACTTATGCTAAAACAGGCCAACAATTGAACTTGGGAAACACGATGCTTTCGATGAAACATCCATTAAGGACTCGTCTTTTACGTTTTCATAAGTCTAATAAAGTTTACTTAACCCTGCCATTTCGGGACTTACTGGCTTAAGTAGGTATAAAGCTTATAGATGCTTAACTACCGCTAAAGCGAGACTGGAATACGTACCTACAACCAAGTAAGGAAAGAGGAAAGATTTACCCGAAAGTATTCTATACACAAACATTTGTGACTTTGTTTTGATGGCTGTTAAAGCTAAGCTATGTTCGAACACAAACATAACTCGAATATTTTAACAGTTATTCAAGTCTTTCAGTGTATGGGAGCTCCACCAAGATCATTGGGGACCAAGCCAACCTCAACTGCAAGTCTGTACATCTACTGAATGAAAGCTGACGCTCTGACGTAGGCTTTCTTCTCTAGGCTGATGGGAGTCACATGGCAATCTATCTCATAAAAGATAAGATAAA
Organism: Eilema depressum; assembly: GCA_914767945.1. Classification (NCBI taxonomy): domain Eukaryota; kingdom Metazoa; phylum Arthropoda; class Insecta; order Lepidoptera; family Erebidae; genus Eilema; species Eilema depressum. The sequence continues at coordinate 17,443,117 of OU612013.1, forward strand.
CCAACGAACATAGAAATAAAGAGTAAGAGAACGCACCCCGGAGCCCGGGCTTAAAAATGCAAGCTTTGAATGCAACTGGGATTAACGCTGGTATAATAATGTAGGTAATTCTGTTATTTAGGTTGTAAATATGCGTCTTAACGGTTAAAACGTTTATGATGTGATGATGTGGTGTGATACTAATATCACACCTATCTACTATCACAATTATCTAAATAGAGCATTAAATGATATTTTGAACTTTAATAATATATAGGCATGGAACTTCAAAGGCTCATAAAATAGTGCTTAGTATTTTTTGTGGAATGAACAATATTAAACTGCTGAAAGCATGTAAATACCCTGCCTGATAACTATATTTAAAGAAATTTGTGTTCAACCTGTATATAATTCATGCAAACGTTATCGAGTTACAGACATTTACTATTAAAAAATTCAATAAAAGAACGAATCAACTAAATGTAGAATTGAATTGTACGTCCAATGTGATATCGTATGCAAATGTAGGGTAAAGTCGGGATAGATGCCCCAGTTGGATAGTTGCCCCAGTTTTAAATTCTATATGCTAGGGTCGTTAGTGACGTTAATACTTTACTATAAATGTAAGAGCACCTCATGTAGACCGTAGTGTCATAAAAATTATCAGTGCAGATGTATACGTTTTTTCTGTGTGAGCGAAAATGTCCCGCGGCCATACCTCGATGGTCGAAACATTTATATTGCTAAGTCTTTTCTATTGAATATTTTTATAACTGATTGAGGAATCAGAAAAATTTTTGTTTCTTTGCATGCATTAGAGTTTATATTACACTATTTAATACGTTTTGTTCTCGAATAGTTTTTATTTATTTAGAAATTAAAAAAGGCAACTATCCGTCTCAAAAAGGATAGTTGCCCCAATTACTTTTGCGGATAGTTGCCCTTAGTGCGCTCTATGGGAAAGGCCAACTATCCCGCCGCATAAGTTGGACAAAAGATTAAAAATAATTTAACACTTGCATTCATAGTACATAATGGAGAAAATACTTTATCAATGGGTAACTTACAGTTTGGAGGCCTTCATTTTTATATGTTTATTTTTTATGATTTAAAAGTAAACAATAAATTAATATTTTAGTTGATTACTTCTTAATAACAGTATTCTCGTTATTTATTCCCTTTTTACAGAACTCTATAAAGGTAAAATATGAAATGGTACTAAAATTTGGTGTTATTTTTCGTTTAAGCAATGTAAAGGGCATCTATCCTTCTTAGTATTTCCACGGTGGGGCAACTATCCATACAGTGAGGCATCTATCCTAAAAATTAAGGGTCTACAAAAAGCTAAATTTTTCAAAATCTGTAATTGATAGGTAAAAGAAAACAATTAATAATTCAAGAGGAATGATTGAACTAGTAAAATTCATAGAAATTAGTCATATACAATTAATAGTTTTAGGATTATGAGCCTTTTTCAAAAAGTGGGGCATCTATACCGACTTTACCCTATGCACAATGAATTTGCATACTGGGAAACGGATTGAATGGTGACCAACTAACATGTGACCTGAAAGTCTTATTTTCAATTACACACAAAAAATAAACGTGGGCAAATTATTTTTACTTTACAATTTTGTGCCATGTCATGAATATGAAAATATGTCTTTCTACATTTAAACAGTGAAAACGTTTTTAAATAATTTAAAACACATAATGGTTAGGAAGTGGGTAGATAAATACAGGTATATACCTAATTATGTTGGAATATCACGACTTTCACATTTGTCACTTCAGGATGGAAAAAACAACAGTCCTGCATTTGCTTCTGTGATCTCGGGTGCTTTTGGTGTGCCCTTTATTTGTCAGAAAATATTGATGATACAGTACATTAGTTACTCTGTCTAT